>OU342509.1:3752500-4377500 GCA_910589525.2 Ennomos quercinarius
ATGGAAAACAGCAATTTTGATAATAGTATATACGGCGGCCATATTAAAAAATGACAGATGTCAAAATTTGACCAAACCATGTTGATCAGCATCCTTTGGGGCCCCCAGATATCGATTTACATCCCGATCGGAGCTTCTTTATTTTCGGACGCGGACCAATGGACCGCCATTTTGAAAAACATTCTTTTTCACTGTATGCCCCTCTCAAAACTGTACAATATTAGAACAAACCCTCCCTACAAAAGTCTCACAGTTTCGGTGTTATTTGCGAATTAAAAATCCTAAAAAAGTGAAATTGCATGTTCGCAATATTTCAAAATGGCGGAATCAAAAAAGTTTTTACACATTCCTACCAAGTGTACCGTGGGATTTTCAGATATCGATTTTCATTCGGATCGGACAACTTTTACTATGAGTCGGTACGTCTACAGCCGCCATCTTGAAAAAAATTGATTTCACTGATATTGCATTCTTACCCTTATAACATCTTTATACTTGATCCCCAGGAACGACTTTTCTAAATCACTCGCAACGGAGGCGCAAAAAAGCAAAGTTGATATTTCAATAAAAGCACCTTTGTATGGCAGCCCCATTGAAAGTTGACACATGTCAAAATTTGATTACAGAATGTTGATCATCATCCTTGGGGACCCCCAGATATCGATTTTCATCCGGATCGGTGAAACTTTTTTTTCCGCCGCGGCCAAAATTTCCGCCATTTTGAAAAAAAAAATTTTTCGCAATCTTCCCCTCTGACCTCCAACTAATATTAGTTCGAGCTCTTTATACTAAAGTGTCATAGTTTCGCCGTCATTTATGGTTAAAATTTGTATGGCGGATTTTTTTTTCCGCCATTTTGAATTTTTTTTGACATCTCCAAAATCGTCCCAGGGTTTGCTATGACATTCCTTAAAACGCACATGACCTATCTCATATGGTTTGGCCAGGCCGTTGACTGTCCGAGTGACCGAAGGTCGGAAGACCAGGTCGTGAATTTTTTTGAAGACACCTCGATCACCTGGACACAAAACACAACAAAGACATTCAAAATTTTCCATAGGTGTCGAGAAACAATGCGTCAAAAATGGGAAAAAAAAATTGTATGGCAGCCATCTTTAAAAATGGCGGAATCCAAAATATTTTTTCAAATATCGAATGTGTGGCCCCGAAAACCCCCTCATGCGAAAAATCACCCCGATCGGACCAACTTTCAAAATGGCCGCCATTTTGAATCCGCCATCTTGGATTTTCATGACAACCATCTGACAGCCCCCGTCATCCTCTATGACATTTGGTCGAGCACCACCCACATACCTCTTACCGTTTCCGAATTATGAGCGTTTCAATTTTGTATGGAATTTTTATTTTTTGTATGGCAACACTTTTTTTTTTAATTTCTCTGAAAACATCCCAGGGTCTACTCCAACTTTAGTTAAAACGGGACCCCCTTATCTCTGATCATTTTCGAGATCCGTTGACCTGTTCCATCTCAGAGACGACTTTCTGGTAATGTCAGATTTTTCCCGGGGTGACATAACCCATCACTATACAGCCTCATACTCAGTTTTGACAGACCACTTCTGAGAGCTGAGATCAATTATGTCAATCATCAGTCAGTGACTCATGGGTATCCAATTTTATAATAGTAGTAAAGTAACTAGTATTTCGCCCCGTGCGCGGGCCGCGAGCGGCCCGCGTGTGTGTTTTCGTGGCGTTCCATTTGTTCAAAACGCTATACTTGTGTTTAAACTTGTAATTTTGCAAGTACTTGTACAAAACTGCGGTATTTATCAAAGAAAATAATAATGCGCGTGACTTTGCATGGCGGCCATCTTGTTTGACTTGACAGCGTCATTGGCACCATTAGCAAGTCGCAACCGGCACACTTGCACCGTGCGCGGGCCGCACGCGGCCCGCACACGGTGCAATTGTGCAGGTGCAAGTGTTGATCGTGACCGTCCACTTATACCAAACTACAGTAAACTAACTCGCTTCGCTCGTCGTCGCATTGGGTAGGTTGGAAAAAATTTGACGTTTGGCATCTGTCAAAAATTGACATTTGACATCTGTCCAAAATTGAAATTTGACATCTGTCAAAAATTTTACGTTTGACATCTGTCAAAATTTTGACATTTGACATCTGTTTAACTGTCATCTGTCTACACTTGACAGCGGTATTAGAACAGTGCGCAGGTCGCAAACGGCACACTTGCAAGTGCTGATCGTGACCGTCCACTTATACCAAACTACAGTAAACTAACTCGCTTCGCTCGTCGTCGCATTGGGTATGTCGGAAAAAATTTGACGTATGACATCTGTCAAAAAATTTGACATTTGACATCTGTCAAAGTTTGACATTTGACATCAATCAAACTGACATCTGTCTACACTTGACAGCGGTATTAGAACAGTGCGCAGGTCGCAAGCGGCACACTTGCACCGTGCGCGGGCCGCACGCGGCCCGCACACGGTGCAAGTGTGCAGGTGCAAGTGTTAGTCGTGGCTGTCCAATTATACTAATGAGAGACAATAAACTAACTCACTCATCGCCGCATTTGGTAGGTTGGAAAAAAAATTGACATTTGACATCTGTCCAAAAAATTGACATTTGACATTTGTCAATAAATTTGACATCTGTCAAAAAATTTGACAATTGACATCTGTCAAAAGTTTGACATTTGACATCAATCAAACTGACATCTGTCTACACTTGACAGCGGTATTAGAACAGTGCGCAGGTCGCAAGCGGCACACTTGCACCGTGCGCGGGCCGCACGCGGCCCGCACACGGTGCAACTGTGCAGGTGCAAGTGTTAGTTGTGACTGTCCAATTATACCAATGAGAGACAATAAACTAACTCACTCATCGCCGCATTTGGTAGGTTGAAAAAAAAATTGACGTTTGACATCTGTCACACTGACATCTGTCAAAATTACAACTATCTCCTTCCGAAACTGTAGTACCATAGGCGATAAAACGGAAAACAGCAATTTCGATAATAGTATATACGGCGGCCATATTAAAAAATGACAGATGTCAAAATTTGACCAAACCATGCTGATCAGCATCCTTTGGGACCCCCAGATATCGATTTATATCCCGATCAGAGCATCTTTACTTTCAGACGCGGACCAATAGACCGCCATTTTGAAAAAAGTACTTTTTCACTGTGTGCTCCTCTCAAAACTGTACATTATTAGAATAAATCCTCCCTACAAAAGTCTCACAGTTTCGGTGTTATTTGCGAATTAAAAATCCTTAAAAAGTGAAATTGCATGTTCGCAATATTTCAAAATGGCGGAATCAAAAAAGTTTTTACACATTCCTACCAAGTGTACCGTGGGATTTTCAGATATCGATTTTCATTCGGATCGGACAACTTTTACTATGAGTCGGTACGTCTACAGCCGCCATCTTGAAAAAAATTGATTTCACTGATATTGCATTTTTACCCTTATAACATCTTTACTTGATCCCCAGGAACGAATTTTCTAAAGCACTCGCAACGGAGGCGCAAAAAAGCAAAGTTGATATTTCAATAAAAGCACCTTTGTATGGCAGCCCCATTGAAAGTTGACACATGTCAAAATTTGATTACAGAATGTTGATCATCATCCTTGGGGACCCCCAGATATCGATTTTCATCAGGATCGGTGAAACTTTTTTTCCCGCCACGGCCAAAATTTCCGCCATTTTGAAAAAAAAAATATTTGCCATTCTTCCTCTCTGGCTTTCAAACAATATTAGTTCCAGCTCTTTATACTAAAGTGTCATAGTTTCGCCGTCATTTACGGTTAAAATTTGTATGGCGGATTTTTTTTTCCGCCATTTTGAATTTTTTTTGACATCTCCAAAATCGTCCCAGGGTTTGCTATGACATTCCTTAAAACGCACATGACCTATCTCATATGGTTTGGCCAGGCCGTTGACTGTCCTAGTGACCGAAGGTCGGAAGACCAGGTCGCGAATTTTTTTGAAGACACCTCGTTCACCTAGACACAAAACACAACAAAGACATTCAAAATTTTCCATAGGTGTCGAGAAACAATGCGTCAAAAATGGAAAAAAAAATTGTATGGCAGCCATCTTTAAAAATGGCGGAATCCAAAATATTTTTTCAAATATCGAATGTGTGGCCCCGAAAACCCCCCCATGCGAAAAATCACCCCGATCGGACCAACTTTCAAAATGGCCGCCATTTTGAATCCGCCATCTTGGGTTTTCATGACAACCATCTGACAGCCCCCGTCACCCTCTATGACATTTGGTCGAGCACCACCCCCCTACCTCTTACCGTTTCTGATTTATGAGCGTTTCAATTTTGTATGGAATTTTTATTTTTTGTATGGCAACACTTTTTTTTTAAATTTCTCTGGAAACATCCCAGGGTCTACTCCAACTTTAGTTAAAACGGGACCCCCTTATCTCTTATCGTTTTCGAGATCCGTTGACCTGTTCCATCTCAGAGACGATTTTCTGGTAATGTCAGATTTTTCCCGGGGTGACATGACCCATCACTATACAGCCTCATACTCAGTTTTGACAGACCACTTCTGAGAGCTGAGATCAATTATGTCAATCAGTCATCAGTCAGTCAGTCAGTCAATGGGTTTTTAAGTTTATAGAAGTAAAAAAAAACTAGTATTTTGCCCCGTGCGCGGGCCGCGAGCGGCCCGCGTGTGTGTTTTCGTGGCGTTCCATTTGTTCAAAACGCTATACTTGGAGCTAAACTTTAAATTTTGCAAGTACTTGTACAAAACTGCCGTATTTATCAAAGAAAATGATAATGCGCGTGACTTTGCATGGCGGCCATTTTGTTTGACTTGACAGCGTCATTTGCACCATGAGTAGGATGCAACCGGCACACATGCACCGTGCGCGGTGCAAGTGCTGATCGTGACCGTCCACTTATACCAAACTACAGTAAACTAACTCGCTTCGCTCGTCGTCGCATTGGGTATGTCGGAAAAAATTTGACGTTTGACACCTGTCAAAAATTGACATTTGACAACTGTCCTAAAAATTGACATTTGACATCTGTCAAAAAAATTGACATTTGACATCTGTCAAAAAAATTGACATTTGATATTTGTCAATAAATTTGACATCTGTCAAAAAATTTGACAATTGACATCTGTCAAAAGTTTGACATTTGACATCAATCAAACTGACATCTGTCTACACTTGACAGCGGTATTAGAACAGTGTGCAGGTGCAAGTGTTAGTTGTGACTGTCCAATTATACCAATGAGAGACAATAAACTAACTCACTCATCGCCGCATTTGGTAGGTTGGAAAAAAAAATTGACGTTTGACATCTGTCCAAAAAATTGACATTTGACATTGGCAATAAATTTGACATCTGTCATCAAATTTGACATTTGACATCTGTCAAAAGTTTGACATTTGACATCAATCAAACTGACATCTGTTTACACTTGACAGCGGTATTAGAACAGTGCGCAGGTTGCAAGCGGCACACTTTCACCGTGCGCGGGCCGCACGCGGCCCGCACACGGTGCAAGTGTGCAGGTGCAAGTGTTAGTTGTGACTGTCCAATTATACCAATGAGAGACAATAAACTAACTCACTCATCGCCGCATTTGGTAGGTTGGAAAAAAAATTGACATTTGACATCTGTCCAAAAAATTGACATTTGATATTTGTCAATAAATTTGACATCTGTCAAAAAATTTGACAATTGACATCTGTCAAAAGTTTGACATTTAAAATCAATCAAACTGACATCTGTCTACACTTGACAGCGGTATTAGAACAGTGCGCAGGTCGCAAGCGGCACACTTGCACCGTGCGCGGGCCGCACGCGGCCCGCACACGGTGCAAGTGTGCAGGTGCAAGTGTTGGTCGTGACCGTCCACTTATACCAAACTACAGTATACTTGGTGCTTGCTTCGCTCGTCGTTGCATTTGGTAGGTTGGAAAAAAATTGACATTTGACATCTATCAAAAAATTTGACATCTGTCAAAATTTTGACGTTTGACATCTGTCACACTGACATCTGTCAAAATTACAACTATCTCCTTCCGAAACTGTAGTACCATAGGCAATAAAATGGAAAACAGCAATTTTGATAATAGTATATACGGCGGCCATATTAAAAAATGACAGATGTCAAAATTTGACCAAACCATGTTGATCAGCATCCTTTGGGGCCCCCAGATATCGATTTACATCCCGATCGGAGCTTCTTTATTTTCGGACGCGGACCAATGGACCGCCATTTTGAAAAACATTCTTTTTCACTGTATGCCCCTCTCAAAACTGTACAATATTAGAACAAACCCTCCCTACAAAAGTCTCACAGTTTCGGTGTTATTTGCGAATTAAAAATCCTAAAAAAGTGAAATTGCATGTTCGCAATATTTCAAAATGGCGGAATCAAAAAAGTTTTTACACATTCCTACCAAGTGTACCGTGGGATTTTCAGATATCGATTTTCATTCGGATCGGACAACTTTTACTATGAGTCGGTACGTCTACAGCCGCCATCTTGAAAAAAATTGATTTCACTGATATTGCATTCTTACCCTTATAACATCTATACTTGATCCCCAGGAACGACTTTTCTAAATCACTCGCAACGGAGGCGCAAAAAAGCAAAGTTGATATTTCAATAAAAGCACCTTTGTATGGCAGCCCCATTGAAAGTTGACACATGTCAAAATTTGATTACAGAATGTTGATCATCATCCTTGGGGACCCCCAGATATCGATTTTCATCCGGATCGGTGAAACTTTTTTTTCCGCCGCGGCCAAAATTTCCGCCATTTTGAAAAAAGAAATTTTTCGCAATCTTCCCCTCTGACCTCCAACTAATATTAGTTCGAGCTCTTTATACTAAAGTGTCATAGTTTCGCCGTCATTTATGGTTAAAATTTGTATGGCGGATTTTTTTTTCCGCCATTTTGAATTTTTTTTGACATCTCCAAAATCGTCCCAGGGTTTGCTATGACATTCCTTAAAACGCACATGATCTATCTTTTATGGTTTGGCCAGGCCGTTGACCGTCCGAGTGACCGAAGTTCGGAAGACCAGGTCGCGAATTTTTTTGAAGACACCTCGATCATCTGGACACAAAACACAACAAAGACATTCAAAATTTTCCATAGGTGTCGAGAAACAATGCGTCAAAAATGAAAAAAAAAATTTGTATGGCAGCCATCTTTAAAAATGGCGGAATCCAAAATTTTTTTTGAAATATCGAATCTGCGGCCCCGAAAACCCCCCAATGCAAAAAATCACCCCGATCGGACCAACTTTCAAAATGGCCGCCATTTTGAATCCGCCATCTTGGATTTTCATGACAACCATCTGACAGCCCCCGTCATCCTCTATGACATTTGGTCGAGCACCACCCACATACCTCTTACCGTTGCCGAATTATGAGCGTTTCAATTTTGTATGGGGGCCACCGTTTTTTGTTCGGGGGCCCCCATTTTTTTCATTTCTCTGGAAACATCCCAGGGTCTACTCCAACATTAGTTAAAACTGGACCCCCATATCTCTTGTCGTTTTCGAGATCCGTTGACCTGTTCCATCTCAGAGACGATTTTCTGGTAATGTCAGATTTTTCCTGGGGTGACATGACCCATCACTATACAGCCTCATACTCAGTTTTGACTGACCACTTCTGAGAGCTGAGATCAATTATGTCAATCATCAGTCAGTCAGTCACTCATGGGTATCCAATTTTATAGTAATAGTAAAGTAAAAACTAGTATTTTGCCCCGTGCGCGGGCCGCGAGCGGCCCGCGTGGGTGTTTTCGTGGCGTTCCATTTGTTCAAAACGCTATACTTGGAGCTAAACTTTAAATTTTGCAAGTACTTGTACAAAACTGCGGTATTTATCAAAGAAAATGATAATGCGCGTGACTTTGCATGGCGGCCATCTTGTTTGACTTGACAGCGTCATTTGCACCATTAGTAGGTCGCAACTGGCACACTTGCACCGTGTGCGGGCCGCGTGCGGCCCGCGCACGGTGCAAGTGTGCAGGTGCAAGTGTTGGTCGTGACCGTCCACTTGTACCAAACTACAGTAAACTAACTCGCTTTGCTCGTCGTCACATTAGGTAGGTTGGAAAAAATTTGACATTTGACATCTGTCCAAAAAATTGACATTTGACATTTGTCAATAAATTTGACACCTGTAAAAAAAATTGACATTTGACATCAATCAAACTGACAAACTGACATCTGTCTACACTTGACAGCGGTATTAGAGCAGTGCGCAGGTCGCAAGCGGCACACTTGCACCGTGCGCGGGCCGCACGCGGCCCGCACACGGTGCAAGTGTGCAGGTGCAAGTGTTAGTCGTGACTGTCCAATTATACCAATAAGAGACAATAAACTAACTCACTCATCGCCGCATTTGGTAGGTTGGAAAAAAATTGACATTTGACATCTGTCCAAAAAATTGACATTTGACATCTGTCAAAAAATTTGACACCTGTCAAAATTTTGACATTTGACATCTGTCACACTGACATCTGTCGAAATGACCACTATCTCGAACCGAAACTGTAGTACCATAGGCGATAAAACGGAAAACAGCCATTTTGATAACAGTACATAAGCCGGCCGTATAAAAAATGACAGATGTCAAAATTTGACCAAACCATGTTGATCAGCATCCTTTGGGACACCCAGATATCGATTTATATCCCGATCAGAGCACCTTTAATTTCAGACGCGGACCAATAGACCGCCATTTTGAAAAAAGTACTTTTTCACTGTATGCCCCTCTCAAAACTGTACAATATTAGAACAAACCCTCCCACAAAATTCTCACAGTTTCGGTGCTATTTGCGAATTAAAAATCCTTAAAAAGTGAAATAGCATGTTTGCAATTTTTCAAAATGGCGGAATCAAAAAATGTTTTACACGTTCCTACCAAGTGTACTGTGGGATGCTCAGATATCGATTTTCATTCGGGTCGAACAACTTTTACTATGAGTCGGTACGTCTACAGCCGCCATCTTGAAAAAAATCGATTTTGCTGATATTGCATTTTAACCCTTACAGCATCTATACTCCATCCCCAAAAACGATTTTTCTTAAACGCTCGTATTGGAGGCGTAAAAAAGGAATACTGATTTTTCCATAAAAGTACCTTTGTATGGCAGACCCATTGAAAGTTGACACATGTCAAAATTTGATTTCAGAAAATTGATCAGCATCCTTGGGGATCCCCAGATATCGATTTTCATCCGGATCGGTGAAACTTTTTTTCCCGCCGCGACCGAAATTTCCGCCATTTTGAAAAAAAACTTTTTTGCCATTCTTCCTCTCTGGCTTTCAAACATTATTAGTTCCAGCTCTTTATACTAAAGTGTCATAGTTTCGCCGTCATTTACGGTTAAAATTTGTATGGCGGATTTTTTTTTTCCGCCATTTTGAATTTTTTTTGACATCTCCAAAATCGTCCCAGGGTTTGCTATGACATTCCTTAAAACGCACATGACCTATCTTTTATGGTTTGGCCAGGCCGTTGACCGTCCGAGTGACCGGAGGTCGGAAGACCAGGTCGCGAATTTTTTTGAAGACACCTCAACCACCTGGACACAAAAGTCAACAAAGACATTCAAAATTTTCCATAGGTATCGAGAAACAATGCGTCAAAAATGAAAAAAAAAAATTGTATGGCAGCCATCTTTAAAAATGGCGGAATCCAAAATTTTTTTTGAAATATCGAATCTGCGGCCCCGAAAACCCCCCCATGCGAAAAATCACCCCGATCGGACCAACTTTCAAAATGGCCGCCATTTTGAATCCGCCATCTTGGATTTTCATGACCACCATCTGACAGCCCCCGTTATCCTCTATGACATTTGGTCGAGCACTACCCACATACCTCTTACCGTTTCCGAATTATGAGCGTTTCAATTTTGTATGGGGGCCACCGTTTTTTGTTCGGGGGCCCCCATTTTTTTCATTTCTCTGGAAACACCCCAGGGTCTACTCCAACTTTAGTTAAAACTGGACCCCCATATCTCTTGTCGTTTTCGAGATCCGTTGACCTGTTCCAGCTCAGAGACGATTTTCTGGTAATGTCAGATTTTTCCTGGGGTGACATGACCCATCACTATACAGCCTCATACTCAGTTTTGACTGACCACTTCTGAGAGCTGAGATCAATTATGTCAATCATCAGTCAGTGACTCATGGGTATCCAATTTTATAGTAATAGTAAAACTAGTATTTTGCCCCGTGCGCGGGCCGCGAGCGGCCCGCGTGTGTGTTTTCGTGGCGTTCCATTTGTTCAAAACGCTATACTTGTGTTTAAACTTGTAATTTTGCAAGTACTTGTACAAAACTGCGGTATCTATCAAAGAAAATGATAATTCATCTGACTTGTGCATGGCGGCCATCTTGTTTGACTTGACAGCGTCATTGGCACCATTAGCAGGTCGCAACCGGCACACTTGCACCGTGCGCGGGCCGCACGCGGCCCGCACACGGTGCAATTGTGCAGGTGCAAGTGTTGATCGTGACCGTCCACTTATACCAAACTACAGTAAACTAACTCGCTTCGCTCGTCAACGCATTGGGTAGGTTGGAAAAAATTTGACGTTTGACATCTGTCAAAAAATGACATTTGACATCTGTCAAAAATTTGACATCAATCAAACTGACATCTGTCTACACTTGACAGCGGTATTAGAACAGTGCACAGGTCGCAAGCGGCACACTTGCACCGTGTGCGGGCCGCACGCGGCCCGCACACCGTGTCAGTGTGCAGGTGCAAGTGTTGGTCGTGACTGTCCAATTATACCAATGAGAGACAATAAACTAATTCACTCATCGCCGCATTTGGTAGTATGGAAAAAAATTGACATTTGACATCTGTCCAAAAAATTGACATTTGACATCTGTCAAAAAACTTGACATTTGACATCTGTCAAAAGTTTGACATTTGACATCAATCAAACTGACATCTGTCTACACTTGACAGCAGTATTAGAACAGTGCGCAGGTCGCAAGCGGCACACTTGCACCGTGCGCGGGCCGCACGCGGCCCGCACACGGTGCAAGTGTGCAGGTGCAAGTGTTGGTCGTGACCGTCCACTTATACCAAACTACAGTATACTTGCTGCTCACTTCGCTCGTCGTTGCATTTGGTAGGTTGGAAAAAAATTGACATTAACAATCTATCAAAAAATTTGTCATCTGTCAAAATTTTGACGTTTGACATCTGTCACACTGACATCTGTCAAAATTACAACTATCTCCTTCCGAAACTGTAGTACCATAGGCGATAAAACGGAAAACAGCAATTTCGATAATAGTATATACGGCGGCCATATTAAAAAATGACAGATGTCAAAATTTGACCAAACCATGTTGATCAGGATCCTTTGGGACCCCCAGATATCGATTTTTATCCCGATCGGAGCATCTTTATTTTCGGACGCGGACCAATAGACCGCCATTTTGAAAAACATTCTTTTTCACTGTGTGGCCCTTTCAAAACTGTACAATATTAGAACAAACCCTCCTCACAAGTCTTATAGTTTCGGCGTAAATTGCAAATTAATAATCCTTAAAAAGTGAAATTGTATGTTCGCAATTATTCAAAATGGCGGAATCAAAAAAATTTTTACACATTCCTACCAAGTGTACCGTGGGATTTTCAGATATCGATTTTCATTCGGATCGGACAACTTTTACTATGAGTCGGTACGTCTACAGCCGCCATCTTGAAAAAAATTGATATCACTGATATTGCATTTTTACCCTTATAACATCTATACTTGATCCCCAGGAACGACTTTTCTAAAGCACTCGCAACGGAGGCGCAAAAAAGCAAAGTTGATATTTCAATAAAAGCACCTTTGTATGGCAGCCCCATTGAAAGTTGACACATGTCAAAATTTGATTACAGAATGTTGATCATCATCCTTGCGGACCCCCAGATATCGATTTTCATCAGGATCGGTGAAACTTTTTTTCCCGCCGCGGCCAAAATTTCCGCCATTTTGAAAAAAAAAAATTTTCGCAATCTTCCCCTCTGACCTCCAACCAATATTAGTTCGAGCTCTTTATACTAAAGTGTCATAGTTTCGCCGTCATTTACGGTTAAAATTTGTATGGCGGATTTTTTTTTCCGCCATTTTGAATTTTTTTTGACATCTCCAAAATTGTCCCAGGGTTTGCTATGACATTCCTTAAAACGCACATGACCTATCTCATATGGTTTGGCCAGGCCGTTGACCGTCCGAGTGACCGAAGGTCGGAAGACCAGGTCGCGAATTTTTTTGAAGACACCTCGATCACCTGGACACAAAACACAACAAAGACATTCAAAATTTTCCATAGGTGTCGAGAAACAATGCGTCAAAAATGGGAAAAAAAAATTGTATGGCAGCCATGTTTAAAAATGGCGGAATCCAAAATATTTTTTCAAATATCGAATGTGTGGCCCCGAAAACCCCCTCATGCGAAAAATCACCCCGATCGGACCAACTTTCAAAATGGCCGCCATTTTGAATCCGCCATCTTGGATTTTCATGACAACCATCTGACAGCCCCCGTCATCCTCTATGACATTTGGTCGAGCACCACCCACATACCTCTTACCGTTTCCGTATTATGAGCGTTTCAATTTTGTATGGAATTTTTATTTTTTGTATGGCAACACTTTTTTTTTTAATTTCTCTGGAAACATCCCAGGGTTTACTCCAACTTTAGTTAAAACGGGACCCCCTTATCTCTTGTCGTTTATGAGATCCGTTGACCTGTTCCATCTCAGAGACGACTTTCTGGTAATGTCAGATTTTTCCCGAGGTGACATGACCCATCACTATACAGCCTCCTACTCGGTTTTGACTGACCACTTCTGAGAGCTGAGATCAATTATGTCAATCAGTCATCAGTCAGTCAATGGGTATCCAATTTTATAATAGTAGTAACTAGTATTTTGCCCCGTGCGCGGGCCGCGAGCGGCCCGCGTGTGTGTTTTCGTGGCGTTCCATTTGTTCAAAACGCTATACTTGTGTTTAAACTTGTAATTTTGCAAGTACTTGTACAAAACTGCGGTATCTATCAAAGAAAATGATAATTCATCTGACTTGTGCATGGCGGCCATCTTGTTTGACTTGACAGCGTCATTGGCACCATTAGCAGGTCGCAACCGGCACACTTGCAAGTGTTAGTCGTGACTGTCCAATTATACCAATGAGAGACAATAAACTAACTCACTCATCGCCGCATTTGGTAGGTTGGAAAAAAAATTGACATTTGACATCTGTCCAAAAAATTCACATTTGACATTTGTCAATAAATTTGACAGCTGTCAAAAAATTTTACATTTGACATCTGTCAAAAGTTTGACATTTGACATCAATCAAACTGACATCTGTCTACACTTGACAGCGGTATTAGAACAGTGCACAGGTCACAAGCGGCACACTTGCACCGCGCGCGGGCCGCACGCGGCCCGCACACGGTACAAGTGTGCAGGTGCAAGTGTTAGTCGTGCCTGTCCAATTATACCAATGAGAGACAATAAACTAACTCACTCATCGCCGCATTTGGTAGGTTGGAAAAAAAATTGACATTTGACATCTGTCCAAAAAATTGACATTTGATATTTGTCAATAAATTTGACATCTGTCAAAAAAATTGACAATTGGCATCTGTCAAAAGTTTGACATTTAAAATCAATCAAACTGACATCTGTCTACACTTGACAGCGGTATTAGAACAGTGCGCAGGTGCAAGTGTGCAGGTGCAAGTGTTGGTCGTGACCGTCCACTTATACCAAACTACAGTATACTTGCTGCTCGCTTCGCTCGTCGTTGCATTTGGTAAGTTGGAAAAAAATTGACATTGGACATCTATCAAAAAATTTGACATCTGTCAAAATTTTGACGTTTGATATCTGTCACACTGACATCTGTCAAAATTACAACTATCTCCTTCCGAAACTGTAGTACCATAGGCGATCAAAACGGAAAACAGCAATTTCGATAATAGTATATACGGCGGCCATATTAAAAAATGACAGATGTCAAAATTTGACCAAACCATGTTGATCAGGATCCTTTGGGACCCCCAGATATCGATTTATATCCCGATCAGAGCACCTTTACTTTCAGACGCGGACCAATAGACCGCCATTTTGAAAAAAGTACTTTTTCACTGTGTGCCCCTCTCAAAACTGTACAATATTAGAACAAACCCTCCCTACAAAAGTCTCACAGTTTCGGTGTTATTTGCGAATTAAAAATCCTTAAAAAGTGAAATTGCATGTTCGCAATATTTCAAAATGGCGGAATCAAAAAAGTTTTTACACATTCCTACCAAGTGTACCGTGGGATTTTCAGATATCGATTTTCATTCGGATCGGACAACTTTTACTATGAGTCGGTACGTCTACAGCCGCCATCTTGAAAAAAATTGATTTCACTGATATTGCATTTTTACCCTTATAACATCTATACTTGATCCCCAGGAACGACTTTTCTAAAGCACTCGCAACGGAGGCGCAAAAAAGCAAAGTTGATATTTCAATAAAAGCACCTTTGTATGGCAGCCCCATTGAAAGTTGACAATTGTCAAAATTTGATTACAGAATGTTGATCATCATCCTTCGGGACCCTCAGATATCGATTTTCATCCGGATCGGTGAAACTTTTTTTCCCGCCGCGGCCAAAATTTCCGCCATTTTGAAAAAAAAAATTTTTCGCAATCTTCCCCTCTGACCTCCAACCAATATTAGTTCGAGCTCTTTATACTAAAGTGTCATAGTTTCGCCGTCATTTACGGTTAAAATTTGTATGGCGGATTTTTTTTTCCGCCATTTTGAATTTTTTTTGACATCTCCAAAATCGTCCCAAGGTTTGCTATGACATTCCTAAAAACGCACATGACCTATCTCATATGGTTTGGCCAGGCCGTTGACTGTCCGAGTGACCGAAGGTCGGAAGACCAGGTCGCGAATTTTTTTGAAGACACCTCGATCACCTGGACACAAAACACAACAAAGACATTCAAAATTTTCCATAGGTGTCGAGAAACAATGCGTCAAAAATGGAAAAAAAAATTTGTATGGCAGCCATCTTTAAAAATGGCGGAATCCAAAATATTTTTTCAAATATCGAATGTGTGGCCCCGAAAACCCCCTCATGCGAAAAATCACCCCGATCGGACCAACTTTCAAAATGGCCGCCATTTTGAATCCGCCATCTTGGATTTTCATGACAACCATCTGACAGCCCCCGTCATCCTCTATGACATTTGGTCGAGCACTACCCACATACCTCTTACCGTTTCCAAATTATGAGCGTTTCAATTTTGTATGGGGGCCACCGTTTTTTGTTCGGAGGCCCCCATTTTTTTTATTTCTCTGAAAACATCCCAGGGTCTACTCCAACTTTAGTTAAAACGGGACCCCCTTATCTCTGATCATTTTCGAGATCCGTTGACCTGTTCCATCTCAGAGACAATTTTCTGGTAATGTCAGATTTTTCCCGGGGTGACATGACCTATCACTACACAGCCTCATACTCAGTTTTGACTGACCACTTCTGAGAGCTGAGATCAATTATGTCAATCATCAGTCAGTGAGTCAGTACATGGGTTTTTAACTTTATATAAAGTCATCATCACTAGTATTTTGCCCCGTGCGCGGGCCGCGAGCGGCCCGCGTGGCTGTTATCGTGGCTGTTGTATTTATAAAAAAGTTATACTTTAGTTTAAACTTGTAATTTTGCAAGAATTAGTACAAAACAGCGGTATTTTTCAAAGAAAATGATACTTCGTTTGACTTTGCATGGCGGCCATCTTGAGAAATTCTGTCAGTCAAGTAAAATATCAAAATTTGTAATCTCCGTCCTTTAAAACCCCAAAATATAAAATACCAGCTGGATCTGAGCTTATTTGAAATCGGGCGCCATTTTGAATCCACCATCTTGGAAATAATTGTACACCGTGAGAAAGTCATCAATGTTCTCTTTACTATGACTCCAAACACGCCATGCCTACGTTTGTTAGTTTCGAAAGTGTGCACGTTTGAATTTTGCATAGGTAGCGGCAATTTTGATTTGTTTATCCAAAAAATCCTAAATCTATGTTCGAAAAATATTCAGTTGTAAGGTAAGGTTAGATATTAGATAAAAATATTTTAGACTTGAAGTAAGGTTAAATTAGCGAAAACCAATTAGAATGATGTCACATTAGTAAAACATACATGTCGACATTGGTAGTTTGTAGCTCCTCCTCGCTTCGCTCGTCGTCGCGATGGGTAGTTTGAAGCTCCTCCTCGCTTCGCTCGTCGTCGCGTTATGTGGTTTGAAGCTCCTCCTCGCTTCGCTCGTCGTCGCGTTAGGTAGTTTGAAGCTCCTCCTCGCTGCGCTCGTCGTCGCGTTGGGCCGTTTGAAGCTCCTCCTCGCTTCGCTCGTCGTCGCTATAGGTGGTTTTAAGCTCCTCCTCGCTTCGCTCGTCGTCGCGTTAGGTAGTATGAAGCTCCTCCTCGCTTCGCTCGTCGTCGCATTGGGTAGTTTGAAGCTCCTCCTCGCTTCGCTCGTCGTCGCGTTGGTAGTTTCAACAGTATGTATGGCGGCCATGTTGAAAAACGGCAGTTGTCAAAATTTGACTAAAGTATGTTGATAAGTATCCTTTGGGACCTACAGATATCGATTTTTTTTCGGATCAGAGAAACTTTTTTTTCGAATGTGACCCAAAAATTAAACCATTTAAAAAAAATTTTTGTCCACCATTTGCCTCTTGTCTTACCAAACAAAATTAGTTCACACCCTTAATACTAATGTGTAATAGTTTCCACGTGAAATCGATTCAAAAATCCTTAAAAAGTTAGATTGTATGTAGGCAATTTTTCAAAATGGCGGAATCAAAAATTTTTTTCCATATTCCTACTAAGTATCAAAGGGGATTCTCAGATATCGATTTTCATCCGGATCGGATAACGTTTTGTTAAAGTCAGTACGTCTATATCCGCCATCTTGAAAAAAATCGGTTTTATTGTTTTTGCATTTTTACCCTTATCGCATCTTTACTCGATCCCCAGGATTGACTTTTCTAAAATATTGGTATTTGAGGCGCAAAAAAGGAAAGTGTATATTTCGATAAAAGTACCTTTGTATGGCAGCCATATTGAAAATTGGTTAAAGTCAAAATTTAATTTTAGAATGTTGATCAGCATCCCTGGGGACCCCTAGATATCGATTTTCATCCGGATTGGTGAAACTTTTTTTTCCGCCATGACCGAAATTTCCGCCATTTTGAAAAAAAAATTTTTTCGACATCTTCTTCTCGGGCCTCCAAACCATATTAGTTTGAACTCTTTATACTAAAGTATCATGGTTTCAGCGTCATTTCCGGTCTAAATTTGTATGGCGGATTTTTTTTTCCGCCATTTTGAATTTTTTTTATTCGCTCTAGAATCGCCCCAGGGTTTGCTATAACATTCCTTAAAACGCACATGACCTATCTCGTATAGTTTAGCCAGGCCGTTGATGGTCATGATGATGGAAGGTCGGAAGACCAGGTCATGAATTTTTCTAAAGGCACCTTGGACACTTAGACACGAATGTCAAATAAGGTATTCAAAATTTCCCATAGGTATCGAGAAACAATGCGATGAAAACGAAAAAAAAAAATTGTATGGCGGCCATCTTTAAAAATGGCGGAATCCAAAATATTTTTTCAAATATGGAATCAGGGGCCCCGAAAACCCCCCGATGCAAAAAATCAGCCGGATCGGACCAACTTTCAAAATGGCCGCCATCTTGAATCCGCCATCTTGGATTTTCATGACCACCATCCGAAAGCCCCCATCGTCCCCTATGACATTTGGTCGAACACCCCCCACCTACCTCTTACCGTTTCTGATTTATGAGCGTTTCCATTTTGTATGGAATTTTTATTTTTTTGTATGGCAACCCTAATTTTTTTTCATTTCTCACGTAGCATCCCAGGGTTTACTACAACTTTAGTTAAAGCACGACACCCATCCGACTTGTAGTTTCCGAGAGCCGTTGAGCAGTTCCATCTTGGAGACGACTTCCTGGTAATGTCAGATTTTTCTGGTGGTCACGTGACCCATCTCTATCCACCCCCATACTTGGTTTTTACCCACCATGCCTCACGGCTGAGATCAATTCTGTCAGTCAGTCACTATATGGGTGGGTCTTTAACTTTATATAAGTAAACTAGTATTTTGCCCCGTGCGCGGGCCGCGAGCGGCCCGCGTGGCTGTTATCGTGGCGTTCCATTTGTTCAAAACGCTATACTTGGAGCTAAACTTTAAATTTTGCAAGTACTTGTACAAAACTGCGGTATCTATCAAAGAAAATGATAATTCATCTGACTTGTGCATGGCGGCCATCTTGTTTGACTTAACAGCGTCATTGGCACCATTAGCAGGTCGCAACCGGCACACTTGCACCGTGCGCGGGCCGCACGCGGCCGGTACACGGTGCAATTGTGCAGGTGCAAGTGTTGATCGTGACCATCCACTTATACCAAACTACAGTAAACTAACTCGCTTCGCTCGTCGTCGCATTTGGTAGGTCGGAAAAAATTTGACGTTTGACATCTGTCAAAAATTGACATTTGACATTTTTCAATAAATTTGACATCTGTCAAAAAATTTGACATTTGACATCTGTCAAAAGTTTGACATTTGACATCTGTCAAAAGTTTGACATTTGACATCAATCGAACTCACATCTGTCTACACTTGACAGCGGTATTAGAACAGTGCACAGGACGCAAGCGGCACACTTGCACCGTGCGCGGGCCGCACGCGGCCCGCACACGGTGCAAGTGTGCAGGTGCAAGTGTTAGTCGTGACTGTCCAATTATACCAATGAGAGACAATAAACTAACTCACTCATCGCCGCATTTGGTAGTATGGAAAAAATTGACATTTGACATCTGTCAAAAAAATTGACATGTGACATTTGTCAATAAATTTGACATCTGTCAAAAAATTTGACATTTGACATCTGTCAAAAGTTTGACATTTGACATCAATCAAACTGACATCTGTCTACACTTGACAGCGGTATTAGAACAGTGCGCAGGTCGCAAGCGGCACACTTGCACCGTGCGCGGGCCGCACGCGGCCCGCACACGGTGCAAGTGTGCAGGTGCAAGTGTTGGTCGTGACCGTCCACTTATACAAAACTACAGTATACTTGCTGCTCGCTTCAACGACGAGTCGTTACATTTGGTAGGTTGGAAAAAAAATTGACATTTGACATCTGTCCAAAAAATTCACATTTGACATTTGTCAATAAATTTGACATCTGTCAAAAAATTTGACATTTGACATCTGTCAAAGTTTGACATTTGACATCAATCAAACTGACATCTGTCTACACTTGACAGCGGTATTAGATCAGTGCACAGGTCGCAAGCGGCACACTTGCACCGTGCGCGGGCCGCACGCGGCCCGCACACGGTGCAAGTGTGCAGGTGCAAGTGTTAGTCGTGACTGTCCAATTATACCAATGAGAAACAATAAACTCACTCATCGCCGCATTTGGTAGTATGGAAAAAAATTGACATTTGACATCTGTCCAAAAAATTGACATTTGACATTTGTCAATAAATTTGGAAAAAAATTGACATTTGAGAACTATCAAAAAATTTGACATCTGTCAAAATTTTGACGTTTGACATCTGTCACACTGACATCTGTCAAAATTACAACTATCTCCTTTTGAAACTGTAGTACCATAGGCGATAAAACGGAAAACAGCAATTTCGATAATAGTATATACGGCGACCATATTAAAAAATGGCAGATGTCAAAATTTGTCCAAACCATGTTGATCAGCATCCTTTGGGACCCCCAGATATCGATTTTTATCCCGATCGGAGCATCTTTATTTTCGGACGCGGACCAATAGACCGCCATTTTGAAAAACATTCTTTTTTACTGTGTGGCCCTTTTAAAACTGTACAATATTAGAACAAACCCTCCTCACAAAAGTCTTATAGTTTCGGCGTAAATTGCAAATTAATAATCCTTAAAAAGTGAAATTGTATGTTCGCAATTATTCAAAATGGCGGAATCAAAAAAATTTTTACACATTCCTACCAAGTGTACCGTGGGATATTCAGATATCGATTTTCATTCGGATCAGACAACTTTTACTATGAGTCGGTACGTCTACAGCCGCCATGTTGAAAAAAATTGATTTCACTGATATTGCATTTTTACCCTTATAACATCTATACTTGATCCCCAGGAACGACTTTTCTAAAGCACTCGCAACGGAGGCGCAAAAAAGCAAAGTTGATATTTCAATAAAAGCACCTTTGTATGGCAGCCCCATTGAAAGTTGACACATGTCAAAATTTGATTACAGAATGTTGATCATCATCCTTGGGGACTCCCAGATATCGATTTTCATCCGGATCGGTGAAACTTTTTTTCCCGCCGCGGCCAAAATTTCCGCCATTTTGAAAAAAAAACTATTTGCCATTCTTCCTCTCTGGCTTTCAAACAATATTAGTTCCAGCTCTTTATACTAAAGTGTCATAGTTTCGCCGTCATTTACGGTTAAAATTTGTATGGCGGATTTTTTTTTCCGCCATTTTGAATATTTTTTGACATCTCCAAAATCGTCCCAGGGTTTGCTATGACATTCCTTAAAACGCACATGACCTATCTCATATGGTTTGGCCAGGCCGTTGACTGTCCGAGTGACCGAAGGTCGGAAGACCAGGTCGCGAATTTTTTTGAAGACACCTCGATCACCTGGACACAAAACACAACAAAGACATTCAAAATTTTCCATAGGTGTCGAGAAACAATGCGTCAAAAATGGGAAAAAAAAATTGTATGGCAGCCATCTTTAAAAATGGCGGAATCCAAAATATTTTTTCAAATATCGAATGTGTGGCCCCGAAAACCCCCTCATGCGAAAAATCACCCCGATCGGACCAACTTTCAAAATGGCCGCCATTTTGAATCCGCCATCTTGGATTTTCATGACAACCATCTGACAGCCCCCGTCATCCTCTATGACATTTAGTCGAGCACCACCCACATACCTCTTACCGTTTCTGATTTATGAGCGTTTCAATTTTGTATGAAATTTTTATTTTTTGTATGGCAACACTTTTTTTTTTAATTTCTCTGGAAACATCCCAGGGTCTACTCCAACTTTAGTTAAAACGGGACCCCCTTATCTCTTATCGTTTTCGAGATCCGTTGACCTGTTCCATCTCAGAGATGACTTTCTGGTAATGTCAGATTTTTCCCGGGGTGACATGACCCATCACTATACAGCCTCATACTCAGTTTTGACAGACCACTTCTGAGAGCTGAGATCAATTATGTCAATCATCAGTCAGTGAGTCAGTACATGGGTATTCAATTTTATAGTAATAGTAAAGTAAAGTAATAAAATAAACTAGTATTTTGCCCCGTGCGCGGGCCGCGAGCGGCCCGCGTGGGTGTTTTCGTGGCGTTCCATTTGTTCAAAACGCTATACTTGCAGCTAAACTTTAAATTTTGCAAGTACTTGTACAAAACTGCGGTATCTATCAAAGAAAATGATAATTCATCTGACTTGTGCATGGCGGCCATCTTGTTTGACTTGACAGCGTCATTGGCACCATTAGCAGGTCAAAACCGGCACACTTGCACCGTGTGCGGGCCGCACGCGGCCCGCACACGGTGCAATTGTGCAGGTGCAAGTGTTGATCGTGACCGTCCACTTATACCAAACTACAGTAAACTAACTCGCTTCGCTCGTCGTCGCATTGGGTAGGTTGGAAAAAATTTGACGTTTGACATCTGTCAAAAATTGACATTTGACATCTGTCAAAAATTTGACATCTGTCAAAAAATTTGACATTTGACATCTGTCAAAAGTTTGACATTTGACATCAATCAAACTGACATCTGTCTACACTTGACAGCGGTATTAGAACAGTGCGCAGGTCGCAAGCGGCACACTTGCACCGTGCGCGGGCCGCACGCGGCCCGCACACGGTGCAAGTGTGCAGGTGCAAGTTTTGGTCGTGACCGTCCACTTATACCAAACTACAGTATACTTGGTGCTTGCTTCGCTCGTCGTTGCATTTGGTAGGTTGGAAAAAAATTGACATTTGACATCTATCAAAAAATTTGACATCTGTCAAAAAATTTGACATTTGACATCTGTCAAAAGTTTGACATTTGACATCAATCAAACTGACATCTGTCTACACTTGACAGCGGTATTAGAACAGTGCGCAGGTCGCAAGCGGCACACTTGCACCGTGCGCGGGCCGCACGCGGCCCGCACACGGTGCAAGTGTGCAGGTGCAAGTTTTGGTCGTGACCGTCCACTTATACCAAACTACAGTATACTTGGTGCTTGCTTCGCTCGTCGTTGCATTTGGTAGGTTGGAAAAAAATTGACATTTGACATCTATCAAAAAATTTGACATCTGTCAAAATTTTGACATCTGTCACACTGACATCTGTCAAAATTACAACTATCTCCTTCCGAAACTGTAGTACCATAGGCGATAAAACGGAAAACAGCAATTTTGATAATAGTATATACGGCGGCCATATTAAAAAATGACAGATGTCAAAATTTGACCAAACCATGTTGATCAGCATCCTTTGGGACCCCCAGATATCGATTTATATCCCGATCAGAGCACCTTTACTTTCAGACGCGGACCAATAGACCGCCATTTTGAAAAAAGTACTTTTTCACTGTGTGCCCCTCACAAAACTGTACAATATTAGAACAAACCCTCCCTACAAAAGTCTCACAGTTTCGGTGTTATTTGCGAATTAAAAATCCTTAAAAAGTGAAATTGCATGTTCGCAATTTTTCAAAATGGCGGAATCAAAAAAGTTTTTACACTTTCCTACCAAGTGTACCGTGGGATTTTCAGATATCGATTTTCATTCGGATCGGACAACTTTTACTATGAGTCGGTACGTCTACAGCCGCCATCTTGAAAAAAATTGATTTCACTGATATTGCATTTTTACCCTTATAACATCTATACATGATCCCCAGGAACGACTTTTCTAAAGCACTCGCAACGGAGGCGCAAAAAAGCAAAGTTGATATTTCAATAAAAGCACCTTTGTATGGCAGCCCCATTGAAAGTTGACACATGTCAAAATTTGATTACAGAATGTTGATCATCATCCTTGGGGACCCCCAGATATCGATTTTCATCCGGATCGGTGAAACTTTTTTTCCCGCCGCGGCCAAAATTTCCGCCATTTTGAAAAAAAAAATTTTTCGCAATCTTCCCCTCTGACCTCCAACCAATATTAGTTCGAGCTCTTTATACTAAAGTGTCATAGTTTCGCCGTCATTTACGGTTAAAATTTGTATGGCGGATTTTTTTTTCCGCCATTTTGAATTTTTTTTGACATCTCCAAAATCGGCCCAGGGTTTGCTATGACATTCCTTAAAACGCACATGACCTATCTGATATGGTTTGGCCAGGCCGTTGACTGTCCGAGTGACCGAAGGTCGGAAGACCAGGACATGAATTTTTCTGGAGACACCTCAAACACCTTGACACGAATGTTAACAAAGATATTCAAAACTTTCCATAGGTATCGAGAAACAATGCGTCAAAAATGGGAAAAAAAAATTGTATGGCAGCCATCTTTAAAAATGGCGGAATCCAAAATTTTTTTTCAAATTACGAATCTGCGGCCCCGAAAACCCCCCCATGCGAAAAATCACCCCGATCGGACCAACTTTCAAAATGGCCGCCATTTTGAATCCGCCATCTTGGATTTTCATGACCACCATCTGACAGCCCCCGTCATCCTCTATGACATTTGGTCGAGCACTACCCACATACCTCTTACCGTTTCCGAATTATGAGCGTTTCAATTTTGTATGGAGATTTTATTTTTTGTATGGCAACACTTTTTTTTTTAATTTCTCTGGAAACATCCCAGGGTTTAATCCAACTTTAGTTAAAACGGGACCCCCTTATCTCTTATCGTTTTCGAGATCCGTTGACCTGTTCCATCTCAGAGACGATTTTCTGGTAATGTCAGATTTTTCCTGGGGTGACATGACCCATCACTATACAGCCTCATACTCAGTTTTGACTGACCACTTCTGAGAGCTGAGATCAATTATGTCAATCATCAGTCAGTGACTCATGGGTATCCAATTTTATAGTAATAGTAATAACTAGTATTTTGCCCCGTGCGCGGGCCGCGAGCAGCCCGCGTGGGTGTTTTCGTGGCGTTCCATTTGTTCAAAACGCTATACTTGGAGCTAAACTTTAAATTTTGCAAGTACTTAAACAAAACTGCGGTATTTATCAAAGAAAATAATAATGCGCGTGACTTTGCATGGCGGCCATCTTGTTTGAATTAACAGCGTCATTTGCACCATTAGTAGGTCGCAACCGGCACACTTGCACCGTGCGCGGGCGGCACGCGGCCCGCACACGGTGCAATTGTGCAGGTGCAAGTGTTGATCGTGACCGTCCACTTATACCAAACTACAGTAAACTAACTCGCTTCGCTCGTCGTCGCATTGGGTAGGTTGAAAAAATTTGACGTTTGACATCTGTCAAAAATTGACATTTGACATCTGTCAAACTGACATCTGTCTACACTTGACAGCGGTATTAGAACAGTGCACAGGTCGCAAGCGGCACACTTGCACCGTGTGCGGGCCGCGTGCGGCCCGCGCACGGTGCAAGTGTGCAGGTGCAAGTGTTAGTCGTGACTGTCCAATTATACCAATGAGAGACAATAAACTAACTCACTCATCGCCGCATTTGGTAGGTTAGAAAAAATTGACATTTGACATCTGTCCAAAAAATTCACATTTGACATTTGTCAATAAATTTGACAGCTGCCAAAAAATTTGACATTTGACATCTGTCAAAAGTTTGACATTTGACATCAATCAAACTGACATCTGTCTACACTTGACAGCGGTATTAGAACAGTGCGCAGGTCGCAAGCGGCACACTTGCACCGTGCGCGGGCCGCACGCGGCCCGCACACGGTGCAAGTGTGCAGGTGCAAGTGTTAGTTGTGACTATCCAATTATACCAATGAGAGACAATAAAGTAACTCACTCATCGCCGCATTTGGTAGGTTGAAAAAAAAATTGACATTTGACATCTGTCCAAAAAATTGACATTTGATATTTGTCAATAAATTTGCCATCTGTCAAAAAATTTGACAATTGACATCTGTCAAAAGTTTGACATTTAAAATCAATCAAACTGACATCTGTCTACACTTGACAGCGGTTTTAGAACAGTGCGCAGGTCACAAGCGGCACACTTGCACAATGCGCGGGCCGCACGCGGCCCGCACACGGTGCAAGTGTGCAGGTGCAAGTGTTGGTCGTGACCGTCCACTTATACCAAACTACAGTATACTTGCTGCTCGCTTCGCTCGTCGTTGCATTTGGTAGGTTGGAAAAAAATTGACATTTGACATCTATTAAAAAATTTGACATCTGTCAAAATTTTGACGTTTGACATCTGTCACACTGACATCTGTCAAAATTACAACTATCTCCTCCCGAAACTGTAGTACCATAGGCGATAAAACGGAAAACAGCAATTTCGATAATAGTATATACGGCGGCCATATTAAAAAATGACAGATGTACAAAATTTGACCAAACCATGTTGATCAGCATCCTTTGGGACCCCCAGATATCGATTTATATCCCGATCAGAGCACCTTTACTTTCAGACGCGGACCAATAGACCGCCATTTTGAAAAAAGTACTTTTTCACTGTGTGCCCCTCTCAAAACTGTACAATATTAGAACAAACCCTCCCTACAAAAGTCTCACAGTTTCGGTGTTATTTGCGAATTAAAAATCCTTAAAAAGTGAAATTGCATGTTCGCAATATTTCAAAATGGCGGAATCAAAAACATTTTTACACATTCCTACCAAGTGTACCGTGGGATTTTCAGATATCGATTTTCATTCGGATCGGACAACTTTTACTATGAGTCGGTACGTCTACAGCCGCCATCTTGAAAAAAATTGATTTCACTGATATTGCATTTTTACCCTTATAACATCTATACTTGATCCCCAGGAACGACTTTTCTAAAGCACTCGCAACGGAGGCGCAAAAAAGCAAAGTTGATATTTCAATAAAAGCACCTTTGTATGGCAGCCCCATTGAAAGTTGACACATGTCAAAATTTGATTTCAGAATATTGATTAGCATCCTTGGGGACCCCCAGATATCGATTTTCATTCGGATCGGTGAAACTTTTTTTCCCGCGCGACCGAAATTTCCGCCATTTTGAAAAAAAAATTTTTTGCCATTCTTTCTCTCTGGCTTTCAAACAATATTAGTTCCAGCTCTTTATACTAAAGTGTCATAGTTTCGCCGTCATTTACGGTTAAAATTTGTATGGCGGATTTTTTTTTCCGCCATTTTGAATTTTTTTTGACACCTCCAAAATCGTCCTAGGGTTTGCTATGACATTCCTTAAAACGCACATGACCTATCTCGTACGGTTTGGCCAGGCCGTTGACTGTCCGAGTGACCGAAGGTCGGAAGACCAGGTCGCGAATTTTTTTGAAGACACCTCGATCACCTGGACACAAAAGTCAACAAAGACATTCAAAATTTTCCATAGGTATCGAGAAACAATGCATCAAAAATGGAAAAAAAAAATTGTATGGCAGCCATCTTTAAAAATGGCGGAATCCAAAAATTTTTTTCAAATTTTGAATCTGCGGCCCCGAAAACCCCCCCATGCGAAAAATCACCCCGATCGGACCAACTTTCAAAATGGCCGCCATTTTGAATCCGCCATCTTGGATTTTCATGACCACCATCTGACAGCCCCCGTCATCCTCTATGACATTTGGTCGAGCACCACCCACATACCTCTTACCGTTTCCGAATTATGAGCGTTTCAATTTTGTATGGGGGCCACCGTTTTTTGTTCGGGGGCCCCCATTTTTTCATTTCTCTGGAAACATCCCAGGGTCTACTCCAACTTTAGTTAAAACTGGACCCCCATATCTCTTGTCGTTTTTGAGATCCGTTGACCTGTTCCATATCAGAGACGATTTTCTGGTAATGTCAGATTTTTCCCGGGGTGACATGACCCATCACTATACAGCCTCATACTCAGTTTTGACTGACCACTTCTGAGAGCTGAGATCAATTATGTCAATCATCAGTCAGTGACTCATGGGTATCCAATTTTATAATAGTAGTAATAACTAGTATTTTGCCCCGTGCGCGGGCCGCGAGCAGCCCGCGTGGGTGTTTTCGTGGCGTTCCATTTGTTCAAAACGCTATACTTGGAGCTAAACTTTAAATTTTGCAAGTACTTAAACAAAACTGCGGTATTTATCAAAGAAAATAATAATGCGCGTGACTTTGCATGGCGGCCATCTTGTTTGAATTAACAGCGTCATTTGCACCATTAGTAGGTCGCAACCGGCACACTTGCACCGTGCGCGGGCGGCACGCGGCCCGCACACGGTGCAATTGTGCAGGTGCAAGTGTTGATCGTGACCGTCCACTTATACCAAACTACAGTAAACTAACTCGCTTCGCTCGTCGTCGCATTGGGTAGGTTGAAAAAATTTGACGTTTGACATCTGTCAAAAATTGACATTTGACATCTGTCAAACTGACATCTGTCTACACTTGACAGCGGTATTAGAACAGTGCACAGGTCGCAAGCGGCACACTTGCACCGTGTGCGGGCCGCGTGCGGCCCGCGCACGGTGCAAGTGTGCAGGTGCAAGTGTTAGTCGTGACTGTCCAATTATACCAATGAGAGACAATAAACTAACTCACTCATCGCCGCATTTGGTAGGTTAGAAAAAATTGACATTTGACATCTGTCCAAAAAATTCACATTTGACATTTGTCAATAAATTTGACAGCTGCCAAAAAATTTGACATTTGACATCTGTCAAAAGTTTGACATTTGACATCAATCAAACTGACATCTGTCTACACTTGACAGCGGTATTAGAACAGTGCGCAGGTCGCAAGCGGCACACTTGCACCGTGCGCGGGCCGCACGCGGCCCGCACACGGTGCAAGTGTGCAGGTGCAAGTGTTAGTTGTGACTATCCAATTATACCAATGAGAGACAATAAAGTAACTCACTCATCGCCGCATTTGGTAGGTTGAAAAAAAAATTGACATTTGACATCTGTCCAAAAAATTGACATTTGATATTTGTCAATAAATTTGCCATCTGTCAAAAAATTTGACAATTGACATCTGTCAAAAGTTTGACATTTAAAATCAATCAAACTGACATCTGTCTACACTTGACAGCGGTTTTAGAACAGTGCGCAGGTCACAAGCGGCACACTTGCACAATGCGCGGGCCGCACGCGGCCCGCACACGGTGCAAGTGTGCAGGTGCAAGTGTTGGTCGTGACCGTCCACTTATACCAAACTACAGTATACTTGCTGCTCGCTTCGCTCGTCGTTGCATTTGGTAGGTTGGAAAAAAATTGACATTTGACATCTATTAAAAAATTTGACATCTGTCAAAATTTTGACGTTTGACATCTGTCACACTGACATCTGTCAAAATTACAACTATCTCCTCCCGAAACTGTAGTACCATAGGCGATAAAACGGAAAACAGCAATTTCGATAATAGTATATACGGCGGCCATATTAAAAAATGACAGATGTACAAAATTTGACCAAACCATGTTGATCAGCATCCTTTGGGACCCCCAGATATCGATTTATATCCCGATCAGAGCACCTTTACTTTCAGACGCGGACCAATAGACCGCCATTTTGAAAAAAGTACTTTTTCACTGTGTGCCCCTCTCAAAACTGTACAATATTAGAACAAACCCTCCCTACAAAAGTCTCACAGTTTCGGTGTTATTTGCGAATTAAAAATCCTTAAAAAGTGAAATTGCATGTTCGCAATATTTCAAAATGGCGGAATCAAAAACATTTTTACACATTCCTACCAAGTGTACCGTGGGATTTTCAGATATCGATTTTCATTCGGATCGGACAACTTTTACTATGAGTCGGTACGTCTACAGCCGCCATCTTGAAAAAAATTGATTTCACTGATATTGCATTTTTACCCTTATAACATCTATACTTGATCCCCAGGAACGACTTTTCTAAAGCACTCGCAACGGAGGCGCAAAAAAGCAAAGTTGATATTTCAATAAAAGCACCTTTGTATGGCAGCCCCATTGAAAGTTGACACATGTCAAAATTTGATTTCAGAATATTGATTAGCATCCTTGGGGACCCCCAGATATCGATTTTCATTCGGATCGGTGAAACTTTTTTTCCCGCGCGACCGAAATTTCCGCCATTTTGAAAAAAAAATTTTTTGCCATTCTTTCTCTCTGGCTTTCAAACAATATTAGTTCCAGCTCTTTATACTAAAGTGTCATAGTTTCGCCGTCATTTACGGTTAAAATTTGTATGGCGGATTTTTTTTTCCGCCATTTTGAATTTTTTTTGACACCTCCAAAATCGTCCTAGGGTTTGCTATGACATTCCTTAAAACGCACATGACCTATCTCGTACGGTTTGGCCAGGCCGTTGACTGTCCGAGTGACCGAAGGTCGGAAGACCAGGTCGCGAATTTTTTTGAAGACACCTCGATCACCTGGACACAAAAGTCAACAAAGACATTCAAAATTTTCCATAGGTATCGAGAAACAATGCATCAAAAATGGAAAAAAAAAATTGTATGGCAGCCATCTTTAAAAATGGCGGAATCCAAAAATTTTTTTCAAATTTTGAATCTGCGGCCCCGAAAACCCCCCCATGCGAAAAATCACCCCGATCGGACCAACTTTCAAAATGGCCGCCATTTTGAATCCGCCATCTTGGATTTTCATGACCACCATCTGACAGCCCCCGTCATCCTCTATGACATTTGGTCGAGCACCACCCACATACCTCTTACCGTTTCCGAATTATGAGCGTTTCAATTTTGTATGGGGGCCACCGTTTTTTGTTCGGGGGCCCCCATTTTTTCATTTCTCTGGAAACATCCCAGGGTCTACTCCAACTTTAGTTAAAACTGGACCCCCATATCTCTTGTCGTTTTTGAGATCCGTTGACCTGTTCCATATCAGAGACGATTTTCTGGTAATGTCAGATTTTTCCCGGGGTGACATGACCCATCACTATACAGCCTCATACTCAGTTTTGACTGACCACTTCTGAGAGCTGAGATCAATTATGTCAATCATCAGTCAGTGACTCATGGGTATCCAATTTTATAATAGTAGTAAAGTAATAACTAGTATTTTGCCCCGTGCGCGGGCCGCGAGCGGCCCGCGAGTACGTTTTTGGGGCTGTTTTATTTATAAAAGAGTTATACTTTACGCTAAACTTTAAATTTTGCAAGAATTAGTACAAAACAGTGGTATTTCTCAAAGAAAATGATTATTCGTTTGACTTTGTATGGCGGTCATCTTGAGAAATGCTGTCAGTCAAGTAAAATGTCAAAATTTGTAAACGTTGTCCCTTAAAACCCCTAAATATAAAATTTCAGCAGGATCAGAGGTTATTTCAAATCGGGCGCCATTTTGAATCCGCTGTCTTGCAATTGTTATAAAACAGTGAGAAAGTCATCGCTGTTCTCTTTGTCATGAGTCTAAACACGCCATGCCTACATCGGTTAGTTTTGAAAGTGTGCAAGTTAAAATTTGGCATGGCGGCCATCTTGAAAAATGCTGTCAGTGGAGTAAAATGTCAAAATTTGTAATTGCCGTCTTTTGAAACCCCCAAATATAAAATACCAGACGGATCAGAGCTAATTTCAAATCGGGCGCCATTTTGAATCCATCATCTTGGAATTATTTAAACACCGTGAAAAAGTCATCGATGTTCTTTTTTCTATGATTCCAAACACGCCATGCCTACCTTTGTTAGTTTCGGAAGTGTGCACGTTTGAATTTTGCGTGACGGCCATCTTGAAAAATGCTGTCAGTTAATTTAAATGTCAAAAATTATAATCAGCATCCCCAAAAAACCCCAAATTTAAAAATTCAGCCGGATCTGAGCCAATTTTGATTTGGCGCCAATTTGAATCTGCCATCTTGGAATTATTTTACCACCATAAAAATGTCATCGTTGCTCTCTTTGCCATGAGTCTGAACACGCCATGGCTGTCTCTAAGTCTCTAACTTGTGCACGTATAAATTTTGCATGCATGCCGGCCATTTTGATTTGTTTGTCCAAAAAAGTGACTATTTTATATCAACGTTTCCGAAAATAATCAGATCTTAGTCAAAGATATCTTCGTTTTGAAGTTAGGTTACATTAGAAAAAAAAAGATTAGAATGACGTCACATAAGTCAAACGTAGTAAAAAAAACACCCCACTTCAGACACTTGTATTGTTCTCATACAATACCACAGAATACTTTTGTACAATACCTTTGCTCATGAATCTATCTATCTACCTGTTTCACACCTGATGGAAAGAGTGACGATATTAGCGAGATTGGAGCACATAGAGCTATCATAGAAGGAATAATACTCTATGACTCTAAGACTTGAAGATAGGTTATAGTAATCAAGGATTACAAAGGAAGCCAATGCGTTTCACTCCTTTGCAGTAAACGCACTTACATGTAATAATAGTAGCATAAAGCCACTATACTCATTTTGTTGAAGGAAGGGAGAGGAAAATAGATAGGGGAAATAGGTGAATGGATGGGACGATGGAACGGAGGCAGGCTCCGCCTGCCTCCCTTCCATAGCCGTCCCATCCATTCACCCATTTCCCCTATCTTTTCTCACTCACTTTCCTCTTCCCTTGGACAGGGGTTAGGGCGGAAAACGAATTTACCCCCGTCGCCACATGTCGCGACACGGGATATGCCGTCGGTCGCGCCAGGGACCCTGCGCTGCCAAGTGCACCACCACAGCTGCCGACGCAGAGACTGACTCACTGACTGTCTGTCTTAGAAGCATCGAAATGGTGTGAAAGCTGTTTTTTTTTGTAGTTACAAATATAATAATATACTTGTTAAAAATAATAAAAAATATGAGTGTTTTTTTTCAAGCCCTTGATTAATCATAGACGGGAAACCTACCAGGCACCTACGTACTCTTACTGCTCAGCTACAATTTGTGTGGGTTATGAATGATTACGATTAGACATTATTCTAAAAACTTACAAATAAATTAACTAACAGATCAGACTCCAAACCAAATTATACAGCTCCTTTTAAAGGCAGGTAGGGAAAATTGTAAAACTATGTAGGTACCTGCTAATGCAGCAGTATAGATCTTACGATTATAATGTTCCATAACAAGTCAAACTTAGTTATTAATGATTTACTTCCAAACATAGCACCTAAAGTGCTTTGTCAAAAAGCAGTATTTTAAGGCCTGCTTCGCACAGTAGGCAAGTTCAAGAGATCTTATCTATTATCATCTACAGATTCATTTGTAATGGAAAAATAAAACGGACGGACGGATGCGGGTTCAAGTCCCGTTTGTGATTCAGATTTTTCCTTTACGAATTTATCGGTAGATTCCGCTGAGCAGGCGATACTGCTATGAAAATCATAAATATTTTATTATCATCTAGTTACCTCGTATGTATGTAGTGTCAGCCTTGAGTGTAGATGAGACTGTGTGGAATATCCACACATATTCACACAGTGCCATTTAGCTTTTAACTAAGCAAAGCTTGTACTATGGGACACCAAATAGCTGATACAATACTTACACTTTTTGTTGTGTACATACTTAGAATGCAATATAACACCCAGATAGAACAAACATCTATTACAATGTTTGCCTATTGGGTGGGAGTCGAACACAGAACATTACATAATGCGGAGTCACTACCAACTGAGCTACCGGGCTAGTATTTTAGTAGTAATACCGCAAGTACTGCTTACATTAGTAACCACTTCAATTTTTTAATTTTATGACAACATATATTATGTTCAATATATGTATAATACTTAAGTTTGTACCTGCACTTTCTTTAACTTACTTTAATAAATTCTTATGTTTGAAGTGGTTTTCATTTCAACTCACATTATAGTATTATGCTACTTTTACATTAGTTATGTAAGTAAGTACATAGTAAACAAATAAATAAATAAGTACCTACTTATATCGATGAACCCACCTTGCTTCACATAAAAACTTAGAGAAACTACTTGGTAATAAATTTTCCAATCTAATTGTTACCTACTCTTGAAGGCCAATAAGCTGTGTATTCGGCGACATAGTTAAGAATTGTATTCAACAAAACTCATTGTCCCCGTGCCGCAACCCTGCGATCAGAGCTACCTCGAAAAAAAAACGCCAAAGTTGACCACAGTTCACTATTGCCACATAGTCGCAGGCCACTTGCAGCGCAGCGAGCAGGACAACCTCGAAAAAAAACGTCAACGTCTACCACAGGCCACCTTCATCATATAGTCGTAGGCCGCTTGTGGCCCAGCAAACAACAGAGCAACCTCAAAAAATAAAATCGCTAACTTCTACCACAGGTCACCGTCGGTGCACAGTCGCGAGCCGCTTGCGGAGTGCAACCCGTACTTGGCTGTTTTTTAAAACATTGTACACTAAATGTTGTTCTGAGAAATCTGCTATTATACCATACCAAATTTCAGCAAAATCCATGCAGTAGTTTCAGCGTGATGCGTGTTCAAAGGGACAGATAGAAAGACAGACAAACAGACATCATCATCATCAACAGCCTGAAGACGTCTACTGCTGAACATAGGTCTCTCCCATAGAGCGCTACTTTGAGCGGCTGCTTGCCTCCTGCATCCATTGGCCCCCTGCGGTTCTGACCAAGTCGTCGGTCTTCTACTAATATGTACCACCACCTAGATCTTATAAGAGTCAGCCTAGTTTAGTTCCGAGGATAGATGGCGCTGTGTGGAATGTCCACACATATTCACACAGTGCTGATTAGCCTGAAATTAAGCAAAGCTTGTACAACGGGGTACCAAACAACTGATACAATACATACTTAGAATAAGTACAATAACCCAGACAGATTAAACATCTATTATCAGATCATCACACTCAATGTTTGTGTTTTGGGTGAAAATCGAACACAGAACATTAAAGTGTAGAAGGCGGAGTTACTACCGACGGAGCTACCGGGTTTGTGCCTACATATATTAACTTATATCATCCAATTATTATTTTATGATTTTAAGTTGTTTTCATTTCAACCGCATTAGGTTATAGTATAATGGTACTTTTACATTAAAGAGGTAGGAAAGGTAGGTACATAAAAAAAAAGGATGGACATTTCACACATCGCCATCTAGCCCCAAACTAAGCATAGGTATGATTTTACTGTAACGTTATAATTTATACATAATACACAATATCTTTTAGCTAACCCATTTTTTTAATCATCTAGTCTAGTCTGGGTAGGTTGCTTCACTTAAAATCTTAGACAAACGAATCTTGGTAATGATTTGTCCCATTCTTCCATTCTTTATTTTCTGCAGCATACATTGTGAGTGTAGACATGACATTTCTTCTTTTCTTTGATGAGTTTCTGTTTTCAACGCTTTGTCAGGCAGGTATTTCTTTGAAGGAACTGTAAAACATAAAATAATACATTTTTATATTTTTCCACTTAAATTGAAGGTTTGCCCGCACAATTGACTGAGGGCGTTTAAAAATGTTGCAAAACATTCTCACACTAATTGTTATTTACCTACTCTTGAAGGCCAATAAGCTGTGTATTCTGCGACATAGTTAAGAATTGTATTTTTTTAATGGGGAAATGCCTTCCCACTCCCCTGCCACCACGGGGGTGATGGCAGGAGGTATGTGGGATTTGAACCCACTAAACCTCCCCGTGATCCATCCGTCACCGGGATGGGGCGAGATAGGGTCGCGCTAGCATTCACTATCTCGCCCCGGCGGTAGGCCCTTTCGGGCTTCTGCGCCAATGAGTAGGTAACCTTACACCTCGGTTACCCACCAGACGTGTGGCACCGTGTAGGCACGGCGAAGATTCCCCTGAATCTCCGCCGGCAACCCCACTACGGAGGAAGGAGAAGGCGCGCGAAACGCCTCCTCCGTCCCCCGGCCCGTCTGCGCCGGAGGGGGTCAGAGTTATAATCATCCTCCCTAGCCCACTCCACAGCCTCCTTCTGCGTCTCCGCCTCGCAGAAGGAGGCCGCTTGCGGCCCAGCAAACAGAGCAACCTCGAAAAATAAAAAAGCCCACCTCCCATCACAGATCACCTTCGCTACACAGTCACGAGCCGCTTGCGGCATGCAACCCGCACTTGGCTGTTTTTGAAAACATAGTACACTAAATGTTATTCTGAAAAACCTGCTATTATACCACACCAAGTTTCAGCGAAATCCGTGTAGTAGTTTCAGCATGATGCGTGTTCAAAGGGACAGACAGACAGGCATACAGACAGACAGACACAAAATTCAAAAGAAAATGTTTTTATTTCTAAGTATATCGATTAAGAAGTGTAATGCAATCAAAGTTTTCAAAAAATATTCAATGTACAGATTTAGCCCAGTTACAGTTTTATTTTATTGCATGTATAGATAATACTTAAGTTTATACCTACCCTTTATTTAACTTTTTTTTAATTATTACTTTACTGTTTCAAGTTGTTTTCATCTCAACTCACATTATAGTATTATGCTACTTTTACATCAGATAGGTAGGTAGGTACATTACGTAATGTACCTACCTACTTTTATTGGTTTCACTATAGCCATTCAATTCACACAATTCCTTTAGCTAACTCATTATTTTTTAACATCTAGTCTAGATAGGTACCTACCAAATACAAATACAAGATTAATAAATTAGTTAACTTGCTTCACTAAGGGTGGATTCAACCAAATGAGAGTAAAAGGATAAATCTCCAGTTAGCCGAGAGTAAATCAATTTCCCATTTTACCATCTACAAATCTAAAAATAGCAAGCCTGTTCGAGAATAATTGCAATAGGTACTGCCGTTTTTGGTGGATTAACAGATTATTCCGAGAACATTATAACGGCAGCAGCGCGCCATATTAGGTATGGTTATGATTCTATACTGTTTTGTAACTAATATACGACAAAGTCAAGTTCAAGATCGTGAAATGATTTATTCTGGTATAGTTACTCGTGCATAAATTCAAATTTGGTCAAATCCACCCTTCACACCTCAGGAAAACTAATCATGGTAACAGTTTGTTCCATTCCTCCTTATTTTCTAAAGCATACCTACATTGTGAATGTAGACATTAGGTATGGCATTATTGGGAGGAAAAAAGTTTGCGATACTTACTTGTAAACATTGTCCATTTTAACGGCCATGCAAAGTCAAATATCTGGTATGGTTCTGGTTCTACTTGTTTCTGTTAGCTGTTGCTGAAATCCATACTAAATCATTGTCTGCTTCTGCTACTTTATAATTTCCTTTTTGCCATGGCTATACTTGTGTGTTATAAAGGTATCAACTAAGTACTTATTGTGATTACTGAACCTTGAACTTTAATCGCAGGTGTATTTCTGCTTTAAATTAATTTTCAGGTAAGTATAACTCTTCGAAAAATAAAACTGTAAAAAATTAAATAATAATATGTTTAGCATTTTCCACTTAAAATGGGAGGTTTGTGTTTTGTAAGCTTTCATTCATACTGTTTCTCTAATGGGCTTAGGCGATAAAAAAATGTTTGAAATGATCATTACAAATTACCATTATTTGTTCTGTGTTATGTGCATTGTTATTTACATACTCTTGAAGTACCAAACTTAAGTCTATTCTACTAAATCATAAACAGCCTGAACACCTCCACTGCTGAATAAAGGCCTCCCCCAGAGAGCGCCACTTTGAGTGGCTGCTCGTCTTCTGCATCCATCGTCCGTCCACCTAGTGGGGGCCGGCCTACGCTGCGTCTTTCGGTTTGTGGTCGCCACTCAAGAACCTTTCTACCCCATTGGTTGTCAGTTCTACGAGCGATGTGGCCTGCCCCTTGCCATTTCAACTTGCCAATCCTAATTGGTATCGGTATTTTATTTACCTACTATGTATGTACCTATATAGGTACCTACTACTACTAAATTACATGTTTGCTCTTGCTCATCATGCTTTTTTACTTTGTTTATCTTGTGCAGTATGAAGACTTACTTGTTGCTTTTGTTGATTGCTGCTGTTGATTTCTCTTACGGCACCTACGGGAAAGGACGGTACTTGCTTCCTGGTCCTATTACACATGACCGGGACCACACGGCCAACTGTTTTATCAAATTAACATCACAATTCATAAGAAACAATAATCGCTTAAACTTCCGGAGCTAAACTTGGAGTCATAAACTCGTATGCATTTGATCAAACACAGCGTTTACACACAGTCTACCTAAAGTTACCTAATTATCAAGATAAAATAATAGTAAATACAGAAAAGATCGACATGACAGGTCTCCATCTTGCTTGCTCGACCTACAAAAGTATTGCTAGGTTGAGTGCCATTAATCAGCGTACAGTGAATGTAAAATGAAACATTAAAGCTATAATGTTTTTTTTTTTACAATACAGTACTCGTGACCATGGCCAATGCAACTTGGTTGAAACGTCGAAGTAAATAAATAATGTTTTTAGCGTGATTAAGTCTATGTGTTTAAATCGCAATTCTCGCACCTCTAAAATATTTATATTTGGCTTCAAACAAAACGAAAAATATTTAATGCTTGCATCTCTGGAGTTGGCAAATTGAATGTTTTATATTATATGTAGCGGTCTGGGAGCCAGGAATGCACAACCAAAGTATTGCAGAGCCTGTATTGTATGACCAGCACGAATGTACGGCCCATAATTGGTGTGCATGGCTTCCAAATATCGGACTGTACAATATCACTGCTACAGGCAGTAATGCACGACCCACAATGTACAGCAGGAATCCGTGTACATAGCTTTGTAATACTGCGTAAGTGCATTATTTGGTTATGCATTCCTGGCTGTACAATGCAGTGATTGTGATTTATGTTTGTCAATGTCAAGTATCGTCTGTGGTTTTCTAATTTGTTTTACATTTCTATTGACGCAGTAACATATAGTGCTCTAATGTTGCAAATCTAAATTGGAGGTTTAAAAAAAATCTAAAACCACTATTACTTAACACTTTAATTAACACCTACTTATAACGGTCTCCTTTCTACTTAACCACAAAATATGTAATAATAGTCGAAACCTAGGATAATCGTATATTGTTTTAAAATATTTGTTTAAATTTTAATATTGAGGTACTTTTTCGAACAGTATAATACTAAAACTTACGAAAACCTACAATAATATAATACGGTATGAATACGGTATGAATTGTTTAAAACGGCAACACTGAACGCGATTGTCATTTGCATTACGTACGACGTCAAATCAGCTTTGCATAAAGGTTTAAATGAATTATTTAAAACTTCAAAGTAATAAACGAGAAATAGTCGATAAAATAATCATAAACTGCATCAAGCTTTCGTAATTGTATTTTTTTTTTGCTGTGAGTCATAATTTGGAGTTCGTAGGTATTAAGAAGTTGGTACTTGTTTCCGGTTTTCGGTTTTTGTATGAAAAATATGTTTTTTTTGTATGAAAGGTACCTTTTTTATTGTTTACATGGAATCGTCCCAAGGTTTACTACAACTTTTGATCATAAACTTTTTCGATCGGCCTTACCGTTTCCGAGATCTGATCTGGTGTTCCACCTTGGAGACGATTTTCTGATGATGTTCGATTTTACTTGGGGTCACGGAACCTATCCGCACACATCTCTAGTACATTGCCAAGTCGTCCGATGGCTCGATCGGCCAGAACATTCATGTCAATCAGTCAATCAATCAGTCATCTATGACCGTTTTTTAGCTTTATATATAATAGTAATAACTAGTATTTTGCCCCGTGCGCGGGCCGCGAGCGGCCCGCGAGTACGTTTTTGGGGCTGTTTTATTTATAAAAGAGTTATACTTTACGCTAAACTTTAAATTTTGCAAGAATTAGTACAAAACAGTGGTATTTCTCAAAGAAAATGATTATTCGTTTGACTTTGTATGGCGGTCATCTTGAGAAATGCTGTCAGTCAAGTAAAATGTCAAAATTTGTAAACGTTGTCCCTTAAAACCCCTAAATATAAAATTTCAGCAGGATCAGAGGTTATTTCAAATCGGGCGCCATTTTGAATCCGCTGTCTTGCAATTGTTATAAAACAGTGAGAAAGTCATCGCTGTTCTCTTTGTCATGAGTCTAAACACGCCATGCCTACATCGGTTAGTTTTGAAAGTGTGCAAGTTAAAATTTGGCATGGCGGCCATCTTGAAAAATGCTGTCAGTGGAGTAAAATGTCAAAATTTGTAATTGCCGTCTTTTGAAACCCCCAAATATAAAATACCAGACGGATCAGAGCTAATTTCAAATCGGGCGCCATTTTGAATCCATCATCTTGGAATTATTTAAACACCGTGAAAAAGTCATCGATGTTCTTTTTTCTATGATTCCAAACACGCCATGCCTACCTTTGTTAGTTTCGGAAGTGTGCACGTTTGAATTTTGCGTGACGGCCATCTTGAAAAATGCTGTCAGTTAATTTAAATGTCAAAAATTATAATCAGCATCCCCAAAAAACCCCAAATTTAAAAATTCAGCCGGATCTGAGCCAATTTTGATTTGGCGCCAATTTGAATCTGCCATCTTGGAATTATTTTACCACCATAAAAATGTCATCGTTGCTCTCTTTGCCATGAGTCTGAACACGCCATGGCTGTCTCTAAGTCTCTAACTTGTGCACGTATAAATTTTGCATGCATGCCGGCCATTTTGATTTGTTTGTCCAAAAAAGTGACTATTTTATATCAACGTTTCCGAAAATAATCAGATCTTAGTCAAAGATATCTTCGTTTTGAAGTTAGGTTACATTAGAAAAAAAAAGATTAGAATGACGTCACATAAGTCAAACGTAGTAAAAAAAACACCCCACTTCAGACACTTGTATTGTTCTCATACAATACCACAGAATACTTTTGTACAATACCTTTGCTCATGAATCTATCTATCTACCTGTTTCACACCTGATGGAAAGAGTGACGATATTAGCGAGATTGGAGCACATAGAGCTATCATAGAAGGAATAATACTCTATGACTCTAAGACTTGAAGATAGGTTATAGTAATCAAGGATTACAAAGGAAGCCAATGCGTTTCACTCCTTTGCAGTAAACGCACTTACATGTAATAATAGTAGCATAAAGCCACTATACTCATTTTGTTGAAGGAAGGGAGAGGAAAATAGATAGGGGAAATAGGTGAATGGATGGGACGATGGAACGGAGGCAGGCTCCGCCTGCCTCCCTTCCATAGCCGTCCCATCCATTCACCCATTTCCCCTATCTTTTCTCACTCACTTTCCTCTTCCCTTGGACAGGGGTTAGGGCGGAAAACGAATTTACCCCCGTCGCCACATGTCGCGACACGGGATATGCCGTCGGTCGCGCCAGGGACCCTGCGCTGCCAAGTGCACCACCACAGCTGCCGACGCAGAGACTGACTCACTGACTGTCTGTCTTAGAAGCATCGAAATGGTGTGAAAGCTGTTTTTTTTTGTAGTTACAAATATAATAATATACTTGTTAAAAATAATAAAAAATATGAGTGTTTTTTTTCAAGCCCTTGATTAATCATAGACGGGAAACCTACCAGGCACCTACGTACTCTTACTGCTCAGCTACAATTTGTGTGGGTTATGAATGATTACGATTAGACATTATTCTAAAAACTTACAAATAAATTAACTAACAGATCAGACTCCAAACCAAATTATACAGCTCCTTTTAAAGGCAGGTAGGGAAAATTGTAAAACTATGTAGGTACCTGCTAATGCAGCAGTATAGATCTTACGATTATAATGTTCCATAACAAGTCAAACTTAGTTATTAATGATTTACTTCCAAACATAGCACCTAAAGTGCTTTGTCAAAAAGCAGTATTTTAAGGCCTGCTTCGCACAGTAGGCAAGTTCAAGAGATCTTATCTATTATCATCTACAGATTCATTTGTAATGGAAAAATAAAACGGACGGACGGATGCGGGTTCAAGTCCCGTTTGTGATTCAGATTTTTCCTTTACGAATTTATCGGTAGATTCCGCTGAGCAGGCGATACTGCTATGAAAATCATAAATATTTTATTATCATCTAGTTACCTCGTATGTATGTAGTGTCAGCCTTGAGTGTAGATGAGACTGTGTGGAATATCCACACATATTCACACAGTGCCATTTAGCTTTTAACTAAGCAAAGCTTGTACTATGGGACACCAAATAGCTGATACAATACTTACACTTTTTGTTGTGTACATACTTAGAATGCAATATAACACCCAGATAGAACAAACATCTATTACAATGTTTGCCTATTGGGTGGGAGTCGAACACAGAACATTACATAATGCGGAGTCACTACCAACTGAGCTACCGGGCTAGTATTTTAGTAGTAATACCGCAAGTACTGCTTACATTAGTAACCACTTCAATTTTTTAATTTTATGACAACATATATTATGTTCAATATATGTATAATACTTAAGTTTGTACCTGCACTTTCTTTAACTTACTTTAATAAATTCTTATGTTTGAAGTGGTTTTCATTTCAACTCACATTATAGTATTATGCTACTTTTACATTAGTTATGTAAGTAAGTACATAGTAAACAAATAAATAAATAAGTACCTACTTATATCGATGAACCCACCTTGCTTCACATAAAAACTTAGAGAAACTACTTGGTAATAAATTTTCCAATCTAATTGTTACCTACTCTTGAAGGCCAATAAGCTGTGTATTCGGCGACATAGTTAAGAATTGTATTCAACAAAACTCATTGTCCCCGTGCCGCAACCCTGCGATCAGAGCTACCTCGAAAAAAAAACGCCAAAGTTGACCACAGTTCACTATTGCCACATAGTCGCAGGCCACTTGCAGCGCAGCGAGCAGGACAACCTCGAAAAAAAACGTCAACGTCTACCACAGGCCACCTTCATCATATAGTCGTAGGCCGCTTGTGGCCCAGCAAACAACAGAGCAACCTCAAAAAATAAAATCGCTAACTTCTACCACAGGTCACCGTCGGTGCACAGTCGCGAGCCGCTTGCGGAGTGCAACCCGTACTTGGCTGTTTTTTAAAACATTGTACACTAAATGTTGTTCTGAGAAATCTGCTATTATACCATACCAAATTTCAGCAAAATCCATGCAGTAGTTTCAGCGTGATGCGTGTTCAAAGGGACAGATAGAAAGACAGACAAACAGACATCATCATCATCAACAGCCTGAAGACGTCTACTGCTGAACATAGGTCTCTCCCATAGAGCGCTACTTTGAGCGGCTGCTTGCCTCCTGCATCCATTGGCCCCCTGCGGTTCTGACCAAGTCGTCGGTCTTCTACTAATATGTACCACCACCTAGATCTTATAAGAGTCAGCCTAGTTTAGTTCCGAGGATAGATGGCGCTGTGTGGAATGTCCACACATATTCACACAGTGCTGATTAGCCTGAAATTAAGCAAAGCTTGTACAACGGGGTACCAAACAACTGATACAATACATACTTAGAATAAGTACAATAACCCAGACAGATTAAACATCTATTATCAGATCATCACACTCAATGTTTGTGTTTTGGGTGAAAATCGAACACAGAACATTAAAGTGTAGAAGGCGGAGTTACTACCGACGGAGCTACCGGGTTTGTGCCTACATATATTAACTTATTATATCATCCAATTATTATTTTATGATTTTAAGTTGTTTTCATTTCAACCGCATTAGGTTATAGTATAATGGTACTTTTACATTAAAGAGGTAGGAAAGGTAGGTACATAAAAAAAAAGGATGGACATTTCACACATCGCCATCTAGCCCCAAACTAAGCATAGGTATGATTTTACTGTAACGTTATAATTTATACATAATACACAATATCTTTTAGCTAACCCATTTTTTTAATCATCTAGTCTAGTCTGGGTAGGTTGCTTCACTTAAAATCTTAGACAAACGAATCTTGGTAATGATTTGTCCCATTCTTCCATTCTTTATTTTCTGCAGCATACATTGTGAGTGTAGACATGACATTTCTTCTTTTCTTTGATGAGTTTCTGTTTTCAACGCTTTGTCAGGCAGGTATTTCTTTGAAGGAACTGTAAAACATAAAATAATACATTTTTATATTTTTCCACTTAAATTGAAGGTTTGCCCGCACAATTGACTGAGGGCGTTTAAAAATGTTGCAAAACATTCTCACACTAATTGTTATTTACCTACTCTTGAAGGCCAATAAGCTGTGTATTCTGCGACATAGTTAAGAATTGTATTTTTTTAATGGGGAAATGCCTTCCCACTCCCCTGCCACCACGGGGGTGATGGCAGGAGGTATGTGGGATTTGAACCCACTAAACCTCCCCGTGATCCATCCGTCACCGGGATGGGGCGAGATAGGGTCGCGCTAGCATTCACTATCTCGCCCCGGCGGTAGGCCCTTTCGGGCTTCTGCGCCAATGAGTAGGTAACCTTACACCTCGGTTACCCACCAGACGTGTGGCACCGTGTAGGCACGGCGAAGATTCCCCTGAATCTCCGCCGGCAACCCCACTACGGAGGAAGGAGAAGGCGCGCGAAACGCCTCCTCCGTCCCCCGGCCCGTCTGCGCCGGAGGGGGTCAGAGTTATAATCATCCTCCCTAGCCCACTCCACAGCCTCCTTCTGCGTCTCCGCCTCGCAGAAGGAGGCCGCTTGCGGCCCAGCAAACAGAGCAACCTCGAAAAATAAAAAAGCCCACCTCCCATCACAGATCACCTTCGCTACACAGTCACGAGCCGCTTGCGGCATGCAACCCGCACTTGGCTGTTTTTGAAAACATAGTACACTAAATGTTATTCTGAAAAACCTGCTATTATACCACACCAAGTTTCAGCGAAATCCGTGTAGTAGTTTCAGCATGATGCGTGTTCAAAGGGACAGACAGACAGGCATACAGACAGACAGACACAAAATTCAAAAGAAAATGTTTTTATTTCTAAGTATATCGATTAAGAAGTGTAATGCAATCAAAGTTTTCAAAAAATATTCAATGTACAGATTTAGCCCAGTTACAGTTTTATTTTATTGCATGTATAGATAATACTTAAGTTTATACCTACCCTTTATTTAACTTTTTTTTAATTATTACTTTACTGTTTCAAGTTGTTTTCATCTCAACTCACATTATAGTATTATGCTACTTTTACATCAGATAGGTAGGTAGGTACATTACGTAATGTACCTACCTACTTTTATTGGTTTCACTATAGCCATTCAATTCACACAATTCCTTTAGCTAACTCATTATTTTTTAACATCTAGTCTAGATAGGTACCTACCAAATACAAATACAAGATTAATAAATTAGTTAACTTGCTTCACTAAGGGTGGATTCAACCAAATGAGAGTAAAAGGATAAATCTCCAGTTAGCCGAGAGTAAATCAATTTCCCATTTTACCATCTACAAATCTAAAAATAGCAAGCCTGTTCGAGAATAATTGCAATAGGTACTGCCGTTTTTGGTGGATTAACAGATTATTCCGAGAACATTATAACGGCAGCAGCGCGCCATATTAGGTATGGTTATGATTCTATACTGTTTTGTAACTAATATACGACAAAGTCAAGTTCAAGATCGTGAAATGATTTATTCTGGTATAGTTACTCGTGCATAAATTCAAATTTGGTCAAATCCACCCTTCACACCTCAGGAAAACTAATCATGGTAACAGTTTGTTCCATTCCTCCTTATTTTCTAAAGCATACCTACATTGTGAATGTAGACATTAGGTATGGCATTATTGGGAGGAAAAAAGTTTGCGATACTTACTTGTAAACATTGTCCATTTTAACGGCCATGCAAAGTCAAATATCTGGTATGGTTCTGGTTCTACTTGTTTCTGTTAGCTGTTGCTGAAATCCATACTAAATCATTGTCTGCTTCTGCTACTTTATAATTTCCTTTTTGCCATGGCTATACTTGTGTGTTATAAAGGTATCAACTAAGTACTTATTGTGATTACTGAACCTTGAACTTTAATCGCAGGTGTATTTCTGCTTTAAATTAATTTTCAGGTAAGTATAACTCTTCGAAAAATAAAACTGTAAAAAATTAAATAATAATATGTTTAGCATTTTCCACTTAAAATGGGAGGTTTGTGTTTTGTAAGCTTTCATTCATACTGTTTCTCTAATGGGCTTAGGCGATAAAAAAATGTTTGAAATGATCATTACAAATTACCATTATTTGTTCTGTGTTATGTGCATTGTTATTTACATACTCTTGAAGTACCAAACTTAAGTCTATTCTACTAAATCATAAACAGCCTGAACACCTCCACTGCTGAATAAAGGCCTCCCCCAGAGAGCGCCACTTTGAGTGGCTGCTCGTCTTCTGCATCCATCGTCCGTCCACCTAGTGGGGGCCGGCCTACGCTGCGTCTTTCGGTTTGTGGTCGCCACTCAAGAACCTTTCTACCCCATTGGTTGTCAGTTCTACGAGCGATGTGGCCTGCCCCTTGCCATTTCAACTTGCCAATCCTAATTGGTATCGGTATTTTATTTACCTACTATGTATGTACCTATATAGGTACCTACTACTACTAAATTACATGTTTGCTCTTGCTCATCATGCTTTTTTACTTTGTTTATCTTGTGCAGTATGAAGACTTACTTGTTGCTTTTGTTGATTGCTGCTGTTGATTTCTCTTACGGCACCTACGGGAAAGGACGGTACTTGCTTCCTGGTCCTATTACACATGACCGGGACCACACGGCCAACTGTTTTATCAAATTAACATCACAATTCATAAGAAACAATAATCGCTTAAACTTCCGGAGCTAAACTTGGAGTCATAAACTCGTATGCATTTGATCAAACACAGCGTTTACACACAGTCTACCTAAAGTTACCTAATTATCAAGATAAAATAATAGTAAATACAGAAAAGATCGACATGACAGGTCTCCATCTTGCTTGCTCGACCTACAAAAGTATTGCTAGGTTGAGTGCCATTAATCAGCGTACAGTGAATGTAAAATGAAACATTAAAGCTATAATGTTTTTTTTTTTACAATACAGTACTCGTGACCATGGCCAATGCAACTTGGTTGAAACGTCGAAGTAAATAAATAATGTTTTTAGCGTGATTAAGTCTATGTGTTTAAATCGCAATTCTCGCACCTCTAAAATATTTATATTTGGCTTCAAACAAAACGAAAAATATTTAATGCTTGCATCTCTGGAGTTGGCAAATTGAATGTTTTATATTATATGTAGCGGTCTGGGAGCCAGGAATGCACAACCAAAGTATTGCAGAGCCTGTATTGTATGACCAGCACGAATGTACGGCCCATAATTGGTGTGCATGGCTTCCAAATATCGGACTGTACAATATCACTGCTACAGGCAGTAATGCACGACCCACAATGTACAGCAGGAATCCGTGTACATAGCTTTGTAATACTGCGTAAGTGCATTATTTGGTTATGCATTCCTGGCTGTACAATGCAGTGATTGTGATTTATGTTTGTCAATGTCAAGTATCGTCTGTGGTTTTCTAATTTGTTTTACATTTCTATTGACGCAGTAACATATAGTGCTCTAATGTTGCAAATCTAAATTGGAGGTTTAAAAAAAATCTAAAACCACTATTACTTAACACTTTAATTAACACCTACTTATAACGGTCTCCTTTCTACTTAACCACAAAATATGTAATAATAGTCGAAACCTAGGATAATCGTATATTGTTTTAAAATATTTGTTTAAATTTTAATATTGAGGTACTTTTTCGAACAGTATAATACTAAAACTTACGAAAACCTACAATAATATAATACGGTATGAATACGGTATGAATTGTTTAAAACGGCAACACTGAACGCGATTGTCATTTGCATTACGTACGACGTCAAATCAGCTTTGCATAAAGGTTTAAATGAATTATTTAAAACTTCAAAGTAATAAACGAGAAATAGTCGATAAAATAATCATAAACTGCATCAAGCTTTCGTAATTGTATTTTTTTTTTGCTGTGAGTCATAATTTGGAGTTCGTAGGTATTAAGAAGTTGGTACTTGTTTCCGGTTTTCGGTTTTTGTATGAAAAATATGTTTTTTTTGTATGAAAGGTACCTTTTTTATTGTTTACATGGAATCGTCCCAAGGTTTACTACAACTTTTGATCATAAACTTTTTCGATCGGCCTTACCGTTTCCGAGATCTGATCTGGTGTTCCACCTTGGAGACGATTTTCTGATGATGTTCGATTTTACTTGGGGTCACGGAACCTATCCGCACACATCTCTAGTACATTGCCAAGTCGTCCGATGGCTCGATCGGCCAGAACATTCATGTCAATCAGTCAATCAATCAGTCATCTATGACCGTTTTTTAGCTTTATATATTATAGACTAGTATTTTGCCCCGTGCGCGGGCCGCGAGCGGCCCGCGTGGCTGTTATCGTGGCTGTTGTATTTATAAAAAAGTTATACTTTAGTTTAAACTTGTAATTTTGCAAGAATTAGTACAAAACAGCGGTATTTTTCAAAGAAAATGATAATTGGTCTGACTTTTGCATGGCGGCCATCTTGAGAAATTCTGTCAGTCAAGTAAAATGTCAAAATTAAAAATCAGGATCCTCAAAAACTCCAAAATATAAAATGTCAGCCGGATCTAAGCTAATTTCAAATCGAGCGCCATTTTGAAACGGCCATATTGGAAATATTTTTACACCTTGAGAAAGCCGTCGTTGTTCTCTTTGCCATGAGTCCAAACACGCCAAGCCTACCTCTATTAGTTCAGAAAGCGTGCACGTTAAGGCATGGCAGCCATTTCGTTTTTTTTTGTTCAAAAAAAGTGTCAATTTTCAATCAAAGTTCCCATATATATTTAGTTGTTGGGTGAGCTTAGATAATATATTGAAATCCGTTGGACTTGAATTTAGCAAAAATCTATTAAAATGACATCACATTTGTAATACATAGTACATGTCACCATTGGTAGTTTGTAGCTCCTCCTCGCTTCGCTCGTCGTCGCGCATGATGGTTTGAAGCTCCTCCTCGCTTCGCTCGTCGTCGCGATAGGTGCTTTGAAGCTCCTCCTCGCTTCGCTCGTCGTCGCTATAGGTGGTTTTAAGCTCCTCCTCGCTTCGCTCGTCGTCGCGTAAGGTAGTTTGTAGCTCCTCCTCGCTTCGCTCGTCGTCGCGCATGATAGTTTGAAGCTCCTCCTCGCTTCGCTCGTCGTCACGTTAGGTAGTTTGAAGCTCCTCCTCGCTTCGCTCGTCGTCGCGTTGGTGGTTTCAACAGTATGTGTGGCGGCCATGTTGAAAAACGGCAGTTGTCAAAATTTGACTAAAGTATGTTGATAAGTATCCTTTGGGACCTACAGATATCGATTTTCGTTCGGTTCAGAGAAACTTTATTTTCGAAAGTGACCCAAAAATAAAACCATTTAAAAAAAATTTTTGTCCACCATTTGCCTCTTGTCTTACCAAACAAAATTAGTTCACACCCTTAATACTAATGTGTAATAGTTTCCATGTAAAATCGATTCGAAAATCCTTAAAAAGTTAGATTGTATGTAGGCAATTTTTCAAAATGGCGGAATCAAAAATTTTTATCCATATTCCTACTAAGTATAGAGGGGCATTCTCAGATATCGATTTTCATCCGGATCGGATAACGTTTTGTTAAAGTCAGTACGTCTATATCCGCCATCTTGAAAAAAATCGGTTTTATTGTTTTTGCATTTTTACCCTTATCGCATCTATACTCGATCCCCAGGAATGACTTTTCTAAAATATTGGTATTTGAGGCGCAAAAAAGGAAAGTGTATATTTCGATAAAAGTACCTTTGTATGGCAGCCATATTGAAAATTGGTTAAAGTCAAAATTTAATTTTAGAATGTTGATCAGCATCCCTGGGGACCCCTAGATATCGAATTTCATCCGGATTGGTGAAACTTTTTTTTCCGCCATGACCGAAATTTCCGCCATTTTGAAAAAAATCTTTTTTCGAAATCTTCTTCTCGGGCCTCTAAACCATATTAGTTTGAACTCTTTATACTAAACTATCATGGTTTCGGCGTCATTTCCGGTCTAAATTTGTATGGCGGATTTTTTTTTCCGCCATTTTGAATTTTTTTTATTCGCTCTAGAATCGTCCCAGGGTTTGCTATAACATTCCTCAAAACGCACATGACCTATCTCGTATAGTTTAGCCAGGCCGTTGATGGTCATGATGATGGAAGGTCGGAAGACCAGGTCATGAATTTTTCTAAAGGCACCTTGGACACTTGGACACGAATGTCAAATAAGGTATTCAAAATTTCCCATAGGTATCGAGAAACAATGCGATGAAAACGAAAAAAAAAATTTGTATGGCGGCCATCTTTAAAAATGGCGGAATCCAAAATATTTTTTCAAATATGGAAACAACGGTCCCGAAAACCCCCCGATGCAAAAAATCAGCCGGATCGGACCAACTTTCAAAATGGCCGCCATCTTGAATCCGCCATCTTGGATTTTCATGACCACCATCCGAAAGCCCCCATCGTCCTCTATGACATTTGGTCGAACACCCCCCACCTACCTCTTACCGTTTCCGATTTATAAGCGTTTCCATTTTGTATGGAATTTTTATTTTTTTGTATGGCAACCCTAATTTTTTTTCATTTCTCACGTAGCATCCCAGGGTTTACTACAACTTTAGTTAAAGCACGACACCCATCCGACTTGTAGTTTCCGAGAGCCGTTGAGCAGTTCTATCTTGGAGACGACTTTCTGGTAATGTCAGATTTTTCTGGTGGTCACGTGACCCATCTCTATCCAACCCTATACTTGGTTTTTCCCCACCATACCCCACGGCTGAGATCAATTCTGTCAGTCAGTCACTATATGGGTGGGTCTTTAACTTTATATAAGTAAACTAGTATTTTGCCCAGTGCGCGGGCCGCGAGCGGCCCGCGTGTGTGTTTTCGTGGCGTTCCATTTGTTCAAAACGCTATACTTGGAGCTAAACTTTAAATTTTGCAAGTACTTGTACAAAACTGCCGTATTTATCAAAGAAAATGATAATGCGCGTGACTTTGCATGGCGGCCATTTTGTTTGACTTGACAGCGTCATTTGCACCATGAGTAGGATGCAACCGGCACACATGCACCGTGCGCGGTGCAAGTGCTGATCGTGACCGTCCACTTATACCAAACTACAGTAAACTAACTCGCTTCGCTCGTCGTCGCATTGGGTATGTCGGAAAAAATTTGACGTTTGACACCTGTCAAAAATTGACATTTGACAACTGTCCTAAAAATTGACATTTGACATCTGTCAAAAAAATTGACATTTGATATTTGTCAATAAATTTGACATCTGTCATCAAATTTGACATTTGACATCTGTCAAAAGTTTGACATTTGACATCAATCAAACTGACATCTGAACTGTTTACACTTGACAGCGGTATTAGAACAGTGCGCAGGTTGCAAGCGGCACACTTTCACCGTGCGCGGGCCGCACGCGGCCCGCACACGGTGCAAGTGTGCAGGTGCAAGTGTTAGTTGTGACTGTCCAATTATACCAATGAGAGACAATAAACTAACTCACTCATCGCCGCATTTGGTAGGTTGGAAAAAAAATTGACATTTGACATCTGTCCAAAAAATTGACATTTGATATTTGTCAATAAATTTGACATCTGTCAAAAAATTTGACAATTGACATCTGTCAAAAGTTTGACATTTAAAATCAATCAAACTGACATCTGTCTACACTTGACAGCGGTATTAGAACAGTGCGCAGGTCGCAAGCGGCACACTTGCACCGTGCGCGGGCCGCACGCGGCCCGCACACGGTGCAAGTGTGCAGGTGCAAGTGTTGGTCGTGACCGTCCACTTATACCAAACTACAGTATACTTGGTGCTTGCTTCGCTCGTCGTTGCATTTGGTAGGTTGGAAAAAAATTGACATTTGACATCTATCAAAAAATTTGACATCTGTCAAAATTTTGACGTTTGACATCTGTCACACTGACATCTGTCAAAATTACAACTATCTCCTTCCGAAACTGTAGTACCATAGGCAATAAAACGGAAAACAGCAATTTTGATAATAGTATATACGGCGGCCATATTAAAAAATGACAGATGTCAAAATTTGACCAAACCATGTTGATCAGCATCCTTTGGGGCCCCCAGATATCGATTTACATCCCGATCGGAGCTTCTTTATTTTCGGACGCGGACCAATGGACCGCCATTTTGAAAAACATTCTTTTTCACTGTATGCCCCTCTCAAAACTGTACAATATTAGAACAAACCCTCCCTACAAAAGTCTCACAGTTTCGGTGTTATTTGCGAATTAAAAATCCTAAAAAAGTGAAATTGCATGTTCGCAATATTTCAAAATGGCGGAATCAAAAAAGTTTTTACACATTCCTACCAAGTGTACCGTGGGATTTTCAGATATCGATTTTCATTCGGATCGGACAACTTTTACTATGAGTCGGTACGTCTACAGCCGCCATCTTGAAAAAAATTGATTTCACTGATATTGCATTCTTACCCTTATAACATCTATACTTGATCCCCAGGAACGACTTTTCTAAATCACTCGCAACGGAGGCGCAAAAAAGCAAAGTTGATATTTCAATAAAAGCACCTTTGTATGGCAGCCCCATTGAAAGTTGACACATGTCAAAATTTGATTACAGAATGTTGATCATCATCCTTGGGGACCCCCAGATATCGATTTTCATCCGGATCGGTGAAACTTTTTTTTCCGCCGCGGCCAAAATTTCCGCCATTTTGAAAAAAGAAATTTTTCGCAATCTTCCCCTCTGACCTCCAACTAATATTAGTTCGAGCTCTTTATACTAAAGTGTCATAGTTTCGCCGTCATTTATGGTTAAAATTTGTATGGCGGATTTTTTTTTCCGCCATTTTGAATTTTTTTTGACATCTCCAAAATCGTCCCAGGGTTTGCTATGACATTCCTTAAAACGCACATGATCTATCTTTTATGGTTTGGCCAGGCCGTTGACCGTCCGAGTGACCGAAGTTCGGAAGACCAGGTCGCGAATTTTTTTGAAGACACCTCGATCATCTGGACACAAAACACAACAAAGACATTCAAAATTTTCCATAGGTGTCGAGAAACAATGCGTCAAAAATGAAAAAAAAAATTTGTATGGCAGCCATCTTTAAAAATGGCGGAATCCAAAATTTTTTTTGAAATATCGAATCTGCGGCCCCGAAAACCCCCCAATGCAAAAAATCACCCCGATCGGACCAACTTTCAAAATGGCCGCCATTTTGAATCCGCCATCTTGGATTTTCATGACAACCATCTGACAGCCCCCGTCATCCTCTATGACATTTGGTCGAGCACCACCCACATACCTCTTACCGTTGCCGAATTATGAGCGTTTCAATTTTGTATGGGGGCCACCGTTTTTTGTTCGGGGGCCCCCATTTTTTTCATTTCTCTGGAAACATCCCAGGGTCTACTCCAACATTAGTTAAAACTGGACCCCCATATCTCTTGTCGTTTTCGAGATCCGTTGACCTGTTCCATCTCAGAGACGATTTTCTGGTAATGTCAGATTTTTCCTGGGGTGACATGACCCATCACTATACAGCCTCATACTCAGTTTTGACTGACCACTTCTGAGAGCTGAGATCAATTATGTCAATCATCAGTCAGTCAGTCACTCATGGGTATCCAATTTTATAGTAATAGTAAAGTAACTAGTATTTTGCCCCGTGCGCGGGCCGCGAGCGGCCCGCGTGGGTGTTTTCGTGGCGTTCCATTTGTTCAAAACGCTATACTTGCAGCTAAACTTTAAATTTTGCAAGTACTTGTACAAAACTGCGGTATCTATCAAAGAAAATGATAATTCATCTGACTTGTGCATGGCGGCCATCTTGTTTGACTTGACAGCGTCATTGGCACCATTAGCAGGTCAAAACCGGCACACTTGCACCGTGTGCGGGCCGCACGCGGCCCGCACACGGTGCAATTGTGCAGGTGCAAGTGTTGATCGTGACCGTCCACTTATACCAAACTACAGTAAACTAACTCGCTTCGCTCGTCGTCGCATTGGGTAGGTTGGAAAAAATTTGACGTTTGACATCTGTCAAAAATTGACATTTGACATCTGTCAAAAATTTGACATCTGTCAAAAAATTTGACATTTGACATCTGTCAAAAGTTTGACATTTGACATCAATCAAACTGACATCTGTCTACACTTGACAGCGGTATTAGAACAGTGCGCAGGTCGCAAGCGGCACACTTGCACCGTGCGCGGGCCGCACGCGGCCCGCACACGGTGCAAGTGTGCAGGTGCAAGTTTTGGTCGTGACCGTCCACTTATACCAAACTACAGTATACTTGGTGCTTGCTTCGCTCGTCGTTGCATTTGGTAGGTTGGAAAAAAATTGACATTTGACATCTATCAAAAAATTTGACATCTGTCAAAAAATTTGACATTTGACATCTGTCAAAAGTTTGACATTTGACATCAATCAAACTGACATCTGTCTACACTTGACAGCGGTATTAGAACAGTGCGCAGGTCGCAAGCGGCACACTTGCACCGTGCGCGGGCCGCACGCGGCCCGCACACGGTGCAAGTGTGCAGGTGCAAGTTTTGGTCGTGACCGTCCACTTATACCAAACTACAGTATACTTGGTGCTTGCTTCGCTCGTCGTTGCATTTGGTAGGTTGGAAAAAAATTGACATTTGACATCTATCAAAAAATTTGACATCTGTCAAAATTTTGACATCTGTCACACTGACATCTGTCAAAATTACAACTATCTCCTTCCGAAACTGTAGTACCATAGGCGATAAAACGGAAAACAGCAATTTTGATAATAGTATATACGGCGGCCATATTAAAAAATGACAGATGTCAAAATTTGACCAAACCATGTTGATCAGCATCCTTTGGGACCCCCAGATATCGATTTATATCCCGATCAGAGCACCTTTACTTTCAGACGCGGACCAATAGACCGCCATTTTGAAAAAAGTACTTTTTCACTGTGTGCCCCTCACAAAACTGTACAATATTAGAACAAACCCTCCCTACAAAAGTCTCACAGTTTCGGTGTTATTTGCGAATTAAAAATCCTTAAAAAGTGAAATTGCATGTTCGCAATTTTTCAAAATGGCGGAATCAAAAAAGTTTTTACACTTTCCTACCAAGTGTACCGTGGGATTTTCAGATATCGATTTTCATTCGGATCGGACAACTTTTACTATGAGTCGGTACGTCTACAGCCGCCATCTTGAAAAAAATTGATTTCACTGATATTGCATTTTTACCCTTATAACATCTATACATGATCCCCAGGAACGACTTTTCTAAAGCACTCGCAACGGAGGCGCAAAAAAGCAAAGTTGATATTTCAATAAAAGCACCTTTGTATGGCAGCCCCATTGAAAGTTGACACATGTCAAAATTTGATTACAGAATGTTGATCATCATCCTTGGGGACCCCCAGATATCGATTTTCATCCGGATCGGTGAAACTTTTTTTCCCGCCGCGGCCAAAATTTCCGCCATTTTGAAAAAAAAAATTTTTCGCAATCTTCCCCTCTGACCTCCAACCAATATTAGTTCGAGCTCTTTATACTAAAGTGTCATAGTTTCGCCGTCATTTACGGTTAAAATTTGTATGGCGGATTTTTTTTTCCGCCATTTTGAATTTTTTTTGACATCTCCAAAATCGGCCCAGGGTTTGCTATGACATTCCTTAAAACGCACATGACCTATCTGATATGGTTTGGCCAGGCCGTTGACTGTCCGAGTGACCGAAGGTCGGAAGACCAGGACATGAATTTTTCTGGAGACACCTCAAACACCTTGACACGAATGTTAACAAAGATATTCAAAACTTTCCATAGGTATCGAGAAACAATGCGTCAAAAATGGGAAAAAAAAATTGTATGGCAGCCATCTTTAAAAATGGCGGAATCCAAAATTTTTTTTCAAATTACGAATCTGCGGCCCCGAAAACCCCCCCATGCGAAAAATCACCCCGATCGGACCAACTTTCAAAATGGCCGCCATTTTGAATCCGCCATCTTGGATTTTCATGACCACCATCTGACAGCCCCCGTCATCCTCTATGACATTTGGTCGAGCACTACCCACATACCTCTTACCGTTTCCGAATTATGAGCGTTTCAATTTTGTATGGGGGCCACCGTTTTTTGTTCGGGGGCCCCCATTTTTTTCATTTCTCTGGAAACATCCCAGGGTCTAATCCAACTTTAGTTAAAACTGGACCCCCATATCTCTTATCGTTTTCGAGATCCGTTGACCTGTTCCATCTCAGAGATGACTTTCTGGTAATGTCAGATTTTTCCCGGGGTGACATGACCCATCACTATACAGCCTCATACTCAGTTTTGACAGACCACTTCTGAGAGCTGAGATCAATTATGTCAATCATCAGTCAGTGAGTCAGTACATGGGTATTCAATTTTATAGTAATAGTAACTAGTATTTTGCCCCGTGCGCGGGCCGCGAGCGGCCCGCGTGGCTGTTATCGTGGCTGTTGTATTTATAAAAAAGTTATACTTTAGTTTAAACTTGTAATTTTGCAAGAATTAGTACAAAACAGCGGTATTTTTCAAAGAAAATGATAATTGATCTGACTTGTGCATGGCGGCCATCTTGAGAGAAGCTGTCAGTCAAGTAAAATGTCAAAATTTGTAATCTCCGTCCTTTAAAACCCCAAAATATAAAATACCAGCTGGATCTGAGCTTATTTCAAATCGGGTGCCATTTTGAATCCACCATCTTGGAAATAATTGTACACCGTGAGAAAGTCATCGATGTTCTCTTTACTATGACTCCAAACACGCCATGCCTACGTTTGTTAGTTTCGAAAGTGTGCACGTTTGAATTTTGCATAGGTAGCGGCAATTTTGATTTGTTTATCCAAAAAATCCTAAATCAATGTGCAAAAAATATTCAGTTGTAAGGTAAGGTTAGATATTAGATAAAAATATTTTAGACTTGAAGTAAGGTTAAATTAGCGAAAACCAATTAGAATGATGTCACATTAGTAAAACATACATGTCGCCATTGGTAGTTTGTAGCTCCTCCTCGCTTCGCTCGTCGTCGCGATGGGTAGTTTGAAGCTCCTCCTCGCTTCGCTCGTCGTCGCGTTTATGTGGTTTGAAGCTCCTCCTCGCTTCGCTCGTCGTCGCGTTAGGTAGTTTCAAGCTCCTCCTCGCTGCGCTCGTCGTCGCGTTGGGTCGTTTGAAGCTCCTCCTCGCTTCGCTCGTCGTCGCTATAGGTGGTTTTAAGCTCCTCCTCGCTTCGCTCGTCGTCGCGTTATGTCGTTTGAAGCTCCTCCTCGCTTCGCTCGTCGTCGCGTTAGGTAGTTTGAAGCTCCTCCTCGCTTCGCTCGTCGTCGCGTTGGTGGTTTCAACAGTATGTATGGCGGCCATGTTGAAAAACGGCAGTTGTCAAAATTTGACTAAAGTATGTTGATAAGTATCCTTTGGGACCTACAGATATCGATTTTTGTTCGGATCAGAGAAACTTTTTTTCGAAAGTGACCCAAAAATTAAACTATTTAAAAAAAATTTTTGTCCACCATTTGCCTCTTGTCTTACCAAACAAAATTAGTTCACACCCTTAATACTAATGTGTAATAGTTTCCACGTGAAATCGATTCAAAAATCCTTAAAAAGTTAGATTGTATGTAGGCAATTTTTCAAAATGGCGGAATCAAAAATTTTTATCCATATTCCTACTAAGTATAGAGGGGCATTCTCAGATATCGATTTTCATCCGGATCGGATAACGTTTTGTTAAAGTCAGTACGTCTATATCCGCCATCTTGAAAAAAATCGGTTTTATTGTTTTTGCATTTTTACCCTTATCGCATCTATACTCGATCCTCAGGAATGACTTTTCTAAAATATTGGAATTTGAGGCGCAAAAAAGGAAAGTGTATATTTCGATAAAAGTACCTTTGTATGGCAGCCATATTGAAAATTGGTTAAAGTCAAAATTTAATTTTAGAATGTTGATCAGCATCCCTGGGGACCCCTAGATATCGATTTTCATCCGGATTGGTGAAACTTTTTTTTCCGCCATGACCGAAATTTCCGCCATTTTGAAAAAATTTTTTTTTCGAAATCTTCTTCTCGGGCCTCTAAACCATATTAGTTTGAACTCTTTATACTAAACTATCATGGCTTCGGCGTCATTTCCGGTCTAAATTTGTATGGCGGATTTTTTTTTCCGCCATTTTGAATTTTTTTTATTCGCTCTAGAATCGTCCCAGGGTTTGCTATAACATTCCTTAAAACGCACATGACCTATCTCGTATAGTTTAGGCAGGCCGTTGACGGTCATGATGATGGAAGGTCGGAAGACCAGGTTATGAATTTTTCTAAAGGCACCTTGGACACTTAGACACGAATGTCAAATAAGGTATTCAAAATTTCCCATAGGTATCGAGAAACAATGCGATGAAAACGAAAAAAAAAATTTGTATGGCGGCCATCTTTAAAAATGGCGGAATCCAAAATATTTTTTCATATATGGAATCAACGGTCCCGAAAACCCCCCGATGCAAAAAATCAGCCGGATCGGGCCAACTTTCAAAATGGCCGCCATCTTGAATCCGCCATCTTGGATTTTCATGACCACCACCCGAAAGCCCCCATCGTCCCCTATGACATTTGGTCGAACACCCCCCACCTACCTCTTACCGTTTCCGATTTATAAGCGTTTCCATTTTGTATGGAATTTTTATTTTTTTGTATGGCAACCCTAATTTTTTTTCATTTCTCACGTAGCATCCCAAGGTTTACTACAACTTTAGTTAAAGCACGACACCCATCCGACTTGTAGTTTCCGAGAGCCGTTGAGCAGTTCCATCTTGGAGACGACTTTCTGGTAATGTCAGATTTTTCTGGTGGTCACGTGACCCATCCCTATCCAACCCTATACTTGGTTTTTCCCCACCATACCCCACGGCCGAGATCAATTATGTCAATCAGTCAGTCAGTCACTATATGGGTGGGTCTTTAACTTTATATAAGTAACTAGTATTTTGCCCCGTGCGCGGGCCGCGAGCGGCCCGCGTGTGTGTTTTCGTGGCGTTCCATTTGTTCAAAACGCTATACTTGGAGCTAAACTTTAAATTTTGCAAGTACTTGTACAAAACTGCCGTATTTATCAAAGAAAATGATAATGCGCGTGACTTTGCATGGCGGCCATTTTGTTTGACTTGACAGCGTCATTTGCACCATGAGTAGGATGCAACCGGCACACATGCACCGTGCGCGGTGCAAGTGCTGATCGTGACCGTCCACTTATACCAAACTACAATAAACTAACTCGCTTCGCTCGTCGTCGCATTGGGTATGTCGGAAAAAATTTGACGTTTGACACCTGTCAAAAATTGACATTTGACAACTGTCCTAAAAATTGACATTTGACATCTGTCAAAAAAATTGACATTTGATATTTGTCAATAAATTTGACATCTGTCAAAAAATTTGACAATTGACATCTGTCAAAAGTTTGACATTTAACATCAATCAAACTGACATCTGTCTACACTTGACAGCGGTATTAGAACAGTGCGCAGGTTGCAAGCGGCACACTTGCACCGTGCGCGGGCCGCACGCGGCCCGCACACGGTGCAAGTGTGCAGGTGCAAGTGTTAGTTGTGACTGTCCAATTATACCAATGAGAGACAATAAACTAACTCACTCATCGCCGCATTTGGTAGGTTGGAAAAAAAAATTGACGTTTGACATCTGTCCAAAAAATTGACATTTGACATTGGCAATAAATTTGACATCTGTCATCAAATTTGACATTTGACATCTGTCAAAAGTTTGACATTTGACATCAATCAAACTGACATCTGTTTACACTTGACAGCGGTATTAGAACAGTGCGCAGGTTGCAAGCGGCACACTTTCACCGTGCGCGGGCCGCACGCGGCCCGCACACGGTGCAAGTGTGCAGGTGCAAGTGTTAGTTGTGACTGTCCAATTATACCAATGAGAGACAATAAACTAACTCACTCATCGCCGCATTTGGTAGGTTGGAAAAAAAATTGACATTTGACATCTGTCCAAAAAATTGACATTTGATATTTGTCAATAAATTTGACATCTGTCAAAAAATTTGACAATTGACATCTGTCAAAAGTTTGACATTTAAAATCAATCAAACTGACATCTGTCTACACTTGACAGCGGTATTAGAACAGTGCGCAGGTCGCAAGCGGCACACTTGCACCGTGCGCGGGCCGCACGCGGCCCGCACACGGTGCAAGTGTGCAGGTGCAAGTGTTGGTCGTGACCGTCCACTTATACCAAACTACAGTATATTTGGTGCTTGCTTCGCTCGTCGTTGCATTTGGTAGGTTGGAAAAAAATTGACATTTGACATCTATCAAAAAATTTGACATCTGTCAAAATTTTGACGTTTGACATCTGTCACACTGACATCTGTCAAAATTACAACTATCTCCTTCCGAAACTGTAGTACCATAGGCAATAAAATGGAAAACAGCAATTTTGATAATAGTATATACGGCGGCCATATTAAAAAATGACAGATGTCAAAATTTGACCAAACCATGTTGATCAGCATCCTTTGGGGCCCCCAGATATCGATTTACATCCCGATCGGAGCTTCTTTATTTTCGGACGCGGACCAATGGACCGCCATTTTGAAAAACATTCTTTTTCACTGTATGCCCCTCTCAAAACTGTACAATATTAGAACAAACCCTCCCTACAAAAGTCTCACAGTTTCGGTGTTATTTGCGAATTAAAAATCCTAAAAAAGTGAAATTGCATGTTCGCAATATTTCAAAATGGCGGAATCAAAAAAGTTTTTACACATTCCTACCAAGTGTACCGTGGGATTTTCAGATATCGATTTTCATTCGGATCGGACAACTTTTACTATGAGTCGGTACGTCTACAGCCGCCATCTTGAAAAAAATTGATTTCACTGATATTGCATTCTTACCCTTATAACATCTATACTTGATCCCCAGGAACGACTTTTCTAAATCACTCGCAACGGAGGCGCAAAAAAGCAAAGTTGATATTTCAATAAAAGCACCTTTGTATGGCAGCCCCATTGAAAGTTGACACATGTCAAAATTTGATTACAGAATGTTGATCATCATCCTTGGGGACCCCCAGATATCGATTTTCATCCGGATCGGTGAAACTTTTTTTTCCGCCGCGGCCAAAATTTCCGCCATTTTGAAAAAAAAAATTTTTCGCAATCTTCCCCTCTGACCTCCAACTAATATTAGTTCGAGCTCTTTATACTAAAGTGTCATAGTTTCGCCGTCATTTATGGTTAAAATTTGTATGGCGGATTTTTTTTTCCGCCATTTTGAATTTTTTTTGACATCTCCAAAATCGTCCCAGGGTTTGCTATGACATTCCTTAAAACGCACATGATCTATCTTTTATGGTTTGGCCAGGCCGTTGACCGTCCGAGTGACCGAAGTTCGGAAGACCAGGTCGCGAATTTTTTTGAAGACACCTCGATCATCTGGACACAAAACACAACAAAGACATTCAAAATTTTCCATAGGTGTCGAGAAACAATGCGTCAAAAATGAAAAAAAAAATTTGTATGGCAGCCATCTTTAAAAATGGCGGAATCCAAAATTTTTTTTGAAATATCGAATCTGCGGCCCCGAAAACCCCCCAATGCAAAAAATCACTCCGATCGGACCAACTTTCAAAATGGCCGCCATTTTGAATCCGCCATCTTGGATTTTCATGACAACCATCTGACAGCCCCCGTCATCCTCTATGACATTTGGTCGAGCACCACCCACATACCTCTTACCGTTGCCGAATTATGAGCGTTTCAATTTTGTATGGGGGCCACCGTTTTTTGTTCGGGGGCCCCCATTTTTTTCATTTCTCTGGAAACATCCCAGGGTCTACTCCAACATTAGTTAAAACTGGACCCCCATATCTCTTGTCGTTTTCGAGATCCGTTGACCTGTTCCATCTCAGAGACGATTTTCTGGTAATGTCAGATTTTTCCTGGGGTGACATGACCCATCACTATACAGCCTCATACTCAGTTTTGACTGACCACTTCTGAGAGCTGAGATCAATTATGTCAATCATCAGTCAGTGACTCATGGGTATCCAATTTTATAATAGTAGTAACTAGTATTTTGCCCCGTGCGCGGGCCGCGAGCGGCCCGCGTGTGTGTTTTCGTGGCGTTCCATTTGTTCAAAACGCTATACTTGTGTTTAAACTTGTAATTTTGCAAGTACTTGTACAAAACTGCGGTATCTATCAAAGAAAATGATAATTCATCTGACTTGTGCATGGCGGCCATCTTGTTTGACTTGACAGCGTCATTGGCACCATTAGCAGGTCGCAACCGGCACACTTACACCGTGCGCGGGCCGCACGCGGCCCGCACACGGTGCAATTGTGCAGGTGCAAGTGTTGATCGTGACCGTCCACTTATACCAAACTACAGTAAACTAACTCGCTTCGCTCGTCAACGCATTGGGTAGGTTGGAAAAAATTTGACGTTTGACATCTGTCAAAAATTGACATTTGACATCTATCAAAAAATTTGACTTCTGTCAAAATTTTGACGTTTGACATCTGTCACACTGACATCTGTCGAAATGATCACTATCTCCTTCCGAAACTGTAGTACCATAGGCGATAAAACGGAAAACAGCCATTTCGATAATAGTATATACGGCGGCCATATTAAAAAATGACAGATTTCAAAATTTGACCAAACCATGTTGATCAGCATCCTTTGGGATCCCCAGATATCGATTTATATCCTGATCAGAGCACCTTTACTTTCAGACGCGGACCAATAAACCGCCATTTTGAAAAAAAGAACTATTTTAGTGTGTGCCCCTCTGAAAACTATACAATATTAGAACAAACCCTCCTTACAAAAGTCTTATAGTTCCGGCGTTAATTGCAAATTAAAAATCCTTAAAAAGTGAAATTGTATGTTCGCAATTTTTCAAAATGGCGGAACCAAAAAATTTCTTACACGTTCCTACCAAGTGTACCGTGGGATTTTCAGATATCGGTTTTCATTCGGATCGGACAACTTTTACTATGAGTCGGTACGTCTACAGCCACCATCTTGAAAAAATCGATTTTGCTGATATTGCATTTTGACCCTTATAGCATCTATACTTCATCCCCAGGAACGATTTTTCTTAAACGCTCGTATTGGAGGCGTAAAAAAGGAAAACTGATTTTTCCATAAAAATACCTTTGTATGGCAGCCCCATTGAAAGTTGACACATGTCAAAATTTGATTTCAGAATGTTGATCAGCATCCTTGGGGACCCCCAGATATCGATTTTCATCCGGATCGGTGAAACTTTTTTTCCCGCCGCGACCGAAATTTCCGCCATTTTGAAAAAAATATTTTTTGCCATTCTTCCTCTCTGGCTTTCAAACAATATTAGTTCCAGCTCTTTATACTAAAGTGTCATAGTTTCGCCGTCATTTACGGTTAAAATTTGTATGGCGGATTTTTTTTTCCGCCATTTTGAATTTTTTTTGACATCTCCAAAATCGTCCCAAGGTTTGCTATGACATTCCTTAAAACGCACATGACCTATCTTGTATGGTTTAGCTAGGCCGTTGACTCTTCGAGTGACCGAAGGTCTGAAGACCAGGACATGAATTTTTCTGGAGACACCTCAAATACCTTGACACGAATGTTAACAAAGATATTCAAAATTTTCCATAGGTATCGAGAACCAATGCGTCAAAAATGGGAAAAAAAATTTGTGTGGCAGCCATCTTTAAAAATGGAGGAATCCAAAATATTTTTTCAAATATCAAATGTGTGGCCCCGAAAACCCCCTCATGCGAAAAATCACCCCGATCGGACCAACTTTCAAAATGGCCGCCATTTTGAATCCGCCATCTTGGATTTTCATGACAACCATCTGACAGCCCCCGTCATCCTCTATGACATTTGGTCGAGCACCACCCACATACCTCTTACCGTTTCCGAATTATGAGCGTTTCAATTTTGTATGGGGGCCACCGTTTTTTGTTCGGGGGCCCCCATTTTTTTCATTTCTCTGGAAACATCCCAGGGTCTACTCCAACTTTAGTTAAAACTGGACCCCCATATCTCTTGTCGTTTTCGAGATCTGTTGACCTGTTCCATCTCAGAGACGACTTTCTGGTAATGTCAGATTTTTCCCGGGGTGACATGACCCATCACTATACAGCCTCATACTCAGTTTTGACTGACCACTTCTGAGAGCTGAGATCAATTATGTCAATCAGTCATCAGTCAGTCAGTCAATGGGTTTTTAACTTTATATAAAGTCACTAGTATTTTGCCCCGTGCGCGGGCCGCGAGCGGCCCGCGAGTACGTTTTTGGGGCTGTTTTATTTATAAAAGAGTTATACTTTACGCTAAACTTTAAATTTTGCAAGAATTAGTACAAAACAGTGGTATTTCTCAAAGAAAATGATTATTCGTTTGACTTTGTATGGCGGTCATCTTGAGAAATGCTGTCAGTCAAGTAAAATGTCAAAATTTGTAAACGTTGTCCCTTAAAACCCCTAAATATAAAATTTCAGCAGGATCAGAGGTTATTTCAAATCGGGCGCCATTTTGAATCCGCTGTCTTGCAATTGTTATAAAACAGTGAGAAAGTCATCGCTGTTCTCTTTGTCATGAGTCTAAACACGCCATGCCTACATCGGTTAGTTTTGAAAGTGTGCAAGTTAAAATTTGGCATGGCGGCCATCTTGAAAAATGCTGTCAGTGGAGTAAAATGTCAAAATTTGTAATTGCCGTCTTTTGAAACCCCCAAATATAAAATACCAGACGGATCAGAGCTAATTTCAAATCGGGCGCCATTTTGAATCCATCATCTTGGAATTATTTAAACACCGTGAAAAAGTCATCGATGTTCTTTTTTCTATGATTCCAAACACGCCATGCCTACCTTTGTTAGTTTCGGAAGTGTGCACGTTTGAATTTTGCGTGACGGCCATCTTGAAAAATGCTGTCAGTTAATTTAAATGTCAAAAATTATAATCAGCATCCCCAAAAAACCCCAAATTTAAAAATTCAGCCGGATCTGAGCCAATTTTGATTTGGCGCCAATTTGAATCTGCCATCTTGGAATTATTTTACCACCATAAAAATGTCATCGTTGCTCTCTTTGCCATGAGTCTGAACACGCCATGGCTGTCTCTAAGTCTCTAACTTGTGCACGTATAAATTTTGCATGCATGCCGGCCATTTTGATTTGTTTGTCCAAAAAAGTGACTATTTTATATCAACGTTTCCGAAAATAATCAGATCTTAGTCAAAGATATCTTCGTTTTGAAGTTAGGTTACATTAGAAAAAAAAAGATTAGAATGACGTCACATAAGTCAAACGTAGTAAAAAAAACACCCCACTTCAGACACTTGTATTGTTCTCATACAATACCACAGAATACTTTTGTACAATACCTTTGCTCATGAATCTATCTATCTACCTGTTTCACACCTGATGGAAAGAGTGACGATATTAGCGAGATTGGAGCACATAGAGCTATCATAGAAGGAATATAATACTCTATGACTCTAAGACTTGAAGATAGGTTATAGTAATCAAGGATTACAAAGGAAGCCAATGCGTTTCACTCCTTTGCAGTAAACGCACTTACATGTAATAATAGTAGCATAAAGCCACTATACTCATTTTGTTGAAGGAAGGGAGAGGAAAATAGATAGGGGAAATAGGTGAATGGATGGGACGATGGAACGGAGGCAGGCTCCGCCTGCCTCCCTTCCATAGCCGTCCCATCCATTCACCCATTTCCCCTATCTTTTCTCACTCACTTTCCTCTTCCCTTGGACAGGGGTTAGGGCGGAAAACGAATTTACCCCCGTCGCCACATGTCGCGACACGGGATATGCCGTCGGTCGCGCCAGGGACCCTGCGCTGCCAAGTGCACCACCACAGCTGCCGACGCAGAGACTGACTCACTGACTGTCTGTCTTAGAAGCATCGAAATGGTGTGAAAGCTGTTTTTTTTTGTAGTTACAAATATAATAATATACTTGTTAAAAATAATAAAAAATATGAGTGTTTTTTTTCAAGCCCTTGATTAATCATAGACGGGAAACCTACCAGGCACCTACGTACTCTTACTGCTCAGCTACAATTTGTGTGGGTTATGAATGATTACGATTAGACATTATTCTAAAAACTTACAAATAAATTAACTAACAGATCAGACTCCAAACCAAATTATACAGCTCCTTTTAAAGGCAGGTAGGGAAAATTGTAAAACTATGTAGGTACCTGCTAATGCAGCAGTATAGATCTTACGATTATAATGTTCCATAACAAGTCAAACTTAGTTATTAATGATTTACTTCCAAACATAGCACCTAAAGTGCTTTGTCAAAAAGCAGTATTTTAAGGCCTGCTTCGCACAGTAGGCAAGTTCAAGAGATCTTATCTATTATCATCTACAGATTCATTTGTAATGGAAAAATAAAACGGACGGACGGATGCGGGTTCAAGTCCCGTTTGTGATTCAGATTTTTCCTTTACGAATTTATCGGTAGATTCCGCTGAGCAGGCGATACTGCTATGAAAATCATAAATATTTTATTATCATCTAGTTACCTCGTATGTATGTAGTGTCAGCCTTGAGTGTAGATGAGACTGTGTGGAATATCCACACATATTCACACAGTGCCATTTAGCTTTTAACTAAGCAAAGCTTGTACTATGGGACACCAAATAGCTGATACAATACTTACACTTTTTGTTGTGTACATACTTAGAATGCAATATAACACCCAGATAGAACAAACATCTATTACAATGTTTGCCTATTGGGTGGGAGTCGAACACAGAACATTACATAATGCGGAGTCACTACCAACTGAGCTACCGGGCTAGTATTTTAGTAGTAATACCGCAAGTACTGCTTACATTAGTAACCACTTCAATTTTTTAATTTTATGACAACATATATTATGTTCAATATATGTATAATACTTAAGTTTGTACCTGCACTTTCTTTAACTTACTTTAATAAATTCTTATGTTTGAAGTGGTTTTCATTTCAACTCACATTATAGTATTATGCTACTTTTACATTAGTTATGTATACATAGTAAACAAATAAATAAATAAGTACCTACTTATATCGATGAACCCACCTTGCTTCACATAAAAACTTAGAGAAACTACTTGGTAATAAATTTTCCAATCTAATTGTTACCTACTCTTGAAGGCCAATAAGCTGTGTATTCGGCGACATAGTTAAGAATTGTATTCAACAAAACTCATTGTCCCCGTGCCGCAACCCTGCGATCAGAGCTACCTCGAAAAAAAAACGCCAAAGTTGACCACAGTTCACTATTGCCACATAGTCGCAGGCCACTTGCAGCGCAGCGAGCAGGACAACCTCGAAAAAAAACGTCAACGTCTACCACAGGCCACCTTCATCATATAGTCGTAGGCCGCTTGTGGCCCAGCAAACAACAGAGCAACCTCAAAAAATAAAATCGCTAACTTCTACCACAGGTCACCGTCGGTGCACAGTCGCGAGCCGCTTGCGGAGTGCAACCCGTACTTGGCTGTTTTTTAAAACATTGTACACTAAATGTTGTTCTGAGAAATCTGCTATTATACCATACCAAATTTCAGCAAAATCCATGCAGTAGTTTCAGCGTGATGCGTGTTCAAAGGGACAGATAGAAAGACAGACAAACAGACATCATCATCATCAACAGCCTGAAGACGTCTACTGCTGAACATAGGTCTCTCCCATAGAGCGCTACTTTGAGCGGCTGCTTGCCTCCTGCATCCATTGGCCCCCTGCGGTTCTGACCAAGTCGTCGGTCTTCTACTAATATGTACCACCACCTAGATCTTATAAGAGTCAGCCTAGTTTAGTTCCGAGGATAGATGGCGCTGTGTGGAATGTCCACACATATTCACACAGTGCTGATTAGCCTGAAATTAAGCAAAGCTTGTACAACGGGGTACCAAACAACTGATACAATACATACTTAGAATAAGTACAATAACCCAGACAGATTAAACATCTATTATCAGATCATCACACTCAATGTTTGTGTTTTGGGTGAAAATCGAACACAGAACATTAAAGTGTAGAAGGCGGAGTTACTACCGACGGAGCTACCGGGTTTGTGCCTACATATATTAACTTATTATATCATCCAATTATTATTTTATGATTTTAAGTTGTTTTCATTTCAACCGCATTAGGTTATAGTATAATGGTACTTTTACATTAAAGAGGTAGGAAAGGTAGGTACATAAAAAAAAAGGATGGACATTTCACACATCGCCATCTAGCCCCAAACTAAGCATAGGTATGATTTTACTGTAACGTTATAATTTATACATAATACACAATATCTTTTAGCTAACCCATTTTTTTAATCATCTAGTCTAGTCTGGGTAGGTTGCTTCACTTAAAATCTTAGACAAACGAATCTTGGTAATGATTTGTCCCATTCTTCCATTCTTTATTTTCTGCAGCATACATTGTGAGTGTAGACATGACATTTCTTCTTTTCTTTGATGAGTTTCTGTTTTCAACGCTTTGTCAGGCAGGTATTTCTTTGAAGGAACTGTAAAACATAAAATAATACATTTTTATATTTTTCCACTTAAATTGAAGGTTTGCCCGCACAATTGACTGAGGGCGTTTAAAAATGTTGCAAAACATTCTCACACTAATTGTTATTTACCTACTCTTGAAGGCCAATAAGCTGTGTATTCTGCGACATAGTTAAGAATTGTATTTTTTTAATGGGGAAATGCCTTCCCACTCCCCTGCCACCACGGGGGTGATGGCAGGAGGTATGTGGGATTTGAACCCACTAAACCTCCCCGTGATCCATCCGTCACCGGGATGGGGCGAGATAGGGTCGCGCTAGCATTCACTATCTCGCCCCGGCGGTAGGCCCTTTCGGGCTTCTGCGCCAATGAGTAGGTAACCTTACACCTCGGTTACCCACCAGACGTGTGGCACCGTGTAGGCACGGCGAAGATTCCCCTGAATCTCCGCCGGCAACCCCACTACGGAGGAAGGAGAAGGCGCGCGAAACGCCTCCTCCGTCCCCCGGCCCGTCTGCGCCGGAGGGGGTCAGAGTTATAATCATCCTCCCTAGCCCACTCCACAGCCTCCTTCTGCGTCTCCGCCTCGCAGAAGGAGGCCGCTTGCGGCCCAGCAAACAGAGCAACCTCGAAAAATAAAAAAGCCCACCTCCCATCACAGATCACCTTCGCTACACAGTCACGAGCCGCTTGCGGCATGCAACCCGCACTTGGCTGTTTTTGAAAACATAGTACACTAAATGTTATTCTGAAAAACCTGCTATTATACCACACCAAGTTTCAGCGAAATCCGTGTAGTAGTTTCAGCATGATGCGTGTTCAAAGGGACAGACAGACAGGCATACAGACAGACAGACACAAAATTCAAAAGAAAATGTTTTTATTTCTAAGTATATCGATTAAGAAGTGTAATGCAATCAAAGTTTTCAAAAAATATTCAATGTACAGATTTAGCCCAGTTACAGTTTTATTTTATTGCATGTATAGATAATACTTAAGTTTATACCTACCCTTTATTTAACTTTTTTTTAATTATTACTTTACTGTTTCAAGTTGTTTTCATCTCAACTCACATTATAGTATTATGCTACTTTTACATCAGATAGGTAGGTAGGTACATTACGTAATGTACCTACCTACTTTTATTGGTTTCACTATAGCCATTCAATTCACACAATTCCTTTAGCTAACTCATTATTTTTTAACATCTAGTCTAGATAGGTACCTACCAAATACAAATACAAGATTAATAAATTAGTTAACTTGCTTCACTAAGGGTGGATTCAACCAAATGAGAGTAAAAGGATAAATCTCCAGTTAGCCGAGAGTAAATCAATTTCCCATTTTACCATCTACAAATCTAAAAATAGCAAGCCTGTTCGAGAATAATTGCAATAGGTACTGCCGTTTTTGGTGGATTAACAGATTATTCCGAGAACATTATAACGGCAGCAGCGCGCCATATTAGGTATGGTTATGATTCTATACTGTTTTGTAACTAATATACGACAAAGTCAAGTTCAAGATCGTGAAATGATTTATTCTGGTATAGTTACTCGTGCATAAATTCAAATTTGGTCAAATCCACCCTTCACACCTCAGGAAAACTAATCATGGTAACAGTTTGTTCCATTCCTCCTTATTTTCTAAAGCATACCTACATTGTGAATGTAGACATTAGGTATGGCATTATTGGGAGGAAAAAAGTTTGCGATACTTACTTGTAAACATTGTCCATTTTAACGGCCATGCAAAGTCAAATATCTGGTATGGTTCTGGTTCTACTTGTTTCTGTTAGCTGTTGCTGAAATCCATACTAAATCATTGTCTGCTTCTGCTACTTTATAATTTCCTTTTTGCCATGGCTATACTTGTGTGTTATAAAGGTATCAACTAAGTACTTATTGTGATTACTGAACCTTGAACTTTAATCGCAGGTGTATTTCTGCTTTAAATTAATTTTCAGGTAAGTATAACTCTTCGAAAAATAAAACTGTAAAAAATTAAATAATAATATGTTTAGCATTTTCCACTTAAAATGGGAGGTTTGTGTTTTGTAAGCTTTCATTCATACTGTTTCTCTAATGGGCTTAGGCGATAAAAAAATGTTTGAAATGATCATTACAAATTACCATTATTTGTTCTGTGTTATGTGCATTGTTATTTACATACTCTTGAAGTACCAAACTTAAGTCTATTCTACTAAATCATAAACAGCCTGAACACCTCCACTGCTGAATAAAGGCCTCCCCCAGAGAGCGCCACTTTGAGTGGCTGCTCGTCTTCTGCATCCATCGTCCGTCCACCTAGTGGGGGCCGGCCTACGCTGCGTCTTTCGGTTTGTGGTCGCCACTCAAGAACCTTTCTACCCCATTGGTTGTCAGTTCTACGAGCGATGTGGCCTGCCCCTTGCCATTTCAACTTGCCAATCCTAATTGGTATCGGTATTTTATTTACCTACTATGTATGTACCTATATAGGTACCTACTACTACTAAATTACATGTTTGCTCTTGCTCATCATGCTTTTTTACTTTGTTTATCTTGTGCAGTATGAAGACTTACTTGTTGCTTTTGTTGATTGCTGCTGTTGATTTCTCTTACGGCACCTACGGGAAAGGACGGTACTTGCTTCCTGGTCCTATTACACATGACCGGGACCACACGGCCAACTGTTTTATCAAATTAACATCACAATTCATAAGAAACAATAATCGCTTAAACTTCCGGAGCTAAACTTGGAGTCATAAACTCGTATGCATTTGATCAAACACAGCGTTTACACACAGTCTACCTAAAGTTACCTAATTATCAAGATAAAATAATAGTAAATACAGAAAAGATCGACATGACAGGTCTCCATCTTGCTTGCTCGACCTACAAAAGTATTGCTAGGTTGAGTGCCATTAATCAGCGTACAGTGAATGTAAAATGAAACATTAAAGCTATAATGTTTTTTTTTTTACAATACAGTACTCGTGACCATGGCCAATGCAACTTGGTTGAAACGTCGAAGTAAATAAATAATGTTTTTAGCGTGATTAAGTCTATGTGTTTAAATCGCAATTCTCGCACCTCTAAAATATTTATATTTGGCTTCAAACAAAACGAAAAATATTTAATGCTTGCATCTCTGGAGTTGGCAAATTGAATGTTTTATATTATATGTAGCGGTCTGGGAGCCAGGAATGCACAACCAAAGTATTGCAGAGCCTGTATTGTATGACCAGCACGAATGTACGGCCCATAATTGGTGTGCATGGCTTCCAAATATCGGACTGTACAATATCACTGCTACAGGCAGTAATGCACGACCCACAATGTACAGCAGGAATCCGTGTACATAGCTTTGTAATACTGCGTAAGTGCATTATTTGGTTATGCATTCCTGGCTGTACAATGCAGTGATTGTGATTTATGTTTGTCAATGTCAAGTATCGTCTGTGGTTTTCTAATTTGTTTTACATTTCTATTGACGCAGTAACATATAGTGCTCTAATGTTGCAAATCTAAATTGGAGGTTTAAAAAAAATCTAAAACCACTATTACTTAACACTTTAATTAACACCTACTTATAACGGTCTCCTTTCTACTTAACCACAAAATATGTAATAATAGTCGAAACCTAGGATAATCGTATATTGTTTTAAAATATTTGTTTAAATTTTAATATTGAGGTACTTTTTCGAACAGTATAATACTAAAACTTACGAAAACCTACAATAATATAATACGGTATGAATACGGTATGAATTGTTTAAAACGGCAACACTGAACGCGATTGTCATTTGCATTACGTACGACGTCAAATCAGCTTTGCATAAAGGTTTAAATGAATTATTTAAAACTTCAAAGTAATAAACGAGAAATAGTCGATAAAATAATCATAAACTGCATCAAGCTTTCGTAATTGTATTTTTTTTTTGCTGTGAGTCATAATTTGGAGTTCGTAGGTATTAAGAAGTTGGTACTTGTTTCCGGTTTTCGGTTTTTGTATGAAAAATATGTTTTTTTTGTATGAAAGGTACCTTTTTTATTGTTTACATGGAATCGTCCCAAGGTTTACTACAACTTTTGATCATAAACTTTTTCGATCGGCCTTACCGTTTCCGAGATCTGATCTGGTGTTCCACCTTGGAGACGATTTTCTGATGATGTTCGATTTTACTTGGGGTCACGGAACCTATCCGCACACATCTCTAGTACATTGCCAAGTCGTCCGATGGCTCGATCGGCCAGAACATTCATGTCAATCAGTCAATCAATCAGTCATCTATGACCGTTTTTTAGCTTTATATATTATAGACTAGTATTTTGCCCCGTGCGCGGGCCGCGAGCGGCCCGCGTGTGTGTTTTCGTGGCGTTCCATTTGTTCAAAACGCTATACTTGGAGCTAAACTTTAAATTTTGCAAGTACTTGTACAAAACTGCCGTATTTATCAAAGAAAATGATAATGCGCGTGACTTTGCATGGCGGCCATTTTGTTTGACTTGACAGCGTCATTTGCACCATGAGTAGGATGCAACCGGCACACATGCACCGTGCGCGGTGCAAGTGCTGATCGTGACCGTCCACTTATACCAAACTACAATAAACTAACTCGCTTCGCTCGTCGTCGCATTGGGTATGTCGGAAAAAATTTGACGTTTGACACCTGTCAAAAATTGACATTTGACAACTGTCCTAAAAATTGACATTTGACATCTGTCAAAAAAATTGACATTTGATATTTGTCAATAAATTTGACATCTGTCAAAAAATTTGACAATTGACATCTGTCAAAAGTTTGACATTTAACATCAATCAAACTGACATCTGTCTACACTTGACAGCGGTATTAGAACAGTGCGCAGGTTGCAAGCGGCACACTTGCACCGTGCGCGGGCCGCACGCGGCCCGCACACGGTGCAAGTGTGCAGGTGCAAGTGTTAGTTGTGACTGTCCAATTATACCAATGAGAGACAATAAACTAACTCACTCATCGCCGCATTTGGTAGGTTGGAAAAAAAAATTGACGTTTGACATCTGTCCAAAAAATTGACATTTGACATTGGCAATAAATTTGACATCTGTCATCAAATTTGACATTTGACATCTGTCAAAAGTTTGACATTTGACATCAATCAAACTGACATCTGTTTACACTTGACAGCGGTATTAGAACAGTGCGCAGGTTGCAAGCGGCACACTTTCACCGTGCGCGGGCCGCACGCGGCCCGCACACGGTGCAAGTGTGCAGGTGCAAGTGTTAGTTGTGACTGTCCAATTATACCAATGAGAGACAATAAACTAACTCACTCATCGCCGCATTTGGTAGGTTGGAAAAAAAATTGACATTTGACATCTGTCCAAAAAATTGACATTTGATATTTGTCAATAAATTTGACATCTGTCAAAAAATTTGACAATTGACATCTGTCAAAAGTTTGACATTTAAAATCAATCAAACTGACATCTGTCTACACTTGACAGCGGTATTAGAACAGTGCGCAGGTCGCAAGCGGCACACTTGCACCGTGCGCGGGCCGCACGCGGCCCGCACACGGTGCAAGTGTGCAGGTGCAAGTGTTGGTCGTGACCGTCCACTTATACCAAACTACAGTATATTTGGTGCTTGCTTCGCTCGTCGTTGCATTTGGTAGGTTGGAAAAAAATTGACATTTGACATCTATCAAAAAATTTGACATCTGTCAAAATTTTGACGTTTGACATCTGTCACACTGACATCTGTCAAAATTACAACTATCTCCTTCCGAAACTGTAGTACCATAGGCAATAAAATGGAAAACAGCAATTTTGATAATAGTATATACGGCGGCCATATTAAAAAATGACAGATGTCAAAATTTGACCAAACCATGTTGATCAGCATCCTTTGGGGCCCCCAGATATCGATTTACATCCCGATCGGAGCTTCTTTATTTTCGGACGCGGACCAATGGACCGCCATTTTGAAAAACATTCTTTTTCACTGTATGCCCCTCTCAAAACTGTACAATATTAGAACAAACCCTCCCTACAAAAGTCTCACAGTTTCGGTGTTATTTGCGAATTAAAAATCCTAAAAAAGTGAAATTGCATGTTCGCAATATTTCAAAATGGCGGAATCAAAAAAGTTTTTACACATTCCTACCAAGTGTACCGTGGGATTTTCAGATATCGATTTTCATTCGGATCGGACAACTTTTACTATGAGTCGGTACGTCTACAGCCGCCATCTTGAAAAAAATTGATTTCACTGATATTGCATTCTTACCCTTATAACATCTATACTTGATCCCCAGGAACGACTTTTCTAAATCACTCGCAACGGAGGCGCAAAAAAGCAAAGTTGATATTTCAATAAAAGCACCTTTGTATGGCAGCCCCATTGAAAGTTGACACATGTCAAAATTTGATTACAGAATGTTGATCATCATCCTTGGGGACCCCCAGATATCGATTTTCATCCGGATCGGTGAAACTTTTTTTTCCGCCGCGGCCAAAATTTCCGCCATTTTGAAAAAAAAAATTTTTCGCAATCTTCCCCTCTGACCTCCAACTAATATTAGTTCGAGCTCTTTATACTAAAGTGTCATAGTTTCGCCGTCATTTATGGTTAAAATTTGTATGGCGGATTTTTTTTTCCGCCATTTTGAATTTTTTTTGACATCTCCAAAATCGTCCCAGGGTTTGCTATGACATTCCTTAAAACGCACATGATCTATCTTTTATGGTTTGGCCAGGCCGTTGACCGTCCGAGTGACCGAAGTTCGGAAGACCAGGTCGCGAATTTTTTTGAAGACACCTCGATCATCTGGACACAAAACACAACAAAGACATTCAAAATTTTCCATAGGTGTCGAGAAACAATGCGTCAAAAATGAAAAAAAAAATTTGTATGGCAGCCATCTTTAAAAATGGCGGAATCCAAAATTTTTTTTGAAATATCGAATCTGCGGCCCCGAAAACCCCCCAATGCAAAAAATCACTCCGATCGGACCAACTTTCAAAATGGCCGCCATTTTGAATCCGCCATCTTGGATTTTCATGACAACCATCTGACAGCCCCCGTCATCCTCTATGACATTTGGTCGAGCACCACCCACATACCTCTTACCGTTGCCGAATTATGAGCGTTTCAATTTTGTATGGGGGCCACCGTTTTTTGTTCGGGGGCCCCCATTTTTTTCATTTCTCTGGAAACATCCCAGGGTCTACTCCAACATTAGTTAAAACTGGACCCCCATATCTCTTGTCGTTTTCGAGATCCGTTGACCTGTTCCATCTCAGAGACGATTTTCTGGTAATGTCAGATTTTTCCTGGGGTGACATGACCCATCACTATACAGCCTCATACTCAGTTTTGACTGACCACTTCTGAGAGCTGAGATCAATTATGTCAATCATCAGTCAGTGACTCATGGGTATCCAATTTTATAATAGTAGTAACTAGTATTTTGCCCCGTGCGCGGGCCGCGAGCGGCCCGCGTGTGTGTTTTCGTGGCGTTCCATTTGTTCAAAACGCTATACTTGTGTTTAAACTTGTAATTTTGCAAGTACTTGTACAAAACTGCGGTATCTATCAAAGAAAATGATAATTCATCTGACTTGTGCATGGCGGCCATCTTGTTTGACTTGACAGCGTCATTGGCACCATTAGCAGGTCGCAACCGGCACACTTACACCGTGCGCGGGCCGCACGCGGCCCGCACACGGTGCAATTGTGCAGGTGCAAGTGTTGATCGTGACCGTCCACTTATACCAAACTACAGTAAACTAACTCGCTTCGCTCGTCAACGCATTGGGTAGGTTGGAAAAAATTTGACGTTTGACATCTGTCAAAAATTGACATTTGACATCTATCAAAAAATTTGACTTCTGTCAAAATTTTGACGTTTGACATCTGTCACACTGACATCTGTCGAAATGATCACTATCTCCTTCCGAAACTGTAGTACCATAGGCGATAAAACGGAAAACAGCCATTTCGATAATAGTATATACGGCGGCCATATTAAAAAATGACAGATTTCAAAATTTGACCAAACCATGTTGATCAGCATCCTTTGGGATCCCCAGATATCGATTTATATCCTGATCAGAGCACCTTTACTTTCAGACGCGGACCAATAAACCGCCATTTTGAAAAAAAGAACTATTTTAGTGTGTGCCCCTCTGAAAACTATACAATATTAGAACAAACCCTCCTTACAAAAGTCTTATAGTTCCGGCGTTAATTGCAAATTAAAAATCCTTAAAAAGTGAAATTGTATGTTCGCAATTTTTCAAAATGGCGGAACCAAAAAATTTCTTACACGTTCCTACCAAGTGTACCGTGGGATTTTCAGATATCGGTTTTCATTCGGATCGGACAACTTTTACTATGAGTCGGTACGTCTACAGCCACCATCTTGAAAAAATCGATTTTGCTGATATTGCATTTTGACCCTTATAGCATCTATACTTCATCCCCAGGAACGATTTTTCTTAAACGCTCGTATTGGAGGCGTAAAAAAGGAAAACTGATTTTTCCATAAAAATACCTTTGTATGGCAGCCCCATTGAAAGTTGACACATGTCAAAATTTGATTTCAGAATGTTGATCAGCATCCTTGGGGACCCCCAGATATCGATTTTCATCCGGATCGGTGAAACTTTTTTTCCCGCCGCGACCGAAATTTCCGCCATTTTGAAAAAAATATTTTTTGCCATTCTTCCTCTCTGGCTTTCAAACAATATTAGTTCCAGCTCTTTATACTAAAGTGTCATAGTTTCGCCGTCATTTACGGTTAAAATTTGTATGGCGGATTTTTTTTTCCGCCATTTTGAATTTTTTTTGACATCTCCAAAATCGTCCCAAGGTTTGCTATGACATTCCTTAAAACGCACATGACCTATCTTGTATGGTTTAGCTAGGCCGTTGACTCTTCGAGTGACCGAAGGTCTGAAGACCAGGACATGAATTTTTCTGGAGACACCTCAAATACCTTGACACGAATGTTAACAAAGATATTCAAAATTTTCCATAGGTATCGAGAACCAATGCGTCAAAAATGGGAAAAAAAATTTGTGTGGCAGCCATCTTTAAAAATGGAGGAATCCAAAATATTTTTTCAAATATCAAATGTGTGGCCCCGAAAACCCCCTCATGCGAAAAATCACCCCGATCGGACCAACTTTCAAAATGGCCGCCATTTTGAATCCGCCATCTTGGATTTTCATGACAACCATCTGACAGCCCCCGTCATCCTCTATGACATTTGGTCGAGCACCACCCACATACCTCTTACCGTTTCCGAATTATGAGCGTTTCAATTTTGTATGGGGGCCACCGTTTTTTGTTCGGGGGCCCCCATTTTTTTCATTTCTCTGGAAACATCCCAGGGTCTACTCCAACTTTAGTTAAAACTGGACCCCCATATCTCTTGTCGTTTTCGAGATCTGTTGACCTGTTCCATCTCAGAGACGACTTTCTGGTAATGTCAGATTTTTCCCGGGGTGACATGACCCATCACTATACAGCCTCATACTCAGTTTTGACTGACCACTTCTGAGAGCTGAGATCAATTATGTCAATCAGTCATCAGTCAGTCAGTCAATGGGTTTTTAACTTTATATAAAGTCACTAGTATTTTGCCCCGTGCGCGGGCCGCGAGCGGCCCGCGAGTACGTTTTTGGGGCTGTTTTATTTATAAAAGAGTTATACTTTACGCTAAACTTTAAATTTTGCAAGAATTAGTACAAAACAGTGGTATTTCTCAAAGAAAATGATTATTCGTTTGACTTTGTATGGCGGTCATCTTGAGAAATGCTGTCAGTCAAGTAAAATGTCAAAATTTGTAAACGTTGTCCCTTAAAACCCCTAAATATAAAATTTCAGCAGGATCAGAGGTTATTTCAAATCGGGCGCCATTTTGAATCCGCTGTCTTGCAATTGTTATAAAACAGTGAGAAAGTCATCGCTGTTCTCTTTGTCATGAGTCTAAACACGCCATGCCTACATCGGTTAGTTTTGAAAGTGTGCAAGTTAAAATTTGGCATGGCGGCCATCTTGAAAAATGCTGTCAGTGGAGTAAAATGTCAAAATTTGTAATTGCCGTCTTTTGAAACCCCCAAATATAAAATACCAGACGGATCAGAGCTAATTTCAAATCGGGCGCCATTTTGAATCCATCATCTTGGAATTATTTAAACACCGTGAAAAAGTCATCGATGTTCTTTTTTCTATGATTCCAAACACGCCATGCCTACCTTTGTTAGTTTCGGAAGTGTGCACGTTTGAATTTTGCGTGACGGCCATCTTGAAAAATGCTGTCAGTTAATTTAAATGTCAAAAATTATAATCAGCATCCCCAAAAAACCCCAAATTTAAAAATTCAGCCGGATCTGAGCCAATTTTGATTTGGCGCCAATTTGAATCTGCCATCTTGGAATTATTTTACCACCATAAAAATGTCATCGTTGCTCTCTTTGCCATGAGTCTGAACACGCCATGGCTGTCTCTAAGTCTCTAACTTGTGCACGTATAAATTTTGCATGCATGCCGGCCATTTTGATTTGTTTGTCCAAAAAAGTGACTATTTTATATCAACGTTTCCGAAAATAATCAGATCTTAGTCAAAGATATCTTCGTTTTGAAGTTAGGTTACATTAGAAAAAAAAAGATTAGAATGACGTCACATAAGTCAAACGTAGTAAAAAAAACACCCCACTTCAGACACTTGTATTGTTCTCATACAATACCACAGAATACTTTTGTACAATACCTTTGCTCATGAATCTATCTATCTACCTGTTTCACACCTGATGGAAAGAGTGACGATATTAGCGAGATTGGAGCACATAGAGCTATCATAGAAGGAATATAATACTCTATGACTCTAAGACTTGAAGATAGGTTATAGTAATCAAGGATTACAAAGGAAGCCAATGCGTTTCACTCCTTTGCAGTAAACGCACTTACATGTAATAATAGTAGCATAAAGCCACTATACTCATTTTGTTGAAGGAAGGGAGAGGAAAATAGATAGGGGAAATAGGTGAATGGATGGGACGATGGAACGGAGGCAGGCTCCGCCTGCCTCCCTTCCATAGCCGTCCCATCCATTCACCCATTTCCCCTATCTTTTCTCACTCACTTTCCTCTTCCCTTGGACAGGGGTTAGGGCGGAAAACGAATTTACCCCCGTCGCCACATGTCGCGACACGGGATATGCCGTCGGTCGCGCCAGGGACCCTGCGCTGCCAAGTGCACCACCACAGCTGCCGACGCAGAGACTGACTCACTGACTGTCTGTCTTAGAAGCATCGAAATGGTGTGAAAGCTGTTTTTTTTTGTAGTTACAAATATAATAATATACTTGTTAAAAATAATAAAAAATATGAGTGTTTTTTTTCAAGCCCTTGATTAATCATAGACGGGAAACCTACCAGGCACCTACGTACTCTTACTGCTCAGCTACAATTTGTGTGGGTTATGAATGATTACGATTAGACATTATTCTAAAAACTTACAAATAAATTAACTAACAGATCAGACTCCAAACCAAATTATACAGCTCCTTTTAAAGGCAGGTAGGGAAAATTGTAAAACTATGTAGGTACCTGCTAATGCAGCAGTATAGATCTTACGATTATAATGTTCCATAACAAGTCAAACTTAGTTATTAATGATTTACTTCCAAACATAGCACCTAAAGTGCTTTGTCAAAAAGCAGTATTTTAAGGCCTGCTTCGCACAGTAGGCAAGTTCAAGAGATCTTATCTATTATCATCTACAGATTCATTTGTAATGGAAAAATAAAACGGACGGACGGATGCGGGTTCAAGTCCCGTTTGTGATTCAGATTTTTCCTTTACGAATTTATCGGTAGATTCCGCTGAGCAGGCGATACTGCTATGAAAATCATAAATATTTTATTATCATCTAGTTACCTCGTATGTATGTAGTGTCAGCCTTGAGTGTAGATGAGACTGTGTGGAATATCCACACATATTCACACAGTGCCATTTAGCTTTTAACTAAGCAAAGCTTGTACTATGGGACACCAAATAGCTGATACAATACTTACACTTTTTGTTGTGTACATACTTAGAATGCAATATAACACCCAGATAGAACAAACATCTATTACAATGTTTGCCTATTGGGTGGGAGTCGAACACAGAACATTACATAATGCGGAGTCACTACCAACTGAGCTACCGGGCTAGTATTTTAGTAGTAATACCGCAAGTACTGCTTACATTAGTAACCACTTCAATTTTTTAATTTTATGACAACATATATTATGTTCAATATATGTATAATACTTAAGTTTGTACCTGCACTTTCTTTAACTTACTTTAATAAATTCTTATGTTTGAAGTGGTTTTCATTTCAACTCACATTATAGTATTATGCTACTTTTACATTAGTTATGTATACATAGTAAACAAATAAATAAATAAGTACCTACTTATATCGATGAACCCACCTTGCTTCACATAAAAACTTAGAGAAACTACTTGGTAATAAATTTTCCAATCTAATTGTTACCTACTCTTGAAGGCCAATAAGCTGTGTATTCGGCGACATAGTTAAGAATTGTATTCAACAAAACTCATTGTCCCCGTGCCGCAACCCTGCGATCAGAGCTACCTCGAAAAAAAAACGCCAAAGTTGACCACAGTTCACTATTGCCACATAGTCGCAGGCCACTTGCAGCGCAGCGAGCAGGACAACCTCGAAAAAAAACGTCAACGTCTACCACAGGCCACCTTCATCATATAGTCGTAGGCCGCTTGTGGCCCAGCAAACAACAGAGCAACCTCAAAAAATAAAATCGCTAACTTCTACCACAGGTCACCGTCGGTGCACAGTCGCGAGCCGCTTGCGGAGTGCAACCCGTACTTGGCTGTTTTTTAAAACATTGTACACTAAATGTTGTTCTGAGAAATCTGCTATTATACCATACCAAATTTCAGCAAAATCCATGCAGTAGTTTCAGCGTGATGCGTGTTCAAAGGGACAGATAGAAAGACAGACAAACAGACATCATCATCATCAACAGCCTGAAGACGTCTACTGCTGAACATAGGTCTCTCCCATAGAGCGCTACTTTGAGCGGCTGCTTGCCTCCTGCATCCATTGGCCCCCTGCGGTTCTGACCAAGTCGTCGGTCTTCTACTAATATGTACCACCACCTAGATCTTATAAGAGTCAGCCTAGTTTAGTTCCGAGGATAGATGGCGCTGTGTGGAATGTCCACACATATTCACACAGTGCTGATTAGCCTGAAATTAAGCAAAGCTTGTACAACGGGGTACCAAACAACTGATACAATACATACTTAGAATAAGTACAATAACCCAGACAGATTAAACATCTATTATCAGATCATCACACTCAATGTTTGTGTTTTGGGTGAAAATCGAACACAGAACATTAAAGTGTAGAAGGCGGAGTTACTACCGACGGAGCTACCGGGTTTGTGCCTACATATATTAACTTATTATATCATCCAATTATTATTTTATGATTTTAAGTTGTTTTCATTTCAACCGCATTAGGTTATAGTATAATGGTACTTTTACATTAAAGAGGTAGGAAAGGTAGGTACATAAAAAAAAAGGATGGACATTTCACACATCGCCATCTAGCCCCAAACTAAGCATAGGTATGATTTTACTGTAACGTTATAATTTATACATAATACACAATATCTTTTAGCTAACCCATTTTTTTAATCATCTAGTCTAGTCTGGGTAGGTTGCTTCACTTAAAATCTTAGACAAACGAATCTTGGTAATGATTTGTCCCATTCTTCCATTCTTTATTTTCTGCAGCATACATTGTGAGTGTAGACATGACATTTCTTCTTTTCTTTGATGAGTTTCTGTTTTCAACGCTTTGTCAGGCAGGTATTTCTTTGAAGGAACTGTAAAACATAAAATAATACATTTTTATATTTTTCCACTTAAATTGAAGGTTTGCCCGCACAATTGACTGAGGGCGTTTAAAAATGTTGCAAAACATTCTCACACTAATTGTTATTTACCTACTCTTGAAGGCCAATAAGCTGTGTATTCTGCGACATAGTTAAGAATTGTATTTTTTTAATGGGGAAATGCCTTCCCACTCCCCTGCCACCACGGGGGTGATGGCAGGAGGTATGTGGGATTTGAACCCACTAAACCTCCCCGTGATCCATCCGTCACCGGGATGGGGCGAGATAGGGTCGCGCTAGCATTCACTATCTCGCCCCGGCGGTAGGCCCTTTCGGGCTTCTGCGCCAATGAGTAGGTAACCTTACACCTCGGTTACCCACCAGACGTGTGGCACCGTGTAGGCACGGCGAAGATTCCCCTGAATCTCCGCCGGCAACCCCACTACGGAGGAAGGAGAAGGCGCGCGAAACGCCTCCTCCGTCCCCCGGCCCGTCTGCGCCGGAGGGGGTCAGAGTTATAATCATCCTCCCTAGCCCACTCCACAGCCTCCTTCTGCGTCTCCGCCTCGCAGAAGGAGGCCGCTTGCGGCCCAGCAAACAGAGCAACCTCGAAAAATAAAAAAGCCCACCTCCCATCACAGATCACCTTCGCTACACAGTCACGAGCCGCTTGCGGCATGCAACCCGCACTTGGCTGTTTTTGAAAACATAGTACACTAAATGTTATTCTGAAAAACCTGCTATTATACCACACCAAGTTTCAGCGAAATCCGTGTAGTAGTTTCAGCATGATGCGTGTTCAAAGGGACAGACAGACAGGCATACAGACAGACAGACACAAAATTCAAAAGAAAATGTTTTTATTTCTAAGTATATCGATTAAGAAGTGTAATGCAATCAAAGTTTTCAAAAAATATTCAATGTACAGATTTAGCCCAGTTACAGTTTTATTTTATTGCATGTATAGATAATACTTAAGTTTATACCTACCCTTTATTTAACTTTTTTTTAATTATTACTTTACTGTTTCAAGTTGTTTTCATCTCAACTCACATTATAGTATTATGCTACTTTTACATCAGATAGGTAGGTAGGTACATTACGTAATGTACCTACCTACTTTTATTGGTTTCACTATAGCCATTCAATTCACACAATTCCTTTAGCTAACTCATTATTTTTTAACATCTAGTCTAGATAGGTACCTACCAAATACAAATACAAGATTAATAAATTAGTTAACTTGCTTCACTAAGGGTGGATTCAACCAAATGAGAGTAAAAGGATAAATCTCCAGTTAGCCGAGAGTAAATCAATTTCCCATTTTACCATCTACAAATCTAAAAATAGCAAGCCTGTTCGAGAATAATTGCAATAGGTACTGCCGTTTTTGGTGGATTAACAGATTATTCCGAGAACATTATAACGGCAGCAGCGCGCCATATTAGGTATGGTTATGATTCTATACTGTTTTGTAACTAATATACGACAAAGTCAAGTTCAAGATCGTGAAATGATTTATTCTGGTATAGTTACTCGTGCATAAATTCAAATTTGGTCAAATCCACCCTTCACACCTCAGGAAAACTAATCATGGTAACAGTTTGTTCCATTCCTCCTTATTTTCTAAAGCATACCTACATTGTGAATGTAGACATTAGGTATGGCATTATTGGGAGGAAAAAAGTTTGCGATACTTACTTGTAAACATTGTCCATTTTAACGGCCATGCAAAGTCAAATATCTGGTATGGTTCTGGTTCTACTTGTTTCTGTTAGCTGTTGCTGAAATCCATACTAAATCATTGTCTGCTTCTGCTACTTTATAATTTCCTTTTTGCCATGGCTATACTTGTGTGTTATAAAGGTATCAACTAAGTACTTATTGTGATTACTGAACCTTGAACTTTAATCGCAGGTGTATTTCTGCTTTAAATTAATTTTCAGGTAAGTATAACTCTTCGAAAAATAAAACTGTAAAAAATTAAATAATAATATGTTTAGCATTTTCCACTTAAAATGGGAGGTTTGTGTTTTGTAAGCTTTCATTCATACTGTTTCTCTAATGGGCTTAGGCGATAAAAAAATGTTTGAAATGATCATTACAAATTACCATTATTTGTTCTGTGTTATGTGCATTGTTATTTACATACTCTTGAAGTACCAAACTTAAGTCTATTCTACTAAATCATAAACAGCCTGAACACCTCCACTGCTGAATAAAGGCCTCCCCCAGAGAGCGCCACTTTGAGTGGCTGCTCGTCTTCTGCATCCATCGTCCGTCCACCTAGTGGGGGCCGGCCTACGCTGCGTCTTTCGGTTTGTGGTCGCCACTCAAGAACCTTTCTACCCCATTGGTTGTCAGTTCTACGAGCGATGTGGCCTGCCCCTTGCCATTTCAACTTGCCAATCCTAATTGGTATCGGTATTTTATTTACCTACTATGTATGTACCTATATAGGTACCTACTACTACTAAATTACATGTTTGCTCTTGCTCATCATGCTTTTTTACTTTGTTTATCTTGTGCAGTATGAAGACTTACTTGTTGCTTTTGTTGATTGCTGCTGTTGATTTCTCTTACGGCACCTACGGGAAAGGACGGTACTTGCTTCCTGGTCCTATTACACATGACCGGGACCACACGGCCAACTGTTTTATCAAATTAACATCACAATTCATAAGAAACAATAATCGCTTAAACTTCCGGAGCTAAACTTGGAGTCATAAACTCGTATGCATTTGATCAAACACAGCGTTTACACACAGTCTACCTAAAGTTACCTAATTATCAAGATAAAATAATAGTAAATACAGAAAAGATCGACATGACAGGTCTCCATCTTGCTTGCTCGACCTACAAAAGTATTGCTAGGTTGAGTGCCATTAATCAGCGTACAGTGAATGTAAAATGAAACATTAAAGCTATAATGTTTTTTTTTTTACAATACAGTACTCGTGACCATGGCCAATGCAACTTGGTTGAAACGTCGAAGTAAATAAATAATGTTTTTAGCGTGATTAAGTCTATGTGTTTAAATCGCAATTCTCGCACCTCTAAAATATTTATATTTGGCTTCAAACAAAACGAAAAATATTTAATGCTTGCATCTCTGGAGTTGGCAAATTGAATGTTTTATATTATATGTAGCGGTCTGGGAGCCAGGAATGCACAACCAAAGTATTGCAGAGCCTGTATTGTATGACCAGCACGAATGTACGGCCCATAATTGGTGTGCATGGCTTCCAAATATCGGACTGTACAATATCACTGCTACAGGCAGTAATGCACGACCCACAATGTACAGCAGGAATCCGTGTACATAGCTTTGTAATACTGCGTAAGTGCATTATTTGGTTATGCATTCCTGGCTGTACAATGCAGTGATTGTGATTTATGTTTGTCAATGTCAAGTATCGTCTGTGGTTTTCTAATTTGTTTTACATTTCTATTGACGCAGTAACATATAGTGCTCTAATGTTGCAAATCTAAATTGGAGGTTTAAAAAAAATCTAAAACCACTATTACTTAACACTTTAATTAACACCTACTTATAACGGTCTCCTTTCTACTTAACCACAAAATATGTAATAATAGTCGAAACCTAGGATAATCGTATATTGTTTTAAAATATTTGTTTAAATTTTAATATTGAGGTACTTTTTCGAACAGTATAATACTAAAACTTACGAAAACCTACAATAATATAATACGGTATGAATACGGTATGAATTGTTTAAAACGGCAACACTGAACGCGATTGTCATTTGCATTACGTACGACGTCAAATCAGCTTTGCATAAAGGTTTAAATGAATTATTTAAAACTTCAAAGTAATAAACGAGAAATAGTCGATAAAATAATCATAAACTGCATCAAGCTTTCGTAATTGTATTTTTTTTTTGCTGTGAGTCATAATTTGGAGTTCGTAGGTATTAAGAAGTTGGTACTTGTTTCCGGTTTTCGGTTTTTGTATGAAAAATATGTTTTTTTTGTATGAAAGGTACCTTTTTTATTGTTTACATGGAATCGTCCCAAGGTTTACTACAACTTTTGATCATAAACTTTTTCGATCGGCCTTACCGTTTCCGAGATCTGATCTGGTGTTCCACCTTGGAGACGATTTTCTGATGATGTTCGATTTTACTTGGGGTCACGGAACCTATCCGCACACATCTCTAGTACATTGCCAAGTCGTCCGATGGCTCGATCGGCCAGAACATTCATGTCAATCAGTCAATCAATCAGTCATCTATGACCGTTTTTTAGCTTTATATATTATAGATTTCTCCATTACGCAATAAATGAACACGTCTTATCCAAAATTCTAGTACTGGATAATCAAATGTCCAATCCTTCATTATTTCCGCCCTAAGCTCCTGGGCGTTCAGGACGCTTAGGTCACCGATCATCGGGCGAGCATCAGAATCAGTTCCGGTGCTCGGCCCGACATCGCTAACCGCAGCGGTCGGCCCTTTCTTATACCTCCTGCCTTGCAGGAGCACCTCCAGCTCCCCGTCAACCGGAGCAGGCTTAAGGAAAGTTTCCCTGGACGGAACCACCTCGCTGGCCTTCCTCCTGCCTCTCCTCGCCGTGCTAACCTTGGCGGCCGCCGTCTCTTCAGTCTCCGTGTCCGAGTCTAAGTACCCGGGCACGTAGAATGATGAGCACGGCTGCTTCCGGCTGGCCCCTTCATCCGCGGTCCCCATACCGCCCGACATCTCCGATATTCCGAAGAATGAGTCATCTGACTCGACCGTCTACTCCAAAGATGGAGCCCGGGAGTGGCCCTGAGAAGGGCCTTTTGGTTGGCCCTGAGAAGGGCCTTTTATAAATTTCCCGGAGGAATCTCGGGCTTGTTCATTAAGCATAACGGCTTTGTCAAATGACGGCTGAGACATTCGACGGTACAGCGCACTTTAGCCGAGCCCAGTCTGCCACTCCGTTACGGTGGTCAGAACTGGGTCGTTACCGGGAGACACGACGTGGACGTATGCGCTGTGGGGGGTCCCCCGGTTCCGTTCATCCCGGTTTTACCCTACCTATACTTACGGCAACCCTATGTTGAAGTTAGAACTGTATGCCCGTCGGCGTCTGCACTAAAGTTTGACAGCTCCTAAGTTCACACTTATCCCTCTATGACGTACCTAATTCCATGATGTAGGTACGTCCTATAGCTAGAGGGATAAGATGCGAACTAGGACCTGTCAAACTTTAATCCAAACGGACTCATGCATCTCATCTGCTACCCGATTCTGAACAGAACATAACTGATAATAATGAATTGATATACTATTACTTCCAGGAATATTCTTCCAATCCATATACTTTTAACCGCTCACGGTTGTACCGCGGCTATTGCGTGAGCGCCCGATGTCCCTCGTCGGAGCGAAACGCTTCGCTCCGCTTTGAGCGATGCGTGGATGAGCGAATGCGGCGCCACGCTCTCAGCGCTCGCTTACGGACCCTGCAGTATTGCACTACGCAAAAACAACACCAACAGACAGCAGAACAACCGCCTGATGCTGCGCAACAACTGTTCCTCCAAGTTGTTTATGCTTTATTAGTGCTTAACCTTGTTGGTACTGTGTACGATGTTGCGTTGGGGGATCGAGAGAAAAGTGAGTTCTTATACTACCTATGCACTAAAGTTTGCCAGCTCGTAAGTTCGCCCTTATCTCTCTAGTCCCCGGTTTCTCGTACGTTTGTTAAAGTTAAACTCGTGCTAACTGAACGCGTGGTTGAAGACAGCCGATGATCAACAGGCAACCAATGACCGTTCCGTATTTTTAAGTTGACATGAGTTTAACTTTAACACACATACGGGAAACCGGCCCCCTTATTACCTAACTCGCAACAGGTTTGCGACAGGCGTAAATGTCGCGGTGACTGCTGTCATGCATCATTAGTGGTGTCGAGCATATGCTTCGCTACTGCTGTTGCTTTGCTACTGCTGTCGCATTGCTGTTGCAAATTTTACGTAATTACCCCGCGGGGGTCAGTATGACGTACATAAATGCGTAGCATTAGGTACGTCAGAGAGAGAGAGAGAGAGAGGCATAAGTGCTGTCAAGCTTTAGTATAGGGAATTAGTCACTGACCTCTATAATACAGCGTACTTGTATTATAGAGGTCAGTGGAATTAGTTCAACAAAGTTGGAAACATTTAAGAATCTTCCACAAGCGTATTATTGACATGAAAAGCCAGACAATAGTTTTTAGGCGTCGTGATCGTGACTTACGTTTTTTACGAGCAATAATATTTGGTCGTCTGCTCAAGTGCACATTTGTTATAGGTAATAAGGTGAGCCATGTAAGGGGTACCTAAGGCCGCTCTCATTGTAAGGCCAATTGTTCAAAAATAGCAATTAATTTGGGCTACCCAAACAAAAATTTGACTAATCCGAATCAAAAAAGTACTCTGTGATCCAAATCCACAGATGCAACACCCGTATTGCTCGCATGTTCATTTTATCAGTTAGGTTCTCCTTCTTCCCGAGGTCAGTTTCAGTAGGTAGGTCACCTCGTTAGTTGTTGTTGTTGTTAGTTTGTTGCTAGATTACCTTAGCCCAATGTCGTCGAATTCCTAGTTATCAAAATATCCATGATTTTTGGAAAATTTACCAAAATCATGCGCTTATTCGTCCATAGTGTTCAAACAGACAGTTACTAGTACCTAAAAATGTATATTTGCGTCCTAGCCTAATGTGTATTCAATCGATAAACACCAATACAATCATCTGTATCCACATAACTGATTAAATGGGAGGTGTTTAACAATTAAACATTGATCAAAAATAAAATACTTTTTAAAATAATGTTGTTTAAAAAAAAATTTGAGTAGACTAAAAGATTCAGACATTTTTAAAACCATCGTGAATGCCCTTTCGATTGGTGTATCATACACGTAGATATCATTCTCGGAACTGGAGCACATACACCCAACTTAAGTCCGGTTTCAACCAAAAGGTGGCCTAATAATAAATTAAACATTTATTAATAATCAATTCGTTTATTATTGACTTTCAAAATGTGACCCTTGGTTTCTAATATATTTTCGGGTCCTCTTTCGCACTTCAGTGGTTGTTATTTTTAATAACATCTCTGTTTTTATTGTTTGAAAGACTTGAACTATTTTTTCCACTAAATGCTCCCGTGACGTTTTTTCTTCAGTATAAACGAGCTCCTTGGCTCGACCCCAGACAAAAAAATCTAAGGGGGTCAAATCAGGCAACCGAGCAGGCCAAGGTATCGGGCCTGCTCTTACAATCCATTTGTTAGGGAAACATTTATCAAGATGTTCCCTAACAGTGACACGGTAGTGTCCTGGGCAGCCATCATTTTGAAAAATGATTTCTCTTTCACTTTCCATTATTGGCAGGGAGTGCCAGCTAGAGGGTTCGGAAGTTCATTTTATAAGAACTCCAAATAGTTGTCTCCTTTTAAAGTTTCTGGGAGAAAATGAGGTCCAATCAAATGGCGGCCAATTACACCTGCCCAAACATTCACAGAAAATTTTCTTTGGAAGGAAACTTGTTTTTTCGATGGAGTGGCAAAAGGTAATCTAGCCTAGATATATAACTAACGAGGTGACCTACCCCCCCCCACCCTCCCCCCTCACGGCTTTGCACCGACCTTCCTAACATCCTGTATATTGCCATTTTATTTTTGATTTTCATCCTGCATTGATATAACTGGTTGTGCTTTGCTATCGAAATTGCAATTTGTTTGTTTTGTTTAATTTTAGTTCAAAATTGGTAACGTTCCTAGGAAAGCCATGGTTCCTTGTAGGAAAATTTTCCCATGATTCGCTATTATGTATCATTCATCATCATCAACAGTCTGAAGACGTCCACTGCTGAACATAGGCCTCCCCCAGAGCGTGCCACCTTGAGCGGTTGCTCGCTTCCTGCATCCATCGGCTCCCCGCGGCTTTCACCAGATCGTCGGTCCACCGAGTAGGGGGCAGGCCTATGCTGCGTCTTCCGGTTCGTGGTCGCCACTCGAGAACCTTTTTTCCCCATCAAGGGACAGGCTGTCCAATTAGGTAGGCCCAACTTCGACAAAGAAGAACGAAGAATCGGGTGGTTCCCATCTATTCTACTATTTGTTCTACCAGTAGAACAAGTAGGGAAAAAAATCACGTCTGTTCTACTAATAGAACAAGTAGGAAAAATAAGTCTTGGTTGTTCTACCAACACAAACAGTGATAGAAAACATGTAATCTGTTCTACCAATAGAACAAGCAGGAAAAATAATTCCCGGTTGTTCTACCAACTCAAACAGGGAGAAAAAAATCTGTTCTACCAATAGAACAAGTAGGAGAATCCACCATCGAGATATCGATTCTCTTACTCGCCGTCAGATAGGCAACCTGATTTTTTGCCACTCATTTCATTAAACTTTTGATGTTTCAGAGAACGGAATTCTCATGGCATGGTCAGTGCGTGCCAGTTGGCGCAGGCTGACAGCTACTTATGACGATGGAGATCCTCGACTCAAGAAACTAGAACCTATCCAAGGATTGAGGTTGTACTGCATGTTAGGTTAAATTTACGTTAAGTGGCTATTGCGATCAGAGTGCTTTCAGTTCACTGGATTACATAAAATAGATGTTTCTATCTTAACTATATACTATACTCTGATGATAGATGGAGTTGAGTGGATTGAAGTGGAACGGAGTGGGGTAGAGTGGGACGGAGTGGAGTAGAGTGGAACGGAGTGGGGTAGAGTGGGAAAAGTTGACTGGATTGGAGTGGAGTAAAGTTTAGTTGAGTAATTACTCAACACAATAGTATGTACCTACTACTCTACCATCGAGCATCCCATGCACGGGTAGCATGGAGCTGTACTATAGAAATCGACATACTTAATAATCTCTTCTCTTGTAAACGCTTTCGACCAAAGAACGATCACGCGGATGACGTCATAAAGCTTTTGTATGCGTTTTAATTGGTCATACGCTTTCTCGAGACAAGAAACAAGAAATATATTATGTCAACTAGCTGACCCACCCCGGCTTCGTGCGGTTTAATTAGTTCGACATCCTCAGTTCATGGGAAGACGGAAGCGAAAGGGAAAAAGATAGGGGAAAAGGATGAATGGATGGGACGGCAATAGAAGGGCGGCAGGCGAAGCCTCCCTTCTCTCTTCCCTTCGACAGGATGAGGACTTCCTTCCAAACTCCGTGCGACTTGGCTAGTTTTTACTCAGAAGTTTTTTCATTTTCAATTAGTGCTTATATTTCCCTTTACATTTAACGTGAGTGCGATATGGAAATAATATGTATAAAAGAAAATATCTATCAATGAAATAATAAAACCCTGAGAGTGCAATTTCTGACCAAGGCCATCTAGCGTTGTAGGGAGTGGCTGAACTAATATAAGTCATACCTTCTTCCACGGATGTAGCAGAACTTATGTCAATGGTACGCTACCGCTATGCGTCGCTAGATGGCGGTGGTGGGTTCTACTTGGAAAATTTAATTTGGAATCGTGTACGTCCTACCTCGTAGCATATGTGTAATAAATACTAATAGTGAGTCAACTCGGCGGCTAGACGGCAACGATGGGGTGCGGTATGAAGGAGAGCGGAGGTCCCCCCCTGCCCGCGACGTCTGCGGTAGTACCGACCGGCCGCTTGCGAGTCGGTACGCCCGTTCAGGCAGTGTGACCAGACTTAGCAGAATTCTGCGATTTTAGCAGAATTAAGTCCCCAATTTAGGGTTTAGCACTTGTTCTGTGTAAGCGACATGCCTGAACGGTTCAGGCATGTCGCTTACACAGAACAAGTTGCATGGATTGTGTTTAAGCTACTCTTGCGGTCCGTTAGTATACAATATTCTATGGAACTACATTGTTTGCATATAATTTGATAAAATTGAATGTTTACTAAGAAGTACCTACCTCTTACCTACTTAGATCCTACTTCAAGAATATGTGTATGTACTTATGTATCAATTTTAGCCGCATAAAAATTCTTTGTTAGTATAATACTGAATCAGCGAATTAAGAATTCTTCTATTATACGTATATTGAACGTACTACGTGAATAGAAGAAGAATACTTCGACCTATCTTTTCGTCCAAAATACGAATAACTATATAACGAAGGTTTTTAATCAATGTGTGTTGCCAGTGATGACTTATGGAACTGAGACATGGTCTCTTACTATTGGCCTCATTAATACCTAAGCTCAAAGATGCGCAGCGAGCATATTATGCTCGGTGTTTCCCTGCGAGATGAGATCGTGACGTAAGGAGGAGATATACAGGAGAACTAAAGTGACCGCTATATCTCTTAAAATTAGCAAGTTGAAATGGAAATGGCAACCCACATCGCTCGTAGAATCTGGTGAAAACTGCGGGGAGCCGATAGATACAGGCGAGTAGCCGCTCAAAGTGTTGCTCTGTGGGGGAGTCCTATGTTCAGCAGTGGGCGTCTTCAGGCTGATCATGATGATACTACGTAGGCTACGTATAACTTGCAGTAAAATACTGAGAACTTAACTGAATCGAGATATCGTCATAAAACAGTAGTGCGGTAATGTAAAGTAAAAAGCACGCGTCCGTAATATCTTGGATTATGAACCTAAAACCGGTGTGATAAGAGCCACTGTACGAACAACTGTGACAAAAATAAATTATTACGAAACACAAAGTTATTATCTAAGAAAATGTTTTTCTGACAACCCTTGCTTATTTTTAGGGACTAGACGTCGAGACGGTCTTGTAGGTATTTTGCGGTATAACAAAGGAGTTGACCCACTATTAGTATTTATTACACATAATTATGCTCGTAGTATGAACTCTAATCATGCCAAGTTTTATTGGAATTCATTCAGTAGTTTCGGAGTGATGCTCAATTGCTCAGCCCGGATACAGATATATACCGTCGCGTAGACGCTAGATGGTGGTGATGGGCTTTTACTTGGAAAATGTAATTAGAAACTTGGTTTTCTTAATTTTTATGTATGGACTGAAGCACAAATTTAACGTCACCATTATCGTGAAGTCAAAATTAAATATAAAATGCAAAATGTCCAACACGTTAGGTAATTTTCAATTTATTAATATTTATTCTGCATCGCGCGAACGATATTTTTTCCGCTTTTCGTATATAAGAAGCATCACTATAAATAGCTGAATAATCATGTAAGTCCCTACTGATAATGTTGCAGATTTATTTAAGTATAGAAGATAGATAGATAGATAGATATAGATAACACTCATGACTCCGAGACATGTTAGTGGGGGGAGATCTTAGCTCCCGATTTCTAAGGGGACCATGCATTTTTGAGACAAAGCAAACCGCTTGGAACAGGTGTTCCTGGGGGTGATCTGAGCTGATTTAGCCTGGTTGCCATGAGATTCCCCCCATCAGGTGCAGGCAGGCAGGGGAGGTGGAGAAAGAATGCATCCGCCGCGCCTCACTAACTTCATATCTGCATACATCTAGCAACTATATCATGTTTGGTGTCTTTTTCTTATAATTCGAGAACGAGGAATTCATTTCTGGAACAAAATTTTTACTCGCCTATACTAAAAACACAAGAAATTAAAAAAACAAAAATTTTCATAACTTCATTTTTTTTCGAAAATCTTCTCCATACCTAATTGAAATTATGAGGATTAGCTTCAAGAAAATAATACGTGGGGGTAGCCCAGTTATTCTACTATATAGAATAATAAACTTGTCAGACATTTTTATCTATTAACTGTGTTAAAAAAATAATGTCGTGCGGTGGACCTGCGTAGTAAGAGCGGTATGCAGCTTTTAGGGTTATTTCAGTTATGTTTAGATAAGTTTTGATAATTTTTTACTATTCTGGTTACATTAATAAATTCATTTCAACGTGATAAATATAAATGGTAACATATAATGTTGGAAAAACTAACATCAGTAGAGATTTAACTGCGACATTGTATGAAAAAAAGGATCTGATTGCAGCATATCAACTTGGTTTGAATATTTCATATAAGAGACTGCCAGTAATGATCAAAAAAAAAGCGAAGGAAGCTGTAAATTGTACACAAAGATAATATAATATTATAGTTTCCCCGCCCAAGCTTAAGAAAGGTTTATGTTAGGCCAAGAAATAGGCTCTAACAAAGGTAATTGGGACCTGCGCACAATGAATGGAAATGGAGAACAACATTCAACAGTAGAGTTATTGTTAGGCCAAGAAGTAGAAGCAGTGCAGCGTGCGCAGTGGAAGCGTGCTGTGCCCATAACCTTTGTTACAGCCTACTTCTTGGCCTAACAATAACTCTACTGTTTAGAGAGTTACTCAGAAAGTATCCAATGATTGTTAGACACTTAAAACGCAGGGTAGATATCAATAATCTTTATAAATGGAAATTCAACACAGCATTACAAAAACATATAGAACTATTAAAACATTGCTTCTTTAAGTTTACTTGATGTACGCAAAAATCAATCTCATTTTTATTCTCAACAGACACTGGAAATGTTCTCTGTTCCAAACAAATTATTGTCTTTTTAAATCTGCATTCAAAAAGACAACCAACGAGTATGTCTGCCTGATATACCTACAATGTGTGCTGTCATACCTCTTTGCTCCAACAGTTTATTTACCATTGCAGCCGAGGACAATATTGACCGTAATCCGACATCATCCTCCGCAAAGACTGCTTTTCATGGGACAGCTACTACGCTCATGCACATTTTTTAAATCATAGATAGGCTTACATTTTACCATGGTCCCACGGCCCACCTAAGTAAGTAACGTACGATTCCGTTGACGATGGATCATGCTTGCCTAGAAGATATCAGTTCACTCTAGCTTTAAAAACTCTCAGATTACATTTGTTAGGAAACTATGGCGCTGGTAAGGAGTTCCATTTCTTTGCTGTCCGAATTATAAATGAGAAATTAAAACATTTCGTACGTATTCGAGGAATTTCTACCATATACGGATGCCGTGTTTCCGTGCATCAATTTGTACGATGGTGAAATGGGAATGGGGAAGTTGTGCTAGTCCATCGCACACTTTCCGAAGTGCAGTTTGTAAAAAACCTATAGACTAGCAACCATACGTTCGTGTTCAATCAAAGCTTTGTAGGTAGTTTAGCTTTCACCAACTTATCGTCGCCAATCAGCTTTAGGGATCTATGATCGTTTTTGTTTTAGTCGAGAGCTTCGAGCTGATACTTAGCCGAACCATCCCAGAGGTGGCTGCAGCATTTCTCGATGTGAAATACTGGCTAACCTTCCCAAGGATACCAAGCTAAGAGCCAAAATTAACGTTCGATGTTAGAGAAACACATAGCAGCTCTAGCCACACCTCGGAAAGTAGGAGTGAGTAAAAATGTACTCCGTTTTCAGTAAGTATACACGCCTGTGTTTTAGAGTCATTGAATTCAAGAAGATCAGTACTGCCCCAATTGGAGACGGCCTGCAAAGCCAAACTCATGCAATCATGTTTTCCCAGAGAGAATAGACATACGTGCCACTGGTTCGTGCATCATATAGGTACATAATCTTTCCACATCGTATGCGTGCGATTTTTATAAGTAGCAGAAAAAGCGTTGCATATGTCGTAGAGAAAACCGAGCCCTGAGAGACCCCGGCATTCATTACAAACTAATGGGTCCTCAAAAATTCGATACCCATACACAAAAGTAGGTTCGTAAGCCGTATGATGGAAGCGTGCTGATTAGGCTGACATGTCAAACCCTGTCAAAGGCTTTAGAGACATCCAGAGAAGCGGCGAGTGTTTCACCGTGTTTCTCGATGGTTTCGCTCCAGATTACTTCTGAATAGGAAGCTCTTGGCACACCTCGATTGACCACGATCTCCTCAGCGATCTGCAGTACGGACTCCGCCGTAGCAGTCGATTGGGGATCTTTTGTTTTGAGTGGCACGGCTAAGCCTTAGCCGTGTCTCTCGATATCTCAAAGGCATTTCTTGATAGGGTTTGGCATGATAGCCCTAATTGATATGATATGATCTTCTCTCTTTTGGCCTATCTGCTTGTTTATGCACCTGGGTCGCGGAGTTTCCATGATGAATCAGGCTCTTTTAGGCCTTTCCGAATGGGGTGATGCTAACCTCGTCCAATTCAACGCCAATCAAATCTTTTCTCTGCCAAAAAGTGTCAATGAAGTAAATCTTTGACCATAGCAAGCTACGGGTCTGACACTCTGGATGTCATCATGGGTCAATCGAAGGCAAAACTAGGCAGCAAACAGGCAAGGTATTTTAAAGCAAAGTAAGGCGGTACTTTAAGCGGACCGTGTATCAAGCTCAAGCCCAATTGCGTGTAGAGAACTGTTGCCACCCTTTAGATGGCTATGCCAAATACTAACTCGAGACGTTTGCATCTGTTGACAGACGTGTGATGAGCCTCTATGGAGATAGAGCCTGCTTTCCGCTAGGTTACTTCCCCTTGAGCACCGTCTTAAAGTAGCATCTCTGTCCAAATTCTAAAAGGTTCATTTCAGTGAATGTGCGAACGAACTGCATGAACTTATCTCACCCTCACTGTTCCATGGCAGGACCAGTAGAATATCCGCATGATACCATTCGTATCCGCACATTGTGGACATTCCGCGTATTTGTATGAAGTGATTTGACTCCACTTTTATACCGTACTCTGACAATTATAGGAACTCTTTACCATCTTACTTGTTTCCTGAAAACTATAATCTTGGCAGTAGGCATCTTCAAGGCTAGAGTGAATACATACCTTAGAAATTTGCGTGGCCACACCATCGCTTATTATTTTATTTTATTTATATATAGGTACACAAAACAAATTACAATCAACGACTTATTCCAAATAGGTAAATATACAAACAAATCTGTTCTGGATTGTAGCTTAAACTATGTGTACACAGAAAAAATATAAATTACACAATCACTACCGAGACATGCAAATGAAAGTAGGCACCCATCAGCAAAACCACAAGCTTTGCTGATGGGTACCCAATGACAACGGTATACTAAAATTAAATTTTGAGGAGTTTAGGGAGTGTCACTAAGGGTGAGGTGGATCATTTCGACACAACGCAGCTGTTGTGTCGGAACCATCCGGTTTCCCATGGAGGATATCTTTAATTGTTTTTATGTAACTGCCAATTTTTGGATCAAAGATGTCCAATTATGAATTATTGACTAACAAATTATTATATTGAAGAGCCATTCTAACTATTGGATTAAAGAAAGACGTATTATTTTTATAAGTTTGTAGTGTAAATAGGTTGGTGACTTTAGCTCTATACGAGCACTGTATTTAGTGTTGAAAGATATATGAGATAGAAGATCAGGGGAATCTATTAAGGAATGAATAATTTTATATAAATATACGAAGTCAAAGTACGTTCTACGTATATTTAGAGACTGAACATTATATTTGATCAACCTTCGTTCGTAATGAAAATCAGTGCGCCCAACATGCTGACGGATATTATCAAGGGAGTTGGTGGTCAACCGTAGACCTATCAGCTATAATGATAAAACTAAAGTTTTATATATAGACTTGTTAAGATTTCTGTTAATTCCCTTTAAACACCATATTCCTAAACTACAAATTAAAAAAAAGAGTTAATATTGCTACCAAAACCTTATTTATCATTTCGATAGGTACACAGTCCCCTGGTAAAGGCAACAGTCCCCTGTATCGGTTATTTCAGAAAATGCTAATTATTTCCTAAAGTAATGGAAATATTTTTGGTTCATCTGCTGTTTACTAATAACCATGAATATATCCCTATAATGCCATTTGTTCGATAAACAATAAAAAAAGTGGCCAGGACAACTTTGTTAGGAGGAGTTGCCCAGTTTACAGAGAAACGCCCATATCTATTACCTACCTACTACCAATCAGTTTTCCCAACATAGTTATATGTTGCTATTTATATACAACCAGAACAGTAAAAAATTATAAAACTTATCGAAACATAACTGAAAAAACCCTAAAAGCTGCATACCGTTCTTACTACGTTAGGCCCGCCGCGCGACATGAATTATTTTTTTAACACAGTTATAAGATAAAAATGTCCGACAAGTTTATTATTCTATATAGTAGAATAACTGGGCTACTCCCACGTATTTTTTTCTTGAAGCTAATCCTCATAGTTTCAATTATGGAGAAGATATTCGAAAATTTTTTTTTAAGAATTTTTGTTTATTTTTAATTTCTCCGAGTAAAAATGTGGTTCCAGAAATGAATTCCTCGTTCTCGAATTATAAGAAAATGACACCAAACTTGATATAATTGCTAGATGTACGCAGATATGAAGCTTTAGAGTGAGGCGTGGTGGATGCACTCTTTCCCCCCCTTCCCTGCCCACCTGATGGGGGGACTTCGTGGCAGCCGGGCTAAATTAGCTCAGATTACCCCCAGGAATACCTGTTCCAAGCAGTTTGCGTTGTCTCAAAAATGCAAGGTGATGTAGCTTAGATCTCCCACTATGTCGGTGAGCGGTGCCTATGTGTGCGTTGCTCGAGCGTGCTTACTATGTAGATTGACTTCTGTACCTTTCTATTTTGTACTCGTACACACATAGTCGTTGATTGGTGCTCGGTAGTACTATATGTATATCTATTCCGTGGCTCATGTAGAGAATTCATTCACAAATTAACAGTTTTGTGGATAAAATCTCGTCTTTAGCAGAGAACAGCGCATGATAGATTCTTATCTTTCAGGGTTATGAGTATGCTCTTTACAATATACGCACATACTTGCTTACAACACAGCCAGTTCTACGTGAGGAACCCTAATTTCTTGGAAAACGTAACTATGTTCTTTTACTTCTTGTTTTTGAAATAAACTTCGTATTTTTGGTTCAGTGTTTGTACAATTCAGCTAGTCATAGTCTGGTTTAACAAAGCAACTTTAAGATCTGGAACGCATGCATAGTCAACCTAAGCAGCTTTTATTTATTCCAGCTATCCTTCCGAGCTGACGGGGTTCTCTTAGCGAACGGCACGTCTCTCATCCAGCTGTATGTGATGATGTCCACATTCCTCACCGCCTATAACCTGCTCCTGTACTCGCAGACACGCAAGCTGAGCTTCCAGATGCTGCCTGTTCTTCTGTTCAAAAGGATGATCAGGTATTACACTGTTGTGTATGATCCATGGCCAGTGCATAGCGCAGTGTAAATATTTGGATTAAAACTCTAAAGAACCAGATCCAGATTAAAGTACACTTCCATAAGTTCAGAAGACTGCCTGCGCAGGACAAGTAAGGCAGACCAATTCTTATTACCATCAATGTAATCACACCATCTTGTTATGGTATTGAAAAATTAATTAAGTTTACCCACTATTGGACTGCCGATCTGTTCAAGACCGCGGGGAGCGGATGGATGCAGGAGCAGGAGGCAAGCAGCCGCTCAAAGTGGCTATGTTCAGGAGTGGACCTCTTCACGCTGTTGATGATGATGATTGATGTTTGCCTGTGTGTCATGGCTTGTATAGATGTCGCCATGGCTTGGGACTTAGTCAGTTCTTCAGATCATATACTGAATAGACTAATACTATCCTATTAGTCGGTATAAAATACAGTCCTAAAGATTTTTGCAGCCATTGGGAGTGACCACAACGTAGTTGATAAAAGCGTCTAACTCAGTGAGTTAAAAGATGCGGGCTTTTATTTAAAAAAAAATTAGGATCATTATAATATAACTTCCTCACTGACCTTTAGAAACTGCAGCTGATGGTCTATATTAACTATTCCGATTGGTAATAATAAATATACTTTCCCTTCTGTAAGTAAATATAATTCTTTATTATTTACAGGTTAACTCCAGTCCACCTTCTATTAGTAGGTTATGCCGCCACCTGGTGGCCATACGCTCGTTCTGGCGCTTTATCTGCGGTTATAGGAGAGAAGATCGCCATCTGCCGACGCAAATTTTGGACACATGCTTTCTTTCTCAACAACGTGGTGGAAAAACATGATTCGTGCTTCGCACCGACTTGGTAAGTGCATTGCACAAAAGTAGGTAAGTATAGGTACCTATTTGTGGTAAGGATGTCAATAATATCTTTGTAATCTGAAATACTATAAAGATAGACAGGGCCTTGGTTACGATTATCCCTATTTTTTATGAGCTGGTCCCGTCAAGTCAATCTCGGCTGACGAGCAGATTTAATTTAACCCACCCATATGTAATAGTTTGTGAAATATTTCCTTCATAAGCAAGCAAGAGTCAAACAACAGCCGGAAAACGTCCACTGCTGAACATAGGCCTCTATTCTATTGTCATATGAAACGCCATTTTTGACGCTTATCATAGGGGGGTTTGCCCTCCCCATGGGGGGGGACCACACGGTTTATCTGAATAGGTGTACGCACCTACTTATTTAGCTTTATTTCCAGGTTCCTGCCAGTAGATATGCACCTGTACATCGTAGCTTGCGTGTTTACCATCATCATGTCACGTCGGAGGAACCAGGCCTTGCGTCTGTACGTGATCCTCTTCATCATCAGCGGATTGTTTTGCGGAGTTGTGAACTATATCACCGAGTGGAAGGCAATTATTTATTTCTCTGTGCCGGAGTAAGTCAGTCAAATTGTAATTGCAAATTAGGTTATTTAATAGCACTTTTACAGGTCTGAATTAAAATACTCATAATTAACTACGTATCTATTCTAAGCAATTAAAATATTCTCAGCAAATAAATATAAAGTAGGTATTGATTTGACAATAAAATAATGCAACCCTTAAAACGAAGAGTTTAAAAATTGAGTAAGTAGGTACTTACTTATCTTACTTATGTTATAATTACTGTTGATGGGAAGAGGGAAGCGAAGGGGAAAAGTTAGCGGAAGTAGGTAGACACTTTTACAGGTCAATATTAAAATACTTATTAATTAAATTAATTAGTCTCATCCATTTAAAAAGCAAGTAAGTATTTGATAATAAAATTATGCAAGCCTGAGTTTTAACAATGGGTATCTTTTTTCACTATGTACTGGTGCAAAACAATCTGCGGAACATCACAGAAATTATAACTTCGGTTTGAATGTTTTATACCCATTTCATAGAAAAATCTAATCAAATGAAACCATAATCCAAACATCACCGAGAAACGAAAGTCACGTGCTCTGCTGACACTCACGAAGCCCGCCGCTTCAGCCTCACCTGCGCGTGAAGTTGCGTCAGCGTCGACCTTTCAGTACCCATTGCTTGTTCGTGGACGGCAGCGCCGTGATCCCCGCGGGCAGCGATGGGTAGTACGATAGGGATAGTTTCGTGTTGTTGACGCTGCCGCTTCGCAGACGCACAGGTGTGGCTGAAGCTTTAGTCTGCACACAAGAAGTGCATCAAATATGTCTGAAACTTGGGTCGGTAATTTGGGCTGCAAAGGTTCGTCGTTGATATTGACCTACTAATATGAAGCATACCATACTTACTTGCGATAGTTTTCAAATTAAAATCGCCAAGAAACTTGAAGTATAGAGCCCACCTCACCCTTCTTTCAGAAAAGTACGAGGTATATTCATAAACGAGGAGTCATTCGGAGGGTTCTATACATCGTCCTGGGGTTCATTACCTGCCTGCTTCCTCGGTCTCTTCACTGCACACCTACATTACGAGCTTCAAGAGAAGAAGTATGACTGCAATGAGAACAAGGTACGTTTAATAGGTATTATCAGGTAGGTGCCTACTCAAATGTAAAATTTCTTCATCATTCTCACTCAAATATCTTCCTGCACGCTGCCAGTACTTATACCTAGGTACATATTTGTGTAGGTACTGTAGATTCATTTTGGATCTTCACAGAGCGGAAAGTCTCCTGCACGTATTTGAGACATCCTAAACCCACCTCTATATCGAAGTACGAACTCGGTTGCTGGTAAAAAGGAAGAAAGTAAGGTATACTTAATCATGTTTTACTTACTTACAGGACTCAAACAATACCAGTGGTTTCGATGACTGGTGCTCCTTGTTTACGGATCCCATACTAAAGGCCTATTCAAACCGGCGCGTTATTCGCGCTACCGCTCTGAGTAGCGGTAAATACCGCACTGGATGCCGCCGGGTAGTTCACTCTGGCCGCGGAACTGCATACAAAATACCCGACGGGATCCACGCGGTATTTACCGCTACCCACAGCGGTAGCGAATACGCGCTGGTTTGAATAGGCCTTAATTGTTACAGTGGCTATGTCACATACACCAGTGGGTGTATCCCGTGGGAACTTTGTGGGTGATCGTGGTGGGCAAGTGCATGCGAGAGTACAAGCAGCCGCTGGTCACTGCGGCCTACGTCGCCGCGGACCGCCCAGCTGTCTGCGTCTTTATGTTCTTTTTGCTCTTTGGAGTTTTCAATATCGAAGGTACATTCGTGTTTTACTCATGTACCTATGTCCACAAGTATTTATTTATCTATGATATCAAATTTAAAGCTAAAAATATAATATAAAAACTAGAAACTAAACTGTAGTAAAATCTATAGGACTTATAAAAAATCCGGAACTTTCCCGATAGGATATATACTTTCATTAAAAATTGCCTGAGGCCATGTTTAAACACACCCTGGAAGAAATACGAACCAATCGCCCTGTACAAGTCAAGAGATCAACAGCATGACCCGCTTTCTACAGGGTTGCAGTCCAGGTGCTCTGATTTGTGTCATCTTATCCCCGTTAAAAGCACCAGCACTGGCCCGGCGCTGATGAATTCCCATGAGCCCTGACACCGGGGCCCGTGTGAACTCATCGGCACAGGGACACTATCAATAAAGGTTATTTGATCGACCCGGTATAACGGGCCCGATGACTCTTTTTGTGTGCCATTCGGCCCCGGTTAGCGCCATAGTTATTGAAGGCCCGATGGCAGGCACAGCTTTTCCCCATTGGGCGGGTGGTAGGACAGAGGCACCAGGCCAGAAGGAAGCTACAACATCATATTATAGGTAGAGAATTTAGTCACAAAAATATGAACAATTGAAAAAAAAGCGATGAGAGAATATTTCTGGATAAAAGCTTTTTAGAACCTGCACAGTGTTGCTAATATCACGCTAAGTATCTGCATATTTTTCAGGAATCCAACGAAGGTTCCTAGGAGGTCAAGGATGGCGGGTGATGGCGCGGTTGTCACTGCCGGTGATGTTGGTCCACTGGCTCGTCGGCGTGGTTATATGTGCTCGCCCCACGGCGTACCACACTTCAGTGTTTGATATAGTAAGTCTTAGTGGTCTTCCTAACTCCATGACCGTGGTAACTTCTTGAACTTGTAGCTGTATATAGTCCATACCCGGAGCGGAGCATCTATACGTGGTCATTGTGTCCAAACATTGGGGTAGATATTGCTTCCATAAGTTCAAGTTGTTTTGAATTTTATGAATCCACCCAAAAATTACAATCTATTCATTTCACCACCCTCGTATTTCAGAGCGTGGACTACCTGGCGACCGTGTTCTACACCTACGTTATCTCTGTGCCGATCGCTCTTCTGCTGGAGATACCGGTGCAGAGGTTCTTCTCACAATTTATATAATGTTAAAAATGAATAACACGTTGATTTGTGCTGTTTTAATGGACGTAAAGGGTAAAATAGGTACTCTCGTTGTATATGTAAAAGGGCTAATACTGTAGGTAGGTAAAATAACTCTGTAGTTTAAGGTTCTAACGCGGTGGAATGGAACCAATAGACCAAACCGAACCGATAGATAGGTACAATCATTGTATGAACTAATGATTTGTGTAAATAGGAAATTTATCATCATCATATGATGTATACATAGCACTAGAATTATAAGACCTATAATATACCGCTACTAACCCATTTAATATCCAGAATAAATCGTACTTTAAACCAAACTAGTCGCATCATTTGTTCTCGCCCTATATGGCGACCCTGCCAGGATACCACAAATAACTCCTAGAATAATATTCGAAGTACTGGCGTGGCTCATCAATTGTTGTACCGTCAATATCGTCGTCGTTATATCATCAACAGCCTGAAAACGTTGAATATAGGCCTCCACATAGAGCTGCTGCCCGAGTAGGGGGCCGGCCTACGCTGCGTCTTCCGGTTCGTGGTCACCACTCGAGAACCTTCCTTCCCCATCGGTTGTCAGTTCTACGAGCGATGTGGCCTGCTCACTTTCAACTTGCTAATTCTAAGAGCTATATCTGCCACTTTAGTTCTCCTGCGGATCTCTTCATTCCGGATCTTATCTCGCAAGGAAACACCGAGCATAGCTCTCTCCATAGCTCGTTGCGCGACTTTCAGCTTACTAATGAGGCCAAAATAAGAGACCACGTTTCAGTGCCATAAAACATCATCAATAGGGAATTAAATTGTATAAATGGTATTTAACTAGATGCTGCTTGCGTCGGATCTACAAGGTAATACTCCTGGATACAGCAAGTATTATAAGGCTCCTCACTAGAACCTGCGGCCTGAACCACCGGTACCTTGGTGCCGTGACACTAGGTTTATATAGTATTTTTGCAATGTTATTTTTATAGGAATATTGCAATAAAAGAGTGAATAATACTGTTAATATACACAACCTTTATTTATATACGCTGATTAACAAAACATGTATATAAAAAAATTATAAAAAACACATTTATAGCGTACATTATTGCCCTTCACTAGCACGTTTTAGTCGGTAACCATAAATGAACACATCTATATAGAACATTTCGATACATTAATTTGAATGTAATATAGAAATAATTCATGTAGCCCCACATAAACCCTACCCTGTGTGTACCTACATAATCTATCTATATATTTAATTTTCTTACCTGTTATTGAAGATTTCAGTTACAAATATCTAGCATTGCAAATAATACATAATGTAGGTTATCTCTAGTCTAAATTATGCAAGACTATTGGAGTTATTTTCAATATCTAATCGATGCGTCAATTTCACAAATTTTGGTTCACACGTGACCGGTGTCAGGAGGTACCTACCTAGTTTCAAATGATGCTAATGAATTCGTATACATCCAGTAAACACCTATTGGAATAAAATATAGTATAGTTTGATCTGACTTGTGTTATTTTGTTAATTAACTAAAGGTTAATAAGTTTAAGCATTGTATAATAATGAGCAACGTAAAACAATAAAAGCATCACACAATTTCATACTAAAATCATATTTGACTTACACAATTTGCTATTATAAATTAAGCCGGCGTGCACTAAAATTTGACAGCTCTTAGTTCGCACATATCTCTCGGTATGACCTAGAGATAAGTGCGAACATAGAAGCAAATTGTAGTGCAGTTGGGCATGATTTTATTGTTGTAAAATTCATCTAAGGTATCTCGAGTAAGGCAGAGTTACTCGTCAATCGATAGTGATATTTGACACTTTTACTTCATAGCTACATTGACAATGATAACTTCCTAGTCTCCACCGGGTGGCAACTGGGAATTTAAATTCCCAGTTGCCACTCGGGGGCGATCCATGTGGGGGCAGCTGGGAATACACCATTCAAAACATACAAGTACAATAAATAAATTGCCGAGTAAACTCTAACAAAAAAAATCATGAAATTGGTCTTTATTACGGAGCGCCTCGATTCATAATCATTTCAAAAGGTTTCGATTCGAAATAATATAATGTACGGTTATTTTATACCTTGTCCATTTTATGCACAGAATTCCCACTAGTAGAAATCTATTGCGCGTGGCCGCCTAGTTGTTTCTTGCTCCCACACGAGGTGCTGCCTGAATAAGAACGTCTCCCAAAGTTTTGGGTAGATAGTGAGCGATTTCGTTAGCTCTATCTATAGAGTAATTTACCTTGATACCAAGAAATTATGTTTTACCAGTGTTCACGGTTTCCTTATTTTTAAAACTAAAATGTAAGGTCAGGTGGGGTAAGTGAAACGAAGGAGTACCCAAGTGAAACCCTATCGTAATCAATAAATCACGCAGTTTTGCTCTATGCTATGTGGCGAAATGGTTTCAATGCTCTAGCACACGCGTCACACAATCTTTCTGCTAGGCCATAAAATAAAAAGAAATCAGCTATCTTTAAGTTTACAAAACACAAGTCGGCTGATGCCATGAAGCAATTTAATAGTGTTTATGTACATTTTTACACGAAAGTAATGCATGAAACGGCGCGTAATGTGGGGTTAGTATTTGCAGTCACAGACGACACAGGTAATAAAATCAATCAAATACCTACTACATTACAAATGTCATTGTAAATGTCCCATGGGCGAAAATCACGTATTTCACATCAACAGCTGGAAAACGTCTAGTGCTGAACACAGGTAGTAGGATAAAACGCAATTTTAGACGCTGATTATAGGGAGGTTTGCCATAATCACCTCGCTTAGCAAGTAGCTTGTCGTCGCAGAAGATTATAATGTACAAGGAGACTGCTACTGCCCATTCTCTGGATAGTCCTTTAGTCTGCTCTTATACGGCACCCACAGAAAGAGATGGAGATTTTGCGCTTATAAAGTGGTACCTGGCAGCTATTATTATATAAGTAGGTACCTAATATAATGACTGCGGGTAACAGATAATAAAAACAAAACTGTCAATATAGTCACCTGCAAAATAGTCAAACAATGAAATGAACACATTGTTATGACGTAATTAACTAGTTTATGTCTCAGACTAACAGATGGCGCAAGTAGAAAGAAGCACTCATACTTAAAAATTTAAGCCAGAAATACCAAATATGACTTTCAAGGGATTCCAATTCAGTATTCTCGAGCAGTGACAGGAAGCGGAAAGAGCTATGGTGGCCGAGCGGTAGCATGTGCGCTTCGCAATCTTACGGCACCGGGTTCGATCCTCGGCCCTGCACCAATGACTTATCTAGTAAGTTATATGCAGTTTTCGATACCATCACTCCGTGCCTCGGAGAGCACGTTAAGCCGTCGGTCCCGGTTGACATAAGAACATCTATGGCAATCGTTACGGGTAGTCAGACGCCTGATAGAATCTGACGCCTGGTCTAACCATCCCTGTTACTAGTTCCTTATGGGTTACGAGGTCACTATGGCAGTCGCTCGTGTAATTCTGGTAGCTCGCCGCTACAGGTTAGATTGGGAGCCAACCCCAATAACAAATGGGAAAAGGCAAAGAGGATGATGACGAGTGACAGGGAGCGAAAGTAATTATTAGACAAAAAAAATACCCATATTATCTGTACAGATCTAAGGTAAGAGTATCTAAGGTCCGTATCACAGAACTATGCTCAGCCGTCGATTGATACTCTAGTAGATATTTCAATCAATATTTGATCATTTTGTGATCAGTTGTAATGGTTCCCACAGTACGTTTGCTTATATTGAGGCTAGATGGCGCTGTATGAAATATCCATCATAATCATTTCCATTTGTGGGTATTTTAGCTGTGACTGGCCTGTTAGCTCAATTGGTAGTAGCTCTGCCTTCTAAACTATAGGTTGTGAGTTCGATTCCCACCCGGCACAAATATTTGTGTGATGAACATAGGTGTTTGTTCTGTGTCTGGGTGTTTTATTGTATTCTATGTATGTATTTACAAAAAAGTATCTAAGTATTCTATCAGTTATCCGGTTCTCATAGTACAAGCTATGCTTAGTTTGGGGCTAGATGGCGCTGTGTCAAATGTCCACACATATTTATATTTATTTATATTAGAAATTCCAGTATTTCTTTAATGTTTCTAAATGTTATTTTCGACCCTTCCCTGCTCTGTTTACGTAGTAGTACGGGCTTCAATAAGGCACTGGCTTCATGTCCATGGTATGACTCTACGCGCATTCTGCCTTATTTAGAACTCGCGCTAATAAAGAAATGTTAAAAAGTTGACTACTAAAAACATAGGTAAGTACTCTTTTCTCACTTCTTCTACACTTCCAAAAGTGATAATTATAATGAGTAATATATGTTTCTAGTTACTTCAGAAACGTTATTTTAATGGCGCGAGTTATATAGCCTGAGTCAGTATTGAACTATTCATTGCAACAAAGTGGACAGGCGAGAGTGCCCATGGGGTCCCACGCGGGGAGTACCTTTGCTTCTTTTTTGAACACTTCAAGGACGTCACTTGGCACATACTTCTTGTCTACAACCACCTGTGGAATAAAGATTATAATGATTAATTAAATAATTGAGCAGCGCAAGGTCGATATCGACCAAATCATTATTAAATTCTATTTTGTCTATAACGCTGCTCAATAGATAAAATAAACAACAATAACTTAGTGTACATTTTATTTTATTTTTTATTGGTCTATTGCCTGAATTAAACGATTTTTATTTATCTATATATAAGTATTATAATCATAAGTACAAGCTACGCTTAACAGTTTGGGCCTAGATGGCGCTGTTTGAAATGTCCACACATATATTATTTAATGGTTAACAGTTTTGCTTTTGAACTAACAGACATTAGGTATTAGTAGTATTAGACATCGGTAATCCCTGCCTGGGTGTTACCTGGATTCTCTATCTCCCTCGCGCATTGCCTCATTTTTATGATTATTACATATAAGACTGAATTTACGAATAATCTAACTAAACTAGGGTCTCAAGAATAATTACAAATGTTGAACAAAAATATCATATTAATCCAAACAAGTTTTCAATGTTTAAGAAAAATCTTTATTTACCTCGAAGACAAACTCCCTGAACCAAGGCTCGCTGAGTAACAGGTATCCTTTGTCGTATTCCTTGTCGCTGTAGGAGTTCTCTACGCGAAACTTTGTGGGGTTGCCTTGCTCCTGAAACAATAGCATCACAAATTAAACACTTGAATGCCTGTTTTTTCCTCGCAAGTGTGATGAAAAACGTATGTAACGCGTGTGATCATTAGACTCTCGGCTCACATAATACCGCCTCGAGTGTAATGACCAAGGTCTTCTTCCCGCGTAGGCAAGTGGTCAGCCCTGGTGTCAGAATTCTTAGGCCGCCCAAAGGCTTCTGACTTGGCTTAACGACTACTGTCTTATAACAACAGCCGGGACCGACGGCTTAACGTGCCCTCCGAAGCACGGTAGCACTCAGTTGTAAATACCACTTGTTGCTGTACGGTCACCCATCAAAGTGACCGCAACGAACGTTGCTTAACATAACCGATCGGTTAGAAACGGCTAGTCGTGCTTCGCTATGAGCGCTACATGGTAGCACACTTGTGTCATCATGTCCTATTATGGCTTTGCAACTTTGACATTGTAAAATTGCTATAAAATAGTCTAGATAAACAAAAATGTATAATGCTGTTCGATGCTAAGCACATCACTTGAGAACTGTCGGATCGATTCAGCTATTTTAATTTTAAGATGCACATTTAGGTTTATAGTTACTATATATACTGGGTGTAATTGTATTCATTAGCATCCTTTGAAACTAGGCTCCTGAAGTCCTGACACCGGTCACGAGAAGACCAAAGTTCTTGAAATCTAACGCATCGATTTGGTATCATCATCACACTAAAGGCGAAAGTTTGTGTGTATGTGTGTATGTTTGTTACTCTATCACGCTCTAACAGCTGGACGGATTTGAATGAAATTTAGTATGGAGGTAGCTTATACTCTAGATTAAAACATAGGCTACTTTTTATCCCAATAACGGGAACAGTTCCTGTAGGAACGCGGGTGGAACCGCGGGGCGCTGCTAGTTTAAAAGTAACTCCAAAAATGGGATAACTTAGTCAATCAACTGCTACAGTACAAAATTAAATTTAAATAATTAAGTACAGTTTCTAATTATTACATGCAAGTTATTAAATGTATCAAAATCATATGTTCCAACTACGTTCTTGTAATCTTCATATTTTCAATAAAAAATATTTCCATTTGCACTCTATGCTCTTTAACAATCATCAATAAATGATGTACAATCATGCACTCAATTTATGCTAGTGAATTAAATTGCATCCAGGGCCATAATTCTGTATGAAAACACAGATTCCACACGATACAGAAACCACGTCGTTATCGTGTCTTGTTCAAATCGTGTCACACCAAGGAATCGTCAATTTTTGTATTCTGTATAATCTAGAAAAATTATCTATGACAGGTTTTGGATCCCTCGGGTGCGTTCCGAATTAGAACTAAAGGATTTCTCATCCCAAAACCAATATAAAATTAAAATAAAGGAATGGCTTATATTTATGTTGTGATATAACGAAGCCATGGGTAATTATTAAAAATTGACAGAAAACCTTTAGAAATACCTTCACTTTCGATTTAAATTAGTTTTATTTTGAATAATTAATATTGGTATAAGTGGTGGTAACTTTTGACGTGTTGATGTTTCGGAACGCGTCTTTTCGCGCGGTTTCGTTTTCATTTCATAGAGAATAGATTTTTGCAGATTTCTTCTGTAAGACAAGGAATTGGCGTGGTTTCGAAGCAAGGAATCATAAAGTGGTCATACAGAATTAGAGTCCTGTATAGGAAAAGAATTTCACGATTTGATTGCAATCAAACACGGGTGGCATGAGCTGTAGAAATCTACATATCTCTTCTGTCGAGAAACCGTTTGATCATTGAATGACCACGCGGGTCACGTTATAAACCTTTTATTGAGTTTTCATTGGACAAACGCTTTCTCGAAAGAGATTCGTTTTTTTATGTAAACAAATGACGTTACGAGCTAGTCATTCGCCTAGTGTTAAGTGACACGGCCGCCCATAACAGATTGCTGTGTCACTCGGAAAAGTTTCGCGTGCCACTACGCACTGCACGTCATCCTGAAACATCACAGCCTACAAAAGTTTTCTAGACTATGAGATCAGTACGTAAAGTCTCATTTGCCCAGTAATTTCACTAGCTACAATGCCCTTCAAACCGGAACGCAGTAGTGCTTGCACACTACTGCTTGGCGGCAGCATAGCTGGCAAAGCGGTGGTACCTACCTAAACGAACTTTGCAGAAAAGTCCTACCACCTATTAAAATGTAGATTTCTACAGCTCATTATAACCGTGCAGGCGTACTTACATCAGTGCCGACCGCGGTAAAGACCATGGCGTGCGTCATACATGAGTCGCCGTACATAAGCCTCTCGGCTTTCGGCAGACCGATTTGAACTTCCGTGTTGAAAACCAGCTGGTAATCATGCCTGGAACAACAGTTTTGCTATGGAAACAGCTACTGGTTCTTAATTAAGTGTATAATGCATCTTACATTTTAAAAATTGATTAACTTTATTAATATTTTATATGAAATAAGTACCTAATATAATATCATTAGTAAGCTCAAAGTCGCGCAGCGAGCTATGGAGAGAGCTATGCTCGGTGTTTCCCTGCGAGATAAGCTCCGGAACGAGGAGATCCGCAGGAGAACTAAAGTGCACCGATATAGCTCTTAGAATTAGCAAGTTGAAAGTGGGCAGGCCACATCGCTCGTAGAACTGACAACCGATGGGGAAGAAAGGTTCTCGAGTGGCGACCACGAACCGGAAGACGCAGCGTAGGCCGGCCCCTTACTCGGTGGACCGACGATCTAGTAAAAGCCGCGGGGAGTCGATGGATGCAGGAGGCGAGCAGCCGCTCAAGGTAGCGCGCTCTGGGGGAGGCCTATGTTTAGTAGTGGACGTCTTCAGGCTGTTAATGATGATGCTAACATATAGACAGTCCAAATGTTACCCCACTACATGTAAGAGAAAATGAAAAGAAATATGAAGCAACATCAGCATAAAAAGTACCTAATTTTATTCGAGACTAAATCTATAATCATTGTCAGGAACAGACTAATCTTATTTGTTCCTCAATAGCTATTTAGTGGCGACCACGAACTGGATGACGCAGCGTAGGCCCCCCACACGACGTCCCCAAAAATATCATGTATTACCTATATTATTATAGCAATATAATAAAACTCACGCATCCAAGTCCTCGAGTCCGTTCTTCCGTTCGAACCGCTTGGAGACTTCGCAGCCGAACCAAACCGCCTCGCCGCCTTGGATGCTTGCCTTCACAACACTGGAATACATTCATATTAGCCATATAATATAAAACCGTGCAGGAGGGAAGCAGCCACTCAAAGTGGCGCCCCATGGGGGAGGCCTATGTTCAGCAGTGGACGTCTTTAGGCTGATGAAGATGATGATGATAATGTATGATGTAGAAAGATTTTGTATTTGTACCGGTAGCGGTTTTTCTTCTCGGCGATCGTCAGTACGAGCAAGGGATGGCTTGAAAAACAGCGCTACGTGCATGTGAAAACGTGCATGCGGCACAACGCCGATCAGAACTGTGGGGGCGCGCGTCGCAGGCAAATGCAAGGCATGCAGTTTTAGCATAGACACCCCGCTCGCGACGTGCGCGCCTCAGTCACCTCGCCTCCACGTACGGAGTCATACTTATGTAAAGAGTTTTCCCGCGCAAATAAATTCGGTTCACGTATCCCGGATTTCATTCCAAAATTCCGAGTTGACCTACTAGGAAGTAGATTCATCAGTCTTAACCAACAGTGGTGACCACGGACGATTTTTGAACACAAGTGCAGTGAAAGATCTAAGAACTCAACCAGCAAAAGGAGATGAACTTAAAGTGCTTGGACGGAATATTCAATGACTGCGAGGTGATTCCCCACCGACCATTATTAGGTCCGTGCTTGGTGGGTTAGGCTAAGACTTTTGAACATTTTATACGAGTATTAGTGACTATATATTGCAAAATGAATCCTACGATGCAAACAACAGCACAACCAGCACCACCGCCGCTAGGTGCGCCGCCCGCAAGTGCTACACCTCAAGCTGGAAGTGAGCTCGCCACGATCAGCGTATCCGCTAGGATACCCGAATTTTGGGCTGATATGCCGAGGTTATGGTGCGCACAATTCGAATCAGTCATGGAACCACAAAAACAAGGCGATGTAGCCAAATTCAATATGGTGATTGCGAAGTTGACTAAGGATGCCTTGCAGCAGGTATGTGACCTCATCATGACGCCACCAACAGAAGGCCGATACGAAAAAATAAAAAGCCGATTGATCACGGCCTTCGAGGAGAGCGCAGAAAAACAATTCCATAAATTAGTATCGGAAATGGACTTAGGGTCACAGCGTCCATCACAGTTACTACGAAGGATGTCAGAGTTGGCCACCAACACTCAAGTCTCCACGGACGCGCTAAGACGCCTATGGATATCACGCCTACCAGGTGCTGTAAAAGCCGTCTTATCAGTGGCACAGGATACCAAGCTCGAGGCTTTAGCCGAGTTAGCGGACAAGATTATGGAGAACCTCCATCCTAACGAGGTTGCAGCAGTTACATCAACGCCACCAGTTACCGATCTAGCAGGACAGCTCACGGAGATGACCCTACAACTTCGAACATTACGCCAAGAGATTAATGAGATACGAGGACGCAGCAGAGAGCGTAATACCTGGAACACAGACCGTGCGAGATCGTACTCAAGATCACAATCTAGAGGACCACGTAGGACCCCAAATAGTCCGAACTGGCTCTGCAGATTCCACTACCGATACAGAAACAGTGCGAGGTCGTGTGAAGCACCGTGTAATTGGAAGCAGCCGGGCAAGCAGCAGGGTGCCACGGGAAGCTCAGGTACGCCAGGGTATGCAGGCAACCAGGGAAACTAAATGCCGTGCAGTCAGCTACGGTGGGATACTGCATGGATACGGCCGAAAACCATCGTTTGTGCGTGACGGATCAGAGGACCAGGACCCGTTTCCTGGTAGATACAGGTGCTAATGTTTCGGTACTTCCGGTGAGTCATTTTAAATGTGAGTGTGCTGTCAGTGATTATAAACTTTTCGCAGCAAACAATACTGAAATTAAAACTTACGGTGTCAGAACTCTAGAATTAAATTTAGGATTACGCAGATCGTTAAAATGGACCTTTATAGTATGCGATGTGAAACAGGCCATTTTAGGTGCCGATTTTATACAACATTATAAGTTAGTAGTAGATTTATACAATAAGAGGCTTATAGATAGCATAACGAATTTGCGCGCGGATGGGTCTATCATACGGTACGACGGAGCTTCTATTAAGAGCATACAAAGTAATAATCCGTATCGCGAGATCTTAGAAGAATTTTCAGAAATTACTAAACCGATTGCGTTTAGGGAAACGACGGATCATTCTGTGTATCACCACATAATTACCACCGGTCCACCGGTATGTGCGCGTCCAAGGCCACTACCACCGGATCGGTATATTAAAGTTAAGGATGAATTTCAGAAAATGCAAGAACTGGGCATTTGTAGGCCAGGTCAGGGTGAATGGGCTAGTCCACTCCATGTGGTACCCAAGAAAGACGGACAATTACGACCTTGTGGAGATTATAGAGCACTTAATGCTATAACGAAACCAGATAGGTACCCCATACCAAGGTTGCAGGATTTTACCTACATTTTACCAAACCGGAAGTGTTACTCACGACTAGATTTAAATAGGGCTTATCACAATATAGCCGTCGCACCAGAGGATATTGAAAAGACAGGTATTGCTACACCTTTTGGTTTATTCGAATTTCCACGGATGAGTTTCGGATTACGTAATGCAGCGCAAACATTCCAAAGATTCATGGACCACCACGTATTAAAAGGTCTCGAGCGTATAGACAGCGTCAACGGTGAATCTTCACTCTTTTACTATATCGACGATATTTTAATAGCTTCCCAAAATGAAACTGTGCATAGAGAACATGTAAGAAAACTGTGTAAAAGATTTGACGAGTTAGGTATTACTATCAATATCAGCAAGTGTGCTTTTGGTCAGACAGAAATAGAATTTTTAGGCTATTTAGTATCAGAACAAGGTATTACACCGTTACCAGAAAAAGTAAAGGCTATTACAGACTATCCGAGGCCAGAAACAGTAGAACAACTACGACGTTTTTTGGGAATGATTAACTTTTACAGGTCTCATCTCCCACACGCCGTGACATACCAGGAAGAACTTAACAGGTACTTGCATAACTCCAAAAAGAAGGACAAAACGCAGATATGCTGGAACGAGAAAAGCATCGAAGCTTTTGAGCAGTGTAAGGTAAGCCTTAATAGCGCCGCTACATTGTCTCACCCTAGCGTGGACGCTGCTTTAGCTCTCATGACTGACGCGTCGGACACGTGCGTCGGCGCCGTCCTGCAGCAGAAATTGGATGGAAAATGGTTACCATTAGGATATTTTTCTAAAAAATTATCTGATTCTCAGCAAAAATATAGTACATACGATAAGGAATTAACTGCAATATACATGGCTATGATACATTTTAGGAACATGATTGAAGGGAGACAATTAACAATTTTTACAGACCACAAACCATTAATCTATGCATTTACAAAGATAGGTACGGACAAAGAGATTTCCAGGAGGACCCGTCAACTGTTGTACATCAGCGAATTTACTAGCGACATTCAACACATCAACGGCTCAGATAACACAGTGGCAGACGCGTTATCGCGCGTTGAGTCTATTATGTGTCCCTCAGCAATAGATTACGACGAAATGGCGCAAGCGCAGGAAGCCGAGCATCAGGTTACACCGGACTCGAACAGTAGGTTGGTATTCAAACACATTGTTTTACCTAACACTAATAAGCGAATATTTTGCGAAGTTTCTACAGGTAACGCCAGACCATTTTTACCGGAAAAGTTCAGGAAAATAGCTTTTAACAGTATACATAACATTAGTCATCCAGGTACCCGCACTATGCGGAAGATGGTTACACAAAGATTTTTTTGGCCAGGAATGAACAAAGACGTCAGCACATGGACTAGGAGCTGCATAGCATGCCAAAAAACAAAGGTCAATCGACACACAATTTCAGATCTATCTAGTTTTCCCCCGTGTACCAGATTCGAGCACATACATACAGACATAGTAGGACCTTTGCCCACGTCACGACATGGACATCGATACATAGTAACTATTATGGACCGTTGCACGCGTTGGCCAGAAGCTATTCCAGTCTCAGATATATCAGCTGATACGGTTTCCAGAATAATTTTTAACGATTGGATTTGTAGATTTGGATGTCCTAGTAGAATAACAACAGACCAAGGTAGACAATTTGAAAGCGATCTTTTTAACGAATTAATGAAGTTATTAGGCGTACAAAGGATTCGAACCACAGCATACCACCCACAAAGTAATGGTTTAATTGAATGGTGGCATCGCTCGATGAAAAATGCGTTAACAGCTCGATTAATAGGCAGTAAGGACTGGGTAGACGAGTTACCAGCGGTCATGTTAGGGTTAAGAGCTTCATCCAGGACAGATACGGGGCTATGTGCGGCTGAAATGATTTATGGAGAAACGATTAGACTACCAGGTGATTTCTTTCATACAGAGAGTATACAGAGTAGCGACCAGCATGTCTTCATAAAACAACTACGTCAAACAATAGGTAAGCTTCGACCGCAATCACGAGCGCTAAGCGATTCGAAAAAAATATTTGTAAGTAAAGATTTAAGGTCGTGTACGCACGTGTTTATTCGGAATGATACATTGAAAAAATCGCTATGTCCTACCTACGATGGCCCCTACCGCGTCTTAGGTAGGCAGGATAAGATTTTTAGAATAAGTTTACCAGACAGAGAAATTTATGTGTCTATAGATAGGCTAAAACCGGCCTATATGTTACAGGAGGCTGACAAAAGCACAGAGAATATAACACGTAATGAACCTGATAGGAAAAGTGCCAAAGTGCCCATACTGTTAACGGCACCAATGAATTTAACCCGCACTACGCGTAGCGGCAGGCAAGTTAAGCCACCAGTGCGATTTTTGGTATAGGTATAACATAATTAAGCTACGTAGAATATGAAACTGTAAACATTATTGCAAAATCACTGTTAATATGTTTGTCAATTTTGGTAAATTCAATTCATTCTATTTGCAGACACACTCAAAAGTACTTACCTATTTGTAAATTTTAATAATAATAATTGAAAAGTTTTAACACATTTTATGCCAATCATGGGTATCAACGGTTCCAAGAACGAAGAAATAATCATAGCTCAACAAGGTGCTAACAATGTTGATAGAGTAGGAGATATGGAGAAGAAGCTGGAAACTGTCGGCATGGTGGTTATTGCAGTGACCGCATGCCTGCTGATTTTGTTATGTTGTGTTTTCAGTAAACATTGCCGCAGAGGTACCAAGAAGTGGTTCCGTAAGGAACTAGCGTCGGTGTGTCCGGTACCCGCGGGAGCGGCTGCAGCAACTACTCCCCCCGCGACCGTTTTTCAAAATCCGTGTTAGGATTTATCAGTGTTAGTTAAACTAGTGATTTTGCATAATGGCGTTAGAATAATAAAATAGTGTGTTCGATTAAAATAGTGCCGTAGATAAGAATGATAAATTAGTGCGTCAGATAACGTGTATTAATGTGTAATTGGGGATATAATAGGGATTAATTAGGAAGGTATTTAGGTATAATATAGCGCGGATGTAACTAAAACAGTGTATCAGAATTTATGGAACAATGTAAACGTGAATTGACATATTGTGGTGACAAAATACACATTAATTTACAGTTAATTGTATAAGGGAACTTAACTGAAATCATTCGTAATCTCATAATATCATTTTAAGATTCAACTTTGTTACAATGGAAACGATGTAACGTGATAGCTCGATAATAGATGGTCGCGTAGGTATTGCGTCATCCATGCCTGCGAGCAACCATGTACCTAGGTAGGCAACCCTTTCTGCAACGCGGCACATTCCTGTGTGCCTTGTGCGCTTTTGTTAGGCACTTATAATATTGTAATGTTTTAGGATGTGATTTTCATTTTTTTTGTAAGAGGGGGATGATTGTGGGGGCGCGCGTCGCAGGCAAATGCAAGGCATGCAGTTTTAGCATAGACACCCCGCTCGCGACGTGCGCGCCTCAGTCACCTCGCCTCCACGTACGGAGTCATACTTATGTAAAGAGTTTTCCCGCGCAAATAAATTCGGTTCACGTATCCCGGATTTCATTCCAAAATTCCGAGTTGACCTACTAGGAAGTAGATTCATCAGTCTTAACCAACAAGAACGAAGATCATATTTTGGAAGCAAAAGGTATGCATTAATATTATAGTGATAAAAGGCAATAAATTTTTATTTATTATTTATTTTATTTAAGGAAGGATTTTATCAATTAATCTATACATAATAATAAAACTCGAGACGGAAGGACAGCGGAGCCTTAGCAAAAGGGTTTGTTTTACCCTTTGGGAACCCTAAAATGGATTTCTGAGGTAACAAACATTAAAAAAACATACACCAGAATTGAGAACACCTTTTTTGAAGTCGGTTGAAAACATTTAAAGTAGTATGTAATGGAGTAGCGCGTTGAAGAGAGTGAATAGGTATTCCAGAATATTCCTTCCAGAATATTTCCAACTTATAAACCGCTCATTTTGCAACGCGTTCTAGGCATCATCTAGTTTTAGGCATAATTTTGATCTACGCTGTTTTCTTGGTGTATTGGCATTCCTCTTCTCCTTCTTCCTTGGAAATGCTCACAGAAGTCTTGGGGCCAAGTTTAAAACAAAACTGTAGGTATAGTCATGAAACTGCGTGTTTCCAAACCTAAAATAAATTCACTCACAAAATTGCACGTGCGATCGCTACGAGAGTTAACAAGATACTATAAATTCATTGCTAAACACAGGTCGTTAAACTCATTTAAGTGCATTCGGTCAAGGACGAAGTTCAACCACCCAGCTGCGCTAGGGCTATCTTCGAACGTAAACTTTACATGGCGTTTCTTCAATGAAAAACTAGTAATTTAGAAAAGTCGTAGAAGAAACATTGTCTACCTTGGGGAGTAGATTTACCCCCTTTCGGGATAACATACCAATTCAAACTCAGATAGTATACGTACTTCATTAAAGTTTCTATCGGCTGGTTGTTGTACGCAGTCTGCCGGCCCCCGACCACGTTGCCGAGACACTGCAGGGTGTAGAGAGCACCGAACGGGTTCGATTCCCGCGGGTCACTCACTAAGCATACCTAGAATACAACACGTGGTTTTATTTCATTATTGAATAGGCCACCACTTGACCGCGGTCTTGATTGCAGATGTCGTGTGATCCTAAGATGAGACTACACCTTTTCTTCCCGCGGGTATCGTAAGAGCCGGCTAGGGGAACATCCAGGGAATGGGCAGTAAAAGTTTCGATTTGGTGGATTCGCCCTTTTTGAAGTTTTGTTTTGGTGCATTAATATTTTCTACAAATCCCAGTTTTTGAAAAGTTTTGACTTGGTGCATTAACTCTTTCTACAAATCCCAATTTTTGAAAAGTTTTGACTTGGTGCATTAACTCTTTCTACAAATCCCAATTTTTGAAGTTTTGATTTGGTGGATTCGCCCTTTCTACTAACCCCACTTTGAAAAGTTTTGATTTGGTGGATTCGCTCTTTCTACAAATCCCACCCTATTGAAAAGTTTTGATTTGGTGGATTTGCCCTTTCTACAAATCCCACTCTATTGAAAAGTTTTGATTTGGTGGTTTCGCTATTTCTTCTAACCCCACTTTAAAAATTTTGATTTGGTGGATTCGCCCTTTCTACAAATCCCACCCTATTGAAAAGTTTTGATTTGGTGGATTCGCCCTTTCTACTAACCCCACTTTGAAAAGTTTTGATTTGGTGGTTTTGCTCTTTCTTCTAACCCCACTTTAAAAATTTTGATTTGGTGGATTCGCCCTTTCTACAAATCCCACCCTATTGAAAAGTTTTGATTTGGTGGATTCGCCCTTTCTACTAACCCCACTTTGAAAAGTTTTGATTTGGTGGATTTGCCCTTTCTACAAATCCCACCCTATTGAAAAGTTTTGATTTGGTGGATTCGCCCTTTCTACAAATCCCACCCTATTGAAAAGTTTTGATTTGGTGGATTTGCCCTTTCTACAAATCCCACCCTATTGAAAAGTTTTGATTTGGTGGATTCGCCCTTTCTACAAATCCCACCCTATTGAAAAGTTTTGATTTGGTGGATTCGCCCTTTCTACTAACCCCACTTTGAAAAGTTTTGATTTGGTGGATTTGCCCTTTCTACAAATCCCACCCTATTGAAAAGTTTTGATTTGGTGGATTCGCCCTTTCTACAAATCCCACCCTATTGAAAAGTTTTGATTTGGTGGATTTGCCCTTTCTACAAATCCCACCCTATTGAAAAGTTTTGATTCGGTGGATTCACCCTTTTTACAAATCCCACTTTGAAAGGTTTTGATTTGGTGGATTCGCCCTTTCTAGAAATCCCACCCTATTGAAAAGTTTTGATTCGGTGGATTCGCCCTTTTTAAAAATCCCACCCTTTTGAAATGTTTTGATTTGGTGGATTCACCCTTTTTACAAATCCCACTTTGAAAGGTTTTGATTTGGTGGATTCGCCCTTTCTACAAATCACGGACAACTGTTTGCGTGTTGAAAATAAAGTGATCCTAAACGTTTCAAAGAAATTAATTATCCCTTCCAACGCACGCTACCCTAAAATATACCTTGTCATCAACGTTAAACAGCGGTCGAACATGATCGTTGTAGAAGCTCTGCGGAGTGAGCGCACCGAAACTCTTGTAGGCCTTCTCTTTGTTGTAGTACTCCAAGTTGAACTTTTCCGGTGGAGTCCCTGAAATCCATAACACATTTTCAACCGGCTTTCAACACAAACTATCAATATGAGATTTTAAAGTGGTCGTTAACATCATCATCCAGGAGACGTCCACTGTTGAACATAGGCTCTGTGGGGATCGCCACTTTGAGCGTCTGCTTGCCTCTTGCATCCATGGTCGTTAACATCTTAATATTATTTTTTTCTTTATTTAAAGAGCTTTTTCGCTTATGCGAATATGCCGCTCTGTAGGGTACAGTTTATTACATACTTACATCTATTAAAAATATAACTCACTGTCGGTTCTTTAGTCCAAACTTAACTAATGCTAAAATTACATTTATTTCTTCCGACATTGGGTAGGCTAAATATGAATTACACAATCCAATGGAACTGTCATCATCGTCGAATATAAGCCGTCTAGGTCCTTCATTTCGGACACATTCCATTAAAATATGGTATGCGTCCTCCTCTAGACTAAACGCGTTGCATAATGGCGAATTCAATTTACGCATGAGATAGGCAAACTTATTCAATGAACCAGGTCCTGTCTACTTAATCTACTGTTGTCAATCCATGGTGAGTTCAATGGCTGCGGCTGAATGGTCTTGTACCAAATTCCTTTATCGCGAGATTGTAGGTCAAAGTATTTCTTACAGAGATCGACACACTTATTTCTAATTAAATACAGGCAGTCATTATGAGTGGGGAGTAAAGGAAAGTCAACACCATCACTACACACTTGCTTGGCTAGCAAATCAGCTGTCTCATTGCCGTCTATACCTACGTGAGATGGAATCCACTGTAAAATAACAACTTTAGAACTTGTTAACGGATCTAAAATTGATCTTAGAATTGCGTAGGTGGGGTGTGGGTGGGTTGCGTGGGTAGGGGGGGGGGGGTTGGGGGGTGGTGTGGCCATTGGGTACACCTCGAAAAGTCGAAGTGCAATATATATATTACTTAGTAAATGAATATTTACCATGTAATGTGTGTGTTTTGAGTTGGCGATATTTCGGCGCTGTTACCAGCCCCCGGCTAGCACGGCTGGTAGACAAAATTGTCTTTCCCCGTTTTAAGTCACTTTCTTCATACAGTTTACTTGACAAGTGGAGTAAAACAGGGGAAAGACAGTTTTGTCTACCTAAGAGTATCGGGCTTCAGAGACCTATCCCTCTTTCCTTTTTCTTTATTTCTTTTATCGAACACTTTCAATTTATAAAACCATTAGTAACTGTCAATACATACTAAATCACTTAATCACTTAAAAAAGAAAAAGAGGGGAGACAAAATAGAGGTGTAGAGAGAGAGAGATAGAGAGAGAGAGAGAGAGAGAGAGAGAGAGAGAGAGAGAGAGAGCGCGAGAGCATTTGCCAGTTGCCTTCGCTCTTTTCTCTTTCCGTCGTACGGACAGAAAAACGAGATTAAACCACCAAGTGAAAAGAAACAAAGATTATAAAGTCCGTTGATAGCTCGTGAACATAATTTCTCGTACAAACACGACTCACCTGCGCGGGCAGGGGGCGAGGTCACAAAACGAGACAAAACAATACGAAATTACAAAGGACAGAGCAGGATGGAACAAAAGACATCAACGGGTTCCCGTGATTTGTATGAAAACAGTAGTTGAAATACACTACTAATTTTCGTATGAGGGAAAGTTGTATCATTGGTCAACTGGATTTATAGTCAATGGTGTATACAGACCTAAGCAAGTGGCGACGATGTGGTATATAACGCCAATCTGTTTGTTTATTGTGTTCTGCAGCTCTTCATCTGAAGCCTTCGCTGCCACCTTGTCTCTCAGCTCCTTGGCGTACTCTCTTAGCTGAAACAACAGGGAACCACTGGGTTATATATTAACGTTTTTATCCCATCTAATCGAATAAGAGGTGACGTGTCCTCGATAAGAGCGCCTAAAATGGGTCATTTAGGCGCATTTAATAACAGTGACAAAATGAATTTTCGCATAGAGCCCCCTCTAGAAAAGCAGACTAATCCACACGGTGCCAAAATTATTTAACCTCGAGCAACGTAATTTGAATCCCTCGCTGATAACTCGTTATTACTATGTATGAGATCGTTGGGCGTTATTACATGCGATCGCCAAACTAATTTCATTCTTATATCTTGACAAATAGGGTTGTAATTACCTTAGTTTTAATGAGCGCATTCATGTGTAAACTACGCCGTGAGCTATATGACTCGGGGAAGCATTTCTTCGGCATGACACCGTATTTATTCACTAAGTTCACAATCATGTCCCATTGGCCGCCATCGTTGATCGGGTCCTGAAAAAGAATTCTCTGATATAGGATGAATATTTATATACAATGGCAATGGGTAGGCCACATCGCTCGCAGAACTGATAACCGGAGAAAGGTTCTCGAGTGGCGACCACGAACCGGAAGACGCAGCGTAGGGCGGCCCTCCATGGACCGACGATCTGGTGAAAATCGCGGAGAGCCGATGTATGCAGGAGTAGAGCAGTGACTCAAAGTGAGGGGAGGCATATGTTCAGCAGTGGACGTCTTTAGGCTGATGATGATGATGATGATGATGATGATGACGATCCATGTATAATATGAGTGGTTGCGCTGATTCAATGTAAATTTCTTAGTAAAACTTAACGTTTTGGTTGTTGCAATTATTTCCCCATATCTATATCCTACTCCTGCACATACCTATCTGCATATGTGCGAGCGAGACCGCTACAAGCGTCTTCGCGACAGAAGCGCACCCTAACGTGAGTGCGCAAAGTCAGTGCGTGTTCGAATTTCGCATGGCCGACCGACCTCCGCCTTTTTGTCGTTATAAACTAGAACTTTGTGCGTGAAATTGTGATGCAGTGGATGCTCTCGCATTTGGAAGGACTCCTGAAAGACCAGCCGCATTGGATTATCCAGGTATTGTGCTCCTTCCCTATTTTGAACTGTGTTTTCTCTTTCCCAACCCCTACGCAGTTCTATCGCATCGTCCATTCTTTGCAGCAACCTACTTTGCATTTGTTTTCGCAAATATCGCTTTTCCCGCGTACACAATGAGTCCCGCGGTTTTATCTGCGTGGACAAAATGGACATATTATCCCACCACCATATACCATGTACCATATGTGTTATTCCGGGAACTAAAGTACAGACACAGAATAAGTATTTGCGCTTTTTTCCTGTGCACAAATACTTGTCTTGTCGCGGGAATCAATCCCGCCGCATCCGGGTTATGAGCCGACCTGCTCAACCACCACACCACAGAGGATGTCTAATTCAATCAATAATTCAATCGAATTCAAATTTCAGATAACCTTTGTTACCTAAAACATCGGCAATGTTGAAAGTTTACACTGAATACATGGCGCCCAGTTTTATAGTCTTCTGTGACATCTACAGCTTGTTTTGACCATTGCAAAGAATGGGCAATTGGGCAGTTAGTACCTATAGCAGGGTTTCAAAACAAACAATGAAGAGATTCGTTATAAGTGGTCGATGGACCATGGTCGATAACTGACTCTCACACCGTGAAATTGAATAGGCTAGATGCCTGCTATTAAAAATTAACAAGTAAATATTATTTCCTTAAAAATTAACGCAGTAATTGAAAAAATAAGTAAAATCAGTAAATAAATCACAGAGTAATAAGCTTTTAAACTTTCTGGATGCATCGCCTATCCCTTTCTCGCAAAACAGGAGATTCCCCACAGTTACTACGAAAACGCGCTTTGTGAAGTTACATGCCAACGAGACTGTATGTAAAGCTAACACAGCTTAGTAATGAGGTACTATGAAGGAGCAAGAGTGACGTCACTGCACGTTTGAGCTGTCTCTTTCTATTCCTGTATTTTAAAATGCTTGTAACTTTGTAATTTTTTAAGATATTACATTTTTGTTGTCAAAACTGTTTATTTTTTGAGGAATGTTATTAATTTAAGCAATAAAAAATGGCAGGACACTAGCCTGTTCGATATATTTCTGAATTGTATTTAAGTACTCAGTTCTATGGTGTAGAACAGGGGTGGCCAAAGAGTCGATCACGGTCGATCGATCGACCTGGGAGGAAGTTGCAGTAGCCCGTTAGACAATAATTGCCATTTATAATGCAAGAATCTGTTTCTGAATAATAAAAAAATGAACAGTGGTGAAAAATTTAATTTAATCCGCGCAATAATTTCATTGCGGCAGGGGCACGCCTCCACATGACAATGCAGAGATTAAACATTTAAGACCAGTTATATTGAAGTTCAAATCAAATATACTATAGATACACAGTCTCTGTGAAAATCAAACTTCAAGTGTCCCCGCGCCAATGCTTACTTACACAGATATATACCTCTACAGCTAATATAAAATAGTCCACAAGCGGTTGTTTCATTTTAATAATGAACCATAGCACCCTGTGATAGCGTTGTAAAACAATAATATGGGCGCGGTCACACGCGACTGAGAGCAAAAACAAGACATACTCCTTGTTTTGTCGATGCCGTTTTCGAGGCGGCGATCGTGGATCCACCCTATATTTCATCGTAGTATTGAAGGTATAGAATGCATGTTGTGTTCACATCGAGTAGGTTGTTAGCCAGTGTTATTTTTTTAATTATTACATTGTTTGTTGTAAGGCGATACAGGCAGTTTTGTGAACCTGTAATAAAAAAAAAGAAAAGAAGGTGTATTTTACCTTTAGCAAGAAGTTAACGAGTCGTCCGTCCAGCTCCTCGCCTTGCTTCGCCGTTGCCACGATGTTGTTAAGCCAGTAGTGGGACCGCTCTATCTTATCCCAGAAGAATAGGTAGCTGGCAACAATGTAATAACAAAAGTTTTACAGCTCTTAAATTCGCAGTCATCTCTCTAGCCCCTGCCCGGTTAGCACGGACAGTAGGCCTAGCACGTATATTTTCGTAAAAGTAAGTGTATCGTTAACGTAAGCCATTTGTATGGCATTTGATCAGCGCCCCTACCGGGCGTAAAACGTATCAAAATTTGGTAGCACGAAGGGTTTTGGCTACTATCGTATCGCCTTCGTAGCGCCGCGTAACGCTAACGTTAGACAGTTTGTATGAAAACGCGAGCACGCATATTGCTTTGACGTAAACTCGAAGGCTGGCTATCGTAGTGTCATCGTAAACTTACGAAGGTTTACTCACTTGGAATTTGTTCGATATAATACTTCGATAGTTGTAAAATTTGCTTCGTGCTACCACCTAGCGTCGCCCTGCGTAAGTGTACGGTAAACTCGATACGTTAACCGTACGATTTATAGAAATATTCGTGCTAGGCCTACTGTAGACAAAACTGTCTTTCCCCTGTTTTGCTCCACTTGACAAGTAAGCAAGTATGAAGAAAGTGACATAAAACGGGGAAAGACAATTTCGTCTACCATTCGTGTGAGCAGTACAAATATAATATCGTTTTGATAATCTCTCTATGCTTTAGTCTAAGAACTAAACAAAAGCTGCCACGCGTTATAATAAGGATGTGAGTGTTTTGTCTTGTTTTATCTCTGCCCATTTCAAGTTTCATAGAGAATAACAAAACACAAAATAGGTTCAGGCATAGAAATATAACAATCCTCTATGGGTTCAGGTATCTTCCTTTACACGATGTTCTTATTACCTAAATAAAGTTTAGTTTAACGTACAAATTCGATTTAGCACTTGATTCTCGAAGCATTATTGTGCAAAATCACTTATTGCATTTCCACGGCAGTGGCAACATAATAATGTTATCTATTATCATATCATATCGTGTTGTTTATAAGTAGTTAGGATTACTACACTTGAACAAATAGGCTTTGTTTGAATGGAAAGATAGGTGCATGATTACGAGTGGTAATGTGAAACGAAGGGGACAACATCTAGTAACATACATTATTGCTTATTGAAAATATAACATATACTTTTTATAAAGGTTTACGCGATAGACTTACCCCCAGTATCCCGTACGTTAAACTCATGTCAACTTAAAAATACGAAACGCTTATTGGTTGCCTGTTGATCATGGGTTGTCTTCAACCAATGACCGTTCAGTATTTTTAAGTTGACATAAGTTTAACTTTTAAAAAAACGTTCGAGAAACCGGGGGTAACTTTCATACTGATAAGTACTAGGATGATGTGTTTTGTACCGTTATTTCGATTTATTAACCAAACTTGATTGTTATGAAATTTCTGAGACCAGTACCTATACCCTTTCAACAAAGAAAAGAGTTCCTTTAACTTGATTCCCCCATCCCCATTTTACCATCCAAATCCAAATCGGTTATTTGCAGTATAAAACACGGTTGTGAAAAAAGTGCATAACAGATGGCAATACTTAATTATAAAGAGCTTCAAACGGCTGAACGTGTTTTTTGCTACCACAGCATGCAAATTTTAGACTGACCAATATTGTCAGTAATAAAGCTACATCACTAACAATAAAACTCGAAAAAATAAGCCTAAAGATCACGAATATAAATCATCGTACTAGACGCACGGAAACACGGCATCCGTACCAATATGGTAGAAATTCCTCGAATACATACAAAATGTTGTTTCCTCGTTTATAATTCGGACAGCAAAGGAATGGAACACCTTACCAGCGTCATTGTTTCCTGACAAATATAATCTGGGAGTTTTTAAGGTTAGAGTGAACCGGTATCTTCTAGGCAAGCATGCTCCATCGTCCACTGCGTCGTCACTTACCAACAGGTGAGACCGTGGTCAAAAGTAAACCTATTGTAGATAAAAAAAAGTTTTTCACATCAGTTTATAAATAACAGGGTTTCGAGTTAGGTAATGAACATAAAAATACAACTGAATTAAGAATCTCAGACTTATTTTACTTACTACTTTACTTAAGCCTATCAATATTCGATAGTATGGCTTTTTCAGATGAAAAATATCGATAGTAAAACTATCGATAGTTCGGCAACACTAACTCTGAGCTCTACGTAGTCCACGCGGGTAGAGTGGACAAACGCTACGTATAATAAGCTAATTAAAATATTACCTCTGTGAGAACTCAAATTCTTCAATGCCATATTTCTTCATAAACGGCAGCCGCATCACGTTTAGTGCAGCGAACAGCCAGCATCGACCTGAATTCTCCTGGTTCGTCACCGGCTTACCTTCAGACTCTATCTGGGAACAGAAACCAAGATGTATTGAGCTTCATCTATATTATGATCTGCACTGAAGTCCCGCATGGCGGCGTCGGATACGCCCAATACGTTTTCACTACTGATGTGAGTGTAGGCCCTAATCCACAGCATCCAAGCTGGTTGGTGGATGACACAGCCATGTTCACGAATTTTGTGATTCTTGCCAGTTTCTTCACGATATTTTCCTTCATCATTGTAAGACCAAGTGCAAATTCCACAAATAACTTGAAAAGTCATTGTTGCAGGGCCGCGCCGGATTTGAACCTGGGTGTGTCTACTTAGGAGGGAGTTTAAAAATGAATTAAATTTATTTGTTTGTTTTGATGTGCAGTGCTACTCATAATGATTACAACTGCTACCTAAGTGCAACAATTATTTTATAATAAAACCTTTGAAATTTATCTACTTTGTCTTATTCATAAGCCTTCTTGTTTTTTGAAATAAAATATGGATATTGAATTCAAAATATCAAATTTCTTTCTTTTTTGTGTGCAAGTTGAACAGATGTATTGTCGTCAACTGCTTTTACAAGTAAATATACAAAACTACATAGAAAAAACTCACTTACAATTTAAGTTATTTTTAGGAAGGATCCAAAATGGTACTTGTTAAAATATACTAAAAACCAACTTAAAATTTTAAATGACAGTACTAAAAGTTTTTAAGTCACTTAAAATGCGCCTTCAAATTAGCACATTCACCTAAAATTCTAAATTGATTAGATTTCGTTCAAATCATTCATTCATTTCAATTAAATTTTGAGTTTAAGTAAGTTACTAAAAAGACATTAAGTGGTGCCTTTAAATTACCATTTAGTTTTAAGTTTTTTAATGAGTCCTAAAACTAAAACTGAAGCCTTCAAAGTTGGCCTCAATGTATTTTTAATGACTGTCTTCAGCCTGCTATACTTACGTTACCACACAGAAGCTATTTTTAAACTATCAATACCTACAGAAAATTGCGTGAAAGCCACTTCCTTATGCATCAAAGCACTATCAGTATTCCAGTGAAACTAGTTATGATAATGATAACCACAATTTCCAATTAAACTGTGGGAGAATTTTCTAAATACAAGGACAGTTGGTTTTTTTGAAAGGGTAATGTGAAGTTTCATTAAGGATTCTTTTCATGGGCAAGGCATAAATGGTGGAAAGATTGGAAGGCTAGTCATGAAATCGAGCAGTCTCTCTAATCTAGTGACTCTAATTTTCTCCCCATTTAGATAGGTATAACAGAAACAAACAGTAATATCATAAATTGAAAAGGAGATCAGGGGAACTAAAGTTACCTATTATTATATAGCTCTTACAATTGGCAAGTTGAAGTGGCAATGGGCAGGCCACATGGCTTGCAGACCCAACCACAGCAGCATGCCCTTCATCAGCTCATTCCGTCATCCCCTTTCCACCATAGAGCTACAAGGCTTGGTGATTCTTCACATCCTTACATTGTTAGTGTACCACAAGTCTGCACTAAGCATTTTGCTGAGTCATTCATAGTCCAAACGGCCAAGGAATGGAATGCTCTTCCAGCTGGGTTAGCGTGGATGGTAGACAAAATTGTCTTTCTCCTGTGTTCCACTTGACAAGTAAGCAAGTATGAAGAAAGTGACATAAAATGGGGAATGACAATTTTGTCTATCATCCACTAACCCAGCAGCAACAGTGTTTACTCCTCGTATAACCTGGGTCTTTTCAAGCCAAGAGTGAATGGGCATCTCATGGGCAAATGTGCTCCACCTTAGACAACTTCGTCACTTACCATCAGATGAGTTGTTGTCAAATGTATGTCCATTTCAGCATTAAAAAAAGCAGTCACCATTATAATTATTCATTATCTTTGAGCAAACCTACATTGTGTCCAAATTTTTGATTAGCACAATAATGTGTACAATGATTTTATATCACACTAATCACACTAATATTATAAAGCCCAAAGTTTTTATGTGTGTTTGTGTGTAAGTGTGTATGTTTGTTACTCCTTCACGCTTAAACGGCTGGACGGATTTGGATGAAACTTGGAATATAGATAGCTTATGTACTGGACTAACACATAGGCTACTTTTTATCCGCGAGTGAAACCGCGGGGCGCAGCTAGTTGTACATATTTTAAGTAAGTGTATCAAAGTAAAGTTAAATTTTGTATGTTCTATGTATTTCCATAAAAACCGTACTTATAACAAAAAAAGTGTTTTACTCAAAATTCTTCACTAGTGACCTAGGGAGACCAATATGATAAGGACACTTCTTTTACTTTTTATCCTGAATGTTTTTCATTTAAAAAAAAAACTTGAAGTATTAATCAGTTGAATGCTGATGTTTTGCATAATAGTTAATGAATAATTAGAATAATTATGTATAAGCAATGGGCATCCATACATCAGGTGTTCATTATGGCTCCTACACACTATGACAGTGGCCTGGCCGTCGGTTATGATGACTATAAGCCAGCTATAACCCCAGTGGGCACTTAAGGCGCGCGACTAAAGCCCACAACTATAGACCGCTGGCATAGTGTGTAGGAGCTATTAGTTAAGTATTCCATTCTTACCTTAATATTGTAGACATGGAGGGAACTATCTGCTTTCTTTCTGCTGATTGCCACCTCAAACGGGTCAAACCGAGTGCACACATTCTGAGCCAGCTCATTTTTGGGTTCCGCGTAAAAATCGCTTCGGAGTTTGGTTAACACTTCTAAAGTGAGAGGTGCTGAAAAAAATCTAGAGTTGATTTTGACAATATGAAACAGATTATGAAGCCAAAATTTTTGCATTTTTTGAGACACCAACTTTTATTTGACCTTGATGCTGGTTTTTACTATAACGTGAAATAAAGAAAAACTTAAAAAAATAAAAATATCACTCTAAATAAGTATATATATATAAATGATTCCTTCTCATGATCCCCATAATAATTAACAACTTCACAGAACTGATGTAGATGTTTTAAATGTATTTGAATTTTCTTCTTGATACGAACCAGCCATGTGTGTCTTGGATTGGTCTCCATTGTATGGAACCTCCAGTGTATGTTTTTAGTTTTGATAGATTGGCAAAGGACTCACTCACATGCATGTGCAATATTGGAACTTAACCTTTTTAATTTCACGATATGCAGGGGCAACTTTAATATTTGGTTCATTTCATGATGGAAAATTATTGTATATACTCATACTAACATTTATTATTTTTTATAACTAAATTAACAATAACTAGAATTTTTGCAACAAGATTGACAGTAAAATGTTTGGATTGACAAGATGGTATTTTTCTTTTTATGGTAATATTAACTCTTTGATGATTTCACTGGCCAGTATATTGCTAGTTATTTATCAATGATTATTTGTAGTAAATGCAGTTAAAACAAAAGAAAGATAGCTAATGTTCTGTTAATGAAACAAAATCGGTAGACCAGCAATGCATTATTTTATTGCACTGGCTCTGAAGCTGTAGTTAATTTATGTAGGTAGATTACAGAAGTGGTTTGTACAGTAAAAGTATTTATTTATGTAATAAAACTATTTTTTTCTTTATTTTAGTAATTATTTGTGTTGATATTGGTAGATGTTCGTAATTTAATTGTTCGGGTACTTACATGTCGACATTCTGCAGAATAATAATCTTTTACAGACGAAGTACGTCCTATACGTATCAAACACGGAGAAAAATGATTTTCCAAGCATTTACTTTATATCGTAAATATTTGCAAGTCAACAGCTAAGAGTATAGATACAAAGTACTCTGTGGACTTGTGGAGTATAGTAGTAACTGTCCTGTCAAGTGTCAACCAACAGCGGCACAGCAGCTCCAGCTGATTTGACTAGTGTTGCCAACTCGACTACTACAGTATGTGCTAAAATAGTGTTTAAGAGATGCCAAAACTATGCTAAACGTAATTTGAATATGCCAACATAGTTAATTTACTTAAAAAGCCATAAAATCAATGTAACTAACTAACCCCCAGTTTCTGGAACGTTTGTTAAAGTTAAACTCTTGTCAACCTTGAAATACTGAACGCTCATTGGTTGACGATAAACAGGCAACCAATGAGCGTTCTGGGTCTCGTTTTATAAAGCTACAAGTACAAGCTAACAATTGTAGCAGCTACAAGAACAAGTAACTACAAGTTACTAGTTACGGCGTTTTATAAACAACAATTATCGAAACTTGTAAAAGTGTAAATTACATGTATAATGCACATCGCTATGAACGTCACTGAGGCCTCACGGCGGGGACCACAGACTAAGTAGAGGATAAAGTGTAGATTATGATATTACAAGTTGCACATCACTATGAATGAACGTCACGGTCAATAGCTTTTTTTTAGTTTGGCTCCCATTTATTAGTGAATTTAGCCGGTGTGAATTTTACATTAAATTCCTACATAATATAGAAATTATAAACATTATCTATTTGTTTGTTGTGGCTTTCATGCCAAATTGGATGACCTTTTTTAGATGAACTTATATTACCGGGGTAGATGCGGTTTTTTTCGGAAATTCATTAAATCCCGCGGAAAATTATGCAAGTTTTGGCTGAAATTGCGGGGCGTCTCTATTTTTAAGTAAAGCTATTTAAGTAAATAAAGTTGGGTCTAAGTCACTATTCTCATAATAGGTTTTGTAATATACAGCTACGCTCATTTTTCATGGGCTTCGCTCAAGCTGAATTTCTCATTATTTAAACATAACCAGTTCATATTTACTTAATTTAACTAATCGAACATTAATTAATACGTGACACAGCCAATACAACACACTTTCAATAAATTTATCTAAACTTGTACTTCATTTTACCTAGCTCTTTAGTCAGGTAAAAACTTTACAAGTTGTAGTTCCGTACACTTGTAATGACCAAAACAATTGTTCGATTTTACATTTTAGAAATGAAAACACACTATGGATTGTCTATAGTCTAAGAACAAGTGCTTGTAATTCATAGAGTAAAGCAATATAGCGGGGGATGTAGCTTGTAACTTGTTATCTTGTAGCTTTATAAAACGCATTATTTCACTTTTTTTTGGCTGTGTTGCCAGGTTTTCGCTACAAGTACAAGACTTGTAGCTTTATAAAACGAGGCCCAGTTCTTCAAAGTTGACAAGAGTTTAACTTTAAGAGTTTAACATGCGCCAATGACCTTGAGCATTGGACACAAAGTTATTATTAAGCGCCGTCTGGGGAGCCACACTCGTTTTTGGCATTGAGCTAGAGTTCGTCAAAGATTAAAACAAATCCAGATGAAACTCCGTGAAAAATATATCTACCTATTATAACAATATTATGGCTCCCGGTTCAGTAGTAGAAAGGTTCTCGAGTGGCGACCACGAATCGAAAGACACAGCGTAGCCGATGGATGCAGGAGGCAAGCAGCTGCTCAAAGTGGCACTTGAGGAGGCCTATGTTTAGAGGTGGACGTCTTCTGCCTGATGATGAGTGTAACAATGGGCGGTCCTATCGCTGGCAGCGATCTCTTCCAGACAACCTTTGGATAAAATGTATCAAGTAGGTACCTACTTATATTTGGTACTCTACTATAGATCACTTACGTTATTTGATTATTCGCAGTTTTTTAATGATGATGATGTTGATGATGATGCACAGATATCTATTATACTACGACACACTTTTACTTCAACTGGAACGTGGAAACATTTTTGAGACGTTTGTGAACGAAAATATCGAAAATAACGCTAATCTAGTTCGACTGGAACTCTACCCTGCCAGAAGAGTTAAAAATACCTATAATACCCTTCTGTACTACACGATCTATTATTGTTTCAAATATTTTTACTAACATTAAAGTCACTAAGAACTAATCAAATGTCTCTAAACCGACTTTTTCGTATGGTCAATACCTATTTATTGGCTGTTTAATTGATAATTTTCATACAAATAAGAAATACATGTAAAATATTTTGTAGAACACAGCAGAGCATCCATCCGTTGGCACATGCCGGGGCAGACTGACTCACGCCCCGCCAAGGGCCTCGCGGCTCGCGGGTGTTGCTGTTGGCGGTCACGTGATATGACAGAATTCTTAAAAATAACGCAAAATATTACTAAACAGATTTAATTTTGGCTCTAAAAATAAAATGATTAAATGAGCTTGTATATTTTTAAACCTATCCAAGGATGTAAAAATATTTAAGAACGCAATCTTCCTTAACGCGGCATTGTACGCTGTGTGACTGGAAAGGCGTTCTTAAAGTATTTTTTTTATTCATAATGTACCTAGTAATCGAATATTTTGTTCAATTGATAGGTATAGGTGCAGAATGATCTTATTGGTGATATTTTTTTCATGTTTGTAGAATTCATAGGTTCTTCAGTATGATTAGTTAAAAAGACGCGTTTGGCCTATCTTAAAGGCTTAACAAACGTTCCAGAAACCGGGGTTTTTTTTTCTTTTTTTTTTTTGAACGGGCTATTGCTGTTGGTCTCTACCGACCTTTACAGCGTCACCGGGCGGGAGGGCAGGCGCTTAAGGCGCCCAACCATCAAAAGTGGGAGGCAACTAGCACAAGGGCACCCCTGGGGTGCGAGCCTCGGCTTGGGCCGTTGCCGGGATAAGAGGATCGAGAAGGCTACGTCCACTGGAAGAGTGGACCCTATGGAAAGTCGCGACCGTTCTAGCTAACCTACGGGGGGTACGTCGACCTCGCCGGCGGGGTCGGTGTCTGATTGTGTTACGCTGGTATCCTATACCGGTGCCGAAAGCGGTACCTGAGCCAGAAGGGCTAGACTGATCCGGTGATCCTAGCGCAGCCGACACAACGGCTGCTATAGGATCATCCGGATCGCTCAAGACGTGTCTTGGGCGGCGACGACGGGGTGATGAAACCGGGGGTAAGTTTTATATCGAATTATAGAAGGTTTTCTGACACCAAATTAAAAAAAAATTGTTCTTTAAAATCCGTTAGGTGTCGTTGACGAGACATGGCCACGAATCACAGACCTAGACTTTTTTCGTGGCGTGAATTATAATAATTATTACTACCATGTCTGTGGTTCTGAAGATTTATGCCACAGATTAGAGAAAAAAACAATACTGTGTCCACGCTGTGAAGCAAAAGCAGGGAAGGCTGTGACAGTGTGACCATCTGTACATTGCAGAGTCTGCCCTAAATAGGCTAAAAATCTGCCCACACTCTGAATTCTCCCAGAAATATGCGTCATCTTATCATAGTAAAAATACAAGGGAACTAATAAAAATATTTCCGTTAGTATTTACTTATATTTATTTTAAAATATCAAGGAATTATTAAATAGGAACCCAAAGTTCATGTAGAAATGATGTATAAAAGGAGGAAAAGTATGATTAATCACCTAATCAGCGTTATTTATATTCCTCTATTTTTTATCATGCATGAATTTTAAATTAATATTTGTTCTAATCATGTCTTTACTTGGCGTGAGGGTGCAACCAGCTTGTATTTTACTAGTAAATTAAATAAACCCTTTAATCATAGAGTTCAACGAATCCCAGAATAAGGACTAAGGTAAGTAGGTACCTACCTACCAGAGGCTGGCCTACGCTGCGTCTTCCAGTTCGTGATCGCCACTCGAGAAACTTTCTACCCTATCGGTTGCCAGTTTTATGAGCGATGTGGCCTGCCCATTGCTAACTCTAAGAGCTATATCGGTCACTTTAGTTTTCCGGCGGATGTGTGGTAACAACGATTTCCACCAAATATCGAAGTCAATGAATATTTCGTAGCTATATTTCTGAATTTTACTACAAAATAATAAAAACTCCTAAATCTGTCAAAATTTTTAAGTAGCTACTGCCCTGTGAAGGGAAAATCTGCCAAAATGGCAGAAATCTGCCACAAATGGTCACACTGGTAAATGAAATTAAAGTGACACTACATAATATGACAGAGGGCAGAGCCACTAAAAAAAGCCATGTCTCGTCAGTGACATCTACTTTGGGATGTAGAACTACGTGCCGTCCAGCTGTCAGAAAATCCCCTATTGAATCTTCAGACCAATTAGCTCAATGATTGAATCAAAAAAGAACACAGGTTAAAAATAAAAACTTGAACTAGAACATCTAGGAAATGTCATTGCCAATGTCTGGCCAAGACATCTTTGCGCAGGCGCATATAAAGATTATGGAACACAGTATAGATCTTTAAAGTAATATACCTATATGTCTATGCACACGCGGGATATTTAAAATTGAATGAAGAATCCCAGTAGCTAATTCCTCAAAAATAAAGTTATGTTATGTTATATTTTATTACTTTATCATGGTCGTTATTATAATGATTTGAAATAATAATGACTACTTGCAAGGAATAAAATGTTTTTATAACGGGCGATACCGTAGAAAGAGCCCTTCATGTGACAGGAAGCACAAAATCAATACATTCAACAATGAACTCCCTAAGTAGTCTTTTGCCAATTTTATAATATTTTCCGCTTTCCCATGGTGCATAATAATTAGGCCAAGGTTACAGCCTAGTTTACTTGCAATGTTCTAGTGTGTTAAAGTAGCAGTTTTCAGTGGAGTTTCGTGTTGAAAATGTCACTAAAAGCATATGAAGATGCGTGTACAAGGGCTGAGCTTTTTGGTCAGCCAATGCCAGACAAAGACGACTTTTTAGCGAAACACAAGCATTTAGATGTAGCTGAATTTGAGGAAGTGGAAATCAAGACTGCAGAAGTGAGTACCTTACTTTGGCTGAAAAAAATGAGAAGTTGGTAGATAAATAAGGGTACCTATACATTACACAGGTACCTACTTAGTTTTTTACACTAGGTAAATATGCTTTTTTACTATTTTCTTTAAATAATCTAGCTACTTATTTATGGAGGTATTTTCAATTCATCGCAGTGCTTTCGATAAGAATAAAAGAATTTAAAAATAATTAATTTATGCCTATCCCTCAGTGACAAATTGTTGTTTTGTAAAGTGCGCCTATTCGTAGCGGGAACTTCGTAAGTGGCCATCTATTATAGACCAGGTGCAGCATTACCTAATTAAACACTACCTTCCTAGATGTACCTACTTACTTTAAAAAGCTTGTACCTACCTATGTGGGTTGGGTATAGGTAGGTAGTCACCTATAATACCTAGTTGTAGGTATAGAAAATTGTTGACACTAATCTTAGATTGTTTTTATGTAGATCAATGACGTAACGAGCTAGTCTTTTGCCTGATGTTAAGCGCCATGGTGCGGCGTAATATATAATATAAATAATTGAAATAGGTGTGAGGTGACAACCTACCTAATTTATAAAAGTAGGTAGATGGTACCTCGCGAGATCATCCGGTAAGTATAGATTTTCTGGGTTGAAAAGAAAGTAAGTAGGTACCTACCCTATGTTGGTCTTGGAAGTAGGTAGGTACCTAAAACAATCTCTGTCGAAATAGCCGTTTCGACGATACTAACAAACAAAAAGACTCGAGGACCTCTGTACCTATAGTAGGGAGAGACATTTGGTGGAAATCTTTAGTTTCCGAGATTAATGATTGCTGATTACATTGTTTTCAGAACACCGCAATGTTAGAGGATCACCTCAAAGAAGGAGGTAGTGGTCTGAATGAATTGAACACCATTTTAAATTCTACACAAACTAAAATGAATAGGCTGAAGGTAAGCAAACTTAGTTGGTAAATAATCCTCTATTTCGCACACGCATTGCTACATTTTATCATCATCAACTGCCTGAAGTCGTCTACTGCTAAACATACGCCTCCCCCATAGAGCGCCACTTTGAGCGGCTGCTCCCCTCCTGCATCCATGTCTCCCCGCGGTTTCCACCAGATTGTCGGTCCACCGAGTGGGGGGGGCCGGCCTACGCTGCGTCTTCCGGTTCGTGGTCGCCACTCGAGAACCTTTCTTCTCCATCGGTTCTACATTATAGTACTTACGAATGGGGTAGGGGTTTTAGCAATTTTTTTTTCTTATATACGTAAAAGAATCAAATATGTTTTTTCTTTCAAATTAAGCATCTTGTTTTTATTTTTGTTTGGATTAACATGAATTTTAACATTATTGTAATGTTATTTTTGAGGGCCTGGTTTAGCCAGATTTTTTGTAAGTAATATCAGTCATTTAATATCCCCAAAAAAAGTTGCAATGTGCGGGCGAAATAGAGGATTCAGGTTACATATTGACTCTTGAGTCTTCTGTGGCCTATGACCATCGAAATAATACCTAAATAGATATTATTTCGATGCCTATCACCTATTAAGAACAGAGATCCTCTGTTCTAAATAAGTATTATCTTGACTAGGTACGTATTTAACATGATTTCCGGTAAAATTTTTAGGGCGTCTGTGGCAGCCTCACCAACTTCTTCCGCATAAAGCTCACAGCCAAAGACAACCTTTCGTATTCCAGCGAACCCAGTTACGTTGGACAAACGAACTACGACAAGGACTATGTTCCACCACGCAATGACATAGGCTCCATAAACGAAGGCCTTGGCAGCGGCCCGGAAGATGACGAAATGGTGCCACGCGCTGGAAATTCTAATATGGCGGGCCACACAAAATTGGCGGGAAAGAAACAAAATGGCGGCGATATCAACTCTGCTCTAGATGATTTGAAGGAAATGCAGAATTTGGAAAAAACTAACTTGGTGAGTAAAGCGACGGTTGTTGATATTAGCAAGCAAGTGAATACGCAGATGAGCAAGTTGGACCAGATGATTCATCAGGCGGATAGAGCGCAGACGTCTTTGAACCAGCAGAATAAGCAGATTCGGTCGTTTTTGAAATAAATTTCACGTGTTTGATGGCTGGAACTGTTGCATTATTATAATCGCGATCTAAGGCTAAATAAATTGTATCCCATGTAATAACTATTAGTAATCAAATACTTAATAGCAAAAATAACATCATCTTGGGTTTTGCAAGTCATGTTTTAAAACTTAAAGTAGAGAAGAATGAAGAGTACGATAAAGAATAAGAATTATTGATGAATGTGCGGTAAATTAAGACAAATTGACGAATACGCATTATTGACAAGTGTGCTGCAAAGGCAACCTGACGAATACGCAGTATTGACATGTGTACGGTAAAGGAAACTTCCCGAATAGGCCCAGGTAGCAAATATTCGTCAGACGTCTTAATCCTGGTCATTCTGCGACGAAAAGACATCCTACAATGACGTCTGGTAGTACCTACGAGAGTACGCAGTATTGACAAATGTGCGGTAAAAGAAACTTCCCGAATACGCATTATCTATTGACGGGTGTTCAGGTGAGACAGTGGTCAAATGCTTTGCCTATAAACAATAAAAAAGAAAGTAAAAGTAACTTGACGAATACGCTGTATTGACAAGGGTGCGGTAAAGAAAAACTTCCCGAATAGACCCAAGTAGCAAATCTTCGTCATAAAGACGTCTTAACCCTGGTCATTCTGCGACTTAAAGACGTCCTACAATGAAGTCTTGGGAGTACCTACAAGAATACGCAGTATAGACAAGTATGCGGTAAAGAAAACTTCCCGAATACGCATTATCTATTGACGCTTGTTCAGTAAAGGTAACTTGACGAATACGCAGTATTGACAAGTGTGCGGTAAAGGAAACTTCCCGAATACGCATTATTGGCAAGTGTGCGGTAAAGAAAACTTCCCGAATACGCAGTATTGACAAATGTGCGGTAAAGGTAACTAGACGAATACGCAGTATTGGCAAGTGTGTGGTAAAGGAAACTTCCCGAATACGCATTATTGACAAGTGTGCGGCAAAGGAAATTTCTCGAATACGCATTATTGACAAGTGTGCGGCAAAGGAAACTTCTCGAATACCTACGCATTATTGACGCGAGTGTGCGGTAAAGGCAACTTGAAGAATACGCATTATTGAAGAGTGTGCGGTAAAACGAATTTGACGAATACACAGTATAAGGGTAGGTTTTTTGATCAGTAGTTGTGGTAACCAATGGTTAAAAACTCTAAAAATTCTAACCAATGGTTAAAATTTATTGGAGCTTTTAACCATTGATTACCTTAACTAATGATCAAAAAACTCACCCTAAGTAGGTTTTAAATGCTTAACGAGTATGCAATATTGTTTGTCGTGGGTAAATCGTTATAGTTAGGTATGTGGGTATGTCGGAGTTTTGTCAGTAACATATTCAGTACGGTACCGAATCGGTGGTTATAACCAAGGTGATATTATTTGTTAATGGTAACGATTGAACTTATACTGACATACGCCTATACTTGCCTATACTTTATTATAAAAGATGCCATTAAAGATAAAAATACGTACTTATATGAATTAAAGTTAGCTAAAGATGCAATAATTACGCGATAAATAAAAAGCATTTGGCTCAAAATTATAAGCTTATCGCAAATCTTATAAACGACAAGCTTTCAGTAAAATTATATTTGAGGATGTAAAATAATATTCATTGGTAGCTTTGTATTTAATCGTGCCTGAGTATTTATACCTAAAGTAATAAGTTATAAAAATAAGTGTTGTGATTTTTAACATCAATTTAATAAGTATATTATATTAAATAAAAAGTCTATATAATTGAACTTCAATGCCTAATAGGTAGGTATAGCTCCAGATTTTGTTTCAGCCACTATAATAATGAATAGTTAAATGAATATAACCATTATTAAAACGTTGATTACGCAGGTACCTAAGTTATTGTAATAACATTGTGATGTTATTTTATTGGAGTATATTACTGGGCAAATGTGACCTTACGATCTGATCTCACGGTCTAGTAATCATATTACTGGACTGTGTGATGTCTCAGGATGACGTGCGCAGTGCAGTGTCGCGCAAAACTATATTAATTTAGAGTTCCGAGTGATACTGCAATCTGTTATGGACAGCCGTGACGCTTAACATCAGGTGGGCGACTAGCTCGTCACATCATTCATTTACATAAAAAAATTTGTCTCTATACATAATATATACGTAGGACCTACATAAGTACATCATGTTTCGATTAGGTAGTTACTTTTTTTTTTTTTCTTATATTTTGGCTCCACACATAGTGTATTTAGCCAGCGTCAAGTTTTGTAATTTTTCATCATATTATGTCACTTAAAGTCAAGTCATAGTCACAGTCAGAGTAGTCATAGTCTAGTCTAAGTCATAATCCAGTCTAAGGCATGCCCTAGTAAAGTGGTGGCAACTTTACTAGAGGCTTCTATGGAATTTTGGAAGCAACACGAAAAACCACGTTTCACTACATTATATCACTTGCCCACACTCATGCTCGTAATTCAGCACTTAATGCGTAAAACACCACCAATTTTAAACATTAACACTGGAAAAAGCATAAGTTTTGTAAAATAATACAATGCACCGACGTGAACTTTGCCGCGTTCCCGCCAAAACTCCAGGTAGTTACTTAATGTGTTTTTTGGTTTAGTTAATTAGGTAATATTGTATTGAACTCTTTAGTCATAACACGTAGGTGTACCTACCTATACCTACCTACCTACTGTGGTTAGACTGAATTTTCGCGAAATTCTTAATTATTGTTGAAAGCTTAAAGTAATTAAAGTTCTTATTGGTGCTTTTTATTGATTTAGTGTTAAACACTGTTTATTATAACCGACAATGTTTTACGGTTTACCTACTCATAATAAATATGTATATATACATCCCTTGACAATATTATATAATAAGTATATTTTAAATAATATTATTATATTAAACTCAAGCCAATTTCAACTGCGAAAATCAGTTGAAAGGACATTAAAAATAATCACGAAGACAAAGCGTAGTGCCTACTACTATTTATTCTCTGACAAAGCCAAGACACGCGTAACTAGGTATGGGTTTTCCCAATAGTCAAAAATGCTAACAAAGTCTAACCAACCTTTGTTAGAGTTTTCAACCATCAAAAACCCAACCTAAGCCTGCCTTCTCAGATCCCAGCAGACCAGAGACCTACTTAGTTGTATTTGTTTTGAATCCAAGGCTTTTCGCTGTTTTTCTAAACTGATCGTTCCCCTAATCGTTATGAGGAACTAATTTGGGAACGATGACGCTGTACCTATCATTGCACAATGGATGAATTTATAATCTGAAAGAAAAGTATCCTAACAAATATGGCGTGTCTTGACCTTTTAACGTGGTAATTATTACAATAATACTAATATATCATTGTTATCACGCAGTTTAAGTAAAAATTTGCTGTGCTCAAAAGCTATAAGATTAAAGTCTAAAATAAATAAAAAGATTCAACAGTTTATGCTTACCTATATCAATTAACCATTACATATTTACTTAGGTACTAATCTTACTACCATCACTGTACTGATGAATAGTACTGCTACTAGGTAGGTACCTACCTACTTATTTACAGGCTCCTAGAATTTTCATCTTCTTTCGAACTAGTTATTATCTAGATCTGCGGATTCTTTATGAAGCTTTTTATTTAAAAAAAACACTAGTTCCGCTTCTTTTCTAGATGGCGCTGTAAGTACATAGTTTAAACCTTTCAAAACACAGAGTAGTTTAAACATAAGAAAATGCTTAGACTACCTACAAAGAAATGTCAAATTCAGTTGAGTGGACCACGAGTACATTGCCTGTAGTATCTCCTAAGTAGTCTGTGGTGCATTCTTCTTAAGTAAATTAAAGTACAGCAGAACTGGGAGACAGATAAACGTTAATATTATGATCCAAAATAAAGCCGAGCTATCGCGCAATGAAAATAAAAAAAAGGAACAGTTTAGAGTTGTCTGTCAGTATCGTGACACATTTCCAATAACCTGTGGTCACTGACCTCTATAATACAAGTACGCTGGACTAAATATTCTCTAGGAAATGACAGTTCTTTTTTGTGCCGATTCAAAGCGCCCCCTCTTGAGGGTCTCGGGTACTAAAATTGACATTTTTCATAGTGGATGTTCGTAAGTTTGCTGCGTCTCTGATGAAAAATCGTAAAATAAGATGATAAAAGGCTACTCTTTGTGTTTGGTGTTTGATTACGGTACATGTATGTGATGAAGTTATGCGTATTTTGTACAAATCGCTACCGAAAAGGCAGCGGAATAACCTTCGACAAGTAAGTGAACCTCACGATAAAAAAATGCTACATTATTATGTTTATTGTATGTCTGAAGGTTTTTAATACTATTTTATACTTAGTTTATTTAGTTTCATCACATTTAAATGTAAGTAGGATTTAGTTATTCAATGAATTCATACTATTGAAATAGGTACATAGGTTGTGAATGTTTCATATCGATAATGTGTCGATAATGTTCTTCGATAGTGAGTAACTAGCAGAATTTCGGCAATGCTCAATAATGTACGTAGGTACAGAATAATCTACGATGAATATCTGGCTCCAGATTTTTTTTCATGAATATAAACTAAATATTTAACTCGCTAGTACTAATAATGTTGTTTTGTATATTTTATTAAGTTTTACTTTGTGCTTTTAGGTTTCCCACTGACACCTTACTATGCAGCTATTATGGGTGGAAAATATGAAAAAGGATTGCTGTGTTCACTGGGCCGCAAGCGGCCCGCGACTGTGTAGTAAAGATGACATGTGGTAGAAGTTGGCGTTTTTATTTCGAGGTCCCTGTGTTCGCTGGGTCGCAAGCGGCCCGCGGCCGAGTGAGAGCATTTATAATGTTTGTTTCTGCAGAAAAATATGCCATTCATTTCCTATTGGCCACACGGGCGAAGCCGCGGGCAGAAGCTAGTGTAAAATATAAATGTTATGTTATTATCTGCGTTTTTTATTTTATTACCCAGTACCCTACCCCTACTAGTACTGAATCAACAGGAACAAGGAAAACTGGCTTTATGAAATCGGACTATCAATCTAATATTTTAAAGAAGTTGTGTGCACATCACGTACTTCTTCACGCTTAAACGGCTGGACTGATTATGATGGAATTCGGAAATTGAGAATACCTAAAACCCTAGACACATAGACACATATTATGCTGGATTAACGCGGAGTGCAGCTAGTTAACAATAATTAAGTAGATTTCTTAAACGCAAATATATTAAAAAAACGCTTATTTATTTTACTGGGTATGTTTAGTATGTTTTTTTTTTGTCTCAGTACCCGTATATGCACATGGAATTAAATAACTGCCTGAATCTGTAGTGATATCGATATCGTATTTTCATCGAAAGTTATGTCTCATCCCTAATATTAGTTCCATGGACCCTCACACTGCTATCAGCGCCAAAATGGCGAAAATCAAATGGCTTCTCATAACATCCGAGAGTATGAAGTCCAGCGTACTTGTATTATAGAGGTCAGTGCCTGTGGTCTATGCTTGAAACAGTGACAGTGACAGATTTTGGTAAAACCACAACTGGCGCCATCTATTGGGTCATATATAAAACACCATTTCTTTTTTTTAATAAAACTTCTCATTAGGATTTATGGGATAGTACTTAACCTACTAGGTAACAATTTCCGAATGTCAAATTCCAGCACCTTTATAAATCTACACCACTTCCCAAAATAACGACTTCCAATAAATATCTATATCTATACATTGTCATAATATTATTTTAGTTCCAAGTCAAAGTCTGTGTAATCGTTTATTATATGTATAATTTAACCGCGGTACACCCAAACCACCAGTGGTATGTTGTGCCATTATATGAGTGTTAGTTAGGTACTAATAACTTTATGATAAAGCAATGTTAAGGAAATAAAGCTGTGATTACGACCATTTATTTTATTTACTCCCAATACAAATAACGCTCAACGATCACATCCATAGATCCTGGACCCTAACTTAGGATTCCCTGTATCTAGGGACCCAGGAACTACGAGGACCATGGTCCCGCAACACCCAGATATAGAAGAAGTATTTACGCTTTTTTCCTGTGCACAAATACTTGTCCTGTCGCGGGAATCAAACCCGCTGTCTCCGGGTTATGAGCCGACCTACTCAACCACCACACCACGGAGGATGTCAATATAGGTTCCGACATAGGCTCTCCCGGCAACTATGGATCAAAAAACAAACCAGTGGAGCGAGTCAGGCCGGCAGGCTTACCCTGAAATAACCACATAACTTGTGTTGACGTTTTATGTTTTTTTTTAATACTTAGGATAGGTAGAGTTAAAACCATTTTAAGTCCAGTGAAATCGTCTATTAGTTGGATAACCTTTACCAAATATTGAAATGTGGCGAATGTTTGAGGATTTTTATTTTACGAATTATTAACCTGTTTAGTGCGGTTTCCCGGAATGATATACTCAGTTATGAAGCCGTGGACACATTTACCTATTTCATAACTGAATCCTTTCAGTCATTTCTAAGAAAAAGGGTCTTGATAGACAGACAGACAAACAGACAGATTGACAAACAACCACGCACCACGCACCTGCAAGATGTGGAATAATCTTCCCCCGGAAGTATTCCCGCAATGCTACAATATGCAGTTTTTTAAAAAGGGTTTCAAAAAAAGCCTTACTGAGCTGGCAACGCGTCGACAACGCCCCTAGTGTTGCAGATGTCCATAGGCTACAGTTACCGCTTTCCATCAGGCGGGCCGTATGCTTGTTTGTCGCTCTTGATAATAAAAAAAATAGAAAAAAAGAAAAAGACAAATGGACAATAAAGTGATTCAAAAAGCTTTATATTTTTTTCAAAAAACGGCACATTAGCTAATATACGCATCATCATCATCATCATCATCATCATCATCATCAACAACAGCCTGAAACGTCCACTGCTGAACATAGGCCTCCCCCAGAGAGCGCCACTTTGAGCGGCTGCTCGCCTCCTGGATCCATTGGCTCCCCGCGGTTTTCACATCGTACACCGAAGAATATACGCATGCGCAATAATTATTAATGATATTCATCTGTAAGGTTCATCTGGCCGTTGGAATATCAGATTAATTGTCCCGCATCACCATCTGCCTGGTTTTGGTATGAATTTGCGTCACTGTGTTTGCGTCTAAAGTTTTGAGAAACAGTTTTTATTTCTGGAACAGTGGGACATGTTTATAATTAGGTGACAATTTGAGCGATGTTGGTGAAATTTAAATCTTATTGGGGGATATTTTTATAAAAGAGCATGGACGTCCCGTTTCGTTTATAGAGTTACAATAATAAAAGTCAATTAATTTTATTCTTATTTAGTCACTATTAAAACTAATTATGGACAAAGGGAAAATTGTCTACATATGGGATCATGCCCTTGAAACCGAATTCCCACCACAACCACAGTTTCTTGCCTATCTTTTGGATTATTGCTGGGATTCTTTCCAGTTTTATTTTAATAACTATTTAGGCCCGCATTTGACCGCAATATCACCTGATGTAAAGTGACGACGCTGCCTACGATGGTGCATGCTTGCCTAGATTCACTCGCGACTTGAAGAGCTCCAGATTGTACTTATCGGGAAACAAAGACGCAGTAGGTAAGTGTTCCATTCCGTCGCTGCTCGGATTAAATGACGAGATGATGTCGATTCTGATATGTGGTGGTATATAAATGAATGATGTGACGAGCTAGTCACATGGCGTCACGGCCGCCCAAAACAAATTGCAGTGTCACTCGGAACTCTAAGTTATATATTTGACATACCTATTGAAACTACCTAACGTTTGTATTGTGTTAATGAACAAGAAGAAGTACTTTTCCTGATCACTTCATAATGGAGATCTGTTTGACATTGAACACGTCACGCTGCTAGTCATGGCCGAGAAAAAACCAGGCGTTTCAACCGTGAAATCCAGTTATATAAGAATCCAATTATTGTATCATGACCTGTCATTACCACTGTATTAGCCAGCGAGATGCTACTCGCTCTCACATTACTTCACTTTACGGCTCTAACGCTTGCCAATCCATTCCATAAATACCCTTACGTATTTCTTCTCGACGTTGGAAATGAAGAACTTGAAAAAGTCAATACGGAGCAAATCAGAATATCAAAAGCAGGAGGCTCATTAGCACTCCGGTACCCAGCTATCGGCAACGGAGAAGATATAGCCCATGTGAGAGTAAGTGGTATTGATTTTGGCACAGATTTGAAAGCGAATATAGTAGACGGTGGTCCTGGTTACAAATACGTAGTTTTAGTATTGATGGGTAACCAAGGAGTGAGCTTTGATGCTGTGATCACTATACAAACTCTGCCAAGTCAAAATAATGACGGGGCTAATCTTCAAAGTATAGACGATGAATCAGGAAATACTGATAATCAAAAATCAGCAGAAAATGATCCAAATGACAGTGCTGAAGATTTAAGTGATAGCGCAGATAGTGAAGAGGCTAGTCAAGTTAGTACATTGAAAGAAAACGCAGAACTTACACAAGAAAGCTCTAATGTTTATAGTTATGCAGTAAATGAAGCTCTTAGTGGTTACGGCAGTGATGTTCACTCTAGTGAAGATGATGAGGATGAAAATCATGACAAAAATTACAGCGAAGATAACGATGAAGAAAATGATACACATGTGTCGAACAGGGAAAATGAAATCTACCAAAGCAATTCAAAACTTGATGATTATACAGATGATGGAGATATCTCAAGCTTGATAGAGAACCAGAATCAAGATGTACATAATAATGATGATTATTCATCTGCGATTGATGACCAAAATTACGCGTCAGATAATGGCAATCAAGAAAATGTCAACACTAATTTGTATAAAGAATATGCATTCAAACAGAGTTTGTACACTGAGGATGAAATTAATCACCAGAGGCTTATACCTGATGGTTCAGGTACTGTTTATGTTGAGGAACCTGGAGACAACGATAGTCCACAAAATTTGGAAGAGATATTTAGTGATGACTATGATGAAGACAATAGACAATATAGTGATACAAATAATAACAATTTCATAGATAGGAACGATGGCTTGGCAATAGCATATTAAGTAGTTTAACTTTTTCTATGTCGTCAAGTTGTAGAATTATGCAATTAAATTAAAACATGTACCTATAGGTTAAGGTCTAAAAGTTATTAGGTAACAAAATATTGACTGAAAATGAAATAAAAATATTAGGGATATTACTATGTCTTTAGAATGTAAAGTTAACATAAATTTTAAAAACTGTGTAGAAGTGTGTCAGTAGAAGCCAGTAATCATATACTTCTTGCGAGCACCACGTGGAAAAAATTTATCTCGTGTTTTCTCTTTTCTGATCTGATAGCTGATATCTGTGCCTGGCTTACCTATTCTGCTTATTTTATTATTAAGCTTTATGAAAATAGGTCTGTTCGGAGAAAAAGGGAAGCTTTCGGCGTTATTATATTTTGTTGTCCATATACGAAATAAATAAATAATGTAATATAACCACGGTAGCAAAACAAGTACATAATTATTATTGTGTGTTCTGTATTTGTATATATATAAGTACCTAGGTGAAGAATAGTTTAGAATTTTTTAATGAGAATAAATGAACTGACGAGCTAGTCGTTCACCTGATGTTAAGCGACACGGCCGCCCATAACAGTTGCAGTGTCGCTCGGAACTTTAAAATAATAAAGTTTCGCATGACACTGCACTGGGCACGTCATCCTGAGACATCACACAGTCTAGTCATAAGATCACTAGACTGTGTAATCAGGTCATAAAGTCTCATTTGCCCAGTAATTTCACTAGCTACAATGCCCTTCAAACCGGAACCAGTGTGGTGCTTGCACACTACTACTTGGCGGCAGAATAACTGGCAAAGCGGTGGTACCTACCTAGACGAATTTTGCAGAAAAGGCCTACCACCTATAGTAAAACCCAGGTATTAAATTGCTGGTCAAGCATTGAAATAATAAGGAGGACCAATGTTGATTTATCCATTGTTAGTTTCATGAAATGAAGATCCCACAAATAGAGAGTAGTAAGTAGATACGGGGAAAAAGAGAGACGAACAACTACCATAATAGAGTAAGTAAATATAGTGACCTACCTACCGTTTCCAAAGAGTTGCCTATATAAATACCGTTTGCGTTATGCCGCAGTTACATTACACTAAATTCAGTCGCCTAGTTAGGATTCGGGACAGGAAGCTTACTTGCTACCCGGTTAGTTGCCTAATTAGAAACCGGTTTAGGGAGCATTTAGTCATCACTAAATGCTATTACACCTTGCAATTTTGGTTCGTAATTAGGCAACTGGCTGGGTAGTACGTAAGCTTTCTTTCTCGAATCCTAACTAGACGACTAAATTTAGTGTAATGTAATTGCGGGTTAGCAATATTAGAATAGAGATATATGTAGGCGTACACGAGCCGACCAAAATTCAGTCACATGATGATTGCCCCCTGGAGAGACCACCACGAGTATCATTTTTGTCTCAAGGATTAGGATGTCGGACAATTTTCTCTACAGGTGATCTGTTTATCAATAGATTACCTATTTAGAAGCAAATTGATGGGTCTACACGTGTAAGAGAGCAAAGCTGCGTTTTCTATACAGCGTTAGCTCTAACAGGTATCAATCATCATCATCAACAGCCTGAAGTCGTTCAATGCTGACCATAATAGAGGACCACTTTGAGCGGCTACTTGCCTTCTGCATCTCCGTGAGATAGCCTCCGTGGTGTGGTGGTTGAGCAGGTCAGCTCATAGCCCGGAGGCGGCGGGTTCGATTCCCGCGATAGGAAAAGTATTTGTGCAACAAAAAAAAGCGCAAATACTTGTTCTGTGTCTGGGTGTTGTGGGAGCATGGTCCTCGTAGTTCCTGGGTCCCTAGATACAGGGAATCCTAGTTAGGGTCCAGGATCTATGTATGTGAATCTATTCAAAAATCTATCGGCTCCCCGCGGTATTGACCAGATCCTCGGTCCAGACAGTGGGGTATACAGTAGGTGATTATTACTACCTATTAAATCAAACGCATTATTTTTTTGACAGGCGTTTGCGTTAGAATCGAAATAATTAGATTCGTCAAGATATAAAATGCGTTAAATAAAATCCTACCTACTTGCATCAATTTCCAGGATGTATATGGTACAAAATAACGGTCATCTATTTCGAATTTACATTTTGTTTATGGAACGTTTTATATTCAAAAGGTCTCTGAAACGGTTTTGAGTTTGTGATGTCGCCCTGAATGCATTTAAATGTTATCAATACAGGGACACAGTTTTGAAATACAAACAAAACATTAATCAAGATCTCTGCTGTATTTAGATGTGTTGTGATTTTAACATCTTTTTGTGGCTATTTACTTACACATATACTAAATATATTTCAGGAACCAAACTTGGATTTTTAACATATCGTTGTCTTTTCTGCCCGACTACGTCTGCCTTTTTGATACGTTTTTATCATGTTCAGGTTGTACTAGGTACTTATTTAAATTTGAGGTTCAGTAAGAGTTAGGCCAGCTCTTTTCAATAATGCAGTCTGCTATTTATGACCACTGTGAATGAGATGGGGGGGGGGGGGATTCCTAATTTTTTTTAATAAATAAATAGGTCCGCCCGCATTTGACCGCACTCTCATTGTACCAGATTCGCAATAAACCAGAGACCATGAAACTTTTTATTGTAGCATCCGCAAATTAACAGGATACTTTCAGATTTCCGCGTTTTACCTTCAACGCGAATGACCACGAAATCTAAAACTTAATATGATATTATCGTCGATCAGGTGTACAACCCTGATCGAAGGATATTAGGCATTATTGTAGGTACAGCGGTTATGTTCTCTTCGGTAGGTACCCTAGACCCTTCGGTCTTAGCCATTATTCCTGCTTGTCCATCAAGGCTGCGATGCTGACCGCGCTGTGATGGCCTGGACCTGCGCTACGCTGCGCTTTCAACCATCATTTATGCGCGGCCTGCAAAGCAGCCATTACAAACCGCGGCAGTAATGATTAATTTAATGTCACTGCCATAAAATATATGAAGGAAACAGTTCAACAAATATCATCATCATCATCACCTATCTACTCACATATGTAATTTATCAATACCTACTGTGAAAATTGTCTATATTTACTTGTAAAAATAATATGAACGCAAAACGCCTGTCAAACAAGATCATGCAATAGCCAATGTGTATATTATAAGTAAAGGGAAGTTCACTGAGCACGAGAAAAATACGTAATTTTTAATCCTCTGTGCCCATTTAGATGGAGAGAGGCACAGATTCCTGAAAACCGGGAAAAGGTGGGATAATAACAGCAACGTTTACTCACCACCATTAAATCACTGCTATCACTGGACTTCTTATCCGGACGACAATCTGGTGCGCACGAAATCAGTGTACCTACCTATAAATATAGCTACCATTTCATAAATCGTTCTAATTCGATATGCCTCATTCTGTTTCTGTAGATTGCTCCGGGATGGCGAAGCTCTATTTTTAAATGCCATTTTAATTTCTGATAGTGACCGCTTTCGTGCTAAATATGTAAGTGGCCAGTTGCTGTTAGAGAATAAAAAATTCACTCATGTTTATTTATCAGTTGGTATCGAAACCGTTTCGTTTATTTATACTGACAGAGTAAGTACTGAGTTTGAAGCACACCTATGGATGTAAATAAAAAAGGGCATTCAAGGTACTAAGTAGTCCCCGAAAACAGTTTACTGAAGTTAGGTACCCCGTAAGTTGGTTATAAAAAGGTGAAGGATAAATTCGGACACGAGACCACTAACTTCTCACGGTAGCTTAAGTAAAGCATGTCCCGGCTTTAGGGACGGATAGATGCGGGTTCAAGTCCCGCTCGTGATTCAAACTTTTCCTTTACAAATTAATTAGGTGCAACGCACACAATTCACGCGTCGATTTGGTTATGCTGATGAAAGCTCTGAATAATATTGTTTCCGTCAGAGCAGAGCGTCGGAAAGATCGTCGAATTGCGTCTGCCATAAGCAAGGTGATCGGTGTGGTACGAAGAATTTAGAATTAAGAACGTCTGCCATAAGCAAGGTTTAAGAATTTAGAATTATAATTCTAAATTCTTCGTATGACACCGATCGCTTTGCTTATGGCAGACGTTGGTAATTCGACGATCTAAATATCTATATCTTACCATCAAGTGTTTCATCTCGCAGTTGTTCGCCAGCCAGACTGACGACTATCTCTGCTCTGACGAAAGCAATATTATCCAAAGCTTTCATCAGCTTAACCAAATGGACGTGCGAATAATGTTTATAGTCACAGTTGACAGTCAAATTGCAGGGATTTCCCCGCTGAAATTGTTGTTTTCCTGGTAGTTGTGGGTAAATAAATATATATAAGATTAGACAGCTGAGTTAGGACCTATGTTCACGGTAAAAACAAGGTTCCATCTTTCTATTCGCAGTCATCGTAAAATCAAATACTTTCATACCAATATTGAGGTCACAGGTAGGTAGGCATATACTTTACTTAGATAAGTAGGTATTAAGACAGAACTTGACAAATCAAAATTAAATTTGTGCCATAAGCTATTTTTTGATTCACGACCTTGCTCCAAATCCAATTCAAATTAAGTAGCTTTAAATGTAAATAAGTAGAAATATTTATAATGTTCAGTTCAGCATTCTAAGCATAAAACGAATTTGGCTAACAAAAGCTAATCATCATCATCATCATCATCATCATCATCATCATCAGGTAGAAGATATCCACTGTTGAACATAGGTATTCCCTACTTTGAACGGCTATTTCCCTGTTGCATCCAATGGCTCTCCTGATATTGACCGGGGGCCTTTATCCCGTAACTCGATGGCGATGGTGATCGTGTGCTGTCTTGCTCGCACGCACGAACTAGTAAATTGGCACGTGCAGGATGGCAGGCAAAGTCCATGTCCACGTATTAGAGGGTAGCGTCGCGGCCATACGCCTTCCGGTTCGTGCTGGTCACCACTCAAAATCTTTCCTTTTCCTTCGGTTGTCAGTTCTGCGAGCAATGTAGCTTGCACCCACAATATAAGTGCAGTAGCTTTAAAACCAAGTTTTTTTGAGATAATATGGCGCTTTATCTCACCACTGAAGATGCCATGACCGTATGGACGCAAAAGTAAGGAAAGTGGACACTGGCAGAAGCTGGGAAATTGCTAAGCAGAAGAACATAATGGCGCTTTGAATATTCAACCGAAATGGCGTAGGTATTAAAGATGGAGTAGTAGACACTTGCATGTCACTCACATGCAATATAGTTACGAGCCTGAAAACATATATAGGCTTCAAAAATTTCTAGTCCAAGTTTATAAATATAGCTTATAAGCTACTCTATATTGTAGTAATATATACAAAGGTGTAGGTAAAAAGTTCAATGCTATATAATGAAACCAAAATGAAACTCCCTCTACAACTGATGATTAGTCAAATTGGAAATAGCTCTCAGCTATTTTCACTCAGAATGTTTTCAAAACTGACTAATTGTTTAATGAATATGGACTTGCACGAGTTTCATAAAACTTGGGATAACACAGTCATCCAAAATGTCAAGGGCATTGCTTGTAAACTACTGCAGTCTGACTGCACAGTAGACTATGCGGGGCCACATAGGGGCCCACTCATAACTATGGCCCTATTACTGATATGATTATGTTATGGTAGATAAACAAAGCAACCTTATTATAAAACATTGATATTCTTTGGTAACTACAAAGAAAGACTCAAAAAATACGTACTTTTGCGTCTTTCTTGAAATCCTGAAAATATTGTTTCTGAATCTTCATCGTGCCTTATTAAAATAGGTACATATCACAAAAATGGACGCCTAATTTACGTGGATAACTGAGCCAAGTCATATTTATTAGTGTTGGATCTCATTGCTTTTCGCTAAGAGACAGCGTGACACGCGGTGAGAAGCAGTACCTACTCAGTGCTCAGACCTGGGGGCTTTCCGGCTTTAGCCTAGATTTTATTGACCGAGCGAACCAAGTGAACGAATGTCTCTGCTTCCGGATCTACGTACTCGCGTACAGGTCAATTTATCATCAAGTCTTGACGAAACTTGGTACTTATTCCAGCTTTAACAAGTATCTACATGATTTTTTAATCGTCGGCGATATTTGATAGGAGAGGTGTATTTTCCCCAAAATTGGCGGAAGTTTAAAGCGGTGCCATTTACCAGCATATTTTTAAGTTTTATACTTTAAAATAAATAATAATACATTATTTAAGATCAAAGATTTAAATTTCAGTGTACCTTTGCTTAATGGTTTACGTAATTTAAATATCAAAGAACCTTTTGTTCAGCACAAATACCAGCTTTATCATGCCAGTTAAAAGTGCCCCTGGACCTTCCCTAAATCTAACCCTGGCTTTTCTTCTGTCTGCAACCGAGAAATATATATTTACAGCCGAGACATTACCAGTTCTCGGTGTTCTTATTTAGATCACCAGATTTGGGTAGATAGGTACCTACCTACAGTCCTAAATTATTATAGGTACTTTTTTTAACGATCACGTAACTACATAGATCCTGGACCTTAACTAGGATTCCTTGTATCTGAGATCCAGGAACTATTAGAACCACTGTCCCACAACACCCAGAGATAGTACAAGTCTTTTGCGCTTTTTTCCCTCTGCATAAACACTTGTCCTGTCGAGGGAATCGAACCCTCCGCCTCCGGGTTATAAGGCGACCTCAACAACTCCAACAGAGGCTGTTTACGCAGTTATACTTTGAGAGTTCTGGCATTTATATCGTCTTTGTTATTAGAATTAAGGCACGACGGCATTTTTTTATATTTCATGACTAACCGTATAGCACAGAATAGATATATAGTGGGTAATAGCTCTGCTGGTAGAGCATGGCCCTGCCTTCTGAATTGTTGGTTGTGGGTTCGATTAACATTTTTTCAGTATACCTATATCAATAATTCTATAATATCGCGGCTAGTATACAGTTCAAATGTTCTTTGTAGTGGATAGTATAGCTCATTTTTTAGTTTTTATTATTGTAGTAGCTAGTTTAAAGAATCAAGGAACTTTGCCCGATTTAAAAAAATACTTAAAGTAATAAATAAAATTAAAATAAACCACCTAAAATATCCCGTCAAAAGAGTTTCTCCAACTCAAAGAGTTACATTTCGAAGAGCGTTTGAAGAGTTAGGACAAATAAATAATCTTAAGTTCACGTACTTGAAGTATTTTTAAATTTCCTTATGGCTGTGAGTCACTGCAGCATTTCTGCATGTAGATTATCGTTGCAGATTGCAGATCTCTGAAAAATATTACGATGGGTTAAAACGCCCTGACAGAATCCGATTGCCACCAGTAAATTTACTAGGTGGTAGGACTTATCTGCAAAGTTCTCTATGTAGGTACCACGGCTTTGCCAGTTATTCTGCCGCCAAGCAGTAGTGTGCAAGCACTACTGGGTTCCAGTTTGAAGGGCACTGTAGCTAGTAAAATTACTGGGCAAATGAGACTTTAAGAACTGATCTCACAGTCTAGAAAACTTTTTAGACTGTGTGATGTCTCAGGATGACGTGCGCAGTGCGTAGTGTCACGCAAAACTTTAATTTAAGGTTCGAGTGTCACTGCAATCTGTTATGGGCAGCCGGACGACCAACTAGCTCGTCACGTCATTCGTTTACATAAAAATAGAAATTTAAATTTGAATGTATTTACGAGTTTCAATACTTATTTTAAGTGCATAGAAAGAAAGTTGCATAGTAATTAGTACATATATTCATAAGTATAGAAGATACTACAGTACAACCTATCTTGGTGCGTAGTTACACAGAAGGGTTGAGGAGGGGGGAAAGTAAGGGGAAGTAAGGGGAAGCTGGGGGAAGGAAAGGGGAGGAAGAGAAAGGGGAGGTAGGAGTGGTAAGAAGGTGAAGGGAGGACGAGGGAAGTGGGAGAAATAAAGGGAAGGTGAGGGGATGTAGGTAAGGGGGAGGTAGGACAGGTAAGAAGGCGGAGGGAGCACGAGGGAAGTGGGGGGAAATAAAGGGAAGGCGAAGGGATGTAGGGGGAGGTGAGGGGAAGTATGAAATGTCCACATCAAGGCAGTTTTAAAGTATAATTATTCGTCCACACATGCATAATAAATACAAAGAGAACATAACCGCTAAAATCTTTTATTGTAGTTCAACGAACCGCCACCAGGTGGATGCGAGGTGAATGTTTAGTGAGGACGTTAATATATCAGGATATCATAACAGGGGTGCATCCGTGATCCGTTTGAAGTAATTCGTCATATCCGACGCAGAAGCTGCTCAAGATCAAGATTCTTACGGTAAATAATTTTTCCGGCTGTTTAAAATCTTATTTAGTAAACTAGCTACGCCCTACGGTTTCACCTGCGGATAAAAAGTATCGTATTTATTAATTAAGCATATAAAAGTATCTCCATTCTAAAAAAAAAAAAAAAAAACCAAAAAAATCCCGAAAGAAATCCAAAAAAATCCGTTGCAGCGTCTGGAGGCCTTTATGATCAGACTGCCTACAAAGCAAAAAGACTACCAGGGCAGATTGACTAATAAGCAGAAAGTCTAAAATGAAGAATGACTAAAAAGCGGAAAGGGAACTAACACATACTCATAAATATGTATTCATACTGTATTCTTTTAAGTGGGTAGGTAACCTAAATTCTTAAGTATAGTGAATACCTACAATGTTTGGGTAGGTAGGCATATTTATTCCCGAAATAAATTTCATTTCATTTTCGTTTCATTTCATAAATACAAGAAATGATAATAAGGAAAGCACTAAACACTGTGGAGGTTTCAATTTACTCTTCTTCGCTCATAAAATATGGTCAGCAAGTCAGCACAGTGCAAGTAAGATAACCATACTTTTGAAATTCATGTTCTCATTTTTCATCTTTCATTCATGTAGGTACTCATTTTTCCCAAATTTTTAAAATGGCAGAGCCATGGGGGCTTAAAAAGTAAAAACATTGTTTTTCAATTTGAAGACATGCAAAGAGACTCACAAGGTGTACAGCTTACAGAGCCACTAGTATATTCATCATCATCATTATCATCATCAGCCTGAAGACGTCCACTGCTGAACATAAGCCTACCCCAGAGAGCGCCACTTTGAGTGGCTGCTCGCCTCCTACACCCATCGGCTCCCCGCAGCTTTCGCCAGATCGTCGGTCCACCTAGTGGGGGCCGGCCTACGTTGCGTCTTCCGGTTCCGGTTCCTAACTAGTGTTTTAGTAGAGTGAAAATAATAATTGAACAATATTTTTACAACGTATTTTTATTTGCCGTGTGGTCCCGGTATGCGAATAGGACTACCCTACCTCTTCCCGTGGGTACCGTAAAAGCCGGCAAAGAGAATATCCAGGGAATGGGCAGAAGCATTCTCCTCGGTACATTAGAATCTTCTGCGATCACCAAGCCGCCTGCCAAGCGTGGTGATTATGGCAAATCTCCCCCTCCCTATGATAAGCGTCCAAAGTGACGTTTTACGGGGGAGGCCTGTGTTCAGCAGTGGACGTCTTCGGGCTGATGAAGTGAAGTGAATATTTTTACAAGATTGTTTGTGCGACATAATAAGAGGCATGAAGGCATGGTTATGTCAAGATATGCAGATGACAAATGCCAACGGAACATTCTAAAACGTCGGCACAATAACTGGTAACAAAGAATGATATAAACCAGATAAACATTATTGAAACGTGGACAGTTCTGTTACCGACAAGCACAGTATGCGGAAGTAAATATAGGAATCTTTATTGGGCCTACTTAGTTTACTTCCGTAATACTACTTAAGACACTGTTTTTGACAGATAGGTTAAAAAAGTACAGATGGTTTTACGGATGAGAAGGCCAATAATCAATCCATCTGTCACGCGCACGTTTTTACCCCCATCCATAGACAGGTTTTTAATGAAATTGTCAATAATAATAATATGACCAAGAGTACCTAGATTTGATCAAAAATAAAATAAATATGTACTAAACCGATAATTACCGATTTTAGTTATACGCAATGTGTCACGCACGCACTAGCAATTCACCCAGCAATCAGGCGCTGATACATAAATTTCTCAAGGGGAGGGCGCACAAATCATTTTAATAGGGGAGTCCAAGAGGGAAATTTGGGGATATGGTGGTAAAACACATAAGTATACGAAATGAGACCAATTTGTGCTCTTTTCTTTAAATGATGAATTCCATGCACCTATATCTTCCTGGTAAATTGGTTAATTACCGCACTTGGTGTTGGACTGCCTGCGCCAAGGGGGGGAGTGCGCCCCCCCTGCGCTCCCCCCCCCGTATCCGCGCCTGCCAGCAATACGTAATCACTTCACATCACCTAGCATGACGTCATTTTATGGAATACCAATATTATGTGATGTGAGCGCTGGGTCCGGTGATCCTAGCGCAGCCGAAACAACGGCTGCTAGGATCATCCAAATCGATCAAGATGTGTCTTGGGCGGCGACGACGGGGTGTAGAATTCTTCAGGCATTGAAGCCGGTATTGTATCTTTCACTCCTGGGTCTCATACTCTACCAAACTCTTTTGTTTACATTTCGTTTGTATCTTTCACTAACTTCCTCAATTTTGTTTACTTAACTTCTTGGCCCGACCTTTTAGTATTACATAATAAATTTTTTATAGCAAAAAGTTCGTCAATCGACCGACCTTTTTGTCTCTTCCTCGGTCATCAATTGTTTTTTTTATGAACTGAGTTAATGGTTTTCTTTTGTTTATTTACAATTTGCAGACCGTGACAGCCTTGGATTATTTTCTTCCTCCTCGTTGATTGCCAGTCACTACGCCAGAAGTACCAATCATGAAAAGAAGAACCTAAAGTTAATAAGCATAAGTACTTACTATGGTTATTTTATACCTAGCAAGTTAATATAAGTACCTAATCTGATAATAATACCTAATCGATGCGACGCGTGACCAAAATGCTGGCACTTATTTGGCCCAACGCATCAGCATTGCAATTCAACGTGGCAATGCGGCCAGCATGTTGGGTACGCTACCTACCGGTAGTGGGCTGGAGCACTTGGATTGTCTATAGGCCATCGCGGCTATTATACAGTCCATAAGTGTTCTTTGTAGTAGGTAGTGTAGCTAGTTTAGTTTAGTTTAGTTTTTATTATTGTAGTAGTTAGCTTGAGTAATAAAGGCAATTTACCCGTTTAAAAAAAATCTGATATAGATAGTGAAATTACTTGATGAGACTTATTATACTTATATAGGCATAATAATATAAAAATAAGTACCGTAACCCTCGAAATTGCTAAGGTTCCGCTGCCGCTGTCTGTCTGTCTGTACGTCCGTCTGTAACCAGGCTGTATCTCATGAACCGTGATAGCTAGACAGTTGAAGTTTTCACAGATGATGTATTTCTGTTGTCGCTATAACAACAAATACTAAAAAACAGAATAAAATAAATATTTTAGGGGGCTCCCATACAACTAACGTGATTTTATTGCTCGTTTACCAGATGAGTCATAGATGGCGCTGCTTTAAATAGTATTGCTACTCAACACTGGATGGCAGGAATAGATAATGTTACGGAACCCTTCGTGCACGAGTCCAACTCGCACTTGGCCGGTTATTTAGGCCCGTTTCACATGCATACGATTACGGCACAGTCACCATGTAAAGTAAAAATGTATGAACTACTATATGTGAAACGGGTCAAAGGCATAAGGCAGCCCCCACATTGGGCGGTAGCGATATCGCTGCGTTATCGCCGCGATATATCACCGCGTGATCCCCGCGACATTTTACCATCGTGCGGCGTGTGTCGCCGCGATATCGCGCGAAGTCACTCGAGGATCGTTACCGCCCAATATGGGTGCAGCCTAAGTGGCACTTCTAGTGTTACAGAAACCATTGACCTCTTCCCATCAGGAGCACCGTATGTATGCTTGTTTGCTACTTATACAGCATAAAATACCTGATATCTTGAATCCAGATCGGACGCAGTGTGTAATCGTTTCACTGTAACCGCTATGCATTTCAGATTTGGCTCGCTCCACTTCCCGATTCCCGGCCCCGAACTGCATCTGTTTACGTTTATTTCGAACATGAATTATTACGGGAATTTCGATAAATTACATCAATATGTGGGGTTAATAGCATTTCAGATTTATTTCTTTTTGATATACTTTGTTTTTTTTTTTTAACGGGCAAATTGCCTTTATTACTCAAGCTAACTACTACAATAATAAAAATTAAACTAAACTAAACTAAACTAAGCTAAACTAAGCTAAACTAAACTAAACTAGCTACACTACCTACTACAAAGAACACTTATGGACTGTATAATAGCCGCAATGGCCTATAGACAGTCCAAGTGCTCCAGCCCACTACCGGTAGGTAGCGTACCCAACATGCTGGCCGCATTGCCACGTTGAATTGGACTGCCTTTGTTATTGCCAACTTTTCAAACTGATTGAAGACTGACAAAAATGATTGATCAATGTGGCTTTAGTTGAGGTCGAGTTATGTTTTGCGCATTAACGCATCGGATAATATAATTAAATTCTTCAAGAAGTTATGGAGCTTCATTTCAGAGTTATGGGTTCAAACTCCATTTCTAATCAAAAATTTTCCAAATATTATTTCATTTAATCTTTCATTTTCACTAAGGTGGTTCTAAGGTCTTTCATTTTTACGACCAGAATTAAATTGTACATGATCACAGCTAGATTAACTGCACGAACTCGCTGAATGTTTATGAAGCACACTCCCTTATTTGGACTTTTACTCCCTTTTTTTCTGCGTGTGGTGCTGCTAAGCTTTTATATAATATTTTTAGAACTAGTAATTATCAATACATGTAGCTAAGTTAGGGTATGATGGGGCTGACATATAATGTGGTAAAAGCCTCTAAACAAATCATGAATAAAAGAAATAAAACACTCCCTTATTTGGATCATATCAAATTCGCACGCGGAGCGTCATTCACGGACTCACTGGCTGAGTCGCCATCATGTAAGGACGGGTGTTTTGGAAGACAAGTGACACGACAATACATAACAATCAATACCTATTCAAATAACTCGCCCCTGATTGTACCAGGTGCAAAAGTGCCCATCACACTGGCTGCATTGCCACGCTGTATGGCTATGGCCAACCGTTGCACCAGATACGAACCGGAGCGGGAGTCAACTGTTTTCTCTTTGATTCTGCGATTGAGACAGATCTGGTTAAATACTGGCTATATTGAATATGAAATGTAGGTATTAACATAGTTATTTGTATTATCGAATTAAGTATATGCTACATATCAGTAGACTAGCAAGCTTCGAGGATTTACAAAGCTTGAAGCCAGCAAGGCGTTTGCCTAACAAACTAGGTGCATGTATTGTTATTTATATATGGTATAGAATATACGTCCAACTTCCTTGACTAACAGACATCAAAACCAGGTTTTTTTTTTCTTATATTTTGGCTCCACACATAGTGTATTTAGCCAGTGTCAAGTATTGTAGTTTTTCATCGTATTATGAAATATTTCATGTAAAGTCAAGTCTTAGTCACAGTCAGTCAGGGTAGTCATAGTCCAGTCTAAGTCAGGTAGTCATAATCCAGTCTAAGTCATGTCCTTGTAAAGTAGTGGCAACTTTACTAGAGGCTTCTATGGAATTTTGGAAGCAACACGAAAAACCACGTTTCACTACATTATATCACTTGCCAACACTTATACTCGTAATTCAGCACTTAATGCGTAAAATGCCACTAATTTTAAACATTAACACTAGAAAAAGCATAAGTTTTGTGAAATAATACAATGCAACGACGACGTGAACTTTTTCACGTTCCCGCCAAAACTCAACCAGGATCTTATGTCCCCAACCCTTTGGATAATCTAAGCCCCAATCACAGAGCAGCGAAAAATTGCGAGCATATTTTTTCTCTACTCTGTGTCCCCCACAGAGCAAGAAAAAAAATACACTTTGCCGAAGCGTCATATTTTTCAATGCTCTGTGGTGTCCCCAATCTTAGGATAAATCACATTCCTAAGGACAAGTTACGCATTCAATTTCTTACTCACTTATTTCAATACTAATACGATCTCAGACAATAAACACCAGTGCATTATTCTCTGTATCAAAACAGAGTAGCTTCCAGTAAATGGTACAAGCACTCGACCTCATTGCATGATGATCACCGGCTCTTGAACAATCGGAACATAATCCTGACTTTGCTATTAATAGATTATCTGGAAACGTGTGATTGAAATTAGTAAAGGCTGTGGTATACCACAATCTTTACTAAATTCAATTAGTACAGAGAAATAAGTAAATATAATCTACAATAATAATTAGCTGTCAATACTAGTATAAGTTTATAGTAAAAATTGAATAGATAAATAGAACTCTTTATTATCTCACCAAGGAAATATAGGTACATGCAGGAATAAAATCTTATGAGCTAGTCTCTTACAGACAACCTTTAGATCGACGGTAACGGTATCAGTATAAAAAAGATTACATGGCGGTGTAAGACAATTTAAGGAGAAACAATAAGTACAGGTAAATAATAACCAGTCAAATGCGAGTCGGACTCGCGCACGAAGGGTTCCGTACCATTATCTATTAAAACGAGCAAAGGAATCACGTTTGTTGTATGGGAGGGGACGGACAGCAGAGTCGTAGGGTCCGTTTTACCCTTTGGGTACCCTAAAAACTACTTTGTAATTTTATGTGCTTAGAACAATAATTTAAATTATTATTAGGCTTCTGATTTTCACTTGTGAAAGTGTTAAAAATAGCCTATTTTTTTAAGTATTCGACTTGCGAGAAAACTTGTCGTTGTTAGCGTGAGACATACTCAGACTCAGGCACTACCATAGTCTTTTCACTGTCTCTGCTCTGACGAGAAAAAGTGTCGAGTAAAATTTGTCGCGGTGCGCATGCTAGGCGGGCTGAAAACCTGTCCCTACCACTCGTGACTCTTGAAATATGACATGACTAAGCCGTATATGAACCGCCTTGAGTTAATCATCACGTGAAATGGTAATTAAGTTTACGTCCGGTGTAATAAATTAAGAAGAGTCAAGACGCTCTGTTCTATTTATACCACTAACTCTTATAAATGTTTTAATTATCAAGGCAGAGGAAATCTTGTGAAAAATTATTCTAATAATTTTTAGTATTACCTTGGATGCGACAAAACCTTTGATATACATCTATACCTTGTTACCCATATACACTACACGTGCTATAATGATGTAAGAAAGGTATATAAATAATAACAATAAACAATCAAAATGTAGGTAACTATACCTGCGCATAAATTAGATAAATAAGTAATAACTTCTATTGGTCAATAGGGCACAATCACAAAGGTACCTACAAAAGAAATCTCAATAGTTTGATATGATGGCCAAACGGTCAATGACAATCGAAAGATAGAATGAATTAAATTCAATAATTTTTTTTTTCTTCTATTTTTGACAACTATTTGAAATCATATTAGGATTTGAGCTTAATTTATAGACATCGGTGTCGATTCGGCGGCACACCGACTAACCTAAATTTTCTCTAATTTTAATTTAGAGCTGTCAAACAGCTTGAAGACGTCCACTGCTGAACATAGGCCTCCCCCACAGAGTGCCACTTTGAGCGGATGCTCGCCTCGTGCATCCATCGGCTCGCCGTGATTTTCACCAGACCGTCGCGGTCCACCCCGTGGGGGGCTGGGTTAGTTTTTTACGCCTTTACTATAACTCAACTCAATACAACAAAACGTCATACGTCATATTTATTGATCACTTTTTACGATCATTAGGTAGGTAGGTAGGTACCTACTTTAAATTAATAACGTATTTAAAATAAATACTTGCTTTGTCTGCAGATTTTCTATCACCTAGTACAGCTACTCGACACTAGAGGCGCGAGTGGCGTCACTTCATTTAGTTGCACGGCTAAGCAGTTCTAAATTAAGTTCAACGTAAATACCGAATAGCTTTTGTGACGCTTGGCGACTAAACTAAAATTTTAAAGTGGGCTAAAATAAGACATCTCTAAAACCACCGAATCGACACCATTACCAAACATTACACAAAATAATCATAGTAATTAAGGCCTCGTATTAGTATGACGCGACGCGACGTTCAGTCATCGATCGGCGCTCAAGTCATTCTATTTTTCTATATACAATTATAGTTAATTAACTATTAAGAAGCTATTAAGTGACTAATGTTCATATTTTGATGAATGAAATTTTGACTCAAGTACCAATTTACGACTGAGAGTCGCTCTGGCATACGTACCTTAAAGGCAAATAATATGCACATTTTTTTAAAACTTTAGTCTTAAAAGAGGCAAAAATAAGTTTTGATCGCTCAATGTACCTCGACCCTTACTGTAAAAGGTTCACCTTGTAATAAGGTAGGTAAATGTGTCAAAGCCACTTCTAAACTGATGGGAAGGCTGGACGCCTTGAATAGAAAATGAATAAAATAACCGGCCAAGTGCGAGTCGGACTCGCGCACGAAGGGTGCAGTACCATTTCTCTATAAAAACGAGCAAAAAAATCACGTTTGTTGTATCAAATCATTTATTCCTAAAAGGGTAAGTACATTTTAGTTCTTATAATAATTATTATAGATCGTCCTAATCTGCCAATTTTCTGGTGTGCAAATTTTTATTAGGTTGTTTCTTACGTTTAATAATTATAAAATTATAAAAGTATGGGAGAAATATTGATGTATTCAGTTTTTAGTATTTGTTATAGCGACAACAGAAATAAATCATCTGAAAATTTTAACTGTCTAACTATCACGGTTCATGAGATACAGCCTGGTGACAGGTGGACAGACAGATAGCGGAGCCTCAGTAATAGGATCCGTTTTACCCTTTGGGTAAGGAACCCTAAAAATTATGCACATAACATAATGTAGGTAAGTAGGTTACATAATATTTTTGTGTCTTATTCATTTTGTGAAGAATCAATATATAGGCCAGGCAAGTCGACACAAAAAGAGCAAACATCGCAAACACGCACGTATCTATGATTTTTTTGATATGCTGTTAGGACCCCTAAGATTAGTTTATACCCAAGTTTGCAACCTCCCAAACCATGGGCTACCCTCGTGGTGCTCGAAATTCTGGAACTTGTTTTAGTTTATTAGAAAAAACTACTTAAGGCAAGGGTTTTCCGTTTTTCGTATACGTGCCTATATTCTAATATTGTAAAGCAAACTTGCTTCAATTTGAGGCCAATGAGCTGTTTAGATGCATTGGTTGCGGAGATACAGCTAGTCAAAGATGTTTTTTTTCTTCTTCTAAAAAGTGAAAATTTATCGGTAGGGTAATTTTCCAAGACACGCACCGGCTAAATTAGTGGTTGTAGAAAAATGTCTTGAGAGAGCAATTTGTAGAGAATTCAATTAGCTTCAATTTAATGTTAGTTTCGGCTACATATTTTCCACAAAAATTAATACTTAAATATTGAATTGGGATTACGGGAAAATGATAACAACATTTTAATGCTAGTGTATTATATTTCTTTTGTAGACAACGTATAAGAATATGAATTTAATATTGTTTGTTTAAGTAAGTTTGCCATATGTAATCATTATGATATATATCTCAGAATTCGATTCTTATTAGTGTCACTATCGAATGGTGTAATACCTAAACACAGGAAGTGATTTTATTGCAGCTAATCAAAACATTTAGCGACAGTTTTTAGCTAGCGTAAATTGTTTTTTTTATAAGTAGGTCCTAGGTCTAGGAATTACCGCCTAGCTACGGAAGCTAATAGTTTAGCTCACAGGGCACGAAAAAAAAAACGCTTCGCCCCCGATGCGAAGCGTCATATTTTTTTATGCTCTGTGGTTTAACAACAGTAGGAGGTATTTATTTATTATTTAATCTGTGACTTTCCAATCCAGCATAGAATGCGTTGTTGTGTATCTTGAAACAATACCTGCTAAGCTTTCGCTCCAGTTTTAGATAGATAGATAGAAAATGCTTTATTATTGCACAAGAGTAAATCAAGTACCTACATAAGCGAACTTAATGCTAAGTAGAATTTTCGTCCAGTTAACCTTTGTGTAGTGTGGAGCGAGTGGTAGTTCTGGTTGAAAAAGAGAAAGAGAAAAGATTCATCATTTTCATCATTAACGGTCTGAAGACGTCCACTGCTGAACATAGGCCTCCCTCAGAGCACGCCACCTTGAGCGGCTGCTCGCCTCCTGCATCCATCGGCTCCCCGCAGCTTACACCAGGTTGTCGGTCCACCGAGTGGGGGGCCGGCCTACGCTGCGTCTTTCGGTTCGTGGTCGCCACTCGAGAACCTTTCTTCCCCATCGGTTGTCAGTTCTACGAGCGATGTGGCCTGCCCATTGCCAATTCAACTTACTAACTCTAAGAGCTATATCGGTCACTTGTTCTTAGTTCTCCTGCGGATCTCCTCGTCATCCGTGTGGTCCCGGTTACGAATAGGACATAGGACCACCCCATCTCTTCCCGTGGGTGCCGTAGAAGGCGGCTAAGGGAATATCTAGGGAATGGGTTGCAGCGTTCCCCTCGGTCTTGGTGATAATCCTCACCTACTGCGATCACCAAGCCGCCTGCCAAGCGTGGTGATTATGGCAAACCCCCCCCCCCCCCCCCCTAATGACAAGAGAAAAGATTACCTAAATAAAGTGTAATAATAAGAGGTAAGTAGAGTAATAATAATAGTTTAGATATACTTATAGGGTTTTTAAATAATAATAAATAATACATACAATATCCTATACGTAATGTTATATTATTTACTTAAACCTTTTGCAAATTTAAATAAAATTAATAAAATAACAAGTAGGTACTTAGGTACCCACTTATTTAATAACAATTTGAATGGATATAAATTAAGTGTTGGTAAAGTTTTCATGGTTTTTCTACATGCGAAAATCATCATAATGCCATATAGCCAATACCATGTACCATATAGGGTTTACTATAAACCTAAATAACTTAATTTTCCCACCAAAATAAAGCACCAACTTTCCTCCACCATTACATAAAAATGTACGTTATGCTGTGCACTGTGCAGGGCAGGGCAGGGCATTGCTGCATCGGTGTCAATAGATGCTAATATCTGAATATGCTAAATATAAATAGATGTAGAAGAACAAGCAAGACATGAGAACATCACTTGTATGTACAACCCACGTATGAAATTCATCTCTTCAAACTGGAACTACCTTAAAAAAATGCAAAAAAGGAAGTATTTTGCATTAATTTTTATTTCACTACTCTGTTGTCCTCTCAGAAGTATAAAACTGTCATTAACTTTTTAGGTCTTTGTAGTTTGATTGCGAAACCATAAAAAAACAATCTGCCACAAATGCGTAGCTCAAAGAGCAGTTAAACTGTACTGCTGTCAACAAACTTTCAATGAGTGGCTAAAATAGGTCTCCAAGCCCAGATGCCTACAAAACCTAGGAACTTTCCGCAGGTCATTCCCCCCTTAATGAAGCATCCCATTGTATACAGACGACTAGACAATTCCGGAGGACGTATAACATGGAGGTAAACAATGAGATGTATTGGGTTACTTGTTACTGGTCTGCGCTCACCACAAGGTTGTGTCTGAGTGCTGTCGGTATCAGAGTACTAGTAATGGGGGTGGGCTTGGACAGTCGATATTAATTAAGTCACTTTTATCGATATTATTTATTAAACAAAAATAAGTGGTAATATATTCTATCTAAACGAATGACGTGACGGGCTAGTCGTTCACCTTATGGTAAGCGTCACGACAACCTATAACTACAACAGTTGCATTCAATGTGCGCTGTACAATGTACAGTGCACAGTGCGGGCGCAATCCAGAAATGTCAGCACAGACAAGTATTTCGATTTATAGACTGTGAGATACAGACCCTTTAAATTGAAACACAGTTAGTGTGTGTAGTGCTTATGCACACTATTTGGCGGCTCAACTGACAAAGTGGTGGTTATTATATACTTGACGAATTCAATCTTACCTATTTTTAAACATGTTATTTTGTGAAAATAATAATTTTACATGGGTAAGTATACCAAAATAATAAGTAATTGGTTGTGAAATACCTATTTATCTAACTCATAACATTATTTTATAACTAGCTGACCCGCCCCGGCTTTGCAAGGGTTGTTAGTATTACGCCCTATCCCAGTCTAAAGGAAGATAGACGGAAGAGGAAAAAAAAGGGATAAAGGATGAAGGTGAAAGGAGCAGTTCATCTTCACTTCGCCCTGGATTCAAACAATCGCTCTCACTCTAAATATATTATTTTGGTCCCTTGTGACACAATCTACTATTTTCTTCTTAAACCAAACGGCAAGGGCGGCGCGGTGCTGAACCTTGATTTCTGCTGTGTACGATTATATCTTAGGTACAAGGATGATCCTGTAAATGGCACAGAATTTCTTTTTAGTGCACAAATTATTGATAAAAACAAACATCTGAAAAGCAAGTATAGGTATTAGGTATTATTTCTCACAGTAATAAAACGCTCCCAAAATTACTCTTCATGAATAATAAAATAAGGCTTCATAATTTCAAGCCCCTTTGTATGTGATTTGAAAGTTCTAGAGTTCACCGAACTGCTATTTGACTTTATTTATTCATTTTCGAAGTAAAAGTGCAATATACTGAAGCAAATTGAAGCTACAAGGTCGTTAGAGGATTCTTTACCAGTGATCATCTATTATGATTATGATTGAGGCTGGCTCTGTTATGAAAATATTAAGTGTAGGTATCTACGTCTTATTAATTTAAATAAATATGATGTAAATTGAAAATATAAATGAAATAATTGTAAATATGATTGAGCATTGAGATTGAGTATTATATATTTACGTTTATTTATCGATATAATATCGAAGTCATATTTTTACGTAATGGACATCCCTAAATCGATAAAAGCGCCATTAGGTTCCGAAGGCAACACGGGCGAAACGATCCAGCGATGCAGCCGTTATGGATGCACTTATTCTGGACGCTTTATTATTATAATAAGTGTTCAAATAAATTACAAAAAGCCACGCGTTTTTGTTTTAGCACACTGGCAGAATATGCGAGAAAAGCGGTGCGTATATATATGGCAAACTGTACTATGCAGCTATGGAAAACGCCTAGAACCTAATTTTCATGGGGTTGCCATTGGAGTAGGCAAATATATGAGTAACCATTTTACTGACAATAAAACGAGCAGTTTTTGCAATATTAGAAATCTTGTATAAAATTAACTAAATAGTCTTGAAATGTTGAAAAACATTTTTGATATGTACTTAATCCGTGCTGTAAACCTATATACGTCGCGAATAAAAAGATTTTTCAATTCGCTTTTATACAGTCTAGAAAAGCCAAACAATCTCAATGCTTTGTGATTAGCCAGGGTCGAAAAGGCGTTGCCCTGTGGATAGTCTATCTATCTTGTCAGGATTACTGGTCGGGTCAGCTCCACCATACCAAGTTTGAGAAGGGTCTGCCAGCTGGCAGATATGATGGTACCTACATGTTTCATACGATAGGCGGAAAAAGGGTTTTTGGAAAATTTCTGGGTTTTATAGAGCATCCTTTTGGTTACTATGTAACATGAATAATACAGAAATTATAGTGTTTATAATGGACAGCGCATTTGAACACATTTCACCTGAAGATGAATTTTCTTTCGTGGAACATATATATAGCATTGTGCCAAACCGTAATGATAAAGATAAAAATCTTTTCGTACATCCATACAACATCTTACATTTACGGTGGAACGTTTCACTAGCGCGGCAAATTAATTTTTTTTTGCGTTCTTTTGCTAATAATAGCTTAATTACTCAACGTGATTACATGAAAACTAATTTTGCGCAAATAAATTAGGGTAAGCGTGTCCCACCTTAGGTTTCATCTACACTTACCATCAGGTGAGATGTGGCCAAACGCTGACCCATTTGCAATAAAAAAAAAAAAAAAATAGAATGTATCAATAAATTACAAATAAAAGTATCACCTACATATCATTGGTTTAGCAACAAATGGTAATAGACTGAAAAACTAAGACGAAATAAATTGTTTGTTGCCATTTGTCGCTAAACCAATGAGATACTTTTAATCGTAATTTGTTGATACATTTTATTTCTTTACGTTAATTCAGTTTTCATGTAATCACGTTTAGTAATTAAGCTATTATTGGCAAAAGAACGCAAGAAAATTTGAATTTGCGGCGCTACTGAAACGTTCCACTTTAACTCAAATCGCTTGTAGCAGTTTACATTTTTAATTTATTTGAAGCATACTGAATATTACCTCACAAATAAATAAATGTAACTTTTATTTTCTTAGACTTTTAATCATTTCAAATATTGTATTTTTACCCTACGACTGAACCAGCCTTTATAAAATCTAATCGAAAATGGCTTTAATCTAATGGAAAATTTTGCTTCAGTGGTGCGAGAGCCCACTGCACAAATACCTACGACATCGAGTAGGCCAATAGGCTAATCCCGAAGAGTACCCAATATCTTTAGATCATTAAACGATATCTAAATATGTAAAAGAAATCAGGTCTGCCAGTTCCGATCCTGCCGGGTCATGGAAATAACTGAAATTTTTTGACGTATTTTTTTGTCAAAATGTACCGGAATGAAAGTTCTGGCAACAGTTCATCATCATTCATCATCATTAATAGCCTGAAGACGTCCACTGCTGAACATAGGCCTCCCCCAGAGCACGCCACCTTGAGCGGCTGCTCGCTTCCTGCATCCATCGGCTCCCCGCGGCTTTCACCAGGTCGTCGGTCCACCGAGTGGGGGGCCGGCCTACGCTGCGTCTTCCGGTTCGTGGTCGCCACTCGAGAACTTTCTTCCCCATCGGTTGTCAGTTCTACGAGCGATGTGGCCTGCCCATTGCCACTTCAACTTACTAACTCTAAGAGCTATATCGGTCACTTTAGTTCTCCTGCGGATCTCCTCGTTCCGGAGCTTATCTCGCAGGGAAACACCGAGCATAGCACGCTCCATAGCTCGCTGCACGACTTTGAGCTTACTAATGAGGCCAACAGTAAGAGACCATGTCTCAGTTCCATAAGTCATCACTGGCAACAGTTAACAGTAATTAATTAATTATGTAAAAAAAAATTGGTCTGCCATTGCGCACCCTGCCGGAAGTACCTGGCAGACCCCTAAGAATGTGCCCTTCACACTCTTTACCTATCTCAGCGAATAGCCCAATGAAACCTACGCCCAATAATAGCCAAGATGCCCTTTATAATAGATTAAAATGTCTGCCAGGTCTAAACTTGGGGAAACTTAATATTCAAGGTATTTGAAGTTGGTGGAATATTTCCATGACCCGGCAGGATCGGAACTGGCAGACCTGTTTTTTTTACATGTTTAAGTGTCAGTTAACGATCCAAAGATAGCCTATTGGGGTATCCGATGACGTAGGTATTTTTGCAGTGGGCTCTCGCACCACAGACTTGTAAGACGATCACTACGAAATGCCCTACTCTACCACCAGACTAAAATATTTCTAAAAAGAAAAGAAAATATCGATGCCATCCAAGTACGCTTATTCAGTGCTCTGAATTGGCTTTTTTAATACTGGGTCGGCGATTTATGTAGGCAGGTATTAGGTTAGGCACTACTTTTCTTTTCATTATCGACGTGTGTAACGACATCCCGTAATTTAGTCTGAGGCTTTTCATTACCAGCTCAGACGTAGATGAGGCCAAAGCTCTGAGATGTAATAATCTTGTAGGTATTCATAGCCTTAACCCAAATCTATAGGTGCTACAGACATAGAGCGGGCTTTGCAATCATTAACAGAACAATTTGCTCCTAATTATTGATCTAAAATGGAAATGAAAATAAGGTAAAGAAACGTTGAATAAAATGGTTCAATTTGTTTGCCTTTTAGTACCCATGTACCGATTTATGCCTACCCTATCCTTGATACATAAATGGTTGAGTAACTTTTACGGCAAAACGGCCTTAATTCAGTCAAGAGTTATAAGTATACTTTCTTGAGTTCAAACGAGACGAACAGCGGTCCACATCTTTGAAAAGTAAAAAATGCTTGCTTATGTATATACTCTAAGAAAAAATGTCACTGGTAGGTACATGATACCTCACCACACGTCAATGGAATCTAGGTTAGTACTTACTGCCTGTAATATAAAGCCTAAAGGTACCTACTGCCGAGGTGGTGTAATGGCGTTGATTCTGCGTCACAGAGCTGAACTAATCTTAAGACGGTACCTATATAATAGTCTTAATGTTAAAGACGGAGATGTTTTAATTTTGTTTAGTTTTAGAGCTTTTTAAACTTGCAGCATTTTAAAAGTAGTGTCTATTAGTAAAGAGTATTATCACAGGCATGGCCATAGGCAGGGGGGGGGAAGGGGTTGGGGGTTCAACCCAAAATCAGCGCCGGTCCAAGAGTAAATCAAGAATGTCCAATTGCCGCACGTATTTTTTGAAATACAATACGGCACATATAAATATTTTCGCGCTCGCTACGCTCGCGTTTAATTTTTCTCCTATATTTTGTTTCATAGCAAGCGCCTTTGTACTGACATCGTAATACTATTACAAAGTTTATTACAATGATTTCAAGTGACTAGACCCTAGAAGTGACATTTATTTAAATTCCACAGGGTAACACAAACTGAAATGCAAGTTAGGTATGTAATGTGATAACGTCGCCAACCAAAAAACGCCCAGTCTCTTGCTCTACATTTTCGACACCGTTTAAAAACAAATACTTATGAGTTTGCTTCTTTACACGTAGGTACGTATATGTATGGAGAGCTGATAAAATTAGTAGGTATAAAATCTATCTTACCGCTCGAGTGCTGCGAAAGATTTCGGAAACAGTGTATAATTATAGTAATCAAGCTGAACCCCCTCCGAAGTGAATTCCTGGCTACGGCCCTGATCACAGGGTAGGTAAGCAAGCTTTAGTTGCACGTCTAGCGTTACAGATGTCCATAGCCTGTGACCACTTTCCATCAGGAGGGCCGTATGCCTGTTTGCTACGAATGCAACACTATATCAACACCAATACTAGGTGGTAGGACTTTTCTGCAACATTCATCTAGGTAGATACCGCTTTGCCAGTTATTCTGCCGCCAAGCAGTAGTGTGCAAGCACTAGTGTGTTTCGGTTTGAAAGGCATTGTGGCTAGTGACACTACTGGGCAAATGAGACTTTGTGATCTGATCACATAATCTTAATCAAATCTCAATCTCAATCCTAATCCTATTACTAGACTGCGTGAAGTCTCAAGATTAAACAGGGTAAAACTATATTAATTTCGCGTTCCGAGTGTTCCTGCCATCTGTGCAGCCGTTACGTTTAACATCAGGCGAATGACTTACGGGTCACGTCAATGATTTACATTTAAAAAAATCAATACAGAATAAGCTCCTCAGACAAATTTGCCTTTTCTGAGCGGCAGCATCCTTGTAACCACTTCACAACAGTTCTGAAATGCATCAAGGATTTCCCAATGGCGCGGCGGCGTGTATCGATATCACATATAATTTTACAAGCATAAATTCGTATGAGATGTGTTTAAGGTATATATTTATACTTATCACGATTTGTAAATCGAGATCGGTACAGCAATTTCAGATTATCATTTGGCGCCATACCGCCGGTCGGTGGTGGACTTATGTGCTTGTTACTATACTGGCAGTCATTATTATTTGGCAGGAAATAGGTAGTATAAATTACTACCCTGTTTCCTGCCAAATAATAATAATGAACTGAAATCCATGTGATTAAATAGGTATTTAGCTGAATGAACTGAAATCCATGTGATTGAATAGGTATTTAATCACATGGATTTCAGTTCATTATTATTATATTTAAATCCTGGTATAAATAGAGGATTTGCGGCATTTTTATAAATTAATGACTAGGGTAGCTAATTTTTAGGGTTCTGAGCTTAAAATCTTAACCCGGGGGTAACCGTATTACGGTTTACGGGCGTAGTGTTATCTTACCGTAAGATTGCAGTAGAAAAAAACCCAACCTACAAAAGTAATTTACAATTAGTAGTTATTTCTTATTGATAAAAATACTTAAAGTATGAAAAAATTTACGAATCCTTTATTCACGTTTCTGCATAGTCATGATTAAATTTAAGTGTCGAAGAGTAGACTATATTAGATTTTCTTTTATACAATTAAAATCAAAAACCTATTAGGTAGTTAATACCCGTATATAGTTTATCAGAAATCATACTTTATAGTCCAAAACTAGGAAATTCATATAAGATTTTTTAAATAAATTTTTGTACGTTATAATGACGCGTCAACGGGGTAACATGACAGTCTCTATTATAAAATAACCAAAAAAAGCCTGTCACGTTATTTCTTTAACAACAGCAAATCAAGAAAATTGTAGTAAAACATCTCTATCAATGACTGCAATTAAATAACGGATAGAAAAACTCACTCATTGTTCTAGTTCTTGTTAATTTTCAGTTGAATCGCCTAGTAATAGATAATAGAGACAATTTACCTAATTTTAGAATCATCATTTAATTGATTTTGTGCGACATAGTAGGATGTCATCATACTCTTTGCCTTTTCCCATTTGTTATTGGGGTCTTCTTCCATCTAACCTGAAGCGGCGAGCTACCAGAATTACACAAGTGACTGCCATCTGACCTCGCAACCCATAAGGAACCAGTAACAGGCGTCAGATTCTATCAGTCGTCTGACTACCCATAACGATTGCCATAGATGTTCTTATGACAACCGGGACCGACGGCTTCGGTCGGTAGGTGTAAAACGTATATTTCAGAAAGGTGTAGTGAATCTGTTTTACAGATTTATCTTACGATCATGATTATATATTACTACGTAAGGACATGCCGGATGACAAGTTAATACGTCGGTTCAAAGTGTGAGCCAAAATCACAGATTGCCCAACAAATAATAAAGATTTTGCAAGCATACTGCCCACCTGATGGGAAGCGTAGTCGTCACCGTAGATCAGCTGTATCCATGGAGTTACCTCAATGGCTGTATCACTGGAACACTGGAAGTGTCACTGATGCGTTACTTACCAAAAAGGCTCTTTTAATCCTCCTTTTAAACTGCTCCATGCTCCATGTAGCTCTGCAAACTACAAAAAAATAGTTGGATCTTGGTTGATCATTCAAGTCCCTTAATATCACTAGTACCATTTGATAGTAGTTGAATGAATACATAAGAAAGTACATATTTTACTTTCCCGTTCTTCCCAGTGATGCTGTAAAGGTCGGTAGAGACCGGTAAAAACCCTCCCGTTCTCATGGCTCTAAGGCGTGATTGTTTGTATTTTTAATTGCCGGATACAGTGGTTGCCTTGTTAGGTTCTTGGTAACGATTACCTTGTACTTGAAGAAGGTGTAGTTAGTGGGGAAGCCATTTGAGTTGATGTCACTTTGAAAATATTGGTTTATAGTGACACAGAATAGATACCTAATGAAACAAGTAGATAGTGCTTTGAAATCGGAATAGATAAGTACAAGTACTAGCGCTTGTTATTGATTATTGCCATCAATCAATGCGATGATTTTCTACATGAATTTCACGACAGCAAAGGTTCTTAATCTACCACGAACTGCGGAACACAGTTTTGTTTCAGTTTTATTTTTTTATGCTAAAATGAGCATACGTTTGACAACATCTCCCATGAGATGCCCATTCACTCTTGACTTGAAAAGACCCAGGAGGAAATACTGTTGCTGGCAGAACACTCCATTGCATGGCCGTTCTCTCAGATGATTTAAAAAATCTATATGTATCACTGGTGCGAAGCGTCGTTTAATAAGGGCCCAAAACTGTATTGCTCAGACTTTTTAAATATAATTTATGCCAATAGAATCTGTCCCGTGGTTTTTCAAAATAAAGACACTTTGTGTAGGAAGGTAGTAGGGATACCTTGACGTTGGCGTCACAATAGAAAAATTACAGCATGGCGTAGTTTACAAACAAAAGTCCCATCGACAAGTTCCTATTAGTATCTTGGCCTGGATATTAAACACAACCACAGACCTACAACAGCTTTGACAAGCGCATTGAGTAATGGTTTAAGAAAGACCAGATGGCTAGCACTTTGGTTGGAATGCGACCTTTGCAAAATAACCATAGCACATGCACTAGGCAACACAAATATCCATGGATCGGAGTGAGTGTGGCTCAGTAGTATAGCCTGTGCTACTTTTAAACTGACGCACCAGGTTCGAATCCCACTCGGCCTAATGATTTTTCAAGTTATTTGCGTAATTCACTCTTACAAGACATGGGAAAACTGGCATGTTCAAGAATCACGAAATTCGAGAACATATTTTTAGGGATAGCAAGTACACTATGTGTTACCATTACCATCTGTTATGCATATAATTATACTCTGTGGTGTTACTCTAGGATCTTGAGTCTCTTCACTCCAAATATCAAGTTCCTTTCAGACGTTTCAGTGCATAAAAGTGGCTAAATTCTCTATATATACATATATACACCATAATAAACTTTCACTCACAATAGGTGGATAGACGATCTGGTGAAAACCGCGGAGAGCCGATGGATGCAGGAGGTGAGCAGCCGTTTGAAGTGGTGCTCTATGGGGAGACCAGTGGGGAGAACAGTGGACGTCTTCAGGCTGTTGATGATGATGAATTACGTTTTATTATAGTGTTAAAAAGTATTGTAGGTACCAACTTACCCCAGGCTACTTCCTTACCTTCTAACATTCTCATTATTGATTTCCTTTTTACCTGTTATCATTGAGGTGTTATTTATCTATCACTGCTACCTCTTGTATTTTTGTTGTTAGGACATTTTTAGCTCTATAACTGTAAGCGGAAACTATTCAAAGCTTTTTAATGTTCATAATCATAATTTGTTTCCCAAGTAAAATAAAATAAACATAAATATATATCAGAGAAATATGCAAATATGCAAATCTGTAAATAAAAAGCGCATATTTTTCCCTAGTAAAACTACATAGGGCAAGTTTTTACCCTATGTACCTACTTATACTAACCTTGCGTAAATTTGGAACACATCAGATAAGAACGTATCCTTGAACATTGACAATAATTACTTACACAAAGAAAGAACTTGACACAAATTTTATATTTACGTTTTTGAGATAGGTACTTATATTATTTATAGAAGTAAAATCTGTGTCATTTCAGAATCGTCAGGTTCGAATTCGAGTAGGTAGCGATACCCTGGAGAAAAACACTTGAAATATTTACATAATTTTTGGGTCACGAAAATTGCAAAACTGTCTGCGACAAAGTTGTTTTTCAGTTTGAAATTGCGTAAGATTTTAGGACTATTGACCTGCATTTCGCGTTGACAGAATAACTGACACAATATTGTCGGTATCGTAAATAAAAAGGTGCCAACAAATAAAATAAACTAATGTTGTGTGACTTTACGAAAGAACTAAGATGTTTCTTTCCGTCTCCTTTAACTCTTTTGTGTTTATAGCTCTAATATTTCCAAAAAGCACTAAAACAAACAGAGGATCGGTATTACTTCAGAAACATTATTTAAGGTGGAACGTTTTACACAGCGCGCAAATTCAAATTTTCTTGCTTTTTTTCCCATAGCCTCTCAATGTGGTGTGAAAACTGATTTTGCGCAAATAAATAAAATATCTCAATAAATTACAATTAAAAATATCACCTGGATATCATTGGTTTAGCAACAAATGGCAATAGACTGAAAATCCAAGACGAAATTTGTTTTTTTCTGGCAAACAGCCGGTCAAAGTGGTGCTCTATGGGGGTGTATGTTCAGCAGTGGACGTATTCGGGTTGTTAATGAATATGGATTAGTTAAGAAACATTTTGTAAAGTTTTTATGCAAACGAAGCCACGGGAAATAGCTAGTCTGCACAGTAATACCGTCTATTCTAGTTTAGTTGACTATGTATTATAAATTGACGCATCATTGCTCTTAATCATATGGCACGACAGAACGAGCGGAAATATCAATTCATAACTCTCTGAAGATCCCAATGATCTAGTTTTTGTTAATACGGATATCTTGCTTCCACGGTGGACCCTTGCCACAGTGACGTCTGCCACGGTGACCTTTGCCACAGTGATCCCTGCCACAGGTGACCTCTATCACTAACCCCTACTACAATGAATCCTGAGGGGTGAACTGAACTACTGAGATTCCACATGTGTAAAGCAATTTTCTATTATAGTTTTTTTATTGATGATAGGCAACGCATTTGACCACTGTCTCACCTGGTAGAAAGCGATGACGCATTCTACGATGGTACATGCTTGCCTAGAAGATACCTGTTCACTCTCGACTTGAAGACTCCCAGATCATAGTTAGCTGGAAACAAGGACGCCGACAAGGTGTTCCACTAATTGGCTGTTCGCGCTATAAAGTGCATAGCAAAACGCTTAGTGCGGGTTGATGGAATTTCAATCATAATAATATATGGGTGCCGTGTTTTTGTGCGCCTTGATGTCCGGTGAAAGAGGGGAGATGGAGGAATAAGATCGTGTAATTCCTTCGCACACTCTCCAAAATGTAGTCCTAAATTATAATGACTTAAGAGCCAGATTCTTGATTTTAATATAAACACGATGCTAAAATAGGTGTTCTAGGAACGGAAAAAATCACGTATTTTTACTACGTAGGCGGAGAATGGAATAAACAGGCATTAGTTAACAGTAATAATGAGAAATAGTAAGATGATACCGATGGATAGAGATGTAACACAAGGCCAGCTTGCTGGAAATCACTAAATGAAGCCCGTTTATCGATTGCGATTGAGAAAGACAACAATCCTATTGGTGTTCTATGCTTTCAACAAGTTCTTGAAACCGCAAACATTCGCGGTCACGTATAAACCCAATGTTTAGTAGTGCATCTGTCTGCTTGCATGCATACTTGACTCCGTGCCAGATGTGTCATGAAGCCACTATTTCAGCGCGGCCGTTGCGAAAACTTGAATGAATGGCGTTCAGCATAATATTATTATTTAAAGTTTGTACGTACTGTTTACTACCTATGTTTTATTTTGCTATTATTCAACTCAAGGCAAGATTAACTAGCAAATTAAACCAGTTCTAGCATAATTAATCCTTGTATTCAAAGTTGAACATGCATGTAAATATTTTGGAAATAAATGTACCTATCATAGAGAGCTTCTTAGTAAAGCTTTATCTAGTCTACAACAATATTAAGTAGATAGTATTGTACCGTGAATTTGTGGCATGATAGAGAAGTGAGTTTTTTTTGGTGTACACGGTAGCGTTCGACCACGCTTTCACAGTATGGACGAAGATGGCGCTACGCTTCGCCTGGATCGGGAGCTGGTGGTTCCCAAGTGTCACGGGATAATGTCTAAGTCTGGACTCAAAAACGCCTAAATTTATTTCAAAATTACTAATTTATTGTCATATTCTTCATCAGCCGGAAGACTACAGACCGTTCACCGTAAGATGCCCCTAATGTACTATATTATTTAAAAACATGCAAGTATTATCGGAAATGAAAAAAAGTAATATGTACGCATCTAACCTTGTATGTACCCAGTATAGATTAATATGTTTTATTTGCATATTTTTATAAATAATATAAGTAGGTACATCAGGGGACATCTTACGGTGAACGGTCTGTACTGCTGAACATAGGCCTCCCCTATATGGTTACCCCCCTGGATTGCCATGGTCAATCAGTCAATCAAACAATGAAATAATATTTTTGACATAAAGGTTTTTACATTTTATCAATTTATATTGTTGAGTCCATAGACTTCTGTACTAGTTTAACACTGTATTTCAGACCCCCTAGCATGCGCACCACGACAAAATTTTCTTGACAGTTTATCTCGTGAGAGACCGTGACAGGACTATGGTAGCGCCTAAGTGTGTCTGACTCTAATAGCGACAACAAGTTTTCTCGCGGTGCGCATGCTAGCCATGGCTTCTCCGCTTATAATATGATCACCACACTTGTCAGTCGTCATGGTGATTGCAGTAAATTATAATACTTACAGACCGAGGTGAATGCTGCTGCGCATTCCCTGGATATTTCTTTAGCCAGCTCTTACGGCGCCTATTGGAAGAGCCGGAGTGGTCCTATTCTTATGCAGGGACCACAAGACAACTTGGTTTTACCTATTTCTTTTGAAATGTTAGTGAATCTTTGATAGTTTTTATGGTTCTGTACCCAAAGGGTAAAACGGACCCTATTATCAAGGCTCCGCTGTCTGTCTGTCTGTCTGACCGTCTGTCTGTCACCAGGCTGTATCTCATGAACCGTGATAGTTAGACAGTTGAAATTTTCACAGATGATGTATTTCTGTTGCCGCTACAACAACAAATACTAAAAAAATCAGAATAAAATAACCATTTAAGGGGGCTCCCATACAACAAACGTGATTTTTTCCTCGTTTACCAGATGAGTCATAGATGGCGCTGCTTTAAATAGTACTGCTACTCAACACTAGATGGTAGGGATAGAGAATGGTACGGAACAATTCATGCGCGCGTACGACTCGCACTTGGCCGGTTATTATTTTGTATACGAATAGGCTAACCTAACGTTTAACCGCTATTCAACTAATGTTGGAGTAGAAGGTATAAGGGCAGCTGACCTATGTATAGTGACCTACATGAGGAATACAAATTATTACCTATTATTTTCTTGGTGCTAAAAAGCCATGTATTTATTTCTACCAACTTCCTGAATAGCAGGAAAATCTTATTGAAAGATAAGTAATTTAGAATCTGCCTATTTTTGCAGCGTTTGATTTTTTGCCAAAATATACCGTCATCGCTTTGAAAGATCACGACGGGCTAGACGTCTGCCCTCGTCACTCGGACCATCTGGAAATCATTACCGTAAAAGCGTACGCGTTTTTTTTATGTTGTTGGTAAACAGATTATTTACTTTTTTGTGAAGTTGGCAAAACAAGAAACTTATTGAATCACAGAATATAAATGGCGTTAACTTCCGTAACCTTACAGACCGTTCACCGTAAGTTATCCCTGATGTATTTATGTTATTTAAAAATATGCAAGTATTATCGTAAATATAAAGTAATATGTAAGCATTATGTAAACTTGTATGTACCCACCACAGATTAATATGTTTTACTTGCATATTTTTAAATAATGTAAGTACATCAGGGGACAACTTACGGTCAACGGTTTATAGGTATATAGAGCTAGATCTAGAGTTATTAATTGATCCACATTTTCTGGAACATCCTGTTTACGTATAATAGTTTATGATAGGCGATTTTAGCTAATAGATGATAGAAGCTAATAGATGCAGTCACCAAAATAGTATAGCTCTCAAAATCGGCTAGGTAGGTACCACCGCTTTGCCAGTTATTCTGCCGCCAAGCAGTAGTGTGCAAGCACTACTGTATTCCGGTTTGTAGGGCATTGTAGCTAGTGAAATTACTGGGCAAATGAGACTTTACGAACAGATCCACAGTCTAGAAAACTTTTTTAGACTGTGTGATGTCTTAGGATGACGTGCGCAGTGCTCAGTGTCACGCGAAACTTTAATTTAGAGTTCCGAATGACACTGCAATCTGTTATGGGCGGCCGTGTCGCTTAACACCAGGCAAACGACTAGTTCGTCACGTCATTCAATTACATAAAAAAAAGACCAAACGGAGAATAAGGTGACCAAGAACCGGAAGACGTAGCGTATAGGCCAGCCCTCACTATAGATGGACCGACAACTTGGTCAAAATCGTAGGAAGCCGTTGGATGCAAGAGACAAGAGTGGTGCTCTATGCGGGAGGCCTTCCTATAATATGTTCAGCAGTGGACGTCTTCAAGCTGAAAGGTACCTTATCGTTCCTCTTTTGTTTACATCTATTGCCTATAACTAATTAATTGAGATAGAGCGAAACTTTGATAAGTGCAACGTCAAACACTGTCGACATGAGTTTTTCCAGACACTAAGCTAGATTCTCAATTTTTCACATGGAAAACGTGCAGAGCGGATTTGGTAAACACCACTCGTTCACTGCTCGTCTGTTTGAAGAGTTCACGTGTGAAGTGACCGCGGATGTGACGAAAGATTGCAATCCCAAACGGTGAGCTCACGTGAAAAGTTCGCGTGAAACCGATCAATCTTTCGATCCCGATTTCCTATCGACGAGTTTACAAGCGACATTCTTTAACAAATCGGTTCTATTTTGTACCCAAAGCTTCGACTATAGCAAAAAATAGATAGTAGCGATCGTAGCACTTACTTATCTACTACAATATGAAAGTTAAACCCAAACCTATCCAATATTTAGGTATCATGCCACTGTAATTAGAATAACATATGAACAATGTGTTTTAGGTACCATGATCGAGTTGTAGAAATATTAGACTTTACATATCAATGCGCTTTAAATCGATAGAATCGATAAAATTAAATCATGCCTAATTTAGCGTATACTTTGTCTAAGAGGCGGTCTGATAGCTACCAATCCCTCATCCCAAAAGTTGAACGGTAATAGTTTGGTATTGGTAGGACCTGTAGGTGGTAATTTTGTAGCTCTACGCACGCTGTCTTCGTTATTCTCTTAGTCTCAGATGAGGTAACATCGAGTTTAGGCTATGAGTCATCGAGTATGCAGTTTATGACATAGATGACCGATCATTTTCCATCAACATTCATGGTAAACGCACCGCGCAGCGAAGTGTTTAGGTGCTTCTATATATTTTCATGTTTTAGATGTTTGTACGAGAACACAACTAGAACAATACTAATTCTTTCAATAAGTACTTTGAATCTGAACTTGCAGCTGCAAATAAAAGACTATAAGACTGCTGAAAGATTTTGAAGCTTAATTATTTCGGCCAAAGGTATCGAACAGAGAGGTAACACTTTTATTATATTGATTAATTTTTAATTTTGAGTTCCGAGTGACACTGCAATCTGTTATGGGCGGTCGTGTCGCTTAACACCAGACGAACGACTGGCTTGTCACGTCATTCGTTTACATAAAAAAAAATTGTAAAGGAATAATTTTTATCACGAGCTGGATTTGAACCCTCATCGCGGTCCATTCCTAAAGCCGGACATTTTTCAATTAATCTACTTCAGGGATAAAGAATTGTTGATACTAGTTGAGTCCCCGGCAGAGGGGATCGGGACGGAGTAGTGAGTGCTGTGTTGCGCCCAGGGGTACTGGGCTAAGGATTTTTAGTGGATAAAGTATTGATACTAGTTGTGTTGTGTCTGAAAATGGCGTTTGGTATGACTTGTCGTAGACCATTCATAATGTGCGTAGGGGATTCCTCATCATCATCATCATCATCATCCACAGCCTGAAGACGTCCACTGCTGAGCATAGGCCTCCCCCAGAGAGCGCCATCTTGAGCGGCTTCTCACTTCCTGCATCCATCGGCTCCCCGTGGCTTTCACCAGATCGTCGGTCCACCGAGTGGGGGGCCTGCCTACACTGCGTCTTCCGGTTCGTGGTCGCCACTCGAGAACCTTTCTTCCCCATCGGTTGTCATTTAACTACGAGCGATTTGGCCTGCCTATTGCCATTACAACTTGCTAATTCTAAGAGGTATATCGGTGTACTTTGGTTCTCCTGCGGATCTCCTCGTTCCGGATCTTATCTCACAGGGAAACACCTAGCATAGCTCTCTCCATAGCTCGCTGCGTGACTTTGAGCTTACTAATGAGGCCAACAGTAAGAGACCATGTCTCAGTTCCATAAGTCATCACTAGCAACACACACTGATTGAAAACCTTCGTTTTCAAGCGTAGGGAATTACGCATTTTTTATTGTTCTATAAACAGAATGTAGGTACATCTTTTGTTTTCTGGAATAGTAAACAAAGAGTAACGGAAACCAACGAAATGATGGGATATGACGAGACGAAGCGTGTGCAGTTATTCTACGTTTCAAGCTGAAAATAACTCCAGTTGTGATACTACAATATAAACAATAATGTACCTACATAATACAAGGGTCACGTTATTACGTAGATAGCGTTATACCTAGATATGATAAACGTAGTGGATCCGAAACTTGTGTCTATTTTGTATTATACTACTACTATTAGACCCACCCCGGATTTGCACGGGTTATCTCATTCAAAAAGATTACCTTCTAAAAGCTAGTACTTATTAAAAAGAACACAAGAACAATGTGTCCTCACCCTAATAGAGACAATAAGAAAAGTATTATTAGACACATTCTCAGATAATTCTATTAGAAGTTTAGGTTAAATTAAAATTAGGTACTTATCTATCTATATCTTCTATACATCTATACATATAATAAAACTGTAGAGATAAAAAAATCTGTAATTGGAAGATATCAAGAAAAAAATGACACAGGTTGGCTTAAAATTAGCCGCTGATCACGTTAAGCCACTTTTTAAACACTTTGTCTGTTTGTTTGTTTGTTTGTTTGTTTGTTTGTTATGACTGAACTCCTAAAATACTGAATGGATTTTCATGCGGTTTTCACTAATATGCTTAGAAATAACCGGCGCTTAACATAGGATATATTAAAATTGATATATCGTTAAAAAAATTGATGACAATTATTGAGATTTCATTACGAAACGAATCGGAGTTTTAAACAACATGGCCGATTGATTTTTTTAATTGTTTTCAAACTGGAAGGCACCTGTGAAGCTTATGTAATGTCATCTGTCACATGTCAAAAAACAATTTTAGTGATGTGTAGGCCAATATTCGGTTCGATAATTAACGATTGTTTTAGATACATAATACCGATTAACGATTATTTTTAGACACATATCATATAATCATGATATCTATCTTAGGTAGACCTATCTACCTTAGAGTGCGTGGTAAATAATATATTATTCCCATTGTTGAAATTAGAGGAAACACAAGTACACGTGGGTGGGGTATAAAACGTAGGTGTCGATTTAGATGATAAGAATTTATTAAGGAAATCAAACCCTTGACGTATTGTCATCGGAATTGTGTATCAAGTATCGTCAAGATTCGCTGAAAACTATGACCTGTACGCGAGTCGTACATCCAATTCCGGACAGACGAAAGCAAAAGTTGCGAGTTGAAACCAGACTAGCAATGGATGAGTGCTTATTTGTGGAAATTCGATCTCACGGTATCTTTTTTAATTTCAAACCATCGATTTTTCTTTTAAAAACCGATTTTTCAGGTAATTTTTGCCGAATATTTTTATTACGGTTGGCAACACCGTATTTTGTGCCCACGCTATTTAGCAATAAAAGTAATCCAAACGATTTATCATTTTGTTTTCGATTATTCTTCGATTGTAGTTATCGTTGATGTCCCGCCCCTATGGTCAAGTGTTATTATTCAACAGTAGAACGTAATTTTGCAAGCAACGAATTTAATATTTTATTTATATCTTATTTATTGAAAAGTGAGTTAAAAGCGAATTATATGCCTTCATTCCATTTCTTGTATATTTTACTGTTCCTTTTAGTAATTTTTCTTAAACATTAGCATTAAATTTTCCCCACAAAATAGAAATGTTTAATGTTTTGTATGACGTCACCGGTTTTGCTTACATAACAATTTACGTTCTATCAACCTGTCACAAGTTAAATAGATACATATAGCAACAAATATTAAATAGTGTGAAAGCAGATTTTTTTTATTTTGGCATTAGACGACATTTGTATTTAGCCCATGATACGAAATATTTTATGAAAAATGTTTTAAAAGGGTACTTAGATGTAGGTAAGTATAACTATACATTAGGATAGGACAATATATAGGATAGGTAAGATCCTCGAATTAGCAACATGGCCGTGTAACGTTTAGTTTTGATTTCTTCTTCTTCTTTTACGTAGGTAAATGATTTTTAAAGGTTTTAATAGTTAAAATATTTTAGGTCTGTGGGCTTCTCAATGAACAAACTGAGCGGTTATATTCTCTTTAGGACAAACTACAGGTTAGAGCAAAATATTATTGGTTACTCGATTGCTCCAAGAAGGTTAATTATTAAAAGGTCTTTGAAAGTGGGCGTCTTCAGGATGTCGTTGTTGATGATGATGATGATGATAGCCGTATTTGAGTTAATTGATCATAGATATCAATTTCAGCTTAATTCTTTCCGTTATTTCTAAAATAAGTAATGGTCTCGACAGATTCTTAGAAAGACAAACACACGGACAACAAAGTGATCTTACCTATAAGTGTTCCTTTATTTCAAAACTGTTACGGAACCCTACAAATGAAACGTTCTTTGCAAAAGCGAATCTGATTAGAGCTTTGTACACATGTTATTTTCTCACTCTCACCACTATGTTGAAAGTGCAGTGGGAATGAGACAACCTGAAAATGAAAAATAGCGGCCGTAATATAAATGTCGACTCTTTTTACAGTGGCGTACATAAGTATTTGTGATTTCTAATTAGTATTAACAAAATTAATTATGTACGCATCGTATAGGTAAATACAATACTCCAGCTATAAAGTATGTATTTTATAAACTTATTGTTGACACTAGCTAAATACTCAATTCGTATGGACCAAACTAGTAGTAAGTAAAAAAAAATGTGGTGAATGCAACAAATATACTCTTTGAGAACGAAAAGCGCGCGGATATAAAAACTGACCAATGTGTGTTTGTTTTGTATTTTTCTAAACTGCCTAAATAATAGGTATGGTACTTATGTAGGTATACCCTACTACCTAAACAAAATTCACTGGAACCTCTTATGAAGACTTGAACGGTTTTTATGGTGAATACACAAGAACATCTGTTGAAGTGAAAATGACAAGGAAAAGATCGACCGTGTCACTGGTATGTAGGTATACCATATTATAGAACTTTTATTAGTTAGATGCCTAGACCTATCGTATATTTAAAAAAACTAACGTCTAAGTATAAGGTAGGTCCAAGTAGGTACATATTTTTATCAATGTGTAGGTGATCTGATGACACGTGAAAAGCCATACTTACCTACTACCCAAACAACATTTTTACACGTGTGCTACCTAATCTGCCAATACGTGCTGAGCTCCGAAAAGATTTAGTGGATTTTGTTGTTTGGTATAAAGGAAATGCATGAACTAAGCTATTATTAGACTACCTAAACGTGGAAATAACACAATACAAGCGTGCGAAGCCGCGGGCAAAAGCTAGTTAGCCAAATAGATGGCTAGATTGTAATGTAAATATAGTGCCTAATCATAATTAGGCGCCCTAGGAATAGAAAAAAAAAACTTCTACCATATCTATCTAGTATGGGTCTTTATGTAAAAACACTTAAATTCGAGTAATAAGTTTAATGTGGAATATCTAATGGCAGTACAAGTCTCCAATACAATGATGACGTAAGACTCAGTGTTGCCCCGTCTCATGACTCCAACACTTCTTGTCTATTATTATAATATTACCAGTGTGGCGCAATAATAGCTATTATCTATTACAACAATCTAGGTACTTATTCTTATCTCTCGCACGCAAGTTTGATTCATTCCAGCCTCCCAAACAAGCCGGTTTCCAGGTCCAAATCTACGGGGAGCCGTTGGACGTCTTAAGTCTGTTGATGATGTTGATGATGACGATTTACTACTTATGCTATTTTTTGAGTTCGTTCCGAGGTAGAAATACACGTCAGTGACTTAACACTTTGACGGGCACAGGTCCATCTCAAAAAATCGCAGTATGGCACTGATTAGACCCATACATTTTACTTAGCGCCTGTCGATGTAATGCTCCAATGTACTTACAACACCGATGAGCACGCGCTGCGACATAAACGGCCACAGGCGATATCGTCAATGGACGTACACATCAATTACTGGGTGAGGGGGGACCTCCAAAAACATCACTCTGAGAGTTTTTGGGCAGGCCACATCGCTCGTAGAACTGACAACCGATGGGGAAGAAAGGTTCTCGAGTGGCGACCACGAACCGGAAGACGCAGCGTAGGCCGGCCCCCCACTCGGTGGACCGACGACCTGGTGAAAGCCGCGGGGAGCCGATGGATGTAGGAGGCGAGCAGCCGCTCAAGGTGGCGTGCTCTGGGGGAGGCCTATGTTCAGCAGTGGACGTCTTCAGGCTGTTAATGATGATGATGATACTTAACAATAAACGGCACAGGATCACGTGGATCCACGTCATTGCACGGGAATTAAACGGAAGTCGACGGAGAGGCAGTTCTGGCGTTTTAAAACTCACCGGCAACCAACGTGGTGTCACATCAAAAACAAATATTTTTACGGCTCTCGACGGTTTGTCCGTCGAAGTGTTAAAAAAGACGTAATTTTAAGGTCATTTTACGGTACAGTAATTCTGCGTATTTGTCTGTGTACCTATGTCACAGTGTCGTCATTTTAAGGTGGAACGTTTCACTAGCGCGGCAAATTCAAATTTTATTGCGTTCTTTTGCCAATATATTATTGGCAAAAGCTTAATTCTTATAATTATTAAGGCTTAATTACTCAACTTAATTACATGAAAACAAATTTTGCCCAAATAAATAGAATGTATCAATAAATTACAATTAAAGTTATCACCTATATACCATTGGTTTAACGACAAATGGCAATAGACTGAAAAACTAAGACGAAATTTATATATTGCCATTTCTTGCTAAACCAATGATATTTAGGAGGTACTTTTAGTCATAATTTGTTGATACATTCTATTTCTTTACGTTAAATCAGTTTTAATGTAATCACTTTTGGTAATTAAGCTATTATTGGCAAAAGAACGCAAGAAAATCTGAATTTGCCGCGCTAGTGAAACGTTCCACCTTAAGGTCATTCAAGGTTGTAGGAAATTCGGCGTAAGTAAAGAAAACGTGGATTTGCTACCTGAGTTATGAAGAGAAAAAAAACATCATGATAAAAGCGTCACAATTTCATCTGCTAAATAACCCGGTATAACAGGTCGTTGTCTTCACCCGTAGGCAGTATCCGTAAATATATATTGAATGGACTAACAAAAACGTAATTATCTTGGCTATTCTCCACGAGGAAGTAATGAATACACCCGTGTGTGTAGTAGCATTTACTCATTATGTTTGTCAACTCGTTGAAAGCTTTGAAGAATTTGTCATGTCTTTGTAATTAGCTTGCTGTTATTCTAGAAGATATTCTAGGTCTGTGGATTCTAGCTTAAACAGCCTTGCTTTGTAAGTTCTGCCTACTTCTCGCTGATGTCACGAGCAAAAACGAGACAAAGCATCTTAAAGCAGATGAATAACTGAAAAAGATTTTTTTGACATTTCACACAGCGCCATCTAGCCCCAAACTAAGCATAGCTTGTACTATGGGAACCAGATAACTGATAGAAATACTTAGATACCTTTTTGTTTGTAAATACATACATAGAATACAATATAACGCTCAGACACAGAACAAACATCGATGTTCATCACACAAATGTTTGTCCTGGATGGGAATCGAACCCACAACCTATAGTTCAGAAGGCAGAGCTACTACCAACTGAGCTAACAGGTCAGTCGTACTATTACTACTACTGCTTTTTATTTATCATGATGCAACATTCCTGCTATAGCCCATAGTTTTCTAAAGTGCCTAATTTTATTTATACGTATGTAAACAAATAGCGTGATGTCGTTTGACTGATGTTTAGCGTCAGTGGCACAAGTGCAGAAATTTTCAGGTGAAATGTCGTCAAACATAAAAAAGCCATATGAACAAAACCTACTTTAAAAAGCTCCCAAACAATAAGAATTCTACCATATATTTTCCACCCACAACACAGGTAATAGGTACCAAAATAACCAAGCAAACTCCAATAAGCCAAGTTTTCCATCTTCCACGTGGGTGGAAACCTACTTCAGACCGCACCCTGGGTAATATATCTTCTCAGACTAATAAACCAATGCATAGACCAGCCAAAAAAAAGAAACACGACATCGGAAAATCGCATCCTGATCAGAAAGTCTAATTTGTAGTTGTCTATAAAGTTTGAAAGACTAATTAAATAAACCTTACCTTATTTGCTAGGTGGTAGGACTTTACTGCAAAAATGAGGGTTATTTGGTTGGTTTTTCTAGTTCAGCAGTACAATTCATGATCTATCGAAAAGGTTATCTATCAATACTCTCATACTCATTCACCCTGAATCATAGGAGACAGAGAGTAGAAAAGGTTGAAATTTGGAATCTCCACTTCCTTCATCCAGAATGTGACGAAAAGATTTGATTTCGAATCGTACCTCTCTTGCGGATTTTAAATCAGAACGAGCTCTATCTATAACTTCTTCTAGTCATAGCATATATTGTGGTTGGCGGTCCATGCTTGCGACCTGCAGTTATCCGGTCAATGGAACCTTAAGCCGCGACGACCTCGGCGGGCGGAAAACTTCATTGGCCACAAAACTACAAACGGAAATCTTTATGAAACTACTAACTTTTGCTGCGACGTCATTGTGCAGTGGAGATCCTGTCACTTTGTATTTCCCAATATATCAAACCCCACATTTTGTCAAGCGCTTTCTGCGGGCTTTGATCCCAAATTTTTCACTACGTCCTGTCCATTCAAATGTTGTCTGGAAGAGATCGTTTTAAGCAATAAGACAGCCCATTTTCATTGCCTTATCGACTTTGTTTAAATTAGTATCTTTTGTGTGTATTTTGGTGTGCAATAAAGTATTCTTCTATTTCATTCTATTCTTCTTTAAGTATCGTATTTTAAACATGCTAGAGCTCATTTTAACTATTAACATTTTATTAATCGTAATTAAAAATTATACCTACTGACAAAGACAACAATAATGTAATTTTGTCAAGGGCGTTGACTCTAAACAGATTTTTTACCTACGGCTTTTAGCAAAGATCTCAGCACATTGGCTGCGTTGCTATGTTTAGCACATAGTGGTGTTGCACATCTCAGGATTTGACACTCACAGCTGGGATTGATAAAACTGACAGTAAAACATACGTAAGTAGGCTTATGTGGGCGCTGCAATCAGAAAATTAGGTAAAATAATTCTAAGATGAATAGGTTAGTTGTCAATGTTGATTTTGGAGCAGCAAAACTAGCCCACGCATTATATTTAGGTCAACGTGTCACAGGAACGGATTCAAAGGAAAACTCACCCACACTTGCAGGAGCCACTTGTTTTGGCGAAAATCTTTAGAGGCTTTTAGTAGATTGGTTAATCTATAATGAATGCTTCCTAATTGTCCTTACCTATTTGAAATTTGATTTCATTTCGTTTGGAAGGCAACTTGTATTCTGATTTGTGTTGGAAAATCCTTGACCCAGAATAGAAAATTACCATCTTGAGTTTGACCCATTTTGAAATTTGATTTCATTTTCTTTGAAAGACAACTAGTGTTCTGCCCATAGAAATCTAAATAATAAGGCACTACTATTATTTAGATTTCTATGATTATGCCTATTAAAGAAAAGTCCTTGAGCTGGTTTAGAAAAACCACCTAATAATTATTTGTTTTTATTAAATACAGCACATAGCGATTACCGCCACAATCTTGTTCTGACAAGCTTAGTCACAAGTTCGATAACAGTCTTGTTGCTAGTTACAAGCTCAGTCACAAGTTCAATCACAAGCTCAGTCACAAGCTCAGTCACAAGCTCAGTCACGAGCTCAGTCACGATCTCAGTCACAAACTCTGTTACAAGTTCAGTCACAAGCTCAGTCACGGTCTTGCTCTGACAAGCTCGATCGCAAGCTCGGTCACAAGGTCAGTCACAAGCTCAGTCACAAGCTCAGTCACAGTCTTGCTCTGACAAGCTCGATCACAAGCTCGGTGACAAGGTCAGTCACAACCTCGATCACAATTTGGATCACCATTTTCTATATCCACAAGAATATTTATAATGATTAGCGTGACCACAAATAATACAATACGATATAAGACTCATATTTTCAATTGACGTGGGTCGACAATACTAACGACGTCGACGCTCGAGAGCCACAATAAGCAACGTATTTTTATCTACAAACAATCTTACAAAAACAACGATTTCCATACAAATTACTGAAATAAACAAGACAATCACAACATTTTCCAAGCGAAACCAAGCCAAAGGTTATAACAACCTCTTATATCATCTGATATCATTATTATCCGATAGCAATCAAAAGTATTCCACTTGTAGAACTGGACAAATAGGGACTAGCGGTTGGGGTGAACGACCTCATTTGCACATACCCTGGGAGCGCACACGTGGAAACTTCTGCTTTTTAATCTATGGTTAATGATGCTGTTCCTGTTTTGAAAGAGTCAAGCTTTTTTAATTATTATGTATGGTGAGAGCAACTGTATTTTTTAGAGTATAAAGCTAAGTGAGTATTGAGCTAAGCTAAACACGTATCTTGTAGAATAAGTTATGAAGAAACCATAGACTTGACCTATGTAAATAGGGCGAATTCTGTGGAAGAAGCATAAATTATCTACAATACATAGTTTTGTAAACTCAGGATTTTTAATTGATTGACTCAGGCGTGACTTCGCGGACTAAAAATAACTATAAGATATCTATACTGGGGATGTTGTAAGGATTGTTGTAGGTAAATAAATGTATTACAAAAATGATAAGAAAAGTATAAGGTATAATATTTTAATTGAAATAAACTGGGACGCCTAACACACCTTCCCCTTTACAACTTCCCAGTATAGATAATCTTATTTTTAGCAATATTACACAAGATATACTTTTTCATTTTGTATTCAGGATTTTTAGTAGCACCCAAAGATTATAACGGCCGGTAGCACCTCTATCTATCTAGCTACAATCTTGTACTTCTGAACTCTCTCCTATCTTTTTACCAGTGATGTAAAAGTCGCCTTTCCCAAAAATAGACTCTGTTTCATTGGATATATTATACAGCAAAACATGAAGATCCTTCATCCCTAGTTAAAACAACTAAAAGTAAAAAATTACACAACAAAAGTCGAGATTGATCGACCGGAATCGAGAGCTCAAGATCTAACCAAGCTCAATACTCATTCTCTCACATCTCATCTCTCTCTCATCTCATCTCTCTGTTTTTCTTATAATTTTTGTCATACATTACAACAATCCTTTCTTCTTCTTCTTCTCGTGTAGGCAGTAACCAGCCCTGGTGTCAGAATTTTCAGGCCGCTCCAAGGCTTCTTGACTTGGCTTCACGAATATTGTCTTACGGCAACAGCCGGGACCGACGGCTTAACGTGCCCTCCGATGCACGGTAGCGCTCAGTTGTAAATACCACTTTTTGCTGTAGCGGTCACCCATCAAAGTAGTGACCGCAGTAAACGTTGCTTAACTTTACCGATCGGTTAGAAACGGCTAGTCGTGCTTCGCTATGAGCTTTACAATCCTATTAAACTTCCCCAATATAGATAATCTTATAGTTATTTTTAGCGGAATTACACTAGATATACTTTTTTCATTTTGTATTTAAGCTTTTAGTTTAAGTATTAGCAGTGATTGTCCAATCTGCGTATTTTGACCTTTACGTATAGGTACTGGGATTTTGTGATCATTTACTTTTACACAAACAAATACGATAACCCTGCAGTGTGGTGTACATAAAGATACATAAAGATTTTAAAATGATCTCCTAGATCTACATTCGCTTCCACGTGTATGACCAATATATCATAACTTCTAAGCGAAATGGGCTGTAGCAGCCATTGAGGTAAAATTTTATAGAGCACGCGTAAACTGCGACACTACCACATCGTAGTGGAAATTATATGTCTGAAGGCCTGTGCAAAACTGAATTCTGATGCGTTTCGCATTCGCATTCGCAAATTATACGTCTTAAATATTGACTCTGAAGCTAACAGGTTGTCAGGTAACGCCTCCGCCCAGGGTCCATGGATGCCTAACTAGGTCCTGATTCTACCTAATCAGGCCCTGAAGGGAGACGGCGACATGAGAAAAGAAGAGAAGAAATGGAGCTGAAAGGAAAAGACACGTTAGTTATTATACAGTGTATTGGAAAAACGTAAAGGATCAATCAAAAATTAAGTCTTTTAGAAGAAGTTCACGAAACTAAGGCTGCCTCCACATTGGGCGGTAGCGATGTCGCCGCGTTATCGCCGCGATACCGCGGCGATAACCGCCTTGAGTTAGATAATATCGGTGAAGTTGTGATAAAAGCTATTAAATATATAGTGATAGTACGTAACTTAAGTAAAATGTGGTTGCAGAGGGAAGACCGTGACAGGTAGTTCAGTCGGTAGAGCATGAGACTCTTCTCAGGGTTGTGGGTTCGAAAGATAAAAAGTTGTAGAGTACCAGCTGCAAAGAGGTTGAAAGGTGGTGGTGATCATATAGCGCCCTGCAAGGTTAAACTAGCTAGGACACGATTACGCCTGGTATCCATACTGGTTTATTGCTGTAAGGATTGCTTGGTAAAAGCTTACCACTTTCTTATAATTATCACAATTTATTTCATACACAATCATCTTTATCATTGTTATCAATCTCATCATCATCAGTCAGGGTGTTATTTATATTTTAGTTGGTGCTTTAAACAGTACTTATAATCATACGCCAAGTCTACAAACATTATCAAATCGACGGTAGAAGCCAACTGCAACACTGTTTGTAAGCTTTGGCACTCGACGCGGACTGAGATCTGTTAGGTGATTTACTCGTACTTCCTGGATATCTCCAGCAATCTAAATTTTGCATTAATCTGTACGTACTAATAAAGAGAAGCTTATTCTGTGGTTCGGGCACGCAATCTTTCCTTCATATTCAAGAATCACATAACGTCCCTTACACAATGGGGTTAAGTCGACTTCAATTGCCATAACTTGATACTGAAAAATACATCGATCATATATCTATATATTTTTTCCAGTTAGGTATTATGATTTAAAAACTACTGAGCAGATCTTGATGTAATTTCTATGGGGAATATTTCCTTGCAAACAAAAAAAAGTTCTAAATTAAAAAACATTAAAATAAACAACCGAATAGAGAATCTCCTCCTTTTTTTTAAGTTCAATAACTTTAAGTTATTGGTTAAAAATTCGAAAACATGTGTCTTCTGCCAACCCGCACTTGGCCACCGTGGCCAACACTCTCTCCATGTAAGAGAAGGCCCGTGTCTCAGCTGTATAACAACATTACAACATAACCCAAAACGCAATCATGTTACCATGGAAACATATCGTTGTGTGACAACGTGCCTTAAAGGAACACACCCGAATTATCTTTTCACCAGTAAGTTTTGATATGCATGTCACTGCATGAGATTTGCATGTTGTAAAAAGTGGCACGTAATATTTCTCTTATGTTAAGTTTGCTTCCTATAGTATTAGATGTCTGTGATTGTGAAGCAAGATTGTGCACTAATAGCTCAAAGTTTCTATAATACAGACAAAACCAATGAGGTAGGTATTATTTAAGTATACCGCTTAGTTTGTCTATTCATTGAAACATTCTAAGCGAGTGTTTTGTGTAGCTTGTTGTAGGGAATCAACTAATTACCAGTCTAGATTGTCTAATTGTCTAGAGCGTGTCTAGCCAAGTAAGCTAGGTTTACAAAAGCAATTGTCTTACAAATCTGGTAAACTTTTGGTACACTTTGATGCTGGCTGTCTGTGAATTCTTATTATAACTAGGTAACGTGAAATTACTGGGCAAATGAGATTTTCGCAGTCTAGTAATCTTATAAAACTTGACTGTGCTGATGCCTCGGGATGGTTTGCGCACTTGCGCAGTGCAGTAGTGTTATCCGAAATGTTATTTTAGAGCTCTCAGTGACACTACAACTGCTATGGGCGGCCGTAACGCTCCACATCATGTGAACGACTAGCTCGTCACTTAAAAAACTTTGAAAGAGATGACGTTTAATATTTTTGTTAATTTCACTGATTGCTACGAGTTATTTGGGCCTATTTACGTGACTTTTTTAATAGAGTTCTGTGTCCACCTTGAAAGAATGGAACCCTATTAAAGAATTATTATGATAATTTTGTATTTCGTCTGTCTGTCTGTCAGTCATTTAATCTTAGGAAGGGCTGAAGATATCAAGTTAAAATAGATGGAAAATATTTAGATTGTAGATATTTATAGGATTTCATAATTTTAATTCAAGATTCCACGTGGGGGGAATAAACCGGCCCTCCACCAGGTGCACCGATGACCTGCTCAAAACCGCGAGATCCGTTTGACGTGAGGCAAGCAGCCGCTCAAAGTGGTACTATGAGGAAACCAATGTTCAGCAGTGGACATCGACAGATGATGATGACGAATTCGAACTTCAAAGAGAAAAAAATCTCTTCTCATCAAAACCAAAGACGGTGATCTAGTTAGCACCTTGAAAGGAAACAGCCATTCCTGGTCCAGATCAGTTTCAACTATTAGTACCGCTCTGTCTGCAACCTCAAAATGTAAACCTACGCCGAAAAACGATCATGTATAAATCATAACTTTGCATATATACTTTACGTAGGTACGATTGAATATTTTCTGATTTCACAGTCTGATAACCAACAAAACTCAAAGCGTAGGTACGGAAAATTAAAATTGATAACACAACACGTCAGGCGTCTGACGTCACGATTCATTCAACGCAAAAACATCGCTACTATTACAATTCCAATGAATAAATCGAAGCGGATGCTGCAACAAGATAATATATCTCACTTTGGAGTCAAGAGACGTACAGACAACTGCATAATTATTATAGTTAGTTAATATTTGAATAATATGTAGTTGACTAAAGACGGCCAGTGCACCGAAACAGTGTACCGAATGGAAATGGCTTTCCATTCGGTCCACTGTTTCAGCGCACTGGCTTCATGAGAGCATTTTTAGGGTTCCGTACCCAAAGGGTAAAAAGGACCCTATTACTAAGGCTCCGCTGTCTGTCTGTCTGTCCGTCTGTCACCAGGCTGTATCTCACGAACCGTGACAGTTAGACAGTTGAAATTTTTACAGATGTATTTCTATTGCCACTAGAACAACAAATACTAAAAAACAGAAATACAACAAACGTGATTTTTTTGGTAGTTTTTATAGATAGATAGAACGGTACGGAAGCCTTAGCATGTGCACTTCGCAATCTTACGGCACCGGGTTCGATCCTCGGCCCTGCACCAATGACTTATCTAGTAAGTTATGTGCAGTTTTCGATGCCATCGCTCCGTGCCTCGGAGAGCACGTTAAGCCGTCGGTCCCGGTTGTCATAAGAACATCTATGTCAATCGTTACGGGTAGTTAGACGCCTGATAGAATTTGACACCTGGTCTAACTTCGTAACCCATAAGGAACCAGTAACAGGGATGCCTGTTACTGGTTCCTTATGGGTTACGAAGTCAGATGGCAGTCGCTCGTGTAATTCTGGTAGCTTGCCGCTACAGGTTAAATTGGGAGCCGACCCCAATAACAAATAGGAAAAGGCTAAGAGGATGATGAGGTAGCAAACAAGCATACGCCCTCCTGATGGGACGAGGTCACCGTAGCCTATGGACATTTGTAACACTTGACGTGCCACTGATGCGTTGTTTACCCTGTTATAATACTCTTTTGACCCTCCTTTTAAATTGCTGCATATTGTAGCTCTGGGGAAAGATTGCTGGTGGAAGCTCATTCCACATCTTACAGATGTTCGGTAAGAAAGTGCGCGTAAACCAAGTCGTATGTGACTTCCACGACTCAATAATGTGTGGATGAGCTTTTTCACGGTGGCGAGAGGTGCGATGGTAGAAACGCGATGTTGGTATTAGATCGAATAGTATAAAATACCTGATGCACAGAATATTTATATTAGTACTAGGTATAGGAGATTTAGTCCGCAAAGCCTGATGGTAAGTGAAGTAGGAGATGTAGCACACAAACCTAGAAAATATATGTTAAGAATGCATGTGTTACTGGTTTAGCCCTGGCTTTGCATGGTCTAATCATGTCCATGGGAAGAGGGATGCCAGAGAGAAAAAGACAGGGGAAAAGGATGAAAGGATGAATGGATAGGAATGATTATACAAACCACTACCAAGATATACTCTTATTTTTGGAAAAACATACGACACGAGCACGAGTCGTTCGTGCTGGTGTGTATTTCTTAGTAGTCATTTATTCATAATAGCTCTACAATATTATAAATATTGCAGACGACTGTACCTATTAATATTAAATCGTACTTAAAATTCAAGTAAACCAGACGCGACAAACGTCGATGCTGGCCTTGACCGTCCATGAGGTCTGAAAATTTACGAGTTTTTTTGCTGTTTGTCTCACTATATAGTAGAGTAAAATCCCAAATATTAAAATCTGATAATGTTGTTGAAGCTGCGAACCAAAATACTGGGCGTCTACTAAGATTATTACTATCAAAACTACAGGCGCACGAAAGAGGGATTAATGTGTTTTATTACTTAGGTAATACCGTTTACTTTTGAATGTTCCGCCTGTATGTACTTACAATTAAACACGATACTTCAGAATTAGATTACCTAATAGAGGCCTGCTCAGAATCTGATACCTAAATTGTATGTATCCTGTATTTTGTTATCTTTGATAGTTTTTACAATCATTCACATCTTCATATCTTTGTAGATACCTTAGGTTTAAAATCCTTTCCACCTCCTTATAATATAAATTTCCAAAAATAACTTTTCTTTTGGTGCGTTTATAAATTCATAGTTAGGGTACCCAATGATAAAAAACTCTCACAAATATTCTAATAAGAACTTTTGACAATTGGTTGATCAAAAAGCCCACCCTAAATGGGCGGTTTTGTGACAAAGGGAAACTATAATCCAAACATGTTTCTGGCTTCAGTAGTTTTGATTGATCAGGCAGGACAGTCTCTCTTTAAAAATATTATAGAATAAGATAACAAACAAAAACATATGTTTTTATGATGGTCTTATCTCAGCCCATAGAAACCATAGATACCTAAGTTATGTGGTAAGGGTATCTATACTTATACCTACCCCCTCTAAACATAAGTTAATCCCGTATAATAAACATAAGTTTATCCCCAACTCATAAAAATAGGTCAGACTACCTAATCATACGACAATTTTTAAATTATTCTTCTAAGATTATTTTCATAGTTGAAGTTTTATTCTGCAAATTCGAAAAGGTAATATGTAACTCAATATATACAAATCGTATATAGGTACATGATTTTATGCGTTCCGGAATCATAATGTAAAATTCCGATACAATTAATTTAATTTGGGACCAAGAAGCAGTTGGAGGAATTGGTCGATCAATTAATTCTCTCCTTCGTTTTCGTTGAATTATGGACACAAGAAATTCAGTATTTTCATTTATTTCCATAGAAACAAGGAACGCTTGGATAATTTAAAAGGTAGAATCACTTTTTGTAGCTATAAAGTAGTGGGGGGCGTAGGCCGGCCCCCAACTAGGTGGACTGACAATCTAGAACTGCAGGCGTCGATGGGTGCAGGAGGTAAGCAGCCGTTGAAAGTAGCACTCTGTGGGGAAGGCCTATGTTCAGAAGTGGACGTATTCAGGCTGTTGATGATGATGATGAATGTTATGAGGTTACATGGCCCTCCTAGCTAGTAAGTACTAGTTATATAAATTTATAATATAGCCTATGTCACCCAGGGACAGTGTAGCTTCCCAACAGTGAAAGGATTTTTTAAAACGGGTCGTAGTTTCGGAGCCTATTCAACGCAAACAAACAAACAAACAATCAAACTTTTCCTCTTTATAGTATTGTTATAGACTAATCATAATTATTACACAATTTAAACGTTCTGATTCATGGAGAATCTATAAGCCTTATTTAGGTAATTCTAACATTAATTTACGATTTTTCGAATATCGACACAAGTTGCGTGTTGCTTTGTTATATCATTTGTGTTTTCTATCTAGATACTAAGATCATTCCAATACTCTTCTTACACTGGTGTGAAGTGCATGTAGGCTTTTAGTATGTTGCATTATGATGTTCAATTGTAATAATTTACGTAAAAATATTGTAAAACACAGAAAAAAAAACGTCACTGTAAAGTTTCTTGTAGCTTCTTCTTGACATGTATAATCGAAGCTACGGAGTGCCGGATCGCTTGCACCTGTAGTGGAAAAGAGAACTTTTTTTCCAAACTGACATTATTGTAGTATGCTTGCTATATACAATTTTTGATATTACGCACTTTATTATATTATATGCTCAGTATTTACAATTGTTTAACTTAAGTTTGTTAAGTTCCTATCTCATTTGACTTGTAAAAGTGCTATGGATAGCCTACTTGCAATAAAACACTTTGATTTTAATTTTGATTTTGAATGTCGAAACTAACCAAGAAAATCGATCAACTTACGACCTTAGATCAATGGAAATTAGCCTACAGGCAAGCCTACTCTACTTTACCAATACCTACAGGCTATATATATACACCACAAATACCACAGCCATACACGCCACCACGCTATGGTACACGTGAGCACATTTTCACATAATGATTAAACAAACAATAATGACTTTTAATTTTATTGATTAAAAACTCGTTTCTAACCGCTGCTGCAGGCTGGGTATATATAACACAGACGTGGTTAAATGATGATTTGTGAAGCACGTTTCTACTACACTAATATTTTTTTCATCGGGCAATGTGCCTTTATCTTTAAAGTAACTACTAAAATAATAAAAACTAATAAACTAGCTACCCTTCACAACAGAAAGCTACCCTCCAAATACCAAGCATTTTGGACTCTATACATTGTCTGTCAGTCAGTAACTCAGAACAAAGCCTTTTTAATATGGATTTGGATTTACGTATAGTAAGTACTTACAATCACGTTGCACTGAATTCTCTCCCAAAGATAGTAGGTACCTGAATGTTTTTGTACAAGTATGACGTCATACGAATGCATTCGGTACCCACATTTTTTCCTATACCTAAACACCAGCGAAATGTTTTTAATCAGTACAAGTTTAACATCGTAAAATAGGTTTACATAGTCAGATGACGTTGGATTACAAACAAACCGAGTACTAGGTATTTTCACCTGATCAGACAAACGTATATTCAATATTTACTTTGTCCGCTTTAAATATTTATCGGTACAATCGCAGTTGGACGTAGTTTTGATACTTTGAATCACAAATTACTGGGCTACCGTCTCTTGGCTTTTCTGACAAACAATTTATAAATGGTAAATTATTTTGTCATTGACTTTCAAGTCTCTACAGTTCTAATTTTAGCTCTGTTTCAGCAGATATATGGTACACGACCATCCCCCTATCTGTACCAAACACTTTGATTTCCTTTATAATGCGAATGGCTAAGGAATGGAACTCTACCAGCATACCAGCGTCTGTTTCAGAATAGGTGTAAGTAATCTGGATAATTTCAAGGGATGGTGATGGTTGCTTATATGAGAGAGTGGTACATCGTTGACCACATGGCGAAATGTAGTAAAACGTAAGCTAATCTAATATATTTTTTACATTAATTTAAACTTTATAAATTCAAAATCCCGACTCAAAAAACTTTTAGCGCTCTAGACCTGATCTATCCATTTGCCTTTAAAACAAACAATGAATAAAAATTGGTTCATAGGTTTCACAGATTAGAGAAAACACGATTGGTGATCCATTTGGGAGCTAAAATATCCGTAATATAGGTACATCTTCTGGTAGACACATAACACAAACACAAAGACATGTTAAAATTAAAACACCCCCCTTGACGAGAAAATAGCAAGCATGTTGATGCTAGGTAGCAATGCCAAATGCCAAAGAAAACCGTCGGATACTGCAAGTTTTCTTGTAAATTTGATTTTATTTAGAGCACCATTTCAAGTTCTAGTTTAATTAATTTGAAGGTCGCTTTTCAAACAGTGTCTAATTCTCATAGAAACATAAAAAGAGGCTAGTCATGATTGAAATCAAACGTTTTATGAAACACTGTTTGACATATTTTCCGTTTCACCTTGTAGAACATCCCGTTAGTTCCGCAACATTTACATTACGTTTCCATCAAAAAATTCCCAGCTTTTATTCGTCGATGATTGCTGCGATCTTGAATTCACGTCTCTTTCCGCAAACCTTACTTTGTCAATCACTCATCAATATTGGCTTACCGTCTCTCTTCAGTAAAGTTTGACAGAAAACATTGAGTTATTGCCTCGATATATTTCAATTTCAAGATCAAAATATTAATTGAATCATTCGTTTCCTGAAGGTTTTCAGGGGCATCTGAATATATTTACAGACACACGCATCACCAGCTGGAAGACACCACTGCTGTCATTGGTCCACCTACGCTGCGTCTTCAGTCTTCCGGTTCGTGGTCGCCACTGCCATATTAACATGCTAATTCAGTAACTCTATAAGCAAGGCCTTTAGAAAGAAGAACCATCAATCTGGTAAAATATCGCTGCCGATGATCAGAATCGGATCATCTCACACTTGCCCATCGCAACGCGTAAGCTTTAACCGGCGCGTCAAGTGACGTCAGCAAAGCGTCAAAAATAGTCAAAATTGGCCATTCGGTACTCATCGCTGCCCGTGTTCGTAGACGGCCACGCCGCAATCTCCGCGGCAGCGATGGGCACCGAATAGTTTCGCGTCGCTGACACTGCCGCTTTGCAGACGCGCTGGTGTGGCTGAAGATTAAAGTAAACACTATCAGAAGATGTAAAATAAATAAATGAGTCAGTGTACCAAGAGCAGCAGACTCTCCAGACAGTGTGGAGTGTTACACAGTTTTGCTGGTATAAATATAACCCACTTTAGCGTAATGTTATGAGCGATCGTAGACGTAAGATTTAATTGAACAGCCTCCGCGGTGAGGTGGTTGAGCAAGTTGGTTAATAACCCGGAAGCAGTGGGTTCGATTCCCGCGACAGGACAAGTATTTGCGCACATGAAAAAAAAAGCGCAAGTGCTTGTTCTGCGTCTAAGTGTTGTGGGACCATGGTCCTCGTAGTTCCTGGGTCCCTAGATACAGGGGATCCTAGTAGGGTCCAGGATCTATGTATGTGATCGTTGGGCGTTGTATTTGATTATAATACGAGGTAAATTCAATTAACTCAGGCGTGGAAGCACATTTTAAATACAAAATGTGCTGTGTGTGTTTTCAGCAACTCATTTTGTATTGAATATGGAGGAATTGGGGGATAAACTCTAGTAGATTGCATTTAACAGCACAGATGGTTTCTTAGGTTTCTTTGGACTGTCGCGAGATATCCATGCATATTTTTCGGCGGGTGACAAATTACTATTTGTATTTAATTTAATTTACACAGGTTAGCATTGAGTCAAAAATAAAAGTAGCATGGGTTTTTTTATTTTTTTAAATATCTTTATTCTGCATAAAACAATTTTTACTTTTACATTCTAGTGTAAATGAATCCTAGAAATACAATTTATTAATTATTTAGAATTGTTTTGCAAGCTTGTGCGCCTATATAAAACTTTTGACATAAATATGTTTAAGAATACCTAATAATATTAAATTATCTAGCTACAATATATGGCTACAAATCAACAAGTAAACCTATGTATGCCGTAGAAGAGCACTACATTTATTTAGAATGAAATACAAAAGTAAAAGAAAAACACAACACAAAAGAAAAGTAGCATGGGTAATTAAATTATAACTAAATGGGTTTTGATTCATTCAAATTTCAGAAACATAAAATAATTATTTTCAATAGAAAATAATCACGACGTAACCTAAAGTTTTACAGTGCTTCAATTTTTAATATGCAATCTGCATTATTAACGAAACAACGAAAATTATAACTAAGTTCTTTGTTGGTTTTTATTTGTTTAATAAATAAAGTACATTGTTCCACTACATTTTAGGCGAGCTTCAACTTATTAGTGTACCAAAAGTTCAAACTAAAATGTTACAGTGTCACTGAACGAGAAACAGCACTAAAATTATTCGCTGCTCTACAAAATTACAGAACTCTGGAAATAGTTTCGAACCTTGCAACCGAAGACGGCTTCCTCCGTTTTCTCGTAACACGCGGCCAGTCACGTTTGCTGAAAACTGAACCGTCTTGCAATATTATCCTTTCCTTTGGCATTGCTTCTGATACTCCTCTCGGTGTGGTGTTCTCGAGGACGTAATTATACAGTTGGCATTGAAGAAAGGTTGCGGTTATGATATTTTTGTATTATTTCTAAGAACTGCATTCGATCCATTCTATGTTGCTTACAATAATTGATTAGGTACGTTAAAAAAGCGTCTTTTCACGCAACCTAAAATAAGATTGTGCTTGAGCTTTAGATAGATATTTAATGTAATATTTTGTAATGTATTTTTTTACGATTTGTTTTTTTTTTTGTCAACGATAGGCTAACACTTGACCACGGTCTCACCCGAGTGACGACGCGGTCGACGATGGAGAAGCATGCGTAGAAGATACCGGTTCACTCTAGCCTTAAAAACTCCCAGATTATATTTGTCAGAAAAAAATGACGCTGGTATGGTGTTCCATTCCTTTAATTATAAACGAATCTATTATCTATTATTTATCTATTAGGTATCTCTGGGAGAGACATGGTGCTGATATCATTACCACAGTTCTAACAGTCAATTTATTCATAATAAAGTTTGGTATTTCATATCCAAACAAACTAATTAACATTTCCACATAATATTGTGAGTCATTGTAATTCATACACGTAAAAGTAGAACTAATAAAATAATGGAATGATAGCGATGGCGTAAAATATTTACAATTCAGATGAGTAATTAGTGCAAATTTACTAAAACAGATGTTTTCATTAAAATTCCCATTCTAATTTGAATTATTAAAATTATTAAAACAGTAACTTCTTTGATTAATAATAACATCTAGAGTAACTTCAAGATTATCAAAACAGAACAGAATTCGCCCTATTATTTACATAAAGTCTATTCAAAACAGCTGAGGTTCTGATTTAGAAGGAAGTTTCTTTTAGTTTCAGCGTGAAGCGCGATCGCAGGGGATATCGACAAGAATACATGATTCAAAGTTCAGATTTAGCCCAGTTACAGTTTTTATTAATATTATCTATAGATTATTTTCTTGCATTGAGTAGTAGCACTCATTGTTGAAGAGAAGAAAGGTTCTCGAGTGGCGATCACGAACCGGAAGACGCAGCGTACACAACCCAATAGGTGGGCCGACGATCTGGGGGCGTACCGTGAGCTCTTAGCGCGAGAAAACTGAGCCTATATTGGATCGCTTTGTTTTTTTTTGTATGGGGATTTTGACAAGCGATCCAGTATAGGCTCTGTTTTGAATCGCGCTAAGAGCTCACGGTTCACCCCCTGGTCCGCGGGTAGCCGGTGCGGTGGTCGCAGGAGGGAAGCAGCAAGTCGAACTCACGCTCTGTGGGGGCCTATGTTCAGCAGTGGACGGACGTCTTCAAGCTGTTGATGATGATGATAAAAAATATGCCTGTATTTTATAGATATTCTACACATATAACATATTTACTCAAGGAAAATTAGGCAAGCCATGTTTACAGTTGGTTATGGACCGAGTAAACTTGATCTAACATTTACTTAAGGCTTCTTGAGCCAACTTAAAGTTACGTTTCGCAATGGTCGCGCACGTTTATAAACACCAAAATGGCGCGCACGTTATAATTTCACACACAACAACGCAACATTAATTTTCCTACCCGCCAAAAGTTACAAGGATGTTACAAGGCACGTTGCTACTAGAACCTTTAAGTTTTTAGTTTTACTAGCTACGTAAGGTAATTAGCTGTTGACGATTAATTTTACATATGAATTTCCTTTTTTAGGTAGATTTTCAATTTGACCCAGGCGCGGATACAGACATTTCTCAAGGGGCGCACAAATCATTATAGTACGGGAGTCCAAGAAGGAAATTTGGGGATATGGTGGTAAACCACATAAGTATATGATACAAGACTTCCTCCATACGGCGCAGGGCATACAGGGGGGGGGGGGGAGCGCCCCCTGCGCCTCCCCCTGTATCCGCGCCTGATTTGACCTATACCTATACTAAAAACATTTTGTGACTTTTTTTTTTATGCGATTGAATGGCGTGACGAGCTAATCGTTCACCAGATGTTAAGCGACACGGTCACCCATAACAGTTGCAGTGTCACTCGGAACTTTAAAACAATAAAGTTTCGCGTGACACTGCACTGCGCACGTCATCCTGAGACATTACACAGTCTAGTAATCTGATTACTAGACTGATCATAAAGTCTCATTTGCCCAGTAATTTCACTAGCTACAATGCCCTTCAAACCGACTATTATCAGTGAGTTGAAATATCATTGACATTGACTATTATACCTTTCGCGTTGTTATATACGTAAAGGAAATAACAAAATTAATAGAGGCCGAACCTGCTGGGATCTTATGCCCGTCTGCACAAAATTTTGACAGCTCTTATAAGTTTGCACTATCTCTCTAGCACGTACCCAAATTTCTTGTCTATACGGTGAAAAACTATGCTCATACGTCTTCCTTTTTTGAGTTTACAATAACTTCGTAGTTATACCTGGGCACCTAAAGTGACGATTTTTTTGCGTCAGAATGATAACGAAGAAAAGTAGTTGTAAATAAGATACAAACCATAATAAAAAAAAACACAAAACGTCTAAGCGTAGATATATTAGTCTTTTCAAACGATTGACCGCAAATACAAAGATGTATACAGTGAAAACCATTCTCCTACGAGACGCTAAAATCACAACTAAAATGTAGGTAAATTCACTCACGGGCTCTATTGTCTCTATCACACTTGCAGAGTACAGAGCGATGGCAATAACAATTTTAAATACCAGACCCCCTACAACAAGTGTGTCTCACTCTAACAACAAGACAACGACAAGTTGTCGTTGTCTTGTTGTTAGAGTGAGACACACAGGCGCTACCATAGCCTTGTCACGGTTACCGACTAGAAAAACTGTCGAGAAAATTTTGTTGCGGTGCGCATAGGCGGGCAGCACGATACCGATCGACTATACTGACTATTATACAAGTTTTGTTTATGAACGCAATAAACATTTTTTTATCTTTATTTTTAGAGTAGGGTTTTGGGGGGTACATTGCTAATAAAAGAAAAAAAAACGTATGTAATCGCTCCTCAGCCCCGGTGAGCTTTGATCTTTTATAGATACGATCTTATATGACGCAAGAAAATTAACAAAACATCTTTTGGATAAGTATTAGTAAGTACTAAAACAAAATTATTTAAATATGTAAATTATTTTGATATCGTAATCGGTGACGTTTATATCAACGTACATGGGTTTGTTTTTTTGATTGTGCGTCAGATGGCGCAACTCTAAGCTATTACGGCCGCGCGCTGATTGTAAATTGGCGACAGATTTATTATTGTCTATTTTTATACTTATTCGTCAATTATACGAATTCATTTTTTAATTTCAATTCAATTTCACCAAGCGCTCACCAAATTTTTAAAGACCTATCTAAACGAAAATCGGGTGCAATTGATCCATTAGCATAAATAGAGTGCATGATAGTACGACCTATAAATAGGGCGAATCCTGTGGATAGTACCTATACGTTTGTTTATTAAAGAGTAGAGGCAAATGAAGTATATTTTTTTACTGAAGATTATGAAGATTTCAGGCGCCTAATGTAGTTGGCACAAATGATTTTGATAATTTAAACAGTTTTTGATACCTTGTATGTAATAATTAATAACCAGTCAAGTGCGAGTCGGGAAGGGCTTCGTACTGTTATCTACAAAAACGAGCAAAAATATCACGTTTGTTGTACTGTTTTTAGTATTTGTTGTTATAGGTGCAACAGAAATAAATAAATAAATATAAATATGTGTGAGACATGTCACGCAGCGCCATCTAGCCCCAAACTAAGCATAGCTTGTACTATGGGAACCAGATAACTGATACAATACTTAGATGCTTTTTTGTTTGTAAATACATACATAGAATACAATATAACACCCAGACACAGAACAAACATTGATGTTCATCACACAAATGTTTGTCCTGGGTAGGAATCGAACCCACAACCTATAGTTCAGAAGGCAGAGCTACTACCAACTGAGCTAACAGGCTAGTCAATACAACATCTGTGAAAATTTCGACAACAGAACGGATAGACAGACAGACAGCGGAGCCTTAATAGGGTCCGTTTTACCTCTTGGGTATCGAACCCTACAAACGGTACTCAATGATTATAATTTAATTTGATACTGTAAGAAGCAGTTGACTAAGTTATTCCTTTTTTTTTCAGTTATTATCTATTTTATAGCAAATCGATGCGTTATATTCCATAAATTTTGGTCCACACGTGACCAGTGTCAGGAGTAGTTAGGTATCTAGTTTCAAAGGATGCTAATGAATTCAATTAAACGTAAGTATAAGTCCATAATATCCGACATTCTCTTTTCTACTGACTAATAGGTATTTTTTTAGATAATCAACTCAGCATAATAATATTAATTGGTACCGGAAAATTATTTATTTTTACCCGATTATGTTTTCGTCGGAATCTGTTAATAATTGGGTATTTTGATAATGGTTCGAAGAAACCGTATTGTTGTGTATGTAATTTGAGGAGCAGACGCCCCCTTTGACGCCAGCCAGATTTTGTTTATGCGTCTAAGTTGACTTGCGCAGTTTTGTGATCATGTTGATAATACTCTAGCTATGCCTATAACTTTTATTATATAGCTCTTAGAATTAGCAAGTTGAAATGGCAATGGGCAGGCCACATCGCTCGCAGAACTGACAACCGATGGGGAAGAAAGGTTCTCGAGACCACGTACCGGCAGAAGCAGCGTAGGCCCCCCTCTAGGTGGACCGACGATCTGGCGCGGAGCCGATGGATGCAGGAGGCAAGCAGCTGCTCAAAAAGGCATTCTGTGGTGGAGGTCTATGTTTAGCAGTAGACGTCTTCATGGTGTTGATGGTATTTGGATTTCTATGGAGCGCAGGTTCGTACACACAATATAGTTCAATTTTGTTACGGCCGATATCGACCTTACTTCGTAAAACCAGTTAATAGGTAGTCATCTGTACCTACGCAGGTTAATTTGATCGACCTTGAGCAAAATAATCGATGATATTATTATTTTAAGATACTTGTTAAAATTGGTTTTCTTGACATAAGTAATTAGTAGGTACCAATTCTTTATTGCCTAAACAATTTATTTCCAAAGTGTTTAATCGCATTTCAATAACGTAAGTTTTGGAATGACAAAGTCCTTCAATATTGAAATGTTAAACAGCCCATAAACTAAAACTATTTACTATTAAAATAGTAGTATTATTCTCAGATAAACTAACTGTATACTCATAATAAGAGAACATGATATTATGAATTGTTTCTCTTTGATCTGAGTAGAATAGTTACGTCTTTTATAACATAAATAAACCGTATCCTCAGAGGTAAATGGTCTGTAATAGTGCAAAACTGTAATACTTGATCAGCCCAAAGACGTCCACTCCTATTACAAAGGCCATCCACCATCAGGGAAGTGGGTTTGGCATAATGACCACGCTTGGCAGGTGTTTTGGTGATTGCAGTAGATATTAGTACTGTTTCATTTGTGATGGTTTCACTCCAAAACGGCAGAGCTGATTTGGATGAAATTTTGCATAGAGATTACACTTTTTACTGAGATCAACGTAGAGTACTTTTTAACCCAACAATTTAAGAGTTCCCATGGGAAAACGGGAGCTTACTAAAGATATTCTTCTGTCTGAGCTATCGAGACAGAAGAATATCTTTGCCGAGCTATCGAAAGAGCTATGCTCTGAGTTTCTATGCGAGATAAGATCCGAAATGAGGAGGTCCGCAAGAGAACTAAAGTCACTTAGACACTTAGAATTAGCAAGTCGAAGAGGCAGTGGGCAGGCCACATCGCTCGTACCGACAACCGATGAGGAAGATAAGATTCTCGGGGCGCGACTACGAACCGGAAGACGCAGCGTAGGCCGACCCCCACAAGGTGGACCGACAATGCCGGAGGCAAGTAGCCGCTCAAAGTAACGCTTTAATATAGAGGTGGGCTATGTTCAGAGTTAGACGCCTTCAAGCTGATGATGATGACTCTGAACCCTAAAGTGAAAATAAAGATATAACTATTATTTGGTCCACATACTCCAGTCAATCACATTTACAATAGATTTACGCATTGTGACATGGTACCACAAGGCTTTTAGTTTAAGCCACACAATAGTTTATTTTAGAAACAAAATAAAGGTGTTTTTGTTTTGGTGGGTTTCATGTGTCTTTTATGAACGCATATGAATTGGTTTAGATATTTATGGAAAGCCAGGGGTCACCGGTCATTGCAAATAGGTCATTGCAAATATTAATAACTTAATATATATTTTTGGCTTTAGTATCGATTATAGAGAGCACTCCAAAAAAAATTTCAAAATATCTTTAATGTACAGAATTGACCCTGTTACGGTTTTATTATAAGTATAGATTAAATAAATAATACACCTACATAGGTACTTGATATACTCGCAGAATAAAAAGTTCACCACCTTAAACTTTTCCTTGCGGGAGCACAAAAAACGACTGCCAACATTAAAATTACCATTTATTTAGTGTATAGATAGCAATGAGAAGAGGCAGCGTAGGCCGGCCCCCCACTCGGTGGACCGACCACCTGGTGAGACCCGTTGGGAGTCGATGGATGCAGGAGCTAAGCAGCCGCTCAAAGTGGTGCTCTGTGGGGGAGGCCTATGTTCAGCAGTGGACATCTTCGGGCTATCATCATCATCATCATCATCATCATCAACAGCAGCAGATGATAGATACCATTAATATTATTCGAAAGTATACTGTGTGTATGTGAGTATCTCTGGTATGTCTCTTTGTCTTTGCCCATTTGTTGCCTATTCATGAGGCTGAACCGATCTCGGTGAAGTTTGGTACAGAGATTGGTTGAAATCTGGAGAAAGACAGGATAAAATGCTAACTAAGTATACTTTTCTCGCATGTAGCTATAATATGGACAGGATATTTGACTACAATAATAGACATTTTTTACAACTGAATAGGCCCCGCATTTGACCGCAATCTTACATGATATGACACTTTTTAATGCAAATTAAGCCCTTAAAATGGGCGGTCTTATCGTTTAGAATTTAGAGTAATCTGTTAAAATATCCTTGCAATAGTTGATCGAGTCAGTGTTGTATGTAATTTAGGCGGCATTCAACCGGAAGTCTTTAACCCACGAAGTATTACGTTCATCATCATCATCATCAACAGCCTGAAGACGTCCACTGCTGAACATAGGCCTCCCCCAGAGCACGCCACCTTGAGCGGCTGCTCGCCTCCTGCATCCATCGGCTCCCCGCGGCTTTCACCAGGTCGTCGGTCCACCGAGTGGGGGGCCGGCCTACGCTGCGTCTTCCGGTTCGTGGTCGCCACTCGAGAACCTTTCTTCCCCATCGGTTGTCAGTTCTACGAGCGATGTGGCCTGCCCATTGCCACTTCAAGTATTACGTTATTCCAACATTACTTTTCCTTGTTGTTATTATAATTAAGTCATCATCAACACCATGAAGACGTCCACTGCTGAGCATAGGCCTCCCCCACAGAGTGAGCTTCTGCTCGCTTACTGCATCCAGCGGCTCCCCGCGGTTTTCACCAGATCGTCGGTCCACCTAGTAGGGGGCCGGCCTACGCCTACTACTGCATCCATCGGCTTCCCGCGGTTTTCACCAGATCGTCGGTCCACCTAGTAGGGGGCCGGCCTACGCCTACTTTTTATAAATAAACATTTTATGGTATATTAAAATGTTCCACCGCAATGGCTGCAGATTCCATACAAAATCATTTTAACAGTATTTCAAAGGCAACACCTTTTCCTGTCACATTAAATTTTGCCATGAACACGTTGGGGATAAATCTGAAAAGAAAATTTTCCTATTTTTATTTTTGTATGTGTCACGTTTCATTATAATTGCTACATTATATAATCGAGCAACGCAATAAGCGCTACGTACAGTTGGCAGCACAATATAATCGAGCTACGAAATGAAAGCTACATACTGTTAGCTGCACAAACAATCGAGCTATCAAGTGAGCGCTACGAACATTTGCCTGTACATTGTACAATACAATCGAGTTACGCAGTGAATGCTACGCTACGAATATTGGCTGCACAATACAATTGAGCTACGAAAAAAGTGCTACGTACTGTTAGCTGCATAATACAAGCGGGCTACAAAGTGAGCGCTACGAACATTTGCCTGTACATTGTACAATACAATCGAGTTACGCAGTGAATGCTACGCTACGAATATTGGCTGTGCAATACAATCGAGGTACGAAATAAGCGCTACGTACTGTTGACTGCATAATACAATCTAAAGCTACATACTTAATGGCTGCTACTAACAGTTGTCTGTACAATAGAATCAAGCAATGCAATCAATCAAGCTACGCAGTGAAAACTACGAACTGTTGGCTGCACATGTACAATACAATCAAGCTACGCAGTGAGCGCTACAAACAGTTGACTGCAAATTAGTAGTGAGTGCTACGAATAGTTGACTGCACAATACAGTCGAGCTAAGCAGTGAGTGCTACGAACTGTTGACTCTACAATACAACCGAGTTACCCAGTGAATACCAAATTTCGAATATTGGCTGCACAATACAATCGAGCTATCAAATAAGCGTTCCGTACTGTTGAATCCATAATACAATCAAGCTACATAGTTAAAGACTAACAGTTGTCTGTACAATACAATTAAGCTACGTAGTGAGAACTACGAACTGTTGGCTGCACATGCACAATGCAATCAAGCTACGAAATAAGCGCTACGTACTATTGGCTGCATAATCACAATCAAGCAACGCAGTGAGCACTACGAACCGTTGGCTGCAAGTTACGCAATGAGCACAACGAGCAGTTAGCTGCACAATACGATTGAGCTACGAAAAGAGTGCTACGTGCTGTTAGCTGCACAATACTGTCAAGCTACATAGTTAATGAGTTCTAAGAACAGTTGGTTGCATAATACAATCGAGCTACGCAGTGAGAACCATGAACTGTTGGCTGCACCATACAATTGAGCTACGCAGTGAGCACTACAGACAGTTGGCTGCAAGTTACGCAATGAGCACAACGAACAGTTAGCTGCATAATACGACTGAGCTACGAAAAGTGTGCTACGTGCTGTTGGCTGCACAATACTGTCGAGCTACATAGTTAATGAGTGCTAAGAACAGTTGGTTGCATAATACAATCGAGCTACGCAGTGAGAACTATGAACTGTTGGCTGCACCATACAAATGAGCTACGCAGTGAGCACTACAAACAGTTGGCTGCAAGCTACGTACTGAGCGCTACGAATAGTTGACTGCACAATACAATGGAGCCACGCAATGAGCACTACAAACAGTTAGCTGCGCAATACGATTGAGCTACGAAAAGAGTGCTACGTGCTGTTAGCTGCACAATACTGTCAAGCTACATAGTTAATGAGTGCTAAGAACAGTTGGTTGCATAATACAATCGAGCTAGTGAGAACCATGAACTGTTGGCTGCACCATACAATTGAGCTACGCAGTGAGCACTACAAACAGTTGGCTGCAAGCTACGTACTGAGCGCTACGAATAGTTGACTGCACAATACAATGGAGCCACGCAATGAGCACTACAAACAGTTGACTGCAAATTAGTAGTGAGTGCTACGAATAGTTGACTGCACAATACAGTCGAGCTAAGCAGTGAGTGCTACGAACTGTTGACTATACAATACAACCGAGTTACGCAGTGAATACCAAATTTCGAATATTGGCTGCACAATACAATCGAGCTACGCAGTGAGAACCATGAACTGTTGGCTGCACCATACAATTGAGCTACGCAGTGAGCACTACAAACAGTTGGCTGCAAGCTACGTACTGAGCGCTACGAATAGTTGACTGCACAATACAATGGAGCCACGCAATGAGCACTACAAACAGTTAGCTGCGCAATACGATTGAGCTACAAAAGGAGTGCTGCGTACTGTTGGCTGCACAATACGATCTAATACGGGCTACGCAATCAGCTTACGAAATTAGAATGTGATTGTATTGACCTACATTACCAGCGTTGCCCTGATCCTTAAGGTCCAAGTGAACCGAAGTCTATTTCACTCATCGTTGTAATATAAGGAAAACTGTTTCTAAAACACTAAAGGATAATAATCCCGGAAAAACGTTTTCTTCCGTTTTCCATGGCCATGGTTAGAGTAGTAAGACGCAGTGTTTACATCTTGTCCACATTTTTAATGGATCCCTATCTTGAACGGCTTATGCCAACTGAATCTAACATCATTAGAGTGTTACAAAAATGTTTCCTGGTTCAAATTGTTGTACTACCTATAGACTTAGAGTATTTTCGTTACCCTATAGTACTACCTGATCCTTTTTGCGTGGGTTTGTCCCAGGGCGTCAGTCAGTTAGGCAATTGTAACTATACCTGTAGGAGATCAAATCAATGACTGTACCAAAGTATCAAAATGGTAAAGTAAAGTGTCGAATCGAGGAAAGTGTCGAATTAGCGAAAGTAGTGAATTAATGAAAGTAGCCAATTAGAGAAAGTGTCGACCTGTTACCGGACCCCGTATTTTTCATATTGACGAAATGGTATATCAATTTCCTCTCATCGGTAGTTTTTGGTTAGAGGGAAAGTGTGCTGCGGCGCCATTAAAATTTTAAATTGTATGTAAAAAATATTAAATTGTATGTACCTTATTACCCATATTCCATAATTTAATTACTTGAATTTTTAACGTATTGATGACGGAAAGGTTATAGATTTTTAAGCAGCCACAGCCGAGATTACAGTTTTAAATGACAGACTGAAAAAATTTTTTTACAAACAAAGCGAGGTTTACACTGTTCGCATTAGAACACTGGTTATTAACGTATGTATAAATAAGTTACAGCAGACTTATTGATAAACTATTATACTACTTATTCAATAATACATGGGGCTGCCTACGGCCATGTTGTATGTAGTTATGTAGCGAAAGACTACGCTCACGATTCTAAAATAGGCTTAGGGTGTACCTATGCAACAAACCTCTAAAGATTCTAAATTAGAATCACTCGTGATTTTGCTTGCTCGGGATTCAAAATCAGCACTCGCAGCTAAAATTCATTTATAATATGATGTCAAATCATGTCAGGTTTCATTTAAAACCATTCAGTAGTTTCAGCGTGATGCTCAGCCATGATACAGACAGACAGATAGAAATTAAAAAAAAACAGTTTTGGCTTCAGTATTTTTAGAGAACCTTCTAAAAAATGTCTAAATATCTTCTATGTACATAATTGGACCTGTTACAGTTTTATTATAAGTATAGTCATAGTCATAGTCATAGTCATAGTCATTTATTCATATAAAAAATACACGTCAAAAATAAACAAAATAAGTACAACAGGTGCACATTAAATAAATTTCTATGACTATCTATTTGATGTCAAAATTACAACATTAGATGAATAATCATTAAAAAATGTCATACACAAAAAATTCAAAAATGTCAAAATAAAATAATTTAAAATGTCAGAACAATATACCTACTAATAACTGAAATTAAAAATAGCAATTGCAATGTCACTTCAAATTAATTATAATATTAATTATTACATTCCAAAAATTCAGCATAACTATAGAAAGTTTGGTTGATAAGGCAATGTTTAAGCTTTGACTTAAAAGATTCCAAACTTGGTGCTCCTTTAACATCATCTGGTAGAAGATTATAGACGGTCGGCCCCATGACATGCGTCAACCTGTCAGACTTAGCGAGCGATCGTTTTATGAGTGCTAGCTTACCCCTGCTGCGAGTGCTAAAAAATAAAATGATTAATTAAATATTCGGCTACTAATTAATTGGAATTAAATTACATTATTAAGTGATTCAGTGTATGAATTACAATAAACCCTACAAATATGGAGAGGATGAAAAACAAAACCTTTTTTTTTTTTTAAAGGTTTGAATCGCTCGGCAGAAATTAGACGAACTTATTTTGTTTCACCAAGAATGTGTATTTGTTATATTAATGTGTCAGGACTAAGAGAACATGAGTGTAATGTAAGCCATTTCTAATTTTTACGATCTATTTGCCTCATAGAATTTCCCTATTGCTAAGGCAAGATGACCGTGACATGCTGGCATGCCACTGCGTATGCCCTTCCTAAATTATCTCATTTGCTCATCATTTCCTGATGTTTGAGGGCTTTATTACCATTAATGGTCATTCTTTGGCTGTTATTTGGCGTCAAGAACATGACCAAAACAGTAAATATTATATGTGGCCACAGAATACATACAAACATAATCGACTGGCCTGATAGCTCAGTTGGTAGTAGCCCTGCCTTCTGAACTGTAGGTTGTGGGTTCGATTCCCACCCAGAACAAACATTTGTCTGATGAGCATAGGTGTTTGTTCTGTGTCTGGGTGTTATATTGTATTCTATGCATGTATTTACAAACAATTATATCAGTTATCTGGTTCCCATAGTACAAGTTATGCTTAGTTTGGGGCTAGATGGCGCTGTGTGAAATGTCCACACATATTTATTTATTTATTTTATTTATTTACATATAATAAATACTACATAACATAAATAAACATACACACTACATTAATAATATTTTATACAATAAACATACTATTACAGATATAGGTACATATAGGTATCTAAATATAAAGATACCTAAATCAATACTAAACTAAACATACTCATAATTAAAATATATAATACTAGCTGAGACTGATAGATCTAAGGATCCCACGACAGATCTAAGATCTGTCGTGGGATAGATGAGGTCACGAAACATCTGCCTTCATTTATTTATTTATTTATTTATTTATTTATTTCATTCTGGAAGACCAACGGCTGATATAATAATATAAATATTAACTTATAAAACAATAAGCCAATTATAGGTCCTCACGGATAGACATTATTAAAATCATAAAAAACTAAACCATTTTTAAGTGTCGTAACAGCTTTAATATAAAAATCGGGTCACATGAAATAGGTTAAAATGAGACACGTGTCCCTAATGCTTTGTTTTCATAATCAGGACTGGTGATGCGCTGGCGTCAGTTGTGAAATAGTACCTACCCACAGTGGTGCCTGGTACGCAACTACGCAACTCACTGCACTAGCAATGGGTGTAGGGTCACTGGGATGAACTGAAAACTATGAGGGTTACTAAGCAGCTAAAGCGGTGCAAATAAATAAATAAATATGTGTGGACATTTCACACAGCGCTATCTAGCCCCAAACTAAGCATAGCTTGTACTATGGGAACTAAATAACTGATAGAATACTTAGATACTTTTTTGTTTGTAAATACATACATAGAATACAATATAACACCCAGACACAGAACAAACATCTATGTTCATCACACAAATGTTTGTCCCAGGTGGGGATCGAACCCACAACCTATAGTTTAGAAGGCAGAGCTACTACCAACTGAGCTATCAGGGCAGTCAAATATATTTGCACCACTTTAGCTGCTCAGCCAAATTGACATCATTAAATTTTAATATATAAGGTACCGAAATTCGAAAACCATTTCGAAATTATCCTATACAGAGCTCATATCAAAACTAACAGATTTTGATTAAGCGATATTTAATTCTCTTATTAAAAAACAAAGTGAGACTCATAGAATTAATAGGTCCATGGTGAGGCTAAATGATAATCGGTGTAAAAGAATCTGAAACAAAGGCGTTCAATATTTTTCTTCTGGCTTCCTGCTATAACCTTCATTTCTATGACGTGACAAGCTAGTCGTTTGCCTGAAGTTAATCGTCACGGCTCCCCATAACAGATTGCAGTATCACTCGGAACTCCAAATTAATATAGTTCCGACATAATAAGATTACTAGACTGTGTGATCAGATCATAAAATCTCATTTACCCAGTAATTTCATTAGCTACAATGCCCTTCAAACCAGAACACAGTAGTGCTTGCACACTGCTGCTTGGCGGCAGAATAACTGGCAAAGCGGTGGACTAGACGGACTAGACGAACTCTGCAGAAGAGGCAGAAAAGTCCTACCACCTAGTAAAATAATTAAATATTGCATGAAAAACAAGATAAAAATTACATGTCTGTTATGTTTCAACTAACTTTTAATAAATAAATGAAAAAAAATATATGTAGTTATTCGATGTGGCGTGATGCGACGGATGGGTGACGCTGACGTCACAAAACATCTGCTTTCATATTATAAGCTATATAATAGCTAAACATTTTTGTAAAGTGTAGTTAACAACAGCTTTATAAAGTAGCAGCATTATAAAATTCGGATCGCATTAAAATAGGTTAAAATGTGGATTGCATGATGCGCTGGTGCCAGCTGTGAAATAGTAGGTATGTACCCACCCACAGCGGTGCCTGGTACGCATCTTCACTAGCAATGGGCGTAGGGCCACTAGGATGAAAGTAAACAAAAATTTCAACGTAAAATTAGATTGTCTATCTGCACATTGCACAGTTTAATGTTACAAATCGAAATCATCGGAGTTGTAGAAATCTAAAGCGCATTTGTTGAACTGGTTACGACACAAGAACTTTTATTCCATAAATGATCTCTTGAAATTTAAACATTAATAATTTAATTTTTATTAACTATAGATACCGAATGTGATTACAGAAGTAAGCAAGTATAAAGCTTTCCCATCTACATCTAGGCAAAACCCATCAGTTAAACTCAGCATGCACCCACGTTCATTCTCAAAAACAAACTTGCAAAAAATGTCCAATTAATCTCCATCGCCTTACAATCTACTTCCCATTTGGTAAAGTTGTCGTTAATTTACAATAATTACAAACAATTGGTCTGTAAAGCCGCCGCGTGCTGGAACACATGACCGCGATTGTGTGGGAATCGGGAACACGTGCTTAGACGGCTGACAAACACTGGTAAAAGGTACCTACAAAACACGAAACCTAATTTACGCAAACATAAATGGTACACGCTACAATATAGGTACTGACACAACTTAAGAACTTTTTAGGGTTCCGTACCCAAAGGGTAAAACGGACCCTTTTAGTAAGGCTCCACTGTCTGTCTGCCCGTCTGTCACCAGGAACGTGAAACGTGATAGTTAGACAGTTGAAATTTTCACAGATGATGTATTTCTAATGCCGCTATAACAAAACATACTAATAAACATAATAAAATAAATATTTAAGGGGGCTCCCATACAACAAACGTGATTTTTTGCTCATTTTTATAGATAATGGTACGGAACCCTTCGTGCCCAAGCCCGACTCGCACTTGCCCGGCAAATGTGATTTTTTGCTCGTTTACCAGATGAGTCATAGATGGCGCTGGTTTAAACAGTACTGCTACTCAACATTAAATGGCAGGGATAGATAATGCTACGGAACCCTTCATGCGCGAGTCCAACTCGCACTTGGTCGGTTATTTATATTAGTTTTTGTGAGCTGTAGACCTCACGAGTCCATCTTTGCATTCTTGGCTTTTTGAATTTTTTTTTTACATTTTCAAAACTCAATGTTCCGCCATTCCGAAATTTTTTTGAGATTTGCGACCTGTAGAGGAACAGCTCGACATCAGCCAGACATACTTACGAAATGGTCTAAAAATCAACATTTCTGGTCATAATATCTTTTTTATTGCATTGAGTTAGGAATAAGCAATTTTGACAATATTATGGAGTTGTACACCTTATTGGCCAATATCAACTAGCCATCCCTGAGGTCTTGACAGACAGGCATCAGGCAATCAGACAAGCTAGGGTACGAATTGAAAGAGAAAGAAGAGGGATAGACATTACGGACATTAAACTTATTCGTAGAGATGTCCATATAGAGTCCATATAGTGTGCTCGGCTACATATTGGAATCGATTATTAAGGCAAGTACTTTTATAGTCATTTATAGGTATTGACTTAGAGCATTTATAAATCACAAAAAAACTCGAAACCGAATGATCTTAAAATTAGTTGCCTCAACAATTCAAGGCATTCTAACTATGAAGACAGACAGTTTTAATTATATCGAATCCAAGAAAAATGAATGTCAACTGGCCGCGTGCGGCGGCGCATGATCGATTGCGAAATGGCGGCGCCATTGACTTGAACGTACGCGTAATCAGTAAGGTGTAAGTACCTCTCAAGGAAACACTGAAACACGTGCTGAAAATTTTATACGTTTTGTTTTATTTATTTATTTATTTAATTGTTAAATACAATTGTGAACTTACAGCTAAGCCAAAACATTCACATTGTTACACTAAGTTCTTAAACGGAGTAAACAATATATATTTATAAAGCCGACTAATGGGGTCAGCATGTATGTCAGCATCCTGGACTTCGCTTAGGAAGCGGTTGATAACCGCTACAGCCCTTGCCGTAGGAGCATTATGAGCATGCCATGTCCGCAAAGCGGGAGGAGCAGCAAATAGCTGGTGGCGACGTCTTTGACCCGCACGGATGTAGTTCTGCGGCACAAAGTAGTATAATCTGCTTAACACTGAGGGATTATCTACCTCGTTACGCAGCAACAGGCAGTAATGAATAATTAATAATAGTTTACGTCGAAGCTCCAACGTAACAAGGCCCACCATTCCCGAGACAAATAATGAAGGAAATAGAAAGGGATAGTATCCATAAGCTCTTTTATAGAGATACCTCGCGAACTTGCGCTGCACTCTTTCAATCATGACAGTATATTTTTTGGTTCTCGGGTCCCAAACAATAGCACCAAATTCAAGTGCACTACGGACATACGCGTTATACAGCATAATGGGAATGTTTATATCTCGGAACTGGGCAGAAGTTCGAGTTATAAAACCCAGGGTTTTGTTGGCCTTTTTACATATGCTTGTGATATGTTCGCTAAAATTAAGCCCACTGTCCATAATGACACCTAAGTCACGAATTGAGTCTACCCGCTCCAATAAGTTTTGATCAAGGGTATACGAATAACTAACAGGCATAAGCTTTCTCGAATAAGTGACTACTTTACACTTGGACACATTAAAATTTAAATTGTTTAATTCAGCCCATTCAGCAACTGCATCTATATCGTGCTGAAGGTTTGCACAATCAGAAGTACTACCAATACTATGGAAAAGCTTCATATCATCAGCAAACATTAAACATTTGGCAGTACTTAGCGCCTCAGGTAGGTCATTTATCATAGTAAGAAATAGAGTTGGTCCCAAAGTAGATCCCTGGCTGACACCAGACCTCGTGAAGTAGTCATTAGAAAAGTATCTACCCAGTTGCACATATTGTCTGCGATCACTTAGATAATTGGCTATGAAATTTAGAAGATTTGGAGAAAAACCAAGACAAGAAAGCTTAGATAGTAGGATATCGTTGTCTACAACATCAAACGCTTTTTTTAGGTCAAAATATGCAGTATCTACTTGCATACCATTGTCCATTTGAGCTGCAACGTAGTCTACAAACACGACGTGATTCGTTGTAGTAGAGCGTGCACGACGAAACCCATGCTGCGAATCATCAAAGCGGTGACTGATTTGGGCAGTGATATAGCGGTTAATTATCATCTCAAATATTTTCCCAAAAGTAGAAAGTACTGCTATAGGTCTCTGAGACTTTATATCAGCCGAAGAGCTATCTTTTGGAACTGGAGTCACTCTAGTTAATTTCCACTTTGTCGGGTACAAGCTATACTGCAACGATATGTTATAAATATGCAATAGGGGTATCTCCAATGCTCGGAGACAATCCTTAACCAAAAAGCTGGGTATACCATCCGGTCCAACAGCAGAAAAAGCTTTGAGTTTCTTTACTGCACGACGCAGATCAAGAACAGTGACACAGTCAATTGTAACCCATGGCGTATTCAAGTATTTATGAGCTGATCGTTCAGCAGCCTGGGCATCCAGCTGCGGAATTGCGTTCAAAAAAATAGAACCAAAGTATTCAGCAAAGGCATCTGCAGCTTCTTGCCCTAGAACAGACTGGTTGTTATAAATATACTCGCGTTGCCGCGTCATGTTCTTACGTTTATCCTTAACATGAGTCCAAAAACTAGACGGGTCTTTGCGTATGTTCCGCTCTACCGTCTGTAAATATCGGTCATGCGCAGCATCGATAAGTGCTTTAACTTTTGTCCTATAAAATCTAAACATTTCACGATTGAATTCGAGTCCTTTAGATTTAAAACGTTTCAGATGGAAGTATTTAACTTTTATGAAGTGTATAATTTCTGATGTGTACCAAGTGGGGTAATTGTATTTCTGCGTATTCACCATTGAAACTTTTCTTCATAGGTACGTATTCATTAATAGTCTTATTTAGTTTGGAATAAAAAACATCAACCGCGGAATCAACATTAGTGCAGTTTGAGACGTCAGTCCAATCGATATCGGCAATAGCCATATACAACCCCTGAAAATTAGCTTTTTTGAAATTCCAGTTTGGAGCAGTTTGACAAGCTGCTCGCAACGGTAGTGACTTATTACACTGAGGAGCAGAAAATCCGCGAGGCTGTTTGGCTGAATTGTTGTACCTACTTCAGACGTTCAGATGGGTCTATGCGCATCAAATATACTATGCATACACACACACAAACTATCACACAGTAATATAAGTGAGTCCCTATCCATATTTAACTATCTTCTGTGTAATATAAAGGCTGGTAGTGTTCTAAAGATAGATCTATTCTCAGCCATTGAGTCCATGGCTAACATGGATTTTCTTTTTTATGCGATTGAATGACGTGACGAGATAGTCGTTCACCTGATGTTAAGCAACACGGCCGCCCATAACAGTTGCAGTGTCACCCGGAATTTTAAAACAATAAAGTTTCGCGTGACACTGCACTGCGCACGTCATCCTGAGACATCACACAGTCTAGTAATCAGATTACTAGACTGAGTGATCAGATCATAAAGTCTCATTTGCCCAGTAATTTCACTAGCTACAATGCCCTTCAAACCGGAACACAGTAGTGCTTGCACACTACTGCTTGGCGGCAGAATAACTGGCAAAGCGGTGGTACCTACCTAGACGAACTTCGCAGAAAAGTCCTACCACCTAGAAAAGGCTTCAAAAAAGCTGCAAAAAAGTTAGGGGTTCTCGGGAAGGTCCGCCGATATTTCACTCCTGGACAGCTTTTAATCAAGCACAAGCCCGATTTTGTATGGAATACTGCGGCCATTTCTGGGACGGTTCAGCTAAATACCAGCTTCAAGCCTTGGACTCAATTGAAAGGCGAGCTAAAAACTCATTGGTGACGATACAATGGTGAGGGCTAGGCTCCAGAGCTTAGAGCACCGTCGTAAAGTTGCCAGCCTATCAGTGTTCTACAGGGTCACCGAAATGTAGGTACCTAACATTTCGGTGAGTGTACTGCGGAGCTACACAATCTAATTTCGCCAGCTCCAAGAGCGTTTTTGAGGCGGAAATAAAAACTTGTTAAACTTCTATAAAAATAAAACAGCTAGATTCTTCAAATTTTCAATAGTTAATTATTACGACATTTGAAAGAAAATAGGTCAATTAACTGGCTATTTTTTTTTAGAAATGCGGCGTTGGTCCTTATCTACTTTGCACAGAATAAATAACTAACTTTGACAACTGTTCAGCCATCTGTTCGCTTATACGTAGGACTTAATAATTACCGATTCACAAATATTTTTACACTAGCTGAAACGTCCCGTATTCGCACGGGTTAGTTAGTTTTACGCCTTATCCCAATCCAAAGGAAGAGAAAAAGAAGAGATAAAAAGAAGAGGGAAAAAGATAAGAGAAAAGGATGAAAGGATTTCTAAATTCAATTACCTAATAAAGTGATTTTCACCAAACTGCAGTTGTCTTTTTTTCTTTGCTACCGCGCGTCGATTATGGCTTGGCATTAGGTTGCACACACAGAATACAAGGTTGCACACGTAGTATCCCTTAGTAGTCTGTGGGTTGCACTATGCGCTTCTTTTCGGCCGAGTAGGGCGTCTCGTCTCTATCGGGGGGCGAAGCGTATTTTTTGAGGTATAATAAAATCCTTATAATACTTTTACATACACATTTATTATTTTTATTTGAATGATTAAACTCTATTAGGATCGACATAAACATGTGAAAAATAAACTAAGAAACAATTTTTTTTAGAAAAAAGCGTAGCGTTCTCTATGGAAGTGGGTACACGAAATTTAAGTTTGTTTGTACAAGTATGTTTCTTTAGATTATTTATTCTGTGGTAGAATAGAGTAATAACTCGTAAATAACCATTATTATCTGTTATCCATTTCAAAATAAATGCGCCAAAGTCCACTAAAATGTCTGTGGAATTTGACTGATACGATTACGTTCAAGGAATAAATTGATGATTAATACTTGAGTATCTACGTTATCAACACAATAACCTAGACGATTGCTTTCAATTCAAAATTTTATAAATACTTACCTATGTCAACTTATGTGTTTTGTTTGTATGTATAAAGGGCGTTGTTTATTTCCCTCCGGTCGGCTTGGTCCACTTCTTAAATTGTCCACTTCCAAAATTGACATCTTCCTAATTTGTCTTGATCCTAACTCGTCAGTTTCCAAAGGCACTACTTCCAAACTTGTTCACTTCCTGATTAGTCCTCTTCTTATGTCGTCTATTTCCTAAGTTATCCACTTTCTTTCCTAACTTATCTTCATCCTAATTGAACCACTTCCAAAGCCACCACTTCTTAAAATGTTCACTTCCTGATTAGCACTCTTCTTATCTCCACTATTTCCTAATTTACCCACTTCTAAAATCCATTTCCATAATTCCCCTGGGGGTGTTGCCATCCTACTTGACAGTGACAGATGACATTTTGACAGATGTCATTTTGACAGATGTTATTTTTATTTTTTACTCAGCACCGTGGTGGTGCTGGTCGGCTAAAGGGGGATTTACACGGGTCGATTTTCGCCGTGCGGCTAGTCGCTTCCCAAATCAGCTCACCAAGCCGCATCGCTAGCCCATTTACACAGGTGACTAAAATCGATCTGTACGTAGAATCACGGTAGTGGAACAACGTGCGCGAAACACTTCTTCATGTGGTGAGCGATCGCTGCAACTGATCGTTGAGACGGTCGATTTTAGTCACCAGCCGCATGCGGCCGGTCGCCGCGCGGCCAAATTCAGATGCTACCCAACTTTGGGGCTTACGGCTTTAGTCACTTGCGACTTAGCCGAACTGCCATTTAGACGGTCGATTTTCTCCGCACGGCAAAAATTGTGCGGCTTTAGCCACCCGTGTAAATCCCACATTACGGCTTTAGTCACTTGCGACTTAGCCGAACTGCCATTTAGACGGTCGATTTTCTCCGCACGGCAAAAATTGTGCGGCTTTAGCCACCCGTGTAAATCCCACATAAAGGGGGATTTACACGGGTCGATTTTCGCCGTGCGGCTAGTCGCTTGCCAAATCAGCTCACCAAGCCGCATCGCTAGCCCATTTACACAGGTGACTAAAATCGATCTGTACGTAGAATCACGGTAGTGGAACAACGTGCGCGAAACACTTCTTCATGTGGTGAGCGATCGCTGCAACTGATCGTTGAGACGGTCGATTTTAGTCACCAGCCGCATGCGGCCGGTCGCCGCGCGGCCAAATTCAGATGCTACCTAACTTTGGGGCTTACTACGGCTTTAGTCACTTGCGACTTAGCCGAACTGCCATTTAGACGGTCGATTTTCTCCGCACGGCAAAAATTGTGCGGCTTTAGCCACCCGTGTAAATCCCACATAAGAATTGTATCACCGCATCTCTTCACGGGGATGCCGTAAGAGTCGGCTAAGGAAATATCCAGGTAACTGCGATCGACAACACGCCTACTAAACATGGTGGTTATGGCAAATCCCCCTTGTGATAAACGTATAAAGTGGCGTGGAGTGGACCTAAGGATCCATAGCAGTAGATTTACACCAATTTATATGTTCAATGTGGCGTGCATTCTTCTTCTTCTCATTTAGGCGAGTGGTCAGCCCTGGTGCCAGAATTTTTAGGCTGCCCAAAGGCTTCTGACTTGGCTTAACGACTATTGTCTTAAGACAACAGCTGGGACCGACGGCTTAACGTGCATTAGAGAGGTCTATACTTCTCCCAATGCACGCCACGTTGACATGAGCCCGATCTTCACCTCTTTTCATCCATTTACTACCTACCACTATTACTGCAACCTCTGCGTATATCATCACCTCACATCAAGAGCGAAAGAGAGATTATTAAAGTCCTCATTAGAAAGAAAGAAGAAAAATCACTGTCATTGTTAGGTTCAATAAATATACAGTCGAATGCTGACGTTTTGCATAAAAATTAACAAGCATAATGTCGTACATCCAACACTCCTTGCATCTGTCCTCCGTCTTATTACTGGGTCCAGTAAATAGGCTAGTTGCCTGCTATTCAAAATTAACATGTAAATATTATTTTCATAAAGTAGGTATAAAAATTAATGCAATAATTGAAAAAAATAAGCAAAATCTGTTGTTCGGGCGCAACACTAGTTGTCGGATACAATCCGGCGCCACCTCGCGGCTCGCCGCGACACTATTCTTCTGCATCGAGTACAGGCAAGCAAACGCCATTGCGTGCGCATTTTATATTTTTATTATTAATACGGGCGCGGACTATTCTAACGGAAATTACACAAAGAATCAATTTTGGAGTCAGATTCATTATATTCAACACCGCTACGGAACATCTGTAAATCAAGGAGAAATAAGCTTATATTTTCTGGAGGGGGCATCGCGTGTCCTTTTTTCGCAAAACAGGAGATTCCCCACTGTTGATATGAAAACACACGTTGTGAAGTCACATGCTAAAGAGTATGTAAAGCTACCACAGCTTAGTAATGAGGTACTCTGAAGGAGTAAGAGACGTCACTGCATGTTTGCGCTGTCTCTTTCTATTCCTGCATTTTAAACAACAATTTTGTAATATTTTGAGATAACTAATTTTTGTTTTCACATCTGTTTGTTTTTTGAAAAGCATTATTAATTTATGCAATAAAAAAATAGCAGGACACTAGCCTATTGAACTGTGTTTTAATTAAACCTTTCAAACTGGAAGTACTTGAACACCCTTTAAGTACACTATATGTACCTAGATTTAGCATGGTTCCTAAGTATAGTATAAGGAATTCATAGTTTTCAAGATAACAATTATGTTAGGCATATCAATGGCTCGATTGGCGCCTGAAATGAGGTAACGGAAATGTTAACACGTACTTACGATAAACGTTATTACGATTAATTCTTGTTAGTATTTTGTTTGTTAGTACTTGTACTATTATTTATTAGGTATGTGGTAGTTGGTAATTCCTGACAGCTTATTTCATAAGTGTTTACAATCAGACAAGAAGTCGAGTTGAATTGAAGGTTTAAATGATAAATAGGTAAGTTATGTTTATGACAGTGTTATAATACCTATAACCAATTAACCACTGGCCTACTGGGTGTAATTTAATTCATTAGTATCCTTTGAAACTAGGTACGTGTACCTACCTACTCCTGACACCGGTCTGGCGTTTACTAATGGTGCGAGAGCCCACTGCACAAATACCTACGTCATTGGGCACCCCAATAGGCTATCTTTAGATCGTTATCCGATACCTAAATATGTAAAAAAAATTAGGTCTGCCAGTTCCGATCCTGCCGGGTCATGGAAATAATTGAAAATTTTTCAAGTATTTTTTTTGTCAATATGTACCCGAAGGAAAGTTCTGGCAACAGTTAACCATTGATTAAATGTTATTAACAATTATGTAAAAAAAATATGGTCTGCCATGGCGCACCCTGCCCGAAGTACCTGGCAGACCCCTAACAATGTGCTCTTCACACTCTTTACCTACCTCAGCGAATACCCCAATGAAACCTACGCCCAATAATAGCCAAGATGCCCATGATAATAGATTAAAAGTTCTGCCAGGTCTAAACTTGGCGAAACTTGGTATTCAAGGCATTTGAAGTTGGTGGAGGTTGATTATTTCCATTACCCGGCAGGATCGGAACTGCCAGACCTGTTTTTTACATGTTTAAGTGTCGGTTAACGATATAAAGATAGCCTATTGGGGTACCCGATGACGTAGGTTTTTTTGCAGTGGGCTCTCGCACCATAATATTCTTTAAATGTAACGGATCTATTTGGTATTGATAATAACTCCAAAAAATGGGATAACTTACTTAATCAAGTGCTACACTACAAAATTAAATTAAAGTAATTAAGAACTGTTTTTAATTATAGCTTACAAGGTACCAAAAAACTTTTAACAGTATCAAAATCATGTGTGTACGTAACTTGTACCGTGTCGCAGCGTTCCCCTCGGTCTTGGTGATAATCAATCCTCACCTACTGCGATCACCAAGCCGCCTGCCAAGCGTGGTGATTATGGCAAACCCCCCCCCCCCCCCCCCTCCCCTAATGACAAGCACAAATGCAGGAGGCGAGCAGCCGCTCAAGGTGGTGCGTTCTGGGGGAGGCCTATGTTCAGCAGTGAACGTCTTCAGGCTGTTAATGATGATATACTTGACCTTTTTAAGGTCTTCGTATTTTCATAAGGACTGTCATTTGTAGTTTATAAATTAACAAAAAGGACTTATAGGAGTCAGGTTGGAATAATAGAAATCATGCGTGAGATTTAAAGCAAAAAGTGATTGAGCGTGTCGAATGGTAACGTTCATTCCACAGGCTATACGACGATTGGTCGTAGAACGAAATTACGTAATTACTGTAATTATTAGACTTTCCCATATTAACAAACTGCTTATATCTAGGGTGTTTTGAATTATGAAACTACTAAAAATACGTTCATAATTATAATCTTCACGTTACAAAAAATCTTTTAATCAGCTAGATTTACCTACTCAACTCATCGTAATGTAGGTAATCGAAAAGCAAACTGCTGATTGCTGGTATTCCCCCGCACAGGGTTATCGGATAACCATCAATTGATCGTAATCTATCGTTACTTTGTACTTTTAAATTTTGTGATGCTTTTCCTTCCTTTGAATTGCTTCGTGTATCCGGTATGGGGTCGTATTAATTAAGTAGGTACCTTAGAGTATAGACTAAAGCATAGAGAGAACTTGATTATGTGCCAAGCGTACCACTTTTTTGGACATTTTTTTATATGATGTGGACACTGATTTGCATGAATCTGACAGATTTGTATAGAAAAACAGTTGACTCGAGTCGAAAAAAATGGTACGGTGCTTATCGCAAGCGTAGCTAATTACTATATGTTTGTTTCTTTCCTTCGCCACTGACGTAGCGATATGTGTGAGCAGTACAAATATAATATCGTTTTGATGATCTCTCTATGCTTTAACACTGGTCTTAGTCTCGATGTCATCACATCCACCTTATGTGTGATATAACAGAACACACGTTATGGGTGACTTTCATGAGACTAATGCTCATCTGCATTAAAATTTGACCGCTCCTAAGTTCACACTATCCTTCTTTTTTTATAACTAATGCTATAGGACCGCAATCTCACCTGATGGAAAGTGACGACAGAGTCTATGATGGTACATGCTTGCCTAAAAGATAATTCTATGACGTACTACTTTACTGTAACGTATTCGGGTACGACCTAGAGAGATAAGGAGTTATCTTTAGGCAGATGGGCATAAGGCCCGTGCTCAGTCATGAGATTTCATGACAACCATGCTCAGTCATGATTATGTTCATAAATTGGTCAATTTGTGAATGTACAATTACTTATTTACATTTTATACCTATTATATTTTTTTTGTTATTAGAATGGCTTTTGCGTCTTGTTAGATACGTGTTAAATTATTTTAAATGTTTGTGTTTTGTTAAAATTCAAATTTTTACCTTTACTTTTTACAAAATATGTACAACTGTATTTGTTTTATACAATGTATTATTGTTGTTCTTGTAGTACAAAATATATATTGTTATTAAATGACTTTCATAAGTGTACATTGTGCCTATTATATGACAATAAATGAATTGAATTGAATTGTATTCATGACTTACGCACCAATCGTCAACTGAGCTACGCTAGTACAATGTATTAGTTATTCTGTGACTAAGCGTCGTATACATACGGGCCTAATCAGCCACCGATTGGTCGCAATTTCATTCACAAAACTATCAATTTATGAATGAAACGTCTTATAAGCCCCGATTCACGGCTGATCGTAGTTCTGTAAAGGCCTATTCAAACCAGCGCGTTATTCGCTACCGCTGTGGGTAGCGGTATACCGCACGGGACTGCGCCCGGGTATTTTGTATGAGGAGATCCGCAGGAGAACTAAAGTGACCGATATAGCTTTTAGAATTAGCAAGTTGAAATAGCAATGGGCAGGCCACGTCGCTCGTAGAACTGACAACCGATGGGGAAGAAAGGTTCTCGAAAGCGACCACGAACCGGAAGACGCAGCGTAGGCCGGCCCCTCACTCAGTAGACCAACGATCTGGTGAAAGCCGCGGGGAGCCGATGGATGCAGGAGGCGAGCAGCCGCTCAAGGTGGCGCGCTCTGGGGGAGGCCTATGTTCAGCAGTGGACGTCTTCAGGGTGTTAATGATGATGAATGATGATTTTGAATGAAGTTTCGCTATCCGCGGAAATTCATACAAAATACCACGCGGGATCCCACGCAGTATTTACCGCTACCCATAGCGGTAGCGAACAACGTGCCAGCTTGTATAAGGCTATTACCACCATACCTTATATATTTGGCAGAGACATTGGGTACTTCATTCTAAACTAGTGCTTCAAATATGAACAGGATTGGTCAAGAGGTTGTCGAGATATAAAGCCGTGAGGTATGAGTTTGGTACGTACCTACTAAGTAAGTACCTACAAAATCAGGCTGACTTTTTGACCACTAGTATATGTAACTGAAACTGTTGTCATGAAATAAATGTCTTTGCTTTCTTGCAGTTATTTATTTTACTACCTATAACGGCGTCTTAAATTTAGTTTCATAGAATAACTACGTTAGCTTCATAGCTTAACTTTGATTGTAAAGCTTTCAATGCGTAATAATAAAATTTTATTCAATTCTTCATAAAGAGGACATTATTTAGAGTGTTTTTGTGCAGTTTTCAGATTATAAACTGAATTAAATTTGAACTTCGCACTATATGCGTACTATATTAAGGGCTTGTGCAAGGCCAGCGCGAATTCACGTCAAAGCCGCAGAATAGATGTATAGTACTAGGCCAAAGCGGGGATGAGCCAGGGGCCGAGCGGCAGGGGCGGTCTAAGTTAAACTGGTTCGAACGCGCAATAGTTTAGGTAATTTATTATTACACTGAATATAAAGGGTATTTTAAAAATCCGCTATACATAAGCCCTCCATTATATTTAATTCAACTACTACACAAAGTTTCATGATCTTATTTAAAGTATTCATTGAATAATCGCTGTTTATTTGTACGGTTTGGAGGTAACTTTGTAATTTTTTTCTATCGAGAAAATTTTATTAATTCGTGTTTTCACTATACATTTGCAGTAGCATTAGTCCTGAACTTTACCATATATTAATTTCAAAGTCATTGTTGCAATATTGTTGACAAGATACTGCTTCAAGCTAAGCCGTTTTAAGCAATTTGGCGTTGTATTGGCTCTTAAGTAATTCATGTTTTAAGTACTTTTATTTTGACAGCCTCGTGGTGCGGTGGTTGAGCAGGTCGACTCATAGCCTGGTGGCGGCGGGTTCGATTCCCGCGACAGGACTTAAGTATTTGCGGACAGGAAATAAGTAAATACTTGTTCTGTGTCAGGGTGTTGTAGGACTATGGTCCTCGTAGTTCCTCGGTCCCTATAGATTCAGGGAATCCCAGTTAGTGTATACTTATAGGTGGTTGTACAAATGACGTGACGAGCTTGCTGCTCACCTGATGTTAAGCATCACGTCTAACTTCAGGCTGACGACGACAAGTCATGTTCATCAGACAAATTCAAATGTTTGTTTTGAATAGAAAATCAAACCCAATCTAAACGCAAAATGGCAGAGCTATAATATGACCAATTAAGGGCAAAGACTTCTATGTATACACCAGACAGGACATCTCTAACTTGCATTGTCTACCACTGCAAATATGCCAATGAGCATCTTCTCGCTCATACGATGCTCAGCTCTCAAAGCGACTGTACGTGCAGCAGTGAATAGCAGTAAAAATTATGATCCGAATGTGCCATTGCACTAGCGCTGCGTGTTGTGATCGTTGGTTAGACGATTTAATCTCGTAAAGCGCTGTAGCGGATTTTAGTTTAATTATACAAAAAATGACAACTATTTGTGCTTTGAATAGCTTCTGTAGTACGTAGTACATATACCTCTTTGGCTAAGGGTGGGTTTTTTAATCCTTAGTTAAGGTAACTAATGGTTAAAAATGCCAACAAATTCTAACCAATGGTCAAAATTTGTTAGAGTTATTAACCATTGGTTACCTTAACTATTGGTGAAGAAACCCACCCTTAGATAAACTAAGTTATCAGAGCGCCAGGTCAGATCAACGCAGTGGCTTGATGCTGATTCGTTATGCACAACGCAAGTCCCGATATTGTCGATATTGTCCCGTTGAATTCCAATTAATTCAATGGGACAATGCTGCCAGCATATTGGGTACGCTACCTAACTGGTAGTGAGTTAGGACATTTAATTTTTGAGCTTCTTCTCAGATTAGACAACATCGTAAAGCGCACTTTAGAAACTATTTTGAACATAGATATTGATCGAGAGTGGTTACAGGCTTCACTTCCTGTGCGAATGGGAGGCCTTGGTATCTGGTCGATCTCTGGTTCCTGCTTTTCTGTCCTCAGTACATAGTACTCAAAATTTGACCAATAAAATTCTCGCCACATTGCTAGACAACATAGAAATAACTTTTTTTGACGAGGCCAGAAACACATGGTTGTTAGCCTGCCCTAACACAGAGGTCCCCAAATCCCTTTCCTCACAGAGGCTCTGGGACGGGCCGCTCTGCGAGCAAGTACGGAATAAACTTATCCATACGTGCTCAAGCTTCGCAGATCGTGCCCGCCTCTTAGCCGCTGCGGAGTAGGAATCGGGTTTGTGGCTACAAGCTCTCCCATCGCCAAATACTGGTACACTTTTGGATTCGTCATCTTTCAGAATTGCAGCATCTCTCCGTTTGGGCGCTTCGTGTTCTGCTCCACACCGCTGCCAGTGTGGCTGTGCTGTCGACCAGCTCAGTCACCATGGTCTTTCCTGCGTCCGAAGTGCCGGGAGGATCCCTCGCCACGCTAGTCTTAATGATGTAATTCGTCGGGCTTTTACCAGCGCCAACTGCACGGCTATTTTGGAGCCTAATGGCCTCGTACGCGATGATGGTAAAAGACCCGATGGAATGACTTTAATTCCATGGAAGATGGGGCGGCCGTTGGTGTGGGACGCTACGTGTGTGGACACCCTTGCGCCGTCACACCTTCCTGGAACACAAAATAAGGCTGGTGCGGCGGCGGATTCTGCTGAGCAACTAAAAAGGCGCAAATACAGTAAACTTGATAGCGGTTTTATATTTGCGCCTTTTGGGGTTGAGACGCTTGGGCCTTGGGGACCGAGTGCTCACCAAATTTTCAAAGACCTTTCCAAACGTCTGGTCGAGGCAACACGTGACCAAAATGCTGGCCTCTACTTCGGCCAAAGGTTGAGCATTGCCATTCAACGTGGCAATGCTGCCAGCATATTGGGCACGTTGCCTACTGGTAGTGGTTTGTTAGATTAGGTTTTTGTTTTTATATTATTTAGCTTATTAGGGTAGTTTTGTATTATATTGTTAATTTTATAGTACTAGTGTGATAATGGAATAATTAAATACAACCTCTGTATTAATAGTCACTTATCAGAGACTTTTAGACTATGAAATCATTTCATAAGTCTCTTTTCATTTTATATTTTACAAGGAATACTTAAGTGTTATATTATTGAAATGAAATGAAATGAAATGAAATGAATTGAAATGAAATGAAATGAAATGAAATGAAATGAAATGAAATGAATTGAAATGAAATGAAATGAAATGAAATGGAACGGAACGGAACGGAACGGAACGGAACGGAACGGAACGGAACGGAACGGAACGGAACGGAACGGAACGGAACGGAACGAAACGAAACGAAACGAAACGAAACGAAACGAAACGAATTTATTTGCAACAACAGTAAGCACAGAAGATACACATTGGTATATAGGTATACTACCTATAAAAAAAGCCGTTGCCACAAATCTTTCCCAACTCAGCATAATGCTGGTTCTGCTGAACCAGCGCTGGTCTTCCGTTGGGACCTCTTAGTGAAATCACGGAGCGAACATACATTACAGTTTATTACAACAAATGATTTACATTGAGTCACAGATAACCCCCAATAGATACCGCATTACGGGATTTTTGTTCGGATCCTAGCTCACCAAAACTGGCGGAAGGCGCGGGTTGCGGGGACTGGAGCCAATGCGCTATTATTGGCTGTTTCGAGTGACGCCCTAATAATGAACTCTAATAATTGGTCGAAACTAAGGCCGTGCTGTGAAGCGGCGATTTATATAGAACCATTTACGCCAATGCGTGGTGCGCGGTCGTCGTCTTTCATGCGGTATCTATTGGGGGTTATCTGTGCATTGAGTTTAAAAAGATAACAAAATAATTTAATCAACAGTCGAGTAATAATAATTATTGAATTTCCAGTCTGTAACATATTAAGTATAAGAAGTGAAATAAGTGTTTATATATGTATAGTTTTTATAAGGTAAAAATGACACAGTACAAGGTACAGTATTATGTTTTTAGTGATAGTTGTATTATGAAGAAGTTAGTTAAGTTACAACTAAGCTGAATCATCATTAACAGCCTGAAGACGTCCACTGCTGAACATAGGCCTCCCCCAGAGCACGCCACCTTGAGCGGCTGCTCGCCTCCTGCATCCATCGGCTCCCCGCGGCTTTCACCAGGTCGTCGGTCCACCGAGTGGGGGGCCGGCCCACGCTACGTCTTCCGGTTCATGGTCGCCACTCGAGAACCTTTCTTCCCCATCGGTTGTCAGTTCTACGAGCGATGTGGCCTGCCCATTGCCACTTCAATTTACTAACTCTAAGAGCTATATCGGTCACTTTAGTTCTCCTGCGGATTTCCTCGTTCCGGAGCTTATCTCGCAGGGAAACACCGAGCATAGCTCGCTCCATAACTCGTGCGCGACTAAGCTGAATGTCATAAATGAATTAAAATCATGGAAAATTAAAGTTTGTACGTCATTAAAGTTATCATTAAGCAAACACTTCACTGGACACTAATCCTAATAAATAATCTAGAAAACGGTAACCGCGTTATCTTATATCTCTGATGAGTAAGACTTCATACTTTCTGACTAACCCAGGTATTACCTAACTAGGTCTTAGTCTAGGACCTAGGAAACTATTTAGGAGAACTAACTATTATAATTATGTAGCTTTATTATAAATGTGTCTTTTAAAGAATAATTATGTACACTGAGAAAAATGATTTCGGTACTTCATTAAATGTTAACATGAAGAATAATATTTTATTCGGACGCCTACAATATTATCATGCGCATGATGAAATATAAGTCAGTCAAATCAATTTACGGTTCATCACTACTAGTTTAAGGGAATTTAATGATTCGTTATCATTATTGTTTATCATTTAAAACTTAATTTACATAATATTGAATTGTCGGTTCTAACTTGGTGTTTTATCGAGAAGATCACGACAATTTGAGAGTTTATCCTGATAGAGATGTAAGCACGACAATTTATAAATAAAATACCTTGCATGAATCCGTAAGTTAATAGAAAATATCATATTTCATGATAAACTATCGTGACAGTGTGATTTCATGACAAACTTTCGTGACAGGCACAATAGAATACATTTTAACGGATTTTTACGTGAAAAGGAATGTGTTAAGTGCATATTAGTCATTATCAACAGCATGAAGTCGTCCACTGCTGAACATAGGCCTCCCCCCACGCCACTTTGAGTGGCTGCTTGCTTCGTGCATCCATCGACTCCCCAGGGTTTTAACCAGATTGCCGGTCCACTTAGCATGGGCCGGCCTACGCTGCGTCTTCCGGTTCGTGGTCGCCACTCGAGAACCTTTCTTCCCCATCAGTTGTCAGTTGTACCTGCCCATTGCCATTTCAACTTGCTAATTCTAAGGGCTATTTTAGTAATATAGAACAGTATCGAAGTATTTATTTGAGGCTGTGTAAACTAGATGGCGTTAGTAGAAAAGTTAGCACGCTTTGTTCGTAGCAATTAAGTAGCTTTTGTTAAATGCACACTTTTATTTGAGTTTTCGGTATCTTGGAATTCACAGTTATCATTACGATACCAACAAACTATTATAGATGGTCATTGCATCATATGAGTTTACCTTTACCATGAGTAAATATGAGGAAGCTCGTAAAACTGCAATGACCGTAATGAAAAATATTTTTAAATTTCGTATAACGTTATTAGGAAATATCTTCATACTATTGTGATGTACAGACCAATATAACATCGTAATAATGACTCCGTACCATTACTTCTACAATTTCTATCATTCCCATCATGATGTCTCGTCATTACCGTTAGAAGTGTTCAAAGAGTTCGTCTGATAATTTGTCATGACGCGTAACGATAAAACATGAGTATACAGCACTTAGCAATATCGTGCTTTTTTCTGATGTTTAATGGTGACGTCTGTTCATGATAGTTTTTTATGATTTACATACAAATTGTTAGGAAGAACTCTTGGTCCCTTTTTGTCGGGAATACGGATAAAAGTGCCGGAATTCCTTTCAAATTGTTCGTAATTCATGAAAGTATTTTTCTCAGTGTAGGTACTTACTCATAATTTTTTTAATGACATTTTATGAAGATTTTTTGGTTCATCATCATCATTAACAGCCTGAAGACGTCCACTGCTGATCATAGGCCTCCCCCAGAGAGCGCCACCTTGAGCGGCTGCTCGCCTCCTGCATCCATCGACTCCCCACGGCTTTCACCAGATCGTAGGTCCACCTAGTGGGGGGCCGGCCTACGCTGCGTCTTCCGGTTCCTGATTGCCACTCGAGAACCTTTCATCCCCGTCGGTTGTAAGTTCTGCGAGCGATGTGGCCTGCCCATTGCCATTTCAAATGCCAATTCTGCGAGCTATATCGGTCACTTTAGTCCTCCTTTAGTTTTTTGGTTACGTTTTATTATTTAGGTTATGAGTTTAAATTAGGTCCTGAATCCCTTAAAACGTTCAATAGTTTGTCAAAGCATGTAGGGCCATACTTAGAACTTATAGTCCTGAAGACGCATAGATATTAGGTAATGTATTTTGCATTAATTACAAACGAAAAACGTACCTACACCTATGATAAATCTTAAACAAAAACGCACGCTTTGAATGCGTTTTCATGTCAGTCAATCTTAAAGTGTTTAAATATAAAACATTTTGAAAATGGTTAGAGAAAATGTCAATAACATTTGAAGCTTTTAACAGTTTTTCCGATGACAAAGAGTTATAAATTTTCACATATTGTTTGAAATGATCGTAAAAGAAAGTTTTTACGTCAATCAACAGACAAGATGTTGAGTTTCTGTAGGGATTAATTCACTTTTATTGCTAGTGGAAACGAAAAAAAAATCATTTAAAGGTTTCTACAACGACGACGACCAACGAGTATTTACGGTTCGAGTCAATTAAGGCGAGAAAAATTACTCTCCGAGTTCCCCGATCCCGAGGCCACCGTCCCGGAGGCCCCTGAATACATTGACCATAAATCCAGTTGACCAATGATAGAACTTCCCCTCATACGAAAATTAGTAGTGTATTTCAACTACTATTTTCATACAAATCACGGGAACCCGTTGATGTCTTTGGTTCCATCCTGCTCTGTTCTTTGTAATTTCGTATGACTTTGTCTCGTTTTGTTACCTCGCCCCCTGCCCGCGCAGGTGAGTCGTGTTTGTACGAGAAATTATGTTCACGAGCTATCAACTGGCTTTATAATCTTTGCCTGAATACGATGAACGTCAACGTTTTTTAGGGTTCCGTACCTAAAGGGTAAAACGGACCCTATTACTAAGGCTCCGCTGTCTCTCTGTCTGTCCGTCTGTCACCAGGCTGTATCTCATGAACCGTAATAGTTAGACAGTTATCACAGATGATCTATTTCTGTTGCCGCTATAACAATAAATACTAAAAAAACCAGAATAAAATAAATGTGAGGGGCTCCCATACAAGAAATGTGTTTTTTTGCTCGTTTTTATAGATAACGGTACGGAACCCTTCGTGCGCGAGTCCGACTCGCACTTGACCGGTTTTTACTAATCATTGTGGCTTGTTGTTAAACAAGGAATATGTGTACCTAATTATTCTTGTGTAGGTACTAACGCGTGAGGTAAATTCCAAGTTTGGTCAGTAGTGTTAAAAATTTGGACTCTGACGTCATTCTGTACAGTACAGCACATTCTAAGAATTCTGTCCTCTAGAGATTTACGATTTGAGGTTCAACATCTTCTCGTCACCATGTTCTACCTATAAAGGTGTGAAGGAAAAACACTTGTAGGCATTATGTTAGGCGCCCCACGGATTCACCCGAAATTTTCCTGTTTTTCTGTGGAAATACAAAATTTTCCCGGGAACATAAGTTGTGTTGCTCTAGGTAGTGTTTGCAACCGGGGCGAGATAGTGAATGCTAGCGCGACCCTATCTCGCCCCATTCCGGCGGCGGACGGATCACGGGGGGTTTTAGTGGGTTCAAGTCCCACATACCCCCTGCCATCACCCCCGTGGTGGCAGGGAAGTGCGAAGGCATTTCCCCCCTCAAAAAAAAAAAAAAAAAGGTAGTGTTTGCAAAATGTCATTTTAATTGGAACAGCTGTTTCAACGTGAAAGTCGTAGGTACAAGTTGACAATGTTGAATGTTTAACTTTTATATTATAAAAAAATAAAACACAACATTTGGTATGTTTTATTATCACCATCATCATCATCAATTAAAACTACTCTGCTGATGATATAATTCATTCAGCCAACAATAAGTAGGTTCATCTAAGTAGTAGTGGAAGAACATTAGAGAAGAAAAATAATGGCAGAGCTACAGCTCTAAATTTTTTTCTATTATGTCCTACATCTTTTTCGTTTATGGCTTTCTATCGCTTTTTAGTAATCATTCTGCCAATGTCAAGTGAGTAAAAATTTGTACGGTTATGTCATGTCAACAGTAAAATGGTAGGTATTTTACTGAAGGCTCTAAAAGACATTGAAGGGAAAACGAAAATGCATGGTTATATTATAAACTTGGTACCATTTGCACCAACACTTGTGCACGTTCACCTTTAAAGACCCTATTATGACTTTTTTTATGTTTGTCTTGGCTAGCGTTTGACCACAATCTCACCTGATGGGAAGTGATGATGCGGTCGAAGGTGTAGCACGCTTGTCTAGTAACAAATACCTATTCACTCTTGACTTGAACAACCCCGGGTTGTATTAAGATAAGACTACATATTTGTTTGTATGACTTTGGCTTGTCATTTTTGTCGTATGTTTCTATTGTCTGTATGGCGACAGACAAAAAATAACACGGGTATCTACTTTGCTACATTGATATAAGTCTAAGTACCTACAGCTACCCATTATGATATTTCACTATAGAACGTTTAGGTAATGTATAAATATGTATGTATTATCATACTTCCTCTTTGCAGATCAATAAGATCCAAAATGCCAACGACGTTATCGTTTTTTGTATAAAAACTAGAAATAAAACATTATTATTCAATAAAAACATTCTCGACGATTCACATGCAAACCCTCGTAAAAAAACCAAAAGAATCCACTCACGAAAACTGGTTCATATGACGTCAACAGGTAAGGGTTCACGAGCACATAGGTGCAAATTTAAAGATCTCAAAAGAAAACCTACAGGTATTGACCAAGATTAAGGTTTGATTTCGCATGATATGTATAGCCTGCCTGAGGTATATTATAAATAGATATAAAATCTACAGTCAGGGAAGGGAACGCCACGCGAACGCTCGCTCGTGTCGAGCCGCGAGCAAGCCAGCCAGTCAGTTGTCATCAGACAGCGCTACGAGAAAGACGCGGCCGTCTCGACCTGCGTGTTCTCAAAACTTTACGCGACTAACAACTGCAGTGAAACAAAAACATTGGACTGAGAGTGTTAAGTTGTGTTTTGTGTTAGTGATGATATTCAAATGGAACATTCCTCTCTCGCACCTCCTGGACAAGCGTTGATGTCAGAGGGCATGGAACCGAGAGACCGACTTGTGGAGGAGATCGTACTCCTAGCACTGTTCCTCGTGTCAACCGCAGCCAACTCCTTGGCGTTGCTGGTGTTCTGTCGACGACCCGGACTTAGAACTATCTCCAACCGGTAAGTTCCTTCACTATCATGATTGCCTGGTACTTCCAAACGTTTCTTTTTAACTTCAGGATGCGATTGTACGAAACACCAAGGCTAACTTGTTTCGAAATTAATGCAAACCCGTCGAGTAATAAATTGGAAGATGTGTCGAAACTGACAAGCCGACGAATTTCACAGATAGAGCGGTAACGCTTATATTTCGGAATTAACACAAACATGAGCTACTTACAAATAAAAGTGAGAGTAATAAAAAATAACTTTCGACTAAGCACGGCGTGAATAATGATGTAGAAGACAAACGGGCAGGGCTGATGCTTCACAACAGCAAAAAATTTAAAACAATACTATGTAATGAACATACAGATGTGAATATTGATATAGTGAAGCAAGGATTGAATGTTAAGAATGTAATAAAACCGATTATACAGTTGCTAAGTAAAAAGTTGAAAGTTCCGTTGGCTTGGAACACCCCTAAGTTGGGCTGGGTGCCAAAACAAGCAGTATTATTAGACAATTAGTGGCGGGCGGCTCGTCTACCTGAGCTCGTATGTTTGTGTTCAACGGTTTCTGCAATGCTTGATTTATCATCTCCTATATTTCAAAATGTATTGTGAAATGAAAGTCTCATTTTAGAAAGATTTATTACTTTTAGGATGTTTTCATCATCGCGACTCTTGACTTTTAGTACATTTCAATTTAATGACCGTTTTTATTGTTTAAACTTACTGGTAACTTTATCTTCTTCAATACTACCTAGGTACTACGCATATTACTTAGTTTAATTTTTCCCACGATCGCCTGCGTTTCGTTGACAAGCCCGGAGGTTGTACCCATTCAAAATTTTGCGTGACACAAATAAGAAATAATCATCAAAACCGATTAACATAACGGGTCTTGAACCATGCTGAAACCGCTTCACATGTCCAACCTGCTAGCTTTTTTAATATAAAATAAAAACAAAATTATTTTCTCCTCTTAATCACTTTCTATGTAAAAGTTGAATACAAAAATATCTGGCACCAATAAAATCTTTTTCTAGATTTGATTTACTACACTTTCCTTCAAAACATAAATTATATTGAAGTTCTATCGAACTAGCCGTTCGGTTGACGCGTGTAGGTTCTGAGAATACAGGGTTTAAATAATTTTTTAGAGCATACATGACCTCGAACTGATTTAACCTGATGCAGGTGCCAAAGACCACAAACTTGCACACGTTAATCATAATGATAGCAAACGAATTTAGACATCCCAGTATAACGAATCCGTAATCTTGTCAGGAAGATGCTAAAAGACATTACTTACTACTATGCATTTTGTTCAACAATACATTTATTATATCAACACATAAATAACTAGCAGTTTAACGACGGAGAATTAGAATTTTGACATATTATATAATCTATTTATTATTATCTAGATATGTATTGTTTTACACGGTTTTGGCTATCAAAATGGTCAACATTTACCATAAAATTTATCATAATATGTCATACTGTTTATTTAAATTTATAAATCTCATCATATAGGTACTTATCACAATTTATTTCATTACAAAACTTCATGATGCTGAATGGTAAATTGACACCGATTTAAAAATGTCAATTGATAGAATTGGCTCCATTAGCAGGCCGTTAATTTATCTAAATTATATTTACATTGCCCAAACAATAAATAGGAAATTAATTCGGTTATCAGAGCGTCTCCGAATTGATTCAACCGTTGATTTATCCAGATGACCTTACTGGTTCCGGCTGAGGCCATTATATTCAGCTTCAAGTTACTGGCATTCTAATTGTTTTCATTCTTTGTATAAATTGTTTGCAAATATTTATATAGCAACCAACGAGGTTTTAATTAGCTTAAAATATTATTTTAACTAGCCTCTTTCAAAATATTTGTGATTAGAAAAAGTTAACGATTGGATTAACATTATTATCATCGCAGAATGAGTGTAGATCTAAAATCAATTTGCTTTGTCAGCGTTCTTATATCAGTTTAGTTGTAGATCGATATTTTATTAAAGAACGAGTTCTAACATTAAATTTTCTAATAGAAACATTTATTCTAAGACAGAAGATAAGACTGGCCTTTTTTATTTCAAACATTTTACTCTTTGATATCATCTTGAATTTGATTTATCAGCAATGACATCAGTTTAATATGACGAAATGCTTAAAGGCATAAATGCGACTAACGTGGTTTTGGTTGATTACTTTGATAGTGTTATTTCCATTTCAAAACATGTCATTTTTATAGTAGCTAATGATAGTCTTTGACCTTGTCTATATGTAGCATTTTGTACGTGTCTATATTGGAAACGATGCTGCCAATCGGTTTGACTTCTCGTTTATTTGAGCCGATTCCTATTTAGGTTGGCTTCATAACCTCATTAAGTCGAGCACACTGAGCACAAGTGCAGGACTTCAAACAAACGTTCCACTAAATTACGCAATGTTTGAAGAAAACGAAGCAAATAAACTATAGTTTTGAGACTACTGAGCGCGCCCGTCCATTATGCTCCATTGGATTTTCTACCGAGTCATCACGGTGTGATGAAAATTGCCACTTCTATTACTCTAACAGGTCGTCTATATGAAGATGTAGATAAACGTTACTTCCAAGTTCTAGTTTATAATATGTATAAATGACACACAGAAGAGGTACCTACAGTACCTCTTAAATTTAGGTTGTCATATTATCGAAAAACTAGTCAAGTAAGATGGTGCGTGTTGGATGCAGTAGCTACTTCTATAAAAACGGAAATTCATAGACAATAGAATTTCATTGTGCTGTGCTAATATTGACCTTGCACCGTTCAACCGGATCCAATTCAGAACAGAAACAGGAGAATATTAGTTTAAAATTAATAACGTGTAGTAAGCATTTGCTAGAATAGCCGCAGTTGCCTAAGAAGCAAAATCTCACGTTGATTGTTCAATCTATAGAAATATACGTGATGAAATCGCTGTAACTTCACATTGCAAGAACAAAATGAGTCCTCCAACTAAATCACTCAAAGCAATTAGAGAACAAATTACTTGAGACATTTCCTGAGAAACCATTACGGGTAAACAGTTTTAAGCAGTAAATAAACAATTTATTTTTCTTTTATAGTTTGCCGATCACTAATAATTACTTCAGGGGTACTCAATAAAATTACTAACCCAGTGAAGCGTAATTGAAGGACCACTTTTTGTTATTAGAGTAAACTATTAATTTAATTAAAAATTTAGTTTAGCTTATCTACTCAACTGGAAAATCTACTGGAAATTGTATTGTAATATTGATGAAGTCTCTTCGTTTGCTAACAATCATCAGTAAATACCTATTTATATATACTTACAATTAATTTACTAATCATAGGAGGCTGTTCTATCATATGTTATGACTGTATGGAGGTATTTGGTGGTAGAACTATTTGCCCCAAAACATGATAATACGTTAAATACGTTACGTACTAAAAATTAATTGCATTTTCTAAAATACATGCGAAAAATATCCTTAATATTCCGAAAGTAGATCAGTTAAAATTGAAAACATGAAACAAAAATTTCAAATCCGTAATCCCAAAATAGCTGTTCACAAAAATTCGATCACAACCTACAATTCAATAAATTAGTTTTATTAGTACAAACAATAGACACTATGGCAGTATGCTCGTGGAAAAAGAAAATTAATATTAAACAAGGAAGCCATAAACTTAGAAACATTCGGAGCACAATTCCTGGAACGAAAATAAGTGGATAATAATAATTGATGACATGACAGGGTGTCGCCTGTATGACAACAGTTATACGGGCTTTCTGACATGCCTGCCTATCGAGACCAATACCAGAATACACGGTATAAATGCTAACCATAAACCACTGTGCCCGAACATAGCAGGTACCAAATTTGTCTTACCCTTTCAAATACAAAATGAAACAAGAATAACTTTGCTAAAAATAAACTATAAAATTATCTATATTGGGGAAGTAGTAAGTATGCAAAAGGATAAAAATATTAGTTACTTACCTATTTACTATTTTTATTTCAATAAACCGGGAAGCCTAAATTGATCCAATATTTGTTGCGCAGGATTAGGGAAAAACCCAGTAAAAAACCTAATCAGACCAATAACAAACTCAGATGCGATTAAAATTAATTTAAAATCATCTGAAGCAGCTAAAACGGCGCAAATATAGTAATCTCGGTAGCGGTTACATATTTGAGCCGTTTGGTGTTGAGACCCTGGGTCCGTGGGGACCGGGAGCTCATCGCGTTTTCAAAGTCTATCAGAGCGCCTGGTCGATGCGACGCGTGACCAAAAAGCTGGCACTTATTTGGCCCAATGCATCAGCATTGCAATTCAACCTGGCAATGCGGCCAGCATGTTGGGTACGCTACCTACGGGTAGTGGGCTGGAGCACTTGGACTGTCTATAGGCCGTCGCGGCTATTATACAGTCGTCCATAAGTGTTCTTTGTAGTAGGTAGTGTAGCTAGTTTAGTTTAGTTTAGTTTTTAGTATTGTAGTAGTTAGCTTGAGTAATAAAGGCAATTTGCCCGTTAAAAAAAATATTTAAAATAGCTTAAGCTATATATATATAACATTCAAACTTAAATTTCTAGCATAGCACTATTACGCTAAGGAGATAACGAGAGAGTCTCTAATGAGAGGCGTGTCAGTTGCACTATATTCGTCCATATCTATGTCACCAAAGGTTTCTGACCTAGTAGTGTTTATTTTTACAACTCCAGTGGTATTCTCCGTTTGATAACGCTTCCCATGTCATGAATCATCCAATCCTGACCCCTATAGTGCAATAGATAATTGTGTATGTCCGCATGTAATGTGTATTGTAGATAGTAGTGCACTATTGTCCGGTTGCTATGAGAGGGGAACATAGATTACTAAGGCCCGATTTCACCAAACTAGAACAAATTTTATTCCAGGTATAACTTTCCGAGAACAACCGAGTTATGCGAATATAGCCCTTATATCACCAATTTTGTGAAGGAATAAGAGTTATTCCTTGGATACAATCAAAATGGCGTCTTTTTTGTGTAATTTCATTTGTCAATTAGTTGTATCCAGGAGTAAGGAATAGCCGTATACTTGGAATAAACGTTGGTGAAATCGGGCCTAAATATGATAGTACAGGCGGCGTTTATGAATGGTTTAGTTATTCGATTGTGTGTTCTATGTTTATTTGTTTTGGTGATATTTATACTAAGTTCTTTGCCAAACGCAACGATACGAGTCAAATGTTTTAGGCTATCGTTGTTTCGGAGACTTGTGTCTCAAATATTGTTTATTTGCATCAGTTTGCGTGCTCTGCAGTCGTCGTAGTTTTTAAGTCATAGCATTTTAGAAGAGTTACACTAGATATATACAGGGTGTCCGGTAAAAAATGGTCGATCTCTAAGATGCAATGATTAGAAAAAAAGTTGTTTCATTGTATAGTAATTTTATCGTGATAATATTTACTTTCTATTCAATAGTATAGAATAGTTAGTTTTTTAGGGTTCCGTACCCAAAGGGTAAAACGGACCCTATTACTAAGGCTTCGCTGCCCGTCCGTCTGTCTGTCTGTCTGCCACCAGGTCTGTCTGTACGTCACCAGGCAAATACATCATCTGTAAAATTTTCACAGATGATGTATTTCTGTTGCCGCTATAATAACAAATACTAAAAAACAGAATAAAATAAATATGTAAGAGGGCTCCCATACAATAAACGTGATTTAAATTTGCTCATTTTTATAGATAATGGCACGGAATCCTTCGTGCACGAGTCCGACTCGCACTTGACCGTTTTATCTATAAGTACTTTTTTTTGTTCTAATCATGTACTTTAAGCATTAATTTAAGTTTAGTAATAGTGAGTTCTTTTCCTTTCATGTTTTGAACGTGAGAGATAAAATCAAAATATTGATAGCAAGTTTAACTTCAGGAATAAATGATGCAAGAATATATTGAAGCATAACTTTATTGCTAATGACTAGACAGTTAAGGCAGATAATATTTATTGTACCTATACACTATCACTACAATCAGATTGCAAGTTCGCGTACCGATAAAATGGATTGAACAAAACAAAACGTGCACAAGGATGTGACAAAATTATTTGATTTAAATCTGCTAACGATACAATAAAATAGGAAAGCCACAGTGCAAAATTATTAACAGTAAGAAAACTCGGTCCAAAGATTTTGTTTTTTTTATGTATACGAATGACGTGACGAGCTAGTCGTTCGCCTGATGTTAAGCATCACGGCTGCCCATACGTCCTGGATCGCTGTGTTTTAAAAAAGTAAAAGGAAAATGTACCGTAGTTTATAATATTGTCCTATTTGCTGTAAGGTAGGTAGGTACCAATGATATATGTAGGTACATAAATTTATTATTAATTTAATAAAAAATGTTAAAAATTTATAATATTTTAAAATAAAATAAAAATAATATATAAATAAATAATATTAATATAAAGAATTATAATTTTATATTATATAATTATTAAAAGTAATATTAATATTATAAAATATATATATAGTATTATATGAAGTACCTACAAATATCATTCGTACCTACCTATTTTACAGCAAATAGGACAATAAATTATAAAGTACGGTACATTTTCCTTTTACTTTTTTAAAGCACAGCGATATTCCAACTTTTGGAGGTTTATGAGGAAACAAAAAATTAAGATAAGTAAGCTATAATGTTATATTATTCGATTTTTAGCAAAAGTAAGTCATCATCATCATTAACAGCCTGAAGACGTCCACTGCTGAACATAGGCCTCCCCCAGAGCACGCCACCTTGAGCGGCTGCTCGCCTCCTGCATCCATCGGCTCCCCGCGGCTTTCACCAGGTCGTCGGTCCACCGAGTGGGGGGCCGGCCCACGCTGCGTCTTCCGGTTCGTGGTCGCCACTCGAGAACCTTTCTTCCCCATCGGTTGTCAGTTCTACGAGCGATGTGGCCCGCCCATTGCCACTTCAACTTACTAACTCTAAGAGCTATATCGGTCACTTTAGTTCTCCTGCGGATCTCCTCGTTCCGGAGCTTATCTCGCAGGGAAACACCGAGCATAGCTCGCTCCATAGCTCGCTGCGCGACTTTGAAAAGTAAGTACGTACACTTAATTTTAAATGTATCTAACTTATAAAAGTTAGATACAAAAAAAATTAAACCAAGTCGTTAAGAGCCAATACAACGCTAAATTGCTTAAAACGGCTTAGCTTGAAGCAGTATCCTGTCAACAATATTGCAACAATGACTTTGAAATTAATACATTGTAAAGTTCAGAACTAATGCTACTGCAAATGTATAGTGAAAACACGAATTAATAAAATTTTCTCGATAGAAAAAAATTACAAAGTTACCTCCAAACCGTACAAATAAACAGCGATTATTCAATGAATACTTTAAATAAGATCATGAAACTTTGTGTAGTAGTTGAATTAAATATAATGGAGGGCTTATGTATAGTGGATTTTTAAAATACCCATTATATTCAGTGTAATAATAAATTACCTAAACTATTGCGCGTTGGAACCAGTTTAACTTAGATCGCCCCTGCCGCTCGGCCCCTGGCTCATCCCCGCTTTGGCCTAGTACTATACATCTATTCTGTGGCTTTAACTTGAATTCGCGTTGGCCTTGCACAAGCCCTTAACAGCGGAATATCAAGAAAAAAAAATGTCATATGTAACAGACTACATTTTGTGTGATTAACATCGATGTTTGTTCTGTGTCTGGGTGTTATATTGTATTCTAAGTATGTATTTACAAAAAAAGAGTATAAATTATTTACCTAATTGTTTTTATAATGCCATTTCGCAATTTATGCAGAAAGGATTTGATGTTATCTTGAACTGTTTGTCAGGTTATGCATTGTCTTACCTACACACTGACTTCAACAAAGTAGTTATGAACTCTAGTAGGTAATATACATAATTTATATTAGAAATGAAACCAACTGTCGAAATAAATTTAATTTTATCATGAATTTGAACTGTTTATTTGCATGGAAAACTCTAGAAGTAGTATTATAAAGTTAAAACGGGTCTTTTCGGTGAGTACGATTCGCGAAAGTTTAAAGAGTGTTCAAGAAGTGGTAGATTTTCGGTATGCTGGTATGGTGTGTTTATGATGGCTTTAAAAAAGCAGATTCGGAAATGTGTCATATTCATCATTATCGCTGTGGATTCAGTACGCCGAAGGCTGTATTTAACAATGGTTTAAAACTCAAAACAACGCAACGATGTCATGTTGTCATGTTTGATTTAATCGGTGTGGACGCGTATCTAAATACGCTAAAAAGTGGCTAGTTCATTATAGAACTTGGCAATCTTACGAGGTGAGTTAGTCTTAAATATTTTCCATTAGATACGTTTGTAAATCAAAATAGGTACCTATGCGGTGTGATAAGAACTATCTGAATAGAATCCTTTGTGTGTAGACTTTAAATGGAAACATACCAAACCGAGAATATGTTGTAGGTCTACATAGTAATATACTTACCTACTGTTAAAGTATTAATGCAATGATAAATAAATATGCATTCAAAAATATTCTGAATACCGAAATTCTAAATTTGAATTTGGTGTTGCAATGTAGATTACTAGGAAATAATTTATATTCAGGTAGCTAGGTAGGTAATTATTTTCGTAAACATCATAACCTTCAATTTACGTTACATTTCACGTAAGATTACTGACGGATACTTTTCAATGAATATAATTTAATAAGAATAGTATAATAATAATTAATAATAACACTTAAGTTCATAATATTATGCAGATTATTGAATAAGAACGATTATTATTCTGCCAGATAGTTTCTTAATTCAAATATTATCACGTCGAAATGCAAATGACGGCACAAGGAATGTGCCAAACCAATGCGATAATAAATTTTGCTTATTTTTTACAGTAATACCTACCCATCAGTGATGTTGGTGTACAATTCAATTTAATTTATCTTAAGATAGATCTTCAATCCATCTATTCCATATGTAACATCATTTCTTTACCTTATAAGGGGATAGGTTAAAGAAACAAATGAAAAATTTTCCGGCATATATTGATTACGCTAAACAGGCGATATTTCTATACAAATAATGAATTTTTTGCGGAGTTTTCCATAAATATATTTTCCAGTTTCAATAGCATTCTTATATCTACTAATAAAATAACCGTTTGATAAAATCAAGAGCTAATTTATTTTGTTAAAACAATGATTAAGGTGTTTATACCAACATAATTACCTACTACTAACCAGCTATTATGTAGTTTTAAATAAACCACAAGAAAGCATACCAGGTTTAAAAATAAACCCATTCAAGTTTATATTCATTCTGGTACAGATAGTGAGTCAGGCCGTTGCAGAAATGTAAGAACGCAAATAAATCAAAGGATAACCCTCATGTTATCGAATGGAAGAAAACCAGCAGGTCACTCGGCACTCTCGGCAGTAATCGACGTACTTGGCGGGAATAATAAACAATTTCAAAACGGAGAAAATAGAATCACTTTTGCAAGCGCTGGTAACATTTAAGGTGTTGCCAAATTTGGAACATGCTTTTAGTATTGGCGTTTTTTTATTATCATTATTTAATAAACAAACATAAAATTACTTAAAAAAAAATAATTACAAAAAAATATTAAAAATAAAAATGTGTTTTACTTGAACAATTTTCTGGCGACTTTATCATGATAGAACTGCGTATTAAAAGTGTTTAGCTATATACCTATTCATTGTCCGAATGTCCTAGCTGATCAAAGTGCATCGTGTTAAAATACTTGTTATTCTAGAAAAATCTTGTTTTTTTAATCAGAAATAATAAAAATGATGAATAAAGATTATCCAATTTACAACAACCAAGTTGATTATTGTAGTGACGTGACTGGCATAAAATAAGCATTACAAAAAATCAGCTTTCGTCATAATTTAATAAGCTTTTAACTTTACTTTTTACGGAATAAATGTTATTGTGTGTAGATTATAATGATTATAACTTCATTAAAACATGTGTTAAATCATTATTTAAGCTGTGATCATTATAAATATTTAAAATCAAGCATTTTTAATCTTGATAGCGTATAGCTAAGGAATTGACTTGATGCGTTCTAAAAACTGTTTCGCCTTGGTAATAGTATTCCATGGCTATTTGTCTAATAATAATTATATGTAGGTACTTATTACTAAATATTTATTAATTAGTTTTCATGTTCATTAAGTTATAAAATCATGTAAAACTACAGCTCCCAAAAAAACTTCTGACATTTTTTTTTATTGATTAATAGTAAATTAGTAATGACCAAAAAGAGATTTTTCGATTGAGTACATAAGATTAAGTACATAATATCTATCACAATAAATACTATTATTCAACTAGAGATGCATGGATAGAAATGTGGGAGACCTTTGCCCAGCAGTGGGTCACAATCGGAATAAATAAAAAACATAACATCACCTTCATCGATTTCGTCCTAATCACTACTTTCTATTCGATCCAATCAACATCTTAAATGTTTATTGCAGGTGGGTGGATGGCATTATGACTAATCCGTTTATTTTTATACTTGAAAACCGTTGGGAATACCGTGTGAAAGGATTTTTGTAGTTCGTATTTCAAATTGCTATTCTTACCGATTCGAATGGCGCGTAAATTGACGATGAAAACAATTGGGACAGGAAATTAACCGAATCTGTGTCTCTACTTTCAATTCGATGTTTTTTGCGTCAAAGTATTGCATATTATTACAATAAATGTTTGTTGCATCATAATACTTATCTGTAATTATTACTGCTATATGATTTTTACCCTCCAGGCAGGACTATAATAAAAATGTGATAACACTAATAAGACAGTCCATTGAACTGACAGTTGAAGCAAGTGTTGCTAGTTCACTAGAAAAACAGCTACTACACTGAAAGCATTACGTTTCGTTTTACAAATTACTTAACAGTCAAACAAAACTGAAGATAACAGTGTTTACCCTCATTCCTTGACATTGTGCAGCCCTCATACAATCGCTATTAAACAACAAACATCTGTGTCAAGTCAATAGAACCGCTTAGTTTATTCATTTATGCATTAATTTTTGCCACAACCAGTTAGAAAAAACTTACGCTCGTGAATCGTTGTTTAGTGTTTTTTTAAATCAAAATTCTCTTAGATCTTAGACATACTGCCGAAGTAAAACCGCGAGAATTGAGCCTATTTATAAAGCCAATAAAACATAATGAGAAATATCTCTCATTTGCATCTTTCTGAAATGTAACCATGTCATTTTCGACTGTACCTACTCATGTTATGCTACTTATGAAGTAATGATTTGTTTTGATGTTGCCATTAATTAACTAAGATAATGGCGTTCTATTAATAAAGTACTTAAGTGTAGGTTAATGTAATATTTTAGGTAATTATACTAAAACTTGACAACTAGAAATGTACGGTATCACCTGCCTTTGATCCCATTAGGCCTAGTAGTTGAATTTTCAAAAACCCTTTCTTAGTCACCCCTTCGTCCTAAAAGTAAGACACTCCCAAAATCAAGGCTGTAAGTTGTCAGTCAGTATGATTTTGAAACATTTAATTATAACGTTGATTGGTTATTCTTTAAAAAAAAAATAATGAAACAAATGTGTGATTTTCTTTCCTAGCTGTTACTTTTCCGCATAAAATAAATAAAATAGATACCCTAATAGGTGACCTAAAGCATAAGTTCTTAACTTTAAAATTAAAGAGAAACCTTCAAATAGTGGTGTTTGTAGGCCTCAACGCAGCAGCATTAAAAGGTGCTGCGTTCAAAATCCCATTCCGAACACTAATGATTATGGATTTCAAATATCTCAAGCTATTAGCAATGGAAATTTACACGATAACATTCCTTATCCATAAACGCTAAATGCAAATAACGTGTTAAGAACCCGTAAAACCTATGTATAAACAGCTTTAAGTGCAGCCGTTATGTTGTGCAACCTAAACGACACTATCTGAGTGACTTTCTAAGGCATTTCACTCTATCTAAATGAGCATAGCGTGAAACGGAACGTAAGTGATATACTAGCTGGAAACGATACGTTAATGCATTTCCATTTAAAAAGTAGGACTCTAACGTGTTTGACAGAAACAAAGGGCGTTCGATTTTCGAACTGTATTTAAAAACGTTAGATCAATCGCAAAACTAGACGCGATCGTTATGGAATGTTACGTTGGAAAGTGCAGCCGCGATTGTATCCAAAGAAAGCTTTGGCATCATTCAATTTGTCAAAACAACTTGTCTCCTACCGGATCTTGAATTATAGCTGCAATTACATAAGCAATTTATTTTCAAGATAAAATCTATTATGTCTTTGTTCATTCGATCGATTACAGACACCTACGTCGATTCCAGCTACATGATCTATTTAAACAACACGTCATGGTGCGCCGTCAGTCGTTAATCATCCCACAGTCCCACAGTAATTTATTAATATCCCGATGCCCTTACTTGACTCGAGCTTCTAAAGCAGGAACACGCTCTAAAAACTTCGGCCAATTAGCGATTCGCCTTATAGGTAGGTAGGTACCGCCTTACACAAAAACAATCAGTTATTCGAAGTTTAAAATATTCTGTACCTACTTTTTTTTTTTAATTCGTGTAGTTCATACTAAAAATATTTGTATATTAATTTTAAATAACAGCACAGATAGACCTATTTTACAACCATTATACAGATGACATAGCTGTTACCACAGAATAGGCTAGTTGCCTGCTAATCAAAATAACAAGTAAATATTATTTTCATAAAGTAGGTTAAAAATGAATTCAATAATTGAAAAAGTAAGTAAAATCGGTAAATAAATCACGAAGTAATATGCTTTTAAAGTTTCTGGAGAGGGCATCGCCTGTCCCTTTCTCGCAAAGCAGGAGACTGAAAACGCACGTTGTGAAGTCACATGCCAAAGAGACTATGCAAAGCTACCACAGCTTAGTAATGAGGTACTATGAAGGAGCAAGACTGACGTCACTGCATGTTTGAGTTGTCTCTTTCTATTCCTGTATTTTAAAATGCTTGTAACATTGTCATTTTTAGAGATATTTAATTTTTGTTTTCATGACGGTTTATTTTTTTGAGGAATATTATTAATTTATGCAATAAAAATAGCAGTACTAGCCTATTTAATAATAGTAAGTGCTACGTATACGTACTGTTACATATTTCGATCGATTGTTTTGGCATGGTGTCACGTGAAATCATTCCAACTTCCAACCCAACCACAGAAATGTTTTAAAATAGACATTCCAAATTTAAAATTTCTAATTACTTTTTTTTTAACGAATCACCACGTGGCTTAGTGCCAGAAGTGTGAAAAGACAATACAATATTCTTGAAAAGTTAGGACTGGATTTTTTACGTTTTCTGTCTTTGTTTTAAATAACTCTACAACCACTGTCTAAATTATTCCACTGTAGACTTACATTAGATAATTTTTAGAATTTCGGGATTAGTTTTTAGTATTGGAAAGTGGCACGAGTAATAGGTGAAAGAGGGCAGAGACGGTCCAACGAGACAGCTTGGTCTTAGAATAGATTTGAAACTGACCAAATGTTAAAGATTTCGTCCAAGTTGTTAAAAACGATTCAGTTGATTTTACGTGTAGTGTGAGTAGGACTTTGCCAAAGGACACAATTCTTTTCTTTGTCGTATACAGTTCAATTGTTTTGTCTTTAATTTGTGACTATACCTACAGTATGGACGACTCAAACAAATGACCTGAATGGCAAAGCTTATTCTATATTTGAATTTACATTGTTGTTTATTGAACTGATAGTGTATTGCTGTAAAAGGCTTGATTTTATAAAATATTTTTGTTTAAAACTTGACAAACGTGCGAGATAAATGTGTTTACTTATTATTGTCTTTTTTAGCTTTAGCGTGAAATCCATTGTCACTGTCTGACATTTGACAGTTCAATGACAGCTCCACAGATAACGTAGAACCTACAAATCTACATATTAATGGCCAGTAACGGCCAGCCATCAAGGTCCGTGCCTCGAGTCGCGTTGCTTAATGAGCTTTTTTTTTTTTTTTTTTTCTTATATTTTGGCTCCACACATAGTGTATTTAGCCAGTGTCAAGTATTGTAATTTTTCATAATGATAGAATATTTCATGTAAAGTCAAGTCTTAGTCACAGTCTGCGTAGTCATAGTCCAGTCTAAGTCAGGTAGTCTCAGTCCAGTCTAAGTCATGCCCTAGTAAAGTGGTGGCAACTTTACTAGAAGCTTCTATGGAATTTTGGAAGCAACACGAAAACCACGTTTCACCACATTATATCACTTGCCCACACTCATGCTCGTAATTCAGCACTTAATGCGTAAAACGCCGCCGACTTTAAACATTAACACGGGAAAAAGCACGAGTTTTGAAAAATAATACAATGCAACGACGTGAACTTTTCCGCGTTCCCGCCAAAACTCCAACCTACCTATTAGCTTGTCGCTTCTTGATTTTTGGTCACTTTTTTTGGCTTTTGTGAGCCCGGGTGTTTGCCCTTGACTTAACACCATAGACAAACCTAATTTGGTTTTATTGGTATTTTAAGGCATGTTTGTAAAATTATTCAGATATAAACAAAATAAAAAAAACCTGTACGTTTTGACAACAGCCGAGCGGGACTGACGGCTTAACGTTCCCTCTAAAGCACGGTAGCGCACAATTGCAAATATCACTTTTTGTAGGAGTCACCCATCCAAGTAGTGACCGCAGAAAAACAAGGCTAGAGTCAAGCCACAGGTTAATAATAGTACAAGTAGTAAAGCTTAACTGTGAGATCGTTGTACTTACGAAACTAATACTCTTGGCTGGTGCTGTTGTAAATAAAACATTTAAAAATAGAACCATTTTTTTTCTCTAAATAAAGATGTCATATCTGCATATCACTTACTTTTTGGCTCAACAACATGACAGAACATAACATGTACCTACATTTCACTGTCAAATGAAAGGGAACGCTTCAACGCTTGATTGAAATCGAGTTCCGATTAGAGTTTGTAGACACTTTTTTCTTTGCCAATACGCGTCGCACGCTCGGTTTTAATTAATCCAGACATTTTTAACAAAAGTAATTATTACCCATTATTAGGTTCTTAACGAGCAAAGTACCTTTAGGTATTTTTAAATATATTTATAAGGTTTTTTATTTATACAGCACGATAGCACGTTTATTTGCATGTTTTCTTTCGTGATGCATTTTTAATTTTTTATCTGTGTAAAATAAGCGGGAAATCTGAAGTAGAGTTGATGCCTTCGACCATAATTATATCAATTTGTATCAGTATTCTGATATGTGGTCGAAAGTACGCGTCGAATCTAACCTCTTTTTTGCTAAGGTTAATAAAAATAGGTAGGTAATAATTACCCTATCGACTTCTATTGCTGCGTAGGTTTTGCAGTCATATAATGCGACCAAAATGCTGGCACTTATTTGGCCCAACGCATCAGCATTGCAATTCAACGTGGCAATGCTGCCAGCATGTTGGGTACGCTACCTACCGGTAGTGGGCTGGAGCACTTGGACTGTCTATAGGGCATCGCGGCTTTTATACAGTCCATAAGTGTTCTTTGTAGTAGGTAGTGTAGCTAGTTTAGTTTAGTTTTTAGTATTGCAGTGGTTAAGCATAAAGGCACATTAAAAAACATATAATTATATTATGTCAATGTATTATCTTGTTATGCCTATTCCAGTTCAAAAGTAGGCGGAAATTTACTATGGAAAAACTTTACAAATCTATGCAAAAAATAGTAGGTAGGTATTGTAGCGGTTGCTAACCTAGCCCGTATTCGGTTTGTCTACTTTTATAGACAATCCTTTTCAGAATATTAGCGTGGGTGACGTTTTATCTGGCACTTTTAATTGTTTGTCATAAAACATGATTGCTTTTTTTGGTATATATAAAAATTAATTATTAGGGAAAACATTCCAATTGTTACTGTATACGCTTGTCATTAAGTAAACACGATTTTATAACAAAAGTCTTTTTGTGGTTTGTGAACGGTAATGACTACAATTCATCAATGACAATTGTATTTGACGCAACTGCAAAAAATGGTTAAATGATGTGTTATTTTTTTTAAATGAGTTCTTGACGGAGATTTGTATGTATTTTTTATCAAGCTCATATTTTTTTCAACCTAAACTCGATGATCGAAAATTCTTTTTTTGTTTGAAGAACTTTACTCCTGAAGCGATACACAGGAAGTCTGCGAAGCACAAGTAGAGTTTAAAAATTTATATGTAAAAGCAAATAAAATGAACTATTGTTAACTTATTTTATCTGTAGTCATAAACTGTTAATTCATTTATTAAAGTAATAGCCGTTTTATTGCGAAACGAGTGAGCGGAAGTTTCATGTTCTACGATCATTCTTTCAAAGAGCCAATTTAATTTTACTATCAGAGTTTTATTATCTGTAGACTCGGCGAAGGAAAAAAACAGACCACATAATATTTTTGACGTAAGATAGGACGAAAAATAATTTTTTTTTGTGGTTGGCTTATTTATACATTTATACGTGTTTATATCTCGCAGGGAAACACCGAGCCTAGCTCGCTCCATAGCTCGCTGCGCGACTTTGAGCTTACTAATGAGGCCAACAGTAAAAGACCATGTCTCAGTTCCATAAGTCATCACTGGCAACACACACTGATTGAAAACTTTCGTTTTCAGGCTCTGCGGTATTTTGGACGAAAAGATAGGACGAAGCTTCCCGAACGCTGCCCAGCCGAGTTGGATTCTTCGCGCCACCTCTTTGTCGAAGTTGGACCTACCTAATTGGACAATCTGTCCTAGGTAGACATACTTGTCGACAACTTCGAGAGCTCCGGAACGAGGAGATCCGCAGGAGAACTAAAGTGACCGATATAGCTCTTAGAGTTAGTAAATTGAAGTGGCAATGGGCAGGCCACATCGCTCGTAGAACTGACAACCGATGGGGAAGAAAGGTTCTCGAGTGGCGACCACGAACCGGAAGACGCAGCGTGGGCCGGCCCCCCACTCGGTGGACCGACGACCTGGTGAAAGCCGCGGGGAGCCGATGGATGCAGGAGGCGAGCAGCCGCTCAAGGTGGCGTGCTCTGGGGGAGGCCTATGTTCAGCAGTGGACGTCTTCAGGCTGTTAATGATGATGATGATGACGTGTTTATAACATTTTTACTGTGCCAAAACAAACTTAATTTTTAACATTAAATACAAAAAAACGAGACACGGTCTAATTCAATTTATTTTGTTTTTTTATTGAATCAATTTAAATTGAAACTTTTCGATAAACCTAACCACATAACGAGTGGGTGTTTAAAATCTTGGCATCTTAGTTATTTATTAAACGTTGTCTAAATAAAAACGTGAAATAAAAAACTCTTTTTAGAGAAAACTTTTAGGAGCGTGTTAAACCCTCCTTTGACGGTTTGTCGTTCTAATTTTTTTAATAGTGTGGGCAACGATCTTGGCTCAATAGGCAATCAGCCAAGATCTCATGATATCGGGCCGCGTTGGTGACTCACACTTCTCTGTTTCGGAAACCTGTTCAGTTAATTTAATATGGAGCAATTATTTACTAGTGGTTTGAAATGGTATTTCTCAAATGATATTGAAATAATAGATAGATTAGAGGTTTCAATTAAAGTTTTACGCAATGTAAGAACATATCTTTTTTTGTAGAGATAAATAGATGTTGCTCCACACTGTTTTTATTTTTTCCATTTCTATTTTTGCTGGTAACTTTTTTATAGGTAGACCATATTTAACTGAATTTGCGTTTTAACCAATGTAAAAACTAATTTGCAATTCTAAAGCATATTTTATTAACTATAATAATTCGAAGAAAATAGTTCTTTTCGTAAACTGTTATAGAAAGTATCGGTAAGAAAACCAGTGGCATAAAATGAATAGAAAAGTCCTTGTTGTTGCTTTTGCATGTTTGTATGTAGTCAGTTTTTTAAACGGTATCATTTTCCTTCATGGCAAAAACACTGGCTGAAATTTTTAGAAAAATATTAGAAATCCACGATTGAATTTCGAACAAACCAAAAGAAAAAACCTAATATACTTTGTTAGTTTTATTTCTGCTGAATACATCTCCCAATGTATTTTTAAAATAGGTTTTTTGCATTTAACTACCTATGTTCGACTAAAAAACAGTATACTTTCTATATTTTTAACTGTCTGTCTTTAAAAGTGTCCGAACGGAAACTGAAAAAATCTAATATCCTCATAATAGAGCCACGAAAAAGTACTAAAACAAAACCTTACTTACATTTACAATTTACACTGTATTACTTTGTCATAAATCACATAATATTTTGCATTCTTATTGCGAAAAGGTACCATTGCTTTAATATAATTTTAGAATGTAATAAAAACTTTGCATGTTATACGAACATCAGATCTAGTGTAATAAATCATTGAATACCCCAGCTTGACAATGACAATAAACGTAGTGTTTTCGGATGACTTTCAAGACATTTGTGATAAATATAGATCTTTGATTTATAGTTTAATTTAATGTCAAATGTACGTTTACGACATTAAAAACGTCATTGCATTGTGCATCAACGCGTTTTTGCTTTTTGCGTTATTGCCATAGACAGCAATAAAAAATGTCAGGTGTCAGAAAAAAAACATTGACGTAAACACAGATACAGGCTGATTTAATTTTTTGGATAAGTATCCAATTTGTTTTTCTTGAGCTTTTTTGTTTTTCTTCAATTTTTTTTTATTTATGATTTAAATTCTGCGGGTTTCTAAAAATTTCATTGTATTATTATTAGGTAAGTTAACTCGGTCACTCGTCGATAAGTAAGAATAAAAAAGTACCACATCATAATAGGTGAACTTAATGCTAAGTAGCGTTTTCTTCCAGCTACTTCTTGGGTGCTGTGGTATAACTGATAGTGCTGATTGAGAAAAGGAAAAATTACAAACATAAAAATAAACAGGTACCTAGCTAAAAAAATACTCAATTAATAATTTCAACACTGAATGACGTGACAAGCTAGTCGTGCGCCTGATGTTAAGCGTCATGGCTGCCCATAACAGATTGCAGTATCACTCGGAACTCTAAATTAAGACTGTGCGATCAGATCATAAAGTCTCATTTGCCCAGTAACTTCACTAGCTACAGTGCCCTTTAAACCGGAACATAGTAGTGCTTGCACACTACTGCTTGGCGGCAGAATAACTGGAAAAGCGATGGTACCTACCTAGACGAACTTTGCAGAAAAGTCCTACCACCTAGTAAAAAAGTTTATAACTGACTATTTTAAATGGATAACCATTGCTGGGATAGTGTCACGTGACAAAGAGCTGACTTATGACGACATGGTGTTGACACTAATTACGATAATAACGACACTTCTTATGAAACAGGATTCAAGGCTAATTAATCCCTTTGTCTTAGATTCTCATGGCTGCGTGACAAAAAGCGCGATTAAACCAAATTAGGAATGCGTGTTCAACGCATTCCTAATTTGGTTTAATCAAAGGTTATGAAAGTTATTATCAGACTTAATTAAAACGTTGGTTAAATTTAATCTTCCTGTCATTTCTCGCTGACGTGGAATGTTACGAGCGAAAACGAGAGTGGAAATACCACGGAAAAACGTTTTTTTTAAAATTATCTATGGTTACCTTCCTATGGCGTCAAAATCTTAGATTATAGAATAAAGCATAGAGAGATCATCAAAACGATAATATATTTTGTACTGCTCACACGTATCGCTACGTCATCGTCAGTGGCGAAGGAAAGAAACTAACATAGTAATTAGCATACGCTTGCGATAAGCAGTAAAGCAACGTACCATTTTTTTCGACTTGAGTCAACTGTTTTTTCTATACTAGTCTGTCAGACTCATTAACTTTAAAGTGTCACATCATATAAAAAGTGTCCAAAAAAGTGCTACGCTTGACACATAATCTAGTTCTCTCTATGCTTTATTTAGTCTATACTCTAAGGTTAAAACGACTGGCCTAGCTCAATTAAAATTTAACCCTTCGGCTCAAAGGTATCATAGCCGCGGTTGGCAGATATTTTAAACTTATGAACGATTATTGTTATTATGTTTTTCTTCCCCATAAATTATGTCATTGCAAAAGGCAAGAAAACAACACAAAAAATGACAATTTTAATGTCATAATTGACGCGGACAAACCTTTTCGCATTCTGAGCACAGATTAGAGAAAAAAACAAATGACTATCTGTGATTCTGCGCCAGATGGTAAAAAAAAGAATAGTTTGAGTAGTGCTGTGAAAAAAATAGCTTACTATGATTTCTATTGGAAAATAACACAGTGCTATAATTACTGTGATAAAATTAGCATTATTAATATTGATAATATAAGTAGTAGTATCCTATAAGTATAATTATTTTTACAAGGATACACTAAATGACGCAAAACTACTAGGAAATGCAAAACCGTGATTAAGTTCTCTAATTACTTACACGGCAGCTCTAAGTATAGCTACTTTACGATACGCAGTACGCACTAAACAAATTGGTTTAATTATCTGTAGTACATGTGCTAACGTACTGTAAGTAAGGCCACTGACCACAGACTATGAAAGCGATAGTCGAAACAATTACACCTTAAGGCCGCAGCAATCAAAGCAAACTTTACATGTAGATACAAATTACCTTTGTTTTCATAAAGGCGTACAACTTAGCCAAGTGAAGGTCAACTTAAAACAAAGGTGACATGGTCAATGATACCTGTACGGTATTTTGACATCAAATCTTGGAAAGACCACCGACACCGTCTGTAATAATCACAGATAATATAATACTAGGTGATTAATTTTAAATAGGCGGTAGGACTTTTCTGCAAAGTTCGTCTATATAGGTAGGTACCACCGCTTTGCCAGTTATTCTGCCGCCAAGCAGTAGTGTGCAAGCACTACTGTGTTCCGGTTTGAAGGGCATTGTAGCTATTGAAATTACTGGGCAAATAAGACTTCTAATCTGATCTCACGGTCTAGTATTCATATTACTGGACTTTGTGATATCTCAGGATGACGTGCGCAGCGCAGTGCTACGCAAAACTTTATACTTTAGAGTTCCGAGTGATACTGCAATTTGTTATGGGCAGCCGTGACGCTTAACATCAGGCGAACGACTAGCTCGTCACGTAATTCGTTCACATTAAAAAAAACTATAGTACCTACTTCTTCTTCGTTTATGGCTTTCTATCGCTTTTCAGCAGTAATTCTGCCAATGTCAAGTAGGTAAAAACTTGTACGGTTATGTCATGTCAACGTCCTATTTTGTCAGTCAAAACGCCATCAGTAAAATGGTGGATATTTTACTAAAGGCTCTAAACGCCGTTGAAGAGAAAACGAAAATGCTTGGTTACATAGTGGTTATTAATACAGGATGAAAGCGAGAGTCCGCCATATTCGTTTTTTTTTTGACAGTTCAATTGGATGTAGCTAGGGATGTGGAATAATATAGAAATGTATTAGAATAATAATGTGTTCGTTAATAATTATTAATATCGTTTTTATGTATGTACAGTCTAGGATAATTGTTATAACACCGTAATTTAGAGCTTCATTGTTATTTGTAACTGGAATCTGTGATAAAAAATCGCTTTTTTACAAAATAATATCGTCAAATCTTTATTATTTACCGCTTATCAAGATTTATACCAGATATTTGCACTGTTGCCTCGATAGGTAAGTCTCGACTGCAAGGTTAGTGCTATCATTGACCTATTTCGCTGCAAGTGCTTTGGTGCATTAGCCAGGTTTACCAACCGTGAAACAACTACTCTAGTCAGCTTTAAAATATTTTAGGGCGGAAAAGGTTAAGGGGTTCAGAAAGTGCAGCCTGTTTGCTTACTGTTATAATTTTATGGTATCCTAGCCTTAGTCTTATGTGATAAGGGGCATAATAATTATATATTATAGATATAGCCTATCAATCTTTGTTTTTATTACACACTAGCGGCTCGCCCCGGCTTCGCACGGGTATAAATAGTTTTCGCAGAGCATGCGGTGTAAATAATATTTTAGGTATTTTTTTTACATTTGGGTTACATTATTGGAATTTTAGTATGGACCCCTAATTTTTTGAAAATATAATATAGCCTATGTCATCCAAGGATAGTGTAGCTTCCCAACAGTGAAAGATTTTTTCAAATTGGTTTAGTAGTTTCGGAGCCTATTCAATGCAAAAAAAACAAACAATCAAATCTTTCCTCTTTATAATATTGTTATAGATATTATACATTATAGATAATGAGTTCTAAAACGAGTCGTAATCTATTAGAATATAGGTTCTGTTATATGAAAGTCGTAGTGAACGTTAAAGTTAAATTTGCCAAATGATTTATTGCTTATTAAAATAATAACTATTTACGAGAGAACGTTGTTTGTTATTACCGTGCGTTTATGAACGTTTCAACCGCAATTTATTAATATTGGGTCAAGATCACAAGATGTTTACAGATCCGTGAATTTAATGAGGATTTCAAACGAGTAAGAAAAAGGGTAGAGAAAAGTTATAACAGCGAAACGATGAGTACGGTATTGATTGCTATTTTTTATTTCCGTGTCAGGATCGTGCGGTGTCTGGATGTAGACGAAAAGCCTTAGCTTTACTGAAAGAAGAATTAGGTTGAATCTGCGATGAAATATAGGGTAGATCCACGATATTATTTCTCGTATTCACTCGTATTTCTCATGACACTACCACTACTTTTGCTCTATTAATAGATGATCTATGGTAACGTTATCTATCTCATCTAAGCTCTAATAGAACCATCACAGAATTAGGTCACGATGCCTTCGCACAGCTCAGGTATTCAAAGTATCAAGCTTTCAGGTTAAGGTCAGTGCATTATACACTTATACAGACCCGCTTCCGAGAAAAATTAAAGGAAAATCAGTAAAAAGTGAAAACCTTTATCTGAGTACTTACAAAAGGTAGGTGCCTATTTTTAAATATCTACACACTATAGCTATATTATTATACTAAATATTATAGAAGTGTAATAAGTATAAATAGAAACCGCTTCAACCGCTTAATAATAAATGTTATAGAAACAAAGTTTTTTTTCGTTATCTTTATATGTCAATAATTACAAGTTTAGTAGTGTCAAGATCAAAATCCCACAATAACAGACGGACTGAAGGTTTCCCTAATTTATAAGCGTTTAATCAAACTGACAAGTAGTTATTAATATTATACCATTATTTATTTTACACTGTTTTCTTAAAAATCTTTTATTAAATGTAATAGGATCATTGAACTGTCATGGCCACCGTTTGTCTCCTCACTATCGTTCCCGCCGAGTCAACTAGTTAACCTATTCTATTTTCAAAATGTCACTTCGCCGCGAACTTTTTTAGCCGCCGCCATTTTGTTTCATAACAATGAGACTTCCTTGTAACAATGTGCCATTGTGAACGGAGTCAAGTGTATTGGATTCTCTGAAGCATGTATTGAAGGAATGCTCAAGTGATGATAGGCATTTGTTTGTTTGACGTCATTTTGTGGCTACCGCTTTATACTCCCTAATCCGTGATCGTAATACTTGTTGAGAGTAATACTTGATAAGAGATAAGACCGCAATGCGCTATCTCGCTTTGAGATTTCTGTGGCTACAAATCCTTGATTAACTATTTATTTATACATTCACTGAGTACTTGCTTAACTTACTATTTCTTTCACAGTACAAATTCACTTATTGACATTTTTTTTGCTCTAATTAAAATGATAAAATTACCTACCTACCGTCATATTATGTTAGTACATAAGCAATACTTTCTGTAAACACATAAATATTTTCTAGTTCAAACTAAATGTCATTGTTATTTAATAATTTTTAGTTTAAACATTCTTATTAAAATTACTTTCGTTATCTGAACTATGTTTGGGCATGTGACAATTAACGACTACAACACTGTCTCGTGAAATTCACATCAAGAAAGCGTTTCGAGTAGGTAACTAAAAAAACAGTTACAAAATCATATACTACTTTGTAGGTCATCACTAACATCCTTGTAGCACGAGTGTTAGGGATGGGCTTAGCAAGTTGCTAATAAACGCTGCGTATCAATAAATAACGCGCGGGATCCCATGCGGTAGGTATACAGCGGTAACGAATACCGCGCCGGATTGAATAGGGCTTCAAGCAGATATTTTTAGCGCAACTAAGTCGATATGTTGCAGCTACTTTAACTATTACAGATAGCGTTATCCTTTCACTATTCGTGCAGTTGTAAAAAAACAGTTATTAAAATTAATGCATTGCTTCCGCCATTCATTTTAGTCCAATCTCTTTAAGGTTAAAGTTACATTTTGTTTGATTTTGTTTTGCTGCATTCTTAGGTGTGGTTTTGGTTTTGCCTTATTTAAAAGCAGTTTTCAATTCTCCATATACAGTTTTGCATTTAAGGGAGGTATTTTGTTCTTGTTTATATATCATTTTAATGTTTTTAGTTAATGGTAAAATTATGTAGGTAAGTAGGTACTTACATAATTGAATTGAAACGTTACAATAATGGTAACTTCCTTATACTTGTAATATTTACTTTGTTTGTGTTTTGATAATAAGGTGTTCAAAAGAGGTTTTAATCCTTAGAAAAATATTGAATTGGTAATTTTACTTAATAAATTAATTAATTAATTATTATTCTAAATAATAATAGCGTATTTTTTCTTTCTTTCTTTTTTCTAAATTAGGTACTAAGTTACGATACGTAGGTTTCAGTTTTAAAAATACACTATTTTCAATATATTTTAAAGCCTAACATTTGGTTTTCTGCTTACCATCTTGCTCAACCGACAATCTTTGAGTAAGGTCATAAACTGGAATACCTAACCTGAAACTAGACAATGTGAGGAAAACGACTGAAGAAAAATGAAGGCACCGATACAATTGCTTTTGTTAGGTTCGTTTTGAATGCTGATATTATCAATGGTAAAAATAACTTGAAGTGACAACAAACTGTTTAAAAATTAAAGCGTCAAATTAAATATCAATAGGTAGCTACGATCCTTATTGCATTGAACTTTTTTGTTTAATGGCAATATTTAATTTAAAATTTACATCTTTTTCAATAAAAACTTTGAGATTTGATTAATCACATGAATATTATAAAGGTCTATATATATTTAGACAGAATGCGATGCCTTGCACTTACACAAACAAAACAAACGCCTATTTTCATAACAAAATCATTCCCAAAGCAGTTTATAAATTAGAAGCACGTAGGCCTTTGTCCAAAGTTAAGTAATAGCTACCTACACTATTCGATATCAAACCTTGAGAAGGCCGTACCGTACGTGGTGACGATTTTTTTTTATTTGTATTCAACTGTTGTGCAATTGTAACGTTCGAGGAACGTTGACGCTATTCTAACTTAATTCTGCTTATAGCGTCAACGTTGTTTAAAAATCGTTACATTAATATAACCGTTACCAACTTTACACCGGAATAAATTACCGCTGAAACAAAATTTACAGTTCGAATAATTTTATCAAAACGTAGCGTAATGAGCGAGCTTTTTATATTTTTAATATATTGGTTTTATTAACTCAAACTCGACGCGAAATAACTGAATCTTGTTGCTACGTTGCAGACAAAGATTCCTTCATCCATATCATTAATAATTGGCATTCACTGGTTGAATGCACAGATTGCGTGATACCACAGTATGATGAATAGTACAGGTACTTATTGATAAGTCATATTAAGTACGTACAGAACCTATAAAAATATATTTAATAACTTGATAGCAATATTAATAATTTCAGATATAGTAGTATCCCATAGGAGAGCTTAATACCTACATTTGTTTATTAATGTAAAAACTACATTCCAAACTCAGAAGATATGAAAATTATCGTAGACCAATTATTAACTCTTTCGTCAACCTTCAAAACTCGAAAAAGGATTTAATTATTTTCACAGTCCAAAAGAAAGTTAATAAACAGAGTTTTGGCGGGAACGCGGGTAAGTTCACGTCGTTGCATGGTTTAATTTTTAAAACTCGTGCTTTTTCCAGTGTTAATGTTTAAAGTCGGCGGCGTTTTACGCATTAAGTGCTGAATTACGAGCATGAGTGTGGGCAAGTGATATAATGTGGTGAAACGTGGTTTTTCGTGTTGCTTCCAAAATTCTATAGAAGCTTCTAGTAAAGTTGCCACCACTTTACTAGGGCATGATTTAGACTGGACTGAGACTACCTGACTTAGACTGGACTATGACTACGCAGACTGTGACTAAGACTTGACTTTACGTGAAATATTCTATCACTGTGAAAAATTACAATACTTGACACTGGCTAAATACACTATGTGTGGAGCCAAAATATAAGAGAAAAAAAAAAAAAAAAAGTTAATAAACATTTTCTGTCAATAATAATTACCTACCTACGTCATATTCACATTGTACCTACTTCTCAGTACGCATGTAATTAAGGCGGTTGAAGTCGTCTTCTTGAAAAAGGTTATTATATATAGCTGCGCTCTGCGGTTTCACCCTATGCTTCACATTTCATCAAAATTGGTTTAGTAGTTACGGAGACAGAACGTAACAAACATTTACACACACACAGACATAAACTTTAGATTTTATAATATTAGTAGGTTAGCATAGATAATTATAATAATATATAATAATAATTAAGTAATAATAAAAAAAGATGATGAGCTTGTAGACAAAACATTTCCTGTTCTCGATTCCGTGACATTTCTGTGAAGTAAAAAAATTTTTCAACTCTATCCTTCTATATAATGTATGACTAGATTAGCAAATGTTAATATCCTGCCTTTTTATTTATATTTTTTGTTTTGTATAGCTAGTCTTAATATATTACTTGTCTAGGTACTTTTTTATTATTAGGTATCGTTAGACGTATCGATATTCGAAATCGATTAAAACATGTCGACACTCGACCGTAGCTCACATTGTGAAACTTCTAATGTCAATGTCAGTAATATGCAAGTTTTCAACGATTTGTTAACTAAAGTTCAAGCTATTTATATTCGCTAATTTATTTGATATTTATCTCTAATTATCTTTACTTACCATTTTATTGTACTCTGACCTGACAATAAAATATACTTCTTTGTCTGTAAGGTATTTTATAAAATGGGCCTATTTATTTTAAGCTAGTTGCCTAAAATATTTCTACACTGAACTTGTAAAGACGTGATGCAGGACTCCAAACAGGTTTCACGATATCCCTATACTCTTTACTTAATTAACTTTAAAAAGACTCTAACAAAAGAAGAAAAAAAGTCGAATACAACGACATTTCGTTCACTTGTTAACACAGTGTTAACGATTTATTTACGTTGTCAGGCTTAATAAGTATAAATAAACAACGTCAGACCGGCTATGTGGAACCAAAAACTTTCCGCAGCACGCGTCAAATTAGTGTATAGAATGGCCCATTAGCCATTACCACAGTATAGATAATAGCAGTTACGTACCTTAATGGCGTCGAAGTACTATTATACTCTGTGATGGTGTGGCAGAATCATTGGCGCGCTTTTTGACCCCCATTTTGGGTTGTCACTGTCGTATAATGACTGTTTGACATTTCGGTCAGAGTCCATTGTCTCTTCGATTAATTTATTGGACATAAATTAAAATTATTCAAGTTAACCTATACGGATACAATGGTTTTATTTTATATAATACAAACCAAGGAAGTTACGGTACAGTTTCATTCGATTATCCGATCACTACTCACGATCAATCGATACTAAATTTTTTCAATTTATCACATCTCTCAATTTATTTTCCGGATGACGTAGCCTTGTAAAGAGGTAATGCTAAATATTATGTCTATTTATTTGTACATATTTATTTTATTTTTAAAACGCTAGGACAAAGTTACCCTACAATTTTTCTATAAGCTGTCTAAAAACGATTTACAAGGAGTTTTGGCGGGAACTCGAAAAAGTTCACGTCGTTTCATTGTATTATTTTTCTAAACTTGTGCTTTTTCCAGTGTTAATGGTTAAAATTGGTGGTGTTTTACGCATTAAGTGCTGAATTACGAGCATGAGTGTGGGCAAGTGATATAATGTAGTGAAACGGGGTTTTTCGTGTTGCTTCCAAAATTCCATAGAAGCTTCTAGTAAAGTCGCCACCACTTTACTAGGGTATGACTTAGACTGGACTATGATTACCTGACTTAGACTGGACTGTGACTAAGACTTGAAGACTTGACTTTACACGTGAAATATTCCATAACTCGATGAATAATTACAATACTTGACACTGGCTAAATACACTATGTGTGGAGCCAAAATATAAGAAAAAAAAAAAAAAAACGATTTACAAAATGGAAATGGTATAGAGCATCAAATTACAGAACATCGAAGGGGGTTGAGCATTTTTCATTATGTTTGTATGCATTAGGTAAACAGAAAATCAAAGGGGTTCGAAGATTTATGATTTAGGTATATCGGATGCAGGCTCAAATCCTGCGCGTACTTAAAATATTTCCTTTTCACTGAACATTAAATCCTATGGTATGTCGACATCTCTAATTTACTTACAATCAAAATAAGTCCACAGAAAATAAAGTATGGCTAAAGTTAAAAGATGTCTAAAGAAGTATGATTTACCTTAGACTAACTATAATTTACATAGCCAGTTCGAAAATTCTCCTTCAGATTACCTTAGGTTGAAATTGAAAGCATTAAACATATAAACATGAATGAAAGGAAAGTTACTGCCGACATAAAATCCTTCAAGGCGGATATAGATGAACGGGGAAGCCCTAAATCCACAGCAAACGGCCTATCAAAATCATATTAAACAGTATTAATTAATAGTTACTTAACGAGTTTACAATGTTAATAAATCCTATTGTTTCTTAATGATCATTTAACGATTATGGGAACTCGTCCTCTACCACTTCCTGTTTTGTACAGTACAGACCTTAGACCTACTTTCATGTGCAGACGCTGTAATAATTTTAAACGTAATTACTTTAGTAATAGAGTTGTATTTCCGGTCTAACGGGTGTGGGTTTGAATGCTACTAGCTTATTTAAAAGCAAGCAATATCTTGATGCTAAAACAAAAACGATATTAGCGTTAGCAGCTGTTATGATAGTGAAGCAAAAAACTGAATTGAAAACGCTTTTCAGACGATTTCAAATTAAATTTAGAACGAAAGGCACAATACAACGGTCTTTAAAATCTATTCAATCAAGACAACAGCTTAGAAAATATTCGCATGTTTTCCGGTCAAAGCATGAAGCCAAAGCTTGACCTACTTTCGTCTTCAGCAACATAAGACTTAATTACTATCGAAATAAAGATTTATTTCCGGTGTAACAAGTGTCTGTAACTTTGTGTGAAAACCACAACAATGACTGCAGATTAGGAAAGTGCAAACTTTTGAAAGTTTTTAATTGACTCCATTTTTACGACCCACTTTTAGTGTTTTAGTTCAACAAAGGAAATAAACAGCTGATAAGTAAACAAAGAAGTTTAAATGCTCCGTTGAATCTTTGGAATGTTTAGTATTTATGACACATCGTCAATGCTAGAACACAATTGAACACAACCCATAGAAATAAACATAGTGTGCGACGAGTAACTACTAGTGTATCACTGCAAGCATGCTTATTAGCATTTTCATTGTTGCCATGACGACAGATAAATCTGTGTACTTCATAGTATTAAAGGATCAAACCCTGAAATATAACAAACACATTACAGACATCATATTTATTATCATAGTGAGAGTGGTTATGTTAATCTCTTGATATAATTCTCATTACTATGTATTATTCTGGTATTACAATAAAAACTTGAGCAATGGAACAGTTACTCTCACTATCATAATTAAAATTAGTTCTTTAACCATTTTATTGCCTCGCCCATATCGTTTTATCTTTCCCAATGACTCAATTAGTCTTGTGTACTACCGCTGATTGTCCTGTCTATCCTAGTCTATCTGTAGATATATAGTTGTTCCTCATTTCACGGATACACGCCTAACTAGTGGATATCACGGATTAACGAGCAGTTAGTGGATTACCACTTAAGTTTATGAGTGTACATGGGCGCTCATTCACGTGTATCGCGGCTGTGTCAACACGGTCAAGTGTGAAGGCCTGGGGGTGACCTACTTTGACACTATGCAAGTTCATACAGAGTGAATATAAATTTAGGTCTCTGAAAAGTTGTAGCAACATGAAACGTGAAGGTTTCTATTAATAACGTATAAAGCTTATGGAAGTTTGTAACTGATAAGCCAGCGTACTATAAATCAAAAGATTTAGGTGGTGAAAGACTTTCCATTTGATCTACTGTCAGTCCTATTTTAATATTTTGTTGTTTAGAGAAGCTGGAATCCCGTAAAATGTCTTCAATAACTGATCGAATATTTATGCAACTCAAAAAGTTAGTCAAAATGTGACAATGTCATCAATATAAATAACAACTTTAACACGAAGTTTAACGAAGTAATGCAAAAGTAATAAAATAACTTTGAAAACTGAAAACTGAGACATAAGATGGGACAAAAACATCACGATCAAGTCAAAATATAAATATCTCTATAAATATATTATATATTTTAAACGAAAATTTATTTCATATTTTCATTTGTCAATAACCCGTTATGAAGTCTATGCGGAAGAAATTTAAAGAACCGATCTACTTATGTGTTAAACCTTGACGGTTTACATTTTATAAATATTTTGATATTTCATTTCGCGTCTATGATACCGGGGAAATCATATCCGGGGAAATATACTGAATGTGTGTCAAAATATGTATTTTCATATGTCTTGGAACCTGTTTTTATGAGCCTCCAAAAGTATTCCCTAGGCCAATTTATTTTTATGTCCATGTCATTGACGATCTAACGCATCTGACTCATATCATCCGATGCTCAAGTATTTGCCTCTATAAAAAGATTGATCATTAATAAACAAATTACTCTTACACAACTTAACCTTTAGTTGAGATTGTCTGTTGAAAGCTATCGTTACTTCACATCGAACTGTTTAAAGTGTACAAAAATATCAGTAGTAAAATAAACAAAGGTACACAACTCACGTACAGCGATTGTTTCAGAAGCAATTACGTTATGTTATACTTAGTAAAAGGTTAATGTATATTGCTAAATAAATTCGTGCAAGGTCGGGGAAACCCCGTCCTAGCAACACATTCTAAACCAGTTTGCTTAATATGTTTGCTTAACCCATGTTGAGTAAACAATGCAGTTTGAGTAAATATTGTACAACTTATTCAATTCATTTAATGTGTATTCAAGAGATAAGATTGTTCTTGCAGGTTCGTTTCTACAGTAAGGAGACTTGGCCTACCGTTGTGTACCGTGATCTTTTCCGTTTTGTCCGTGGTGAATAACATCGGTTTTACGAGATGTGAGAAAAGCCAAAAAGTAATCCCTGACAAGGGATATTACAAAACTTATCATATCAAGGAGTGTATGAGAGAAGAAGAAAGAGTGATGAATAATTTTGAATTACTGAATAGTTCCTGAATTGAGAAAGAAAGAGAAACGGTCCCATATAAACAAAAAGAGTCAGCTGGAACCTAACAGCTTTATACCAAACGGCCCATCTCAAATATCAGAGAATAAAAAATTATTCATACCGATCACAGCTGGTGCGGCTCAGTCAAAACGCCGAGGCTAGCAAGATCTATTTAAATTACATGATTAATGACTTATAATAAATTAGTAAAGCTAAATTTCACTAGCATTATATTATGAACATAGTACCTACTACCATAGGCAAGACTTACATCGTGCTCATAGAAAATTCACAAACTACGCCTGGTTCACACGCATCACAGTAATGGTGATCTTGCGAGCAATTGTTGCGAGATGACGAGGATGTAGACAAATGCGCTTCATCCTTTCGCCAGCCTAACTGGGGAGATACAGCTTCCTGGTCTTATGGTCTTTGATATGCCAATCTATTGTAATTAAGTCTGCTGGAACTGATATGATTGTATGACCTTGCATCATTATTTATTCGATGGTATGGCAGGATAACGAATATTGAGAATGAGACTATGACCCAACGTGTTACGGATGTTTAAGGAACTAGTACTTTTCTTATCAATTGTACCTTTGTATAGTTATTTAGATCAGGGTTAACAATTCTCTGCCTAAATAAGTTCTGGTAATAATAAAATGTAAACAGCAAACCAAAATACTTGCTCGAGTTTCGAGTTCATTCAACAGTGATTTATAAAAACTGAAAATGTTTTGTATTTCATTTCCTTGACCTTCAAACGCGGCTTCCTTTTTTCAATCCAAAGTAAACAAAAATTCTATACAAATCGTACTTTATTATTTTCATTGGTACAAATATAAAACGGAATTGTGATTGTGATGCAAATGAAATGTTGTTTTTTTTTTGGACAATAAATTGTCCAAAAAAGCAATGATTTTTCTTTGTTTCATTCAAATATTTTTAATTAAAACGAGCAAATGAAAAATTGTTCCTGCAGTGTTATTTTGAAATGATTATAATCCTTCCTGCCTTTTCGTATAGGCAAGTGGCTAGCTAGAATTTCTAATCAACAGTCGAAGCCAATTCATAAGACAATTCTTATGACAACAATAATGAATAAGGCTGAAACCTGCTGACGAAGCACGGTTGCACTCAAATACTAAACTCCCTTATTATTGATACAGTGAAAACGATATGTTCATTGAAGAAACCACCTTCGTAACAAATTCATTTAACATGAGTTGAAAATATTGAAATGTGGTCAAAAGTCTGACGTAAAAAATAAAGCTTATTCATAATAGATATTTGGATTTGATTATCAATAACAAAAACGTAGTGACGAGAAAAAACTTGTGTTTACGTACAATATGGAAACATAAAATCGTCATGGGATGAACAAAAATAATCCCAACATAATTAAGAAATTGGGAAGAATGATGAAACCATTATTATAATAACTTAACTACTTAAGTATAAAAGTTAAAAATAATATTCCATTAAATTGAAAACTGAATTTAACAAAAATTATATTTTGTTACCCAGCTAAATACTTTTTATTCCTTTTGTATCTGTTTTTACAGATACAAAAGGAATAAAAAGTATTTAATTATTAACATTAATTATAATCCTTTTTTGCGTTTCGTGCGAACCCTTTCTCGTGTTCTTTTAAATAGGCAATTTCAGCTTAAAAATAACATCAAAGAGTTCTTAAATATAAGGTAGATATAAAAATTAAATTAAATGAAAACGCGGAGCTTTTATTTAGTTTAGTTTATAATTCTGCGAGAATAATAAAATAGAGTCAATAAATTTTTACAGGATAGTGAAAGTATTAAATTATTAGACCATAATAAACCATGTCATATTTAAAAAATAAGTGAAAGTTTAAGGAATGATAAATGGTTACACTATCGGTTTTTTTACTACCGTGTCTTAATTAGTATACTTTACCCAAAAAATCACTACTGCTATTTCGTCTTCTAACACAGTTTTGTAATAATTGTTATTTTTGCTTCTTTGTTAAAATAGCGAATAGACAAATGAGCCCACGAATATGTTTAACTGGTCTATGAACATTTAATGACCTTTGTTTGTTAGCAATATAATGATATAAAATATCGTATCGTAACTCTATTATTCCTGGATACAAGATTATGGTTACAATAAAAATAATACAAGCTTAGAGTTTCAAGTTACTTAAGATAAAACTTATCAATAAAAAATGGTGAAGTAGGAGACAATATTTTTAAATTTTGTTGTAAAAAACAAAAATTTTGTGGTATAGTTTTAGATTAAAGATGTATTTACCTACTTCCGGAACAGATTCAATATAAGTAATCAAGAATCCGCTTTAGTATAAACTCTGCCCAAAAAACTAATGTCAATTAAGTTCTGCATGCACAGTACAAAAATATAATGCAATGTAACTAACGCCATTTGATTTTAAGAATCACTTATTAGGGCTGTTAACTTGATGTGTGTAACAACACTTAATAAAAAAATTACATAGAAACTGCAGTAGGTAGATATAAAAAACTAGAGAAGGCTAGTCTTTCCACAACCTTGAAATACGATAAAATAAACATGATACACAAACGTAAACCAATACATTGTAAGCAAATAGTCAGCCTTATTCATCAATACTGTAATATGTGAAGCGATTCCGCCTGCAGAAAGATGAATGCTTACCGTGATGCATAAATGCCGATTGATATGCACCGATCCATTTGATTTTAAGATAGTAATCTTATGTTGCATAAGGTCGTACCTATGAAAGCCAAGAACACAGGCATAGTAGAAGAGATATCTAACGTAAGGGTACAAATGCTGATGTAGTAACAATCTATGTAGATGAATAGAAAATCACAGATTGAGATGATACATGGTTAGATTTTACGAAATTACAAGAACATTACAAATTAATTTCCAATGCATTATCCTCCATAGATTTGCAAGTTACCGAGACTGATGTAGACAATTCAGAAGATAAATCCAAAGACCGTTCAAAAACTGATGGTTTTAGTGCAACTTATAAGCATACATGAATAGTTGAACACCCACTAATACTATCCGAGAATATGACACAAATGATAATTGACATAGTCCTAGATACTTTATCGTCCAGACATCATATAAAAACTCGTACATATTTGTCCAGCAATAAAACTATAGATTTAGAGAATGTGTGATTGCTTACGCAAACAGTAGTAGTCTTTGTCACTTCACACCAACAGTTTCGGCCTTCCCTTGAAATCTTTTATATATGAAGCTAATAAAAAGAAATCACCTGTTCTAATTCAATAAAAACAACAAGCAAATCAGTAAAGGTGTTTGATGATATGAAAGGTCGTAAGAATTAGACAAGGATGCTATAAAACATAAAAATCATGGAAGTAGCCTTGACGTTTGAAACATCTTATGTTATTTTTGTTAAAAAATCTGTTAACGGAAATAAGTCATCGAAAGCAAATGAAGGAAACATATTTACGAATTTGCATAATCTTAGAATTTGACCTTATAACCGGTTTTACTTCCGAATTTATTAAATCATCGTTTAATTAAATAATTAAAGAAGTTACCTGCTTGATGCTGTTGATAAATTTTCATAGATGTACTTAATAGGGGATGATTAGGGTATGCACCCTTAGTCATAACTTGGTCCTTGCGTCTTGCTCATCTTGCTTTACTGGTCGCTCAAGAGGTGAATTTTGTTCCTTTCCATCATCACGTGGCAAACAGTGTGAGCCCGTTGCACCTAATTTATGCGGACGTGGTCCTCTTTTGTGAGTGCTAGAAGCTATTTTCTTTTTTTTATTTACATCTATGATAAATATTGTATAGGGTTTAAAAAATGTGTGTAGTGTTTAATTACTACCTACTTAGCTTAATCAAACTACTCTCTTTAAATCAGTACAGTAAATATACTGGAAACCCCTTACTGTATACCTATTCTTTTCAACACCATAAATATTTAAGTCATGCATCCGAGAAACCTAATTGAAAGTAACGTAGTCTACTAAATGATACTTTCATTAAATTTTATTTTCATAATTTTGAAGCAATGAAATACAATGCAACAATTTCAACATCTTTTTACCATCACGATTTGTGTTGAAACTATGTAATGTTTTATCATTGAAATCGGAAATGGAACCAGTTTGTAATGTTTGCAGGTATTCTGCCGAAACACAGTAACATAGTTAGGGCAAAATAATTGTAATAACAAAGATATCGTATGCATTAGCACGTGAAATTTAAGCCACGTTGCGTTGCTGGTTGCGAAGGGCTTACGAAAGTGCTTTAGCTTAATTCAATGTACAGTGTACAGTATAATGATGTTTTTCAACACCTCTTTGTTACTAAAGCGACAGGAAAATCAAGGCCATGATGGAATAAATGAATAAGGAAAACTTTTGAAGAACTAATTACAAATATTTTGTTAGGATGCTTTTTTAGGGTTCATCTTCCTCAAGTGACATCCTAAAGAGATTGAAGAATGTTCTCGAGCGATCCCACAGCTCGAATGTTTTCATTCCATTGTTGATTTTGGACGTGAAGCGGAAAATGTAGGTGTTTATAAACATCGAACCCTACATCGATTTTACTTGTTTTCTTAATACAATTACAAAACGAACTACAGATTCGGATTCGGCTGTTTTGGTTTCAGTCCTATAAATCAGATTAGTGTGGATAAATCAAGCGTAATTTGTTAAACAAATGGTATACAAGCACAATAGTACGGGTAGGGGTGGCAAGCAACCTTGAAGAGTGCGTGCCCATATTTGCGTATCGGATAAACACACCCATGTAAATATTGTCGTAAGAGGAGTGTACTCTAGCGTGTTTTCCATTGTTTCAGGTTCGTCATAAACTTGCTGGCGACGAATCTGCTAACGACCTCCCTGCTTGCGCCCGCGCTCTTTGGCGAGCACTCGGCGAGGGAGGAGCAGACGCGTTGGTGGATGGAAGCCGGCGATGCTGCGGCGTCAGCGTGCAGCCTGGCTGCGCTACTGGCCGTCATGTTGATCTCTCTGGACCAGCATCACGCGGTCACGGACCCGCTGCGCTGCCACACACGGCTGCTGCAGCGCCGTCCTGCTGCTCTCTGCGCTGCGACTTGGTTCGCTGCGTTGTCAGCCGGTGCCATCCGCGCCGCCGTTGTCGTCGTCCGATACTTCTGCCCGCTCGAGCCCGTCGTCCAGGGAGTCGAGCTCGCTTATTACGTCGTGTACTTAATTCTGGGAGTCATCACTCCTACAGCTATCGTCTGCTTTATGTACGCTCGGATCTACAGTGCGGCACGCTCATCCGGATTGCGAGCGCGCGCGCATGGAGCCAGCGCGTTGCAGCTACATGAGCCGCCGCCATTGCCCGATCTTATCGAGGAGGGCGAAGGACTGACGCTGAGAATAGACGGACCGGAGAGCACCGCAGTAGAGAACGATCGCAAATTTGGGCCGTTCCTTCTTCCCCCGGAGAGGCCGATGCGCTGCCCGTCCGTCGCCAGTCTTCGCAACTCCAAGAAGGACAACAAATCGATCGAGGATCTCAGGAAAGGCCTTCCTGCTGTAAGCTCGGCGCCGCTGCTAGCAGCTCCGCTCCTCACCGTGCAAAGACCCTCACCCCAGCCCTCGCACAACGGATCGAGAATAACGTCGATACGATGTCGAATATCGAACGCATCGCTATTTCGGTACAGAGAAGAATCTCGCGCTGCTCGCGTTGGACTTTTAACTGGCGCGTTGGTGATGTTGCATTTGCCACATGCGGTGACCGCGGTGGTGTCGGCTGCAGTGCCGGGGCTGGCGGAGTGCGCGCGCACGCCGTCACTGGCACTGCTGCTTCTCGCTTCGGCAGCTTCGCCGTTTTTGTTCGCGCTGCGGTCGCGCCGCGTGCAGCGGGAAGCACGGAGACTGCTGCTGCCAGAAAAGAGTGCGTGGGAACGAAGTCAAGCGTCGTCCGCGGCTGTGGACGGACAACGTGCCCGGGCAGCTCTCGATCTGCTCCGTACCCTGACGCCTGGAGGCGGGGTGGAAGCGCCGGCGCCGGGAAACGTCAATGAGGGGGCGGCCTGCCGTAGCTCGTTCAGCTCCGGCGGCAGCACGCAGCTGTCGTCGGCGTCGGACGAGTGACCCCCGCCCCCCTGCCGGCCGCCCCCGCGACCGCTCACGCGCGTCCACTTCGCGCGACCCACCGCTCTACTCATCTGTGATACTAGGCTAAGCCGAACTGCGCTCGGCGCGACCGTTAGACTGATATAGTATTAAGTTAACTTATTATGTGTCCATGTACCTTTCCGCTGAGCGGAACCGATTTTTATTACCTGATATGATATGATAACTAAGTGTATTAAATGATATTAAATTCGTATCGAAGTGAAATTACATGGTTGTTTCAGTTTCAATGCTCTGTTAGGTGACCCTAATTGAAACTGCGGTTTGTCTGCAACCGCAATGGATCATAAACATAGAATAGAATATGTGAAGGTTACTGCAGACCGAGGCTAGTAGGGTACTAGACTACTCATAAGTAGGTAGTAATTTAGCAACAAATAGTAGGTATTCCTAGACAGCGGTTTTATTTTTGCGCCTTTTGGGGTCGAGACCCTCGGGCCATGGGGACCAAGTGCACACAAAGTCTTTAAAGAACTTTGTAAGCGTCTGGTTGAAGCAACGCGTGACCAAAATGCTGGCCTCTATTTGGGCCAAAGGTTAAGCATTGCCATTCAACGTGGCAATGCTGCCAGCATTTTGGGCACTTTGCCCACTGGTAGTGGTTTGTTAGATTAGTTTTGTATTATATTGTTAATTTTATAGTTTTAGTTTAGTTTTATAGAATACCTAGTTTTATTGTTGTAGTTACACTTATTAAAGTGAATAGATATTTACGCTAATGAAAAAAAAAAAAAAAAAATGAAATGTATATTTCAATGGAATAGGTTTTTAAGTAGGTATTAGATATCGTTATTATCAACTTATAACTACTAGGTGTAACAAAATGATATGGCAGTATTATCATGAAATTAAACCTACCTACATCTACTTACGCCTACGTTTGGCTTCTGTTGCTGCCAGGCTCCAGTTTTGCATTATGGTCTTTCTTCGAATGCAAAGGATGTTGCTGAGCTGCTGCTGTTTTCGGGTCAACCACCAGCTACTGCACCTATATTAGCTGCTTTTAGTACCTAAAGTATAAGTAAGTATAATCATAGCATAAGTACTATAAGTAACAGAAGTGCTAAGTAGGCCAAGCCTGATGGAAGGTGGTTATGCACCGTCATTCGCAGACTCAATTTGAGATACTAATTCGGTAGGTAAAGGTAGGCAGGTATACCTTACAGAGCAAATAAAAAAATACGGTTCAAAGCGTAATTATGTTTAACGCTCTGTGGTATATGTATATTCTACTTGAATTTGGAGGGCTCCCTATTATCGATGCTCAAGCCAAAACAATAATTTGTTTCATTTTTGTCTGTCTGTCTGTATCTTGGCTGAGCATCACGCAGAAACTACTGAATGGATTCAAATCCTACCACCTAGTAAAATACAATACAGTAAGGCTCGTCTCAACCTAAATGCCATCTAAAAGCATAACTATTATACAAGAGATTTATTCAATGACGAAGTGATAATGATAAAATGACATAGCTAGCAACAACATGCAATAGATGGATTTCCCTGACGAAGAATTATGCAATACCTAGTCATGGAATAATTAGTGAGTAAAGCACGTATCATGTTTGCCTTGCGGTGCTACTTACTATTTAGAAAGAAAGAAAGAAGAAAAGACATTAATTCAGGACATCACACAACATTACATTACGATAGGTACAGTATAATTTAAAGTACGGATTTTTTTTTCAACGTAACGTTGTGTGATGTCATGACTTAGCGCGTGACCTCTAAAACTGATTTTCAGGCGGAACCCATAGCCAATTTACCCATTTTCCCAATTTTTTAAACTTTGTTTTCTGGGATAAAAAGTACCCTTGGATCTCAGTTCTGCGAGCAATCTGTATGCAAGTTTTACTCCGCCATCCCAGATGTACTATTGTCTGACATGAAGTACCGTTGATGGTGCAATTGGCACCGAATTGTCACACTAGTACCATTGATGGTACAACTGGTAGTTACTGGATTTTTCTCCGGACCAGATATACCATTGAGCAGTACCATTGATGGTACAATTGGACCGAATTGTCCCACTAGTACCATTGATGGTACAACTGGTAGTTACTGGATTATTTCTCCGGATCAGATGCACCATGGAGCATTACCATTGATGGTACAATTAGGACCGAATTGTCCCACTTGTAACTGTAATGGTAAAACATCTAAGTCGGTGCAGCCGTGCAGACACACAGAATTTCACTATTTATATTAGTTTAGAACAAGGACAGGTATGAATCTTCTGATTTACTTAGGTATGTCTGAGAAACGTACGTGTATTATCCCACTGAATTCTTGGTATACCTATTAATGTGTGGGTTTTTATTATCTTGAACAAGTGTGAGTAGCTGCTGAGTTACTAAGCAATTAATATCAATTAGGAAAGTATATTGGTTATTAATAGAAATGATCGAAATAGACCTGACAACAACAGTAGTAGGTACCTAAGTATATTTATGATCGACATACCGTTAAGATCTCATAAAGAGGTTAGTTAGGTATTACCTACTTATTTTGGAAGCTATAAATCCCATATAATGCCCATCTGCGCTAAAGTTTGACAGCTCTACCGCTCTAGGACGTACCCACAGAGTCTTTTGTTTTTTTCTCTAATCTGTGGACGTACTCAAATGCGTTGCCGTTGCAGTAGGTACGTCACTGAGAGATAATTCCGAACTTATTTAGTGCAATGGGCATTGTGTTTGTTTAATACGTACCTTAAAAACGCAAAGAACATCTAAGTAGGACTTATTAAATATCTATTCCATGTATTGCAGTGTAAAAAATTATTACTGAAAGACTTGTCTGTATTGATAAGACCGGCCAAGTGCGAGTCGGACTCGCGCACGAAAGGTTCCGTACCATTACCTATTAAAATGAGCTAAAAAAATCACTTTTATTGTATGGGAGCGCCCTTAAATATTTATTTATTCTGTTTTTTCGTATTTGTTGTTATATCAGCAACAGAAATACATCATCTGTGAAAATTTCAACTGTCTAACTACCACGTTCATGACATACAGCCTGGTGACAAACGGACAGACAGACAGACAGACGGAAGGATGGACACCGTAGATTTAGTAATAGGGTCCGTTTTACCCTTCGGGTAGGTACGGGAACCCTAAAAAGGACTTTAAAAATATGTTTGTCATTATAAATTAACATAAACGCAGTTTTTAGTATTCATACATGAACTGGGAAGGTTCTAGATGGATATAACTTGGTATAGCTATGTTTATGTGGTGCTTAGGGGACGCGAACGGAAATACACTTCTCGGAAAACTGGAAATGTATATACTTAGGTAAATAGGTACGTAGGTAGTAATGTTTCTCAAGGTCTATATGGAGTACCAGATACCTATATAATTTAAAAATAAATTATTGGGTATTCTAAGTGACTATCTTACTCATGGTCACAGATAATAATAGTAGCAGTCATTCATTTATTTATTTACTAGCTGACCCGCCCTGGCTTCGCACGGGTTGATTAGTTTTGCGCCTTATTCCAGTCCAAAGGAAGAGAGAAAGAAGAGGGAAAAGCATGAATGGATGAAACGGCGAATGGAGGCAGGTGCCCCCTTACTTCTCTCTTTCCTATAGTACCTACAGGGTATGAGCGGCTTCTTCCTCGTTGCCGACGGTGTAATTTGAATCCATTCAATAGTTTTGGCGTGAAACTCAGCCAAGATACAGACATTCAGACAAAAGTGAAAAAATACAGTCCTGGCTTAAGCATTGATTTTATTTGGACCTCCGAAATTTTTTTAAAAATATTTTCAATGAGCAGAATTGGACCTGTTACAGTTTATTATAAGTAAGTATAGATTTATATATTTATTTCTTTGTTTGTTTATTTATTTACTTCATGGTGAAAGTCCAATGACAGGAAAACACAATGATGCAAACAATAGTCATATAGGTACTTACAAAATATAGAATTAGTAATAGCTATCCATAATTTAATGCCTCCGGATCCTTTTTAAATTAAGACTCGGAAAGTTTCCGAGAAGCAACCAGGAAAACAGATGGTACCCATTAACGAACCACCAGAAAACAGGTGGGTTATAAAAAGCCTGTCAAGTCAGGCTATAGATTATAGCACCTGCTATGTAAGTACTAAATACGTAATAAAATATCTAATTTGTAAGCAAAACACATAAAATCCTAGAACTAATAATGAATACTCATCATTAGTAAAGAATACTTTCCATGGACATGTTGGTATTGTAAACCACTATGGAATATGTGGCCACGAACCACAAGTTTGTATTTTACTCTATACTGAAGATCCTATAGGAACCTAACAGATGAATTAAGGATAAGGGAGTTCCCAGCAGACTGAGAGGTAACAATGGCCTCGAATTCAATAAAAAAATAATTCACGTGATTTTTAATTAAAATAAAATTAGGGGTCTTTTTTCAGCTAGAAACCTTCAGGCGTACTTCTACGGAGTTGTGCGAATGTCGCTTGCGCTGGAAAAAAGTACAAAAATAAAACATCGAAAAATCACTAGTACTTCGTGTAGGAAAAAAAGAAGTATAATTTCAAAGTACCTTCGCAATTCTATATACGAGTGTGATACATCAATAGGCGCGTCTCCACGCCCCCTATCCGCTCCTGAAACAAAAATGTATACGTTAGTTAGTAAAACAGGAATTTAGGGTAAAAAACCGTTTTTTACGGGATTTTTTCAGGTGGCGAGCAAACGTACAACTTATTGCCGCGTTAGAGCATCGGAAAATCCGCGCGCACGCCCCGTATCCGCAACCGTTAAAATCCGGGACCGGTGCCATACACGTTTTTTACACCAGTTAGTAAAAACCGTCCAAATCTCAATTTTAATAGTGAGAACACACTACTGAAAACAAAAATTTGAATCCCTAACGGGATTTCAACCCGCAACAAACCATGACACATGTATTGGACATGAAGCAACTTGTCAGTAATGCATGTCCCGGCTAAAGGAACGGATGGATGCGGGCTCAAATCCTGTTCGGGATACAAATTTTTCCTTACAAATTAATCTGTAGATTACGCTGAGCAGGCGATAATGCCATAAAAATCATAAATAATAATAATACTAACGATCGCATTCATAGATCCTGGAACCTAACTAAGATTTCTTGTATCTAATAGGAACCCAGGAACTACGAGGACCATGGTCCCACAATGCCCAGACACAGAACAAGTGTATACGCATTTTTTTCCTGTGCCTTGGCTCCTCAAACACTGTGTTCTCAATACTGTGTTTGAGGCTTCTACCATGATTCAAGAAATGAATGCAGCTGTTACTCACGTGAGCATAAAGATGCACTGAGGTGCACTACCTCCTTGTACCACAGAATATAATACTAGGTAGGTCCTAAGTCAGATGGACAATTCACAAGAACACTGCATAAGTAAAATAAAACATTTTACTTACTATAAACACTGAAAATGTTACGCAACAAGCTATGCGAGGGGGGCAATGCTCGGGGTTTCCACACGTGATAACATCCGAAACGATGAAGTCCGCACCGAAATAGCTCTCTAAATTAGCAAGTTGAATTGGCAATGGGCAGGCCACATCGCTCGCAGAACCGACCACTGATGGGGAAGAAAGGGGAAGAAGGGGAAACACGAACTGGAAGACGCAGCGCAGGCCTAATAAAACAGCTTGGAGCCATTAGGTGCCAGGGGCAGGAAGCCGTTCAAAGTGGCACTCTGTGGCGTATGTTCATCAGTGGACTTCTTCCGGCTGATGATGGTGATGAGAAGGTACCACAGGATAGATAAAAGTATCTCCTGCAATAACATTTACAGCGGATAACCCAGTAACATTCATGTGTTACTTTCGTGTTATGTAAAACACACTCGCTGTACAAACCAGGACCAAGAACAATGCGTATTGTCTGAGTGTGCTATCGTTGATGCAGGTGCATTCGACACTATTCAAGTTTTATCAAAATTATTACTACAACACTGGTTCTTTGTATAGGTAGGAACGTAATTTCTGAAACTGTTTCAATAAAATTTTAGTTAAGTACGTGATTAGGATTTTTTGCAAAAACTATAAAAGATAAAATAAGCAGCGGCATAAACAAAGCATGTCTCGGTTATAAGGATGGATGAATGTGGGGGATTACCCCAGAAAGATTTGACAACAAGTGGAACATTCTAATGAATGTTTCCACTACATTTTGACATTAAAAATTGATTAATCTACAGGTGTTGGGTATGGACGGCCGTGTCACTTAACATCAGGTGAACGACTAGCTCGTCACGTCATTCATTCGAATAAAAAAAAAAGAAAAAAAAGGTGTTTACTTCATGAAACTACTTATTCCTAATTATGTATCTCTATCGTAAGAGTACGGAAAGCATGATTAGCAGATATTTTTTTTTTATAAGAACGCCTATTTGTATTTGTGGCCTGCTACGTATGCCTACGCTACGCAACGAAATTCGCGGAAAGTACTTTGCTGCTATTTTGTTTATTTGCATAGAGATAAATGGCAACAAGACACGGAGCTAAAAAAGAGTGACAAACAGTATAATTATAGATATATAAAGGAAACTATAAACAGCTTAACTTTTAGGGTTCCGTACCCAAAGGGTAAAACGGACCCTATTACAAAGGCTCCGCTGTCTGTCCGTCTGTCAGCAGGCTGTATCTCATGAACCGTGATAGTTAGACAGTTGAAATTTTCAAAGATGTTGTATTTCTGTTGCCACTATAAGAAATACTTACTATATAAAAAACAGAACAAAATAACTGTTGGATTACCTGAATAAATAAATAAATAAATAAATATATAAGGGGGTTCCCATACAACAAACGTGTTTTATTTGCTCGTTTTTATAGATAATGGTACGGAACCTTTCATGCGCGAGTCCGACTCGCATTTGGCTGGTTATTTATTTACATACCTACATGTTTGTGGTAGATAATAAGTTTTGAAAAAAGTTGTAGAATTTACGTTCTCTGCTATGATAATAAATGTAGGTAGTAGGTACAGATAAATAATGTCCAATTTTCCTATTACCATTTAGATATTAAATGCTTTAAACTCTGCAAAATCATTTAATTATTTTAGGCAACAAAGTATTTCTTTACTTAATTTGTTCTTAGTTATAAGATTCCTCAAAACACAGAAATAATTACAAACTATTAGGTAATAAAATAGTTAATTAATAACTATTTTGCGTACGTAGCTCATTATTCGTCCCGGGCAATAAATAGGCTTAAATTGGGTTTCTCTACTAAAACAAATGGGCTCCTTAGGTTCGCTCCCCGAAAAGACGAGCTTATAAAAGGTAATTTAACAGACAAATCGGCGACCTTGACCCACTACGCCGAAAGAAAAAGATTTAACTAATGGTTGTGATTAATTATGTGAAATAAATTATCCGTAATAGTAAAGCAGTCCATTAGATTCGCCGATGATTTATAGAAAAGGTGTAGGTAATGATGCAAGGCCAAACTTGAGGTCTAGGTGCAAGTCTCTGATTTTCTTAAGACTGTTACTTATTGTATTGTATACCTACCCTACTTTTGCAACGCTAACAAAGCTAATCACAATCTTTTTTTGTTACCAAATGACGTGACGAGCTGTTCATTTGCCTGATGTTAAGCGTCACGGCCACCCATAACAGTTTCAGTGCCGCTTGGAACTACATAACATATAAAGTTTCACGTGATACTGCACTGCGCAATGTGTACGTCATTCAAGTGCAAGCTGCACTGCAGTGACGTCGGTACATTGCTCATGCAGTGCAGCTTGCACACTAAAGCTTCGGCCCCACCAGTGCCTCTTCGAAACGGCAGCGTCAGTTACAGTGACAGTGAATACCAGGTGCGCTATTTTTCATGAAGTTCCGCGGCTAGATTGAAACTTTAGCGAAACTTCATACAAAATACCCGGCGGAATCCCACGCGGTATACGGACACCGCTACCGCTACCTACGGTACCTACCTAAACGAACTCTGCAGAAAAATCCTTCCAAATGTACCTAGTCTTGTTTTATAAATTAGTAAGAAAATAGAAAATATTGCATAACAGTATCAAATACGACGACATTTCAGTGATTGCATAAATGACACGCTGGCCTCTGTTATGTCAAAGCATGCTAAACGCTTGTGATTCAGGACAAAATACAATTCAACGTACTATAATAAAAAAGAATTTTATATTATCATTTATTTATATATTATTTACTCATGATCATCACCATCATCATAATTCTATATTTAGTGTACCGGATTGCATCTGACTAATTCTAAGAGCTACATCGCAGGCCGCAGCGTAGGCCGCCCCTCACTAGGTGGACCGACGATCTGGTGAAAACCGTGGGGAGCGGATGGATGGGATGCAGGAGGCGAGCAGCCGCTCAAAGTGGCGCTCTCTGGGGGAGGCCTATATTCAGCAGTGGTTGAGAGGTTGATGATTATGGTGATGATGGAGAGACTTTAGTGAAGACGGGCATAAGAAATGCTATTGAATAAGGTATTACTTTATACTTTTTTGTGTTTAGTATCAAAACATTTGCACGTGATGACGTACGCACATTATTGCACATGGAGTTAATATAACTACCTACTGTTGTCAAAGTTGTATGAAAATAAAAACCGGCCAAGTGCGGGTCGGACTCGCGCACGAAGGGTTCCTTACCATTATCTATAAAATAGGGCAAAGAAATCACGTTTGTTGTATGGGAGCCCCCTTAAATATTTATTTTATTCTGTTTTTTAGTATTTTCAATTCAATTCAATTATTAAATAAGCAATTATTAATTCATTTAATAAGCGATTCACTTACATGTCAATAAAATTGTTATCGTATAATTATGTACCTACACCTAGAAATACATCATCTTTGAAAATTTTAACTGTCTAACTATCATGGTTCATGAGATACAGATGATAACAGACGGACAGACAGACAGACAGCGGAGCCTTGGTAATAGGGTCCGTTTTACCCTTTGGGTACGGAACCCTAAAAAATTATGCGAAGTTATAAGTTTTGAATAGTATTATGTAGATTTTGTTTGAGTAATTGAGATGTAACGGATGAACTTGGGATAAACATGTTGATTCCAATAACGACGACTATAATGTAAGTACCTATACCTAGATATTTTATAGGTAAGTATATAAATTACGTGCCTGCGATGATTACCTATTTTCATAAACACCAATGGCGCCACTTACGTTTATTTACCAATCTTTATGAAAATGATTGGAAAAATTATGAATAATTCAGTGCGTAGATGTTCTTATATTGATTTCAATCAGGTAATGGAGTCCATTTTTGTTTATTTGTGTAGCTTCTGAGCCAAATATATTCACAAACAATGAACTAGTGATAGCCACATATACATAGGTAACTGTCCTTAGTTTGGCGCTAGATGGCACTGTGCAAAATTTCCACTACTATACAAAAATGTTGGTGTACTATTATTGATTCTGTGAAAAGATAAATAAAATTACTAAATATTTTTCGCATAGGTATCGATTTTTTCATAAAGCCGTCTAGGTTAACAAAAAAGAAAAAAATGATGGGCTCACGTCGGGCATATAACTGAAACTTAAGCTATTTTAAGTGACTTACTTATTTCATTTATATACCATCTAAGTTTGTATAGGTACTATGAAAGCAAGAAAAATCTGAAAATCTGTTTACATAGTTTATTTTATTTGTTTATGCCTAACGTAAGGCCTATACTGAGGCTTATAATGGTTTATTACAGACGCCGCGCCGTCGGGCGCAGCACTTTTGGAGATAACCTGAACTTCTTCGAAGGAATTTAAAATATATTCTTGTTTTATTTATATTCATTCTATGTACCTACCATATGGAGGGTTCCTACGTACCTATCTATTTATAGCCCTGTAACTGTAAACTTAAACTCTATGATTAGGTACCCATAAATAAATAAAATATATATATATATTGCTACAAAAAATACTGTTTGTTTAAATTATACGATTAAAGTTATTAATAAAAAACCGTCATCTCTTTTAAAAATTCACACCTAAATTATGTTGCGCAATATTACACGAGTATCACCTTGATTAAGTTCACGGTTACGACAATTCTATATAAATATACGTCGGTAAACACGTTTATCACGCACCTGTGATTATATGTATAGCTGAAGATGGTACCTAAGTATAGGCACCTATGTACCTATAAGGGGTTCACATATTTTGCCGTAATCGTCACCAGCCGTTTTAGTATTTTCTGAATTTAATAAAATTCCACGACATATTCGTACGACAATAATACGCGGTTAATACGATTATACAGGGGGTTTGTTTTTTAGACAGTATGGAGGGATTCTCATGTAGGTACCTATAAATCTATAGGATCACAGAAAATACTCATAGTAACCATAGGCTTGGGCCAAATTTTTAAGAAAATAAAATTGGCATTACGGTAGATATGTAATATACATAATATAAGAGCGATGGTGGCCGAAAGGTAGCATGTGCGCTTCGGCACCGGCGGGGTAATGACGTAAAATTTGCAACAGCAATGCGACAGCAGTAGCAATGCGATAGCAGTAGCGAAGCATACATTCTCGACACCACTAATGATCTATGACAGCAATCACCGCGAGATTTACGCCTGTCGCAAACCTGTTGCGAGTTAGGTAATTAGGGGGCGGGTTCGATCCTCGGCCTTCACCAATCACTTATATAGTAAGTTATGTGCAGTTCGCGATGCCATCGCTCCGCGCCTCGGAGAGCACATTAAGCCATCGGTCCCGGTTGTCATAAGAACATCTATGGCAATCGTTGCGGGTAGTCAGACGCCAGATAGAATCTGACGCCTGGTCTAACCATCCCTAATACTGGTTCCTTATGGATTGCGAGGTCAGATGGCTGTTGCTCGTGTAATTCCATCGTAGCTCGCCGCTACAGGTTAGATTGGGAGCTGACCTAAATAACAAATGGGAAAAGACAAAGAGGATGATGATGATGATATAATGACGGGCTAGTTATTTTTTGTGCACGCCCATGATACGTATAACAAAAGTTTCCTAAAAAGAATACAAAAAATAAACTGACTTAAATAAAAGCTTGTTTTATAAATGTTTTTTATCTTTAATTATTTATAACTTTAATGGGCTAGTACAGTTACCAATAAAATTAGCATACAAGTAACAAATGTAAATTTAAACGCCAATTTACTTGATTACGTTGTAGTCAAGTAGAAACAGGTTATTGATGGTAGTTTTCAACTATTTAATCAATGCACCTTTGAATATTTATGTACCTAAATATTTGACACTAATGTGATGAGTTCAATGTTTTAGGTACTATAGGTAGGTACCTACGCGAAGAGTTACCTATCTATCTATATATTACTAGCGGTCCGCCCCGGCTTCGCATGGGTATAATAGTTTTCGCAGCGCACGCGATGTAAAGAATATTTCAGTTAACATTTTCACACCTTGGCTTGTTTCTCTCTCTTACTCTGTCATGAAGTAAAAACATAAGAGTCTGAGCTGAGATTATAGGAAAAGAACTATACTAGTCTGAGAGTCAAGGCTGCAAAGCCAAAAAGAATATACATTTGAACGGGTTCAAATAATTATGGTTTAAAGGAGGATGCCTATATAAAGGTATTTTTATAATGAAAGTATTCACGTCTTTTCGAACATGGGATGAAAGTATAATATATTATGTACTTTCATCTATTCGAAAAGAGGCGAAGGATTCCTTATGCCACACGGTACCAACGTACGTTAAGTGCGCCAAAAATGGGTAATTTAGGCGCACTTTATAACAGTGACAAAATATACTTTTCTCATAGAGGGGGATTCGCTCGCTCCGCATTCAAACAAACGCTCTTACACAATCTACTATACATTACCACTACATGGATATCTTTACTGGGTAGGACTTTTGCAAAGTTCATCTAGGTAGGTACCGCCACTGTGCCAGTTATTCTGCCGCCAAGCAGTAGTGTGCAAGCACTACTATGTTCCAGTTTACAGGGCATTGAAGCTAGTGAAATTACTGAGCAAATGAGACTATGATCTGATCACAAAAAAAGACTACGAAAGTCTCAGGATGACGTGCGCAGTGCAGTGCCACGCAAAACTATATTAATTTAGAGTTCTGAGTGATACTGCAATCTGTTATGGACAGCCATGACGTTTAGCATCAGGCGAATGACTAGCTCGTCACGCCTTACATTTACATTCAAAAAAAACTACCACTATTTGTGTACGTTGTACGAGAAAAAAGTAGGGGTCAATATTTTTATCATATTGCGTTGCGTGACAGAAATATAAATAAATGTGACAGATGATGTGATAAATACTTTTTTTTTCTTATATCCACACATAGTGTATTTAGCCAGTGGTCAAGTTTTGTAATTTTTCATCGTATTATGGAAATTTTCACTTGAAGGCAAGTCATAGTCACAGTCAGAGTAGGTAGACATAGTCTAGTCTAAGTCATAATCCAGTCTAAGGCATGCCCTAGTAAAGTGATGGCAACTTTAGTAGAGGCTTCTATGGAATTTTGGAAGCAACACGAAAAACCACGTTTTACCACATTATATGACTTACCCACACTCATGCTCGTAATTCAGCACTTAATGCGTAAAACACCACCAATTTTAAACATTAACACTGGAAAAAGCATAAGTTTTATAAAATAATACAATGCATCGACGTGAACTTTTCCGCGTTCCCGCCAAAACTCCGATAAATACTTCTCAGTTATTTCATTCATAACAATTGGGATTCATTAGCGCCACTTGGTGAATAACCCACGATAAATTGAGTTTCAAAAGTCACGCTTCAAGTTATTGGTGAATTTGAAGGTAAACGTAAAGTAAAAACCGTCAATGTAAAATTCGTAGATGTCACAGTTTATTTTTATTGTTATGGAGATTCACGTGACGGGCTAGTCGTTCTAAAGATTTGATCACAGGACCACAGATTACTGAATATTTTACTTGACAGTACGTGGAACGCTGTCATATTTTTTTTTAAATATGTGTGGACAATTCACACAGCGCCATCTAGTCCCAAACTAAGCATAGCTTGTACCTACTATGGGAAACAGATAACTGATAGAACCACAGATTACTGAATATTTTACTTGACAGTACGTGGAACGCTGTCATATTTTTTTTTAAATATGTGTGGACAATTCACACAGCGCCATCTAGTCCCAAACTAAGCATAGCTTGTACCTACTATGGGAAACAGATAACTGATAGAATGCTTTTTTGTTAGTAAATACATGCGGCCCCCCCATGGAAAGTGGCGTTTTATACGTAGAGAGGCCTGGTCTGGAGATCTTCCGGCTGTTGATTGTGATTCTTTAGAATTTACTGTAAAATGTAAAACTAGAGCTGTGCACCGCGATTTTTCCGCATGTAAAAGCCTATAAAGCTCTATTCCAAATTTCATTAAAATTCGTTCAGCCTTTGCGGCGTGAGAAGAGGGGTCAAACACACCCATTGGGTTTTTTAATAATGTGATTTAACTACCCAACATAAATTGTGTTTGTTATTTTTTAGGGTTCCGTACCCAAAGGATAAAACGGACCCTATTACTAAGGCTCTGCTGTCCGTCCGTTTGTGCCTGCCTGTCTGTCCGTCTGTCACCATGCTGTATCTCATGAACCATGATAGTTAGACAGTTGAAATTTTCACAGATGATGTACTTATTTCTGTTGCTGCTATAACAACAGATACTACAACAGAATAAAATAAATATTTAAGGGGGCTCCCATACAACAAACGTGATTTTTTGCTCGTTTTTATAGATGGTACGGAACCCTTCGTGAGCGAGTCCTACTCGCACTTGGCCGGTTTTTTCATACTAATTTGGCATAGTGTCATAAATATTGATGTATTATGCTATGTTAGAAGTAAAGTATCCCTACTACTAACATAATTGTAAAACGTTGCCCGTGTGTTTGTTTGTCTTATGCCAAAACCGCCAAACTGTTTTGTATGAAATTTTGCTCACAGATTGCTAACACTATTGAGATCTAATTGGGTACTTTTTTCCTGGAAGATAAAGAATTTCCTGCGGAAAATGGCGGATCAAACCGCGGGCGCGTTTATGTCACCAAATTAACCGTGAAGTGTCTTGCTTCCTGTCCAAGTTATCAATAAGCCATCAGTGGATATTGCTCTTTATTTCAGTTAAAACAAAGAAATCCACGCGTGGAATGTAAATCAAACTAAAGGTGAACGTATGACCTCCACTCCACAGGTTGAAATTAAATAAGTTAAATAAATAAAGGTATATTTAACACTGTTTTAAACTTTCACGGTTCGGTTGTCACTACATTTAAAGAAAGAAAAGAAAAGAAAGATCCCGTAAGTACGTACTATAATACCCTATGTTTTATTAACCTTTGTCTGATTTTAAGTCAAAGTTGAGCATTATGTCACTAGAATTTAAGAATGTATTTTAATGTGTGACTTATGCATATTTAAGTAAGTATTATTATGAGTTTTGGCGGGAACGTGAAAAAGTTCACGTCGTTGCATTGTATTATTTCACAAAACTTATGCTTTTTCTAGTGTTAATGTTTAAAATCAGTGGCATTTTACGCATTAAGTGCTGAATTACGAGTATAAGTGTGGGCAAGTGATATAATGTAGTGAAACGTGGTTTTTCGTGTTGCTTCCAAAATTCCATAGAAGCCTCTAGTAAAGTTGCCACTACTTTACTAGGGCATGACTTAGACTGGATTATGACTACCTGACTTAGACTGGACTATGACTACCCTGACTGACTGTGACTAAGACTTGACTTTATATGAAATATTTCATAATACGATGAAAAACTACTATACTTGACACTGGCTAAATACACTATGTGGAGCCAAACTATAAGAAAAAAAAAAATGAAAAAAAAAAGTATTATTATTCACTCATTTATTACATTTTCTTTTTTTTAATATATTCCTATAAGAATAAATTACAAAAATACTATAAAAAAACCCTATGCCTTGAGTGCCACCGGCAGCTGGGCAGGACCCAAGCTACAGGTGGTTAGGGCTGCAGAGTGAGGAACAATACGACAATACGTGCCGTGTCGAGGAGTACTGCCTTCTGAACCTGACCCTTGACCCAACTGTCTAGCGAGAGCCTCTCGAGGTGTTGGTCGAGGCTCTTCGCTATAAGGCCGTCCGCCGAAACGACTATCGGGACAATGCTTTATGAGTCAAGTAATAAGTATTATAATTATTACAATGGGGCTAATTTTAAAGGCTTTAGTTGACAGATCTAAAACTCCTAAAACTGTTGCTGTCCTTGTCTAATAGACGGTAATGTAAGAGACGGGTACATTTTTAGTAAGTTAAAGACTGTCAACTAAAGCCTTCAAAATTGAGCCTAGTACCTACTTAGTACCTACCTTAGAGTAATACATAAGCAAAGTTCTAGCAATATTCTAAATATCATATTTATACGTGATCATATTTCTTTTATTTTATTTTTATCCATTACTAAAGTGACCGATACAGCTCTTAGAATTACCAAATTGAAATCCTAATGGGCAAGTTTTGTGCAAATTGTGAAATCACCCTGTCTAAGGCGTTCCTATACGCGCCACACACAAAGGCCTCCTCGGGGCTACCAGTGTTTAATCATAAAAATAATTTCAAAATATTCAAATACTAACAGTGTAATTTTAATTACATTATTAGGCGATTCATTGTATGCATACAATGCACCCTAGAAATATGGAGAGGATGCAACGCAACAGCCTGTATATATAGGTAGTGCAGGTGCTACGTACATACAATTTAAAAGGTGAGTTTGAATTGGTATGTTATCCTGCAAGGGGGGGGGGGACCACGATAGTCCACAAGTTGTGAGAGCCTTACTTGAAACTGCGTATTTCCAAACCGCCATACTAAAAAAAATCCACTTACAAAATTGCACGCGCGATCGTTACGAGATACTATACATTCATTTCTAAACACAGGTCATAAAACTCATTTAAGTGCATTCAGTCAAGGACGAAGTTCAACCACCCAGCTGCGCTAGGGCTATCTTCGAACGTAAACTTTACATGGCATTTCTTCAATGAAAAACTATTAATTTAGAAAAGTCGTAGAGGAAACATTGTCTACCTTGGGGAGTAGATTTACCCCCTTTCGGGATAACCAATTCAAACTCAGATAGTGTAAGACATCGCAGAGGTGTCTAATGATACCTATTGCTGGAGCTTTATAAATTTTATAAGGAATTTAACTGCTTAAAAATATAATTGCTCGTATCTATCTGGCAACAATAATAATGTCGTACGAAATTACATAAATAACGTCCTACAAAGGTCTTCTCGAAACTCGGTCAAAATACGGCCAACGTTTTTGCGTATTTTTAGCGATCATTTCATCATCAAATCTCATCTCAGATTAAAATAATACCGTAGACGTAGACCTAAAACCAACGTGTTTTATCTATATTTCTGTCTTAGCACAGAATAGATATTAGTTATAGTACCAACGTCGTAGTAAGATGGTTGAAAGCTAAATATAAAATAATGCAGGACGTGCATTTTTTATAAATCGTCTGGGTTAACCGCAGAATAGATATACAGTACTACGTGTTCAACTCCCTGATTCCCAAGAAAGATTTTTTAATTGGTTCCTATGTTTCGAAATTAAGTTGGGTAAATTGATTTTTTTGTGCCAACACTGACTTACGCGTTATTGAACGGCGCGTGAGTCATGCAGTTGAGTAATCAGTGTTTTATGCCCGTCTGCATTAAAGTTTGACAGCAACCAACCAGGCAACCAATAATCGTTCAGTATTTAGTGTGTTAGGTTGACACACTAAATTATGTACGCTCATTGGTTGAAGACAATCAATAATCAACAGCCTCAACAGGCAACCAATAAGCATTTGAAATTTGGTGTGTTAAGTTGACACAAGTTTAATAAACGTACGAGAACGGGTAAGCCTCGTGGATACGTAAGTCATCTTCCTTATTCAATTAGTCTAAGATCACAACACTCACGGCGACAGATAACACGGGGGCACGGCTGCACGTCACGCCATTCAGGCAGATAACAAATATTGTAAATAGTAGTACACACAGTGATAACCGGAGTGTGAACGTGTAACTCTCAGCTAAGCTGTAATGCTGGGAATTTGATATAGGTATTAGGTACCTACACTTTGGTTTTGTATGATTATGAAGTGGGTTTTTCTAAATGCGAAAGTATTTAAAATTAGAATCTGGCTGACTTTTGCGTCTCCTTATCTCCTATAGTATGTTTCAAATTCCCTGAGAAACTCATGCATTGTTCCGCGGTATTATGTTAGCCTCGATATAAAGCGACAGTATCGCTTTCCAAAGAATTATGCATCGCTTCACTGTCGTTTACGCATCTACCGCGTTTCGTGGTACAAAGATTTGTGCGAGACAAGGTCAATCAGCAACGCTAAACCTGTTTTGACATGTTTCAAAATACGTGTTTCTCAGGGGATTTGAAAATATAAAGCGGCCCACCAAAAAAAATAGGTTGAGAGTCGCTGCAGTCCGCACAAAGGTCAATGTACGAGTCTCTCAGGGGATTTGAAACATACTATAGTGTAAGTATCTTTAACACACCTTGCCCGGTACGTGGAAGTCCTTGAATAAATATAATAATAGGTAAATAACGCCCAACGATCACATGCATGGATCCTAGACTCTAACTAGGACCCCCGGTATCTATAGAGATCTAGGAACTACGAGGGCCACGGTCGCGCGGTCCTACAACACCCAGACACAGAACAAGTATTTGCGTTTTTTTTGCGCACAAATACCTTCTGGTCCTGTCGCGAGAATCGAACTCGCCGCCTACGGGTTATGAGCCGACCTGCTCCGCCACCACGCCACAGAGGCTGACGTATTATTATAGGTAGATAGTAAGTATTTATTATAAAGTAAACGGTCTATAGTTTTCGTTGGGTACCTATTCTGTGATAAATGTACGGCCATTTAAATTCTTCCCGTATAAATATTGTAGATAGCCATGATATTATGAGATTTATTGTGAATTTAAGTCAATTCCTTTCAATTTATCAAGCTGTCCTGTGCCATATTTTAATCAAGGAAACCTTGGAACCCATTATGATTAACTTGAGATCAATATCATTTTGATGTTACCCTTTCTTAGGCTGGGAGCTGATTTTCGATTTGAGTAAGGTACATTGGACAATAAAAATTCTTAGCTAACCAAATGTGCATTGACAATGACATTGACACTTAGCTCTTCATTTTCTGCACTCCTCTTCTTGATTCTGTCCATAAGAATTTTATTACAAAATCGTGCAAAGCAAACCTTTAAAAATTCCATGGTTTATAAATTGTAAGTTGAAGAGGTGTTTAATAGTAACTGCTCACAGACTTAGGTCTGGACACATGCCACTTAAGAGTTTAACATGCGCCAATGACCTTGAGCGTTGGACACAAAGTTATTAATAAGAGCCACCTGGGGCGCCACACTCGTAGGTTTGACAATGAGCTAGAGTTTGTCAAAGATAAACAATTCCAGATGAAACTCCGTGAAAAATATATCTACCTATTATAATAATATTATGGTGCCCGGTTTATTACTTATATAATATATCTATCTATATTACTTATAATAAAACTGTAACAGGTCCAAATCTGTACATTGAAGATAATATATAGAAATTTATTTTTGAGGGCTCCATTTTGATGGCCTTGATAGCTCAGTTGGTAATGGCTCTGCCTTCTGAACTATAGGTTGTGGGTTCAATTCCCACCTGGGACAAACATTTGTGTGATGAACATCGATGTTTGTTCTGGTGCTGGGTGTTGTATTGTATTCTGTGTATGTATTTACAATCAAAAAAGTATCTAAGTATACATTTTTTAATTTTTGTCAGTCTGTCTGTCCGTCTGTCTGTCTGTATCTTGGCTGAGCATTTCGCCGAAACTACTGAATGGATTCAAATGAAACTTGGCATGATTTGAGTTCATATTATGAAGTAGGCTATAGCATATACCTACTTTTAATCCCGAAATTCAGCACGGGTTCCTCGGGAGAGGGGATAAAAGTAAAAATATGTACTTAGTTGTAATTCCTCCTCCTATCCTATCCTATATACTTTGGGAAAGAGAGAAGAGAGGGGGAAAGGTGATAGGTGGCGCACTTGCCTCTATTCGGCGTTTCATCCATTCATCCTGTTCCCTTATCTTTTCCCTCTTCCTTAGGAGATAAGGCGTAAAAATAAATAATTAACCCGTGCGAAGCTGGGGTGGTTTAGCTAGTAGCTAAAAAACCGGGAGCCCACCTTTGGACCAGCTTCGTTCGCAGGTACAGCAGGTTCGTTCTGGGATAGGTAATCGTGAGTAGCATATAAAATAGGGCATTACCTACCTACCGTGAGTTGATTGATAATGATGACACGTCAACTTGTACAATCAAAATAAACAATCGTCGTTATGTTAGAGACCTTGGTCGGCCTAAAAACTCTGATATCAGCTAGGGATAAATCATTCAACCTACTCTAAACACATAATTTCTAGCACAAGCAGGGCTGTCCAACCAACGGCCCGCTGAAAAATGTACTTTACGAGTTGCTAGTACAAAGTTGTCTGACGTACCTACTTAGTACAAAATTGTTAAAAATATATTGGACTACAAATAGAACTAGCGACGTATTTATCTCGTCAATCTCTTGCTGATTTTGCTAATATTTACAATTAAAAATTGCGCTTGTGTTTAATACATAAAAAAATATAATTTTGGAGGCTTGCATTAAATAAAATTAAGCGAGATGATTTTAAAATATATTTTACAAAATACAATCAATCGTAACACTTTTTAAACTTTTGTGACTTTAACTCATATTATTAGGTTGGGGAAAAAGTCTTTTCGCATTATAGTAAGTATGAACTTGTAATAAAATCTCTTTGGCTATACTATTTGTATCTGGCTGGTTTTATCATTAAAAGTTTAAATTTTAAAGAAAATAATTCCATATTCAAATTAGGAAAATGTGTGATTTTTATTTGTTTTTCGTACTGTGAAGATGAGTGAATCTAATGAAGAAACTCGATACATTTTAAAATTTTACTACAAAAAACATGGACCTAATAAAAAAAGAAGGACGGAGTCCCAACTGATCCCGAACCGAGGTACCCTTAAGAAGTTGGAACGCTAATAAGTACAAGCGGACACGCACACACTCACATCATAGGAAGTCTATCGCCTGCCATTACTGCTCCGGACGTCGCCCAAGACGCTTAGAAAAAAAAAAATGCCGTCTTGCGTTGTGAAAAGTTGTCGGAATCATAGCAGTATGATAAAAAAAACTCAGGGGATCACTTTTCACAAGTAAGCTTGTTATTATTCCACTAATTTTTTGCTTTTTCGATAAAATTATTGAGATGCAATCAATGCACAAAACCAGCTTAGTGTTGCCAACAATCAAACTTGCAAATTACCCGGAAGTGTGGGAGAATGACGAAATTGTGTTCGAATACAAGTTATTCACATATATTGATCATAATTAGAGAACTGACTATATGCAAATGCATATTTCCATTATGCATATTATGCATGTGTTGGCCTTTTTCAGGTTAATAAATATTTTACCTGTAATGGACCTACTAATCGTGCATATTTGGGCAGGTTTTCTTTAACGTAAAAAAAGTAAAGTGTCGTGAAATTTATTAATAGATACTTACTTTTAAAAATTAAGACGTGTTTTTGACTTTTTTGGTTGGCAAACTGTCAGAAGAGCCATGATTGGTTGATACTTGATAGGTTGGTAGTGTTGGTACCATCAGCCAATCATGGATTGTCCCGCTCAAAAAAAATTGAGTTTGCTGGGGAGTCCAGCCATTACGAAAATGTCGAAAAAGCAGTTAATTCCCGTTGAGCAGCAGTGGCGTCAAGACATATGACACTTACTAGTATTGGAAGTTTGTATAAGAAATAACAAATATACATAATGGAAGATGCAAGTTTCATTTCAAAAGTAAAGTAGAAAAATACGATAGTGATGTGTTCATAAAACATTTTCAGCAAAAGCCTGGCTATAATTCTTTGTGCGAAATAAACAGTTTTATTGACTGACTAGCAGACCCGACCCGGTTAGTTAGTTTTACGCCCTAGCCCTGTCCAAAGGAAGAAAGAAATGGGAGAGGAAAAGCCTGAATGGAGGCAGGTGCGCCTCTGTTTACCATCATACATTCATCCTTTTCCCCTATCTTTTTCGCTCTCCCTTCCTCTTCCCTATAGCATAAAGGATAATATGGAGTGGCGTCAACTTCGTTGCTGACGATGTTTTATCGTAGTGTATGGATTACATCGCGCAGGTATAACTGTAACTACAAGGGCTGCACTGCCGAAGCTCACCGTACTATCGTACACCATGAAATTACCGCTAGAATTAAAAATTTAGTAATCTTTTGGCAACATCTGACTCTAAGCCTATACGATAAATAATGCACACCAGCTCTAGGTCATCGTAAAGTAGGTAGGTACCCTATAAGTTGCATCTAATATGGACAGACAGATACACAACAAACTAATCCTATATGGGTTCCATTTTCATACTGAAACGGAGCAAATATAGCATTAATAGCGTATAAAAGGATATATATATTTATGTCGTATTAGTTTTTTACAAATTCAGATAGGACTAACCCTGAGGGATGAAAAATAAAATGACATAAGTTATTAAATTACCCTGTTACAAGATCGCGTAGCTTTTTTGTCATACAAAAAGTCACACCAACGTCAGATCTTTTTTTGTCGGTTTCGGGTAATTTTCTTAGATGGCAATTCTTTAATCCGTCACACATGTTTAGGTGTCCGCCATTGCTGTACGTCAGTTCGATGTCAATCAAAACTCATTCCTGTTTTTTTTAATTCTATGACAATAACGGAAAAAATGCAAAGCAAGCCGCGAAAAAAAATTGCGATGTTTATGGACCTAGTGCAGTGTCTGTGAGAGTAGCACAAATTTGGTTTAAGCGTTTTCAATCCGGAAATTTTGATGTCAAAGATGCACCTCGCTCTGGTCGCCCTATTGCGGATAAAATGGATGCCATTTTTAAAAAAAAAGTGGAGCAAGATCGGCATATCAGTAGTTACGACGTAGCTGAAGAACTGGGAATTGACCACAAAACAGTTTTGGCGCATTTGAAAAAAAATGGGTAGGTACACAAAAAAGCTCGATATTTGGGTCCCTCACGAGCTCACTGAAGGAAACCTAATGAACCGTGTACTCATCTGTGATTATTTATTACGACGTAATGAAACCGAACCATTTTTGAAGAAGCTGATAACTGGTGATGGTAACACTTTCAATTTTATAGATCAATAAAATTGACGAGACCACTTAAGTCAATGTTTTCTCCATACTGGAAACCGAAGAACATTGACCAATACTAACCCTAAACGATCAATAAAATTGATCAATAAAATGTAACGTGTATGGGGCCTAACGCTAATTTAGTTCGACTGGAACCCTACCCTGCCAAAAGAGTTTAAAATACCTATACTGACCTTCTGTGCTAACGATCTATTATTGTTCCAAATACTTTTACTGACATTAAAGTCACTAAGAACTAATCAAATGGCTTTAAAACCGACTTTTTCGTATAGTCAATACCTATTTATTGGCTGTTTAATTGATAATTTTCATACAAATAAGAAAAACATGTAAAATATTTTATAAAAAACAGCAGCGCGTCCACCCGTTGGCACATGCCGGGGCAGACTAATTCATGCCCCGCCAAGGGCCTCGCCCTTGGCTCGCCGCAAAATAACGCAAAATATTACTAAACAGACTTAATTTTGGCTCTAAAAATAAAATGATCAATTGAGCTTGTATATTTTTAAATTTCCTATCCGAGGGTGTAAAAATATTTAATGACGCAATCTTCCTTTACGCGGCATTGTACACTGTGTGACTGGAAAGGCGTTCTAAAAGTATTTTTTTTATTCATAATGTACCTAGTAATCGAATATTTTGTTCAATTGATAAGTTCAGGTGCAGAATGATCTTATTGGTGATATTTTTTTCATGTCTGTAGAATTCATAGGTTCTTCAGTATGATTAGTTAAAAAGACGCGTTTGGCCTATGTTAAAGGCTTAATAAGTTCAACCACATGATGAGAAGAGCGGACTCCCCTAATTGTGGTACTTGTGGGGTCCTAGAGGACGTACATCATGTCCTAGTGGAGTGTGTCAGGACCCAGTCTGTGAGAGCACACATGTTAGTACAGTATGGGTTAAATTTTTCGGATATAGGAGTAATACAAGGTGTCTTGGCTTTTCCACTGAGTGGGGCTGCCAAGACACTTTTTAAGATGATACTAGATGTATTTATTTAGAATATAATTTGAATGTATATAATGGAGCTGACATAATCGCCATGCGACTAAAGCTCCCAAAAATTAAAGATTAAAAAAAAAAAAAAAAAATTTATTATTATAATTATATATTATTTCACTGGAAGTATGTTATGTCTATATAAGTAGGTACTACGTGATGTCCGGCCCCCCACTCGGTGGACCGACGACCTGGTGAAAGCCGCGGGGAGCCGATGGATGCAGGAGGCGAGCAGCCGCTCAAGGTGGCGCGTTCTGGGGGAGACCTATGTTCAGCAGTGGACGTCTTTAGGCTGACTGATGTCAAGGAAATTTTGTCACTCTGAAGTTATATTCATATTCATATTCATTTATTTGGTACAACAAATACAGGCCAAGAAATTGTACGTACAAAATTAGTATTCGTAATTAGTACTCGTAGGTACACATAACAATTAAATGGAATACATTCATTTTATCTTAATAAAATAGACGTGCTCCAATCAGCATGTCCCCTAGGTACAGTTATACAAATAGTCGTACCTATGTTTTTTACAGTGGTACGAAAAAAAAGCCACAGTGCAACTTTTGTTGCTAGTTCACAAGTCTTAAGTTTTGGTCTTGTGTTTATAAGGGAAACTTTGCATGTTCATTTCGTTACCGTACTGTACCTAACCCTTATTCTAGTCTCCATCTAGCTAAAAAGTTATACAAGTTTAATTTAATGAAAGGTACTTAAAGTGGCTGCCAGCTCTTCGCTTACATAATTTGCAGATGCACCGGTGACCTTGCCGGTGAGAGAATCCTGGTAAATGGCGGAACAGACACGCTTTAAATACAAGACGATAATTTAATGAAGCAGTACCTACCTACCATAAATCTGTTTAAAATAGCAATAAAAATAATGAATACATAGTTAAAGAATGTCGCCAAAACTGGCCTACCCCTACCACACCACAGAGGCTGGCATGTAGTTACAGCATTAGTTAATTTTATCCTAAAAATAATCGTTTTCTGAGGGATAGTCCACGCGGGCGAAGCCGTGGGCACAACCTAGTCTTACATAATAACAACTTAGTGGTGATTTTTCAATGGCTGGATATAGGTTATTGTACTAATAAATTATAAACCAGCGAAACAAAAACATTTCAATTTTCAGTACCTTTTCCGGTATACCATCAGAACTAATAATTTCATTATCATACCTCATTTTTAATAACGATCAAGTCTATGAATCCATTCATCCATTATATTATCTGTCAAAGTCATCATCATTTCTTATTTCTTCGTATTTCGTATTCCAACCGAAACTGAATTGAGTTAGCTGAGTTATATTATTGCGATTTACCGACAAATTTTAACTGTGACCACTATAAATAATAGTACTATGCCCATTACGATTTCGTGCTAGAATAGGCTTGTGTCGTGCAATTTTTTTTATTGCACAAATTAATAATAGATATTCTTTAAAAAATAAACAGTCGTAAAAACAAAAATTAAATATCTCAAAAGATTAGAAAGTGAGAAAAAATTTGAGCCACAATGATCCAAAATACCTGAAGCATTTAGTGACGACATAAAAAATGCCATACCAATCCAAAGACGTTTGGAACATTATATTAACTTTTAAAGTACCTATTCATTGTATATTCGCGGTTTATTTGTACGGTTTGGAGGTAACTTTGTAATTTTTTTCTATCAAGAAAAGTTTATTAATTCATGTTTCACTATACATAAGCCTTAGTATTAGTCCTGAACTTTACCATATATTAATTTCAAAGTCATTGTTGCATTATTGTTGACAGGACACGGCCAAGCCATTTTAAGCATTTTGGCGTTGTATAGGCTCTTAAAGACAGTACTTTAAAATATGAAGCAGTATAGCAGTTTATTAAAATCCAGGGCTTTCCCTAAGTTTGTTGTATGTCATTACTTCCCAGAACTCAATCCTTATTAGCGACGCTAACGAATGGCGATCTTTTTTTTCAAAATCAACGGGTAGTATTCCTATTTATTTTTCAAATATTTTATGACGCAGTTTTAGTTTTCATCAAAATCAGGCCCGAGACTCCTTTGCATACTTTTAGCTATCCTTCATATTTTCGGATTAAGGTTACGACGCCGACTTGTAAAATTCACCTGTATACGCATCCATTCGTCCGACATTCCTTGGATTTAAAATAAAAAAGCAAGATATAAATTGGTGCTTTTTTGGTAACTATTTTGTGTCACCTACGTAGGTATACAGACCTGCATAATACTTCAAGTTTATAGAAGTCACCTTTTCAAAATAAATCAACAACAAGTTTACCTTTTATTAAAGTTATTCTGAACACAAGTAAATGCCACTTCTACGAGAGCTTGTTATTCTTTGTTCACCCCTGAGTCCCCTGACCTTTTTTTTATGCTATTGAATGATGTGACGAGCTAGTCGTTCACCTGATGTTAAGCAACACGGCCGCCCATAACAGACCTTCACAATTATTGTGGTTTCAGACAGTAATTGCGACTATTCATTACCCCCTGACGTCCAGGCATTCTTTTAAATTGCACGGAAATAGATCCTGGCTAAAGTTATATTATGAAAGGAATAAATATGTAGATATTTAAGTACAGGGTGTATTATTCAAGTCTGCGTGGTAGGTCAAATCTGAAACTATGAAGAATAGTAAAGTAGTCAAAGGAGTCAAGGGGCCTGATTTTGATGAAAACTAAAACTGCGTCATTGGATTTCAGAAAAATCAATATTTATAAGGCACCCGCTGAAAAAAAAAAAAAAAAAAAAAAAAAAAAAAAAAACAACTTGAGTTATTACACCATACGGTATTGTGTTGTTGATAAGGGTCAAATTCTGGGAAGTAACAGATTAGAGAAAAATCAAATACGTCCAAGTCATGAACCTACCACCCAAATCCAAGTTCATTTCTTTTTTGGCTTTATACATTTTTTGACGACGCGACGCAGCGCAGTGTTTCCTCGTCAACATACTATTATAAATAGCAGGTACATGTTCCAGAAAACCAGAATTACTTTTATCAATTTTTTTGTTATGAGAATGAATGAAGTGACGGGCTAGTCGTTCACCTCATAAGCGTCACGGCTGCCCATAACAGTTGCAGTGGCACTCGGAACGTTTCGCGTGACACTGCACTGCGCTTGTCATCCTGAGACATCACACAGTCTGGTAATCAGATTACTAAACTGAAATCAGATCATAAAGTCACATTTGCCTAGTTATTTCACTAGCTACAATGCTCTTCAAACCGTAACACAGTAGTGCTTTACGGCAGAATAACTGGCAAAGCGGTGGTACCTATCTAGACGAACTTTGCAGAAAAGTCCTACCACCTAGTAGAAAAAACCAATTATAAAATTCTACTTCCTTCCACGAGTTTTTGTTTAAGGTTCTTCCGGAGAACCATCATAATTGGCGCAGTCCTTGAGTGTCGGACAATGGACACCATGCTTTCGCAATTGCTGTGCGGAAGTTAATGTTAAGTGATAAAGGTAATTAAGTTGGATATTAATTATTGGACAATGGATTGTTACTAATGAGTTGGCTGTTGTGTTATGTTGTGATAATAAACAATGATAAATTTTAGTCTCGTTCTTTCATTTATCAGTATAGGCAGCCCAAAGTTTCTTTCACCTGCAAACATATTATGAAAATAATATAAAATAATATAGGTACTTAAGGTATAAAACGAAATATGGTAAGGTAAATCTTTATAAAAGTCAGGTTTTTATTGTAGGGTTAGCTACTCATCATCATCCACCTTTCAACCTCTTTCATAAATTCATTTATTCTCATTAAGTTTTATGTTACTGGCACTCTACAACTTTTCATATTTTGAACTCCAGCAGATGGCAGCACCGGATTTTGTCATACGGAAGGGAGTCTGGAAAAGGGTCTTGAAGAGACGGGTCTTGGAAAAATCTGCGTCAAAGTTTTGAAGACTGCGATTTGCGGGCAGCGAGGACATCAGGATCCAGCGCCCGATCCAGTCGATTACAGCAACACCGTCGGCGACGTAGCTTGGTGCACGTCCCGGAGAACATTTCATCCAGGCTTGGTTACATTTTATATTTTTATTCGACATAATTATCTCCCACTCCGTAACGCGCGTGAAGATTTATTGAACTTTTAAGTGTTTCTACACAACATGTTAATCTCTTAATCTGTATTAAATAGTGCGTCTACAGTGCATCTTTTACTGTAGGCTCCGCAGGTATTGTTAGGCTTCTGTTCTCTCTCTCTCTCTACTAAGTAATAATGTCCGTAATAGGCTCCAGAGTAGGTAGGTAGGAGTTACCTGATGGTACGCGATCCTCCTCTGAAGCCGTTTCGTGACATTATAATAATAATTGCGTCTCTTTTGGGGTTCAATTTTTCAAAAAGGCGTTTAGTTGTCACTCACGCAAAAGAGGCCTAGTTTTGGAAAACAGTTCGCTGCAGCTTAGTACCTTTAACAATTTAAAAACTACCTATCTACACCACTATTATAAAGTGGAAAGATTTGTATTTTGGTGTGAATGTTTGTAATGAATAAATTAAAAAACCCATAGCCTATAACCCATAGTAACATAGGCTACACCACTACACGTGCGAAGCCGGGGCGAGCCGCTAGTCATATATATATATATATGTGGAATAGAATAATATTCTATTCCACAATGGAATATAATAGAATAATATTCTATTCCACACGAATAACATAATATTATGTTTGGGGGCTCAAACAGGATTTCATTTGAAATAAGAATAGCAGTAAATCATTTTGGGGTATCAAACCGGAATAGAACAAAATAATAAAACATTCGTCCCAAATAAAAGTCTTAGAACGAACATAAAATATACCTACCTACTTACTCTTTAGGCACAGTTTCTTAACTCTTTCAGATAATGTTACCAGGTTACACCGAACTTTCTGCACCATTTCCCCCTAACCTCTATTCTATTGTTTTTGCCACTAATTTATGTATCTGGTTTTATTTCTGCTCTGAAATACAGTTGTTAATGTAGCTACAAATCAGCTGAGGCAGGCGCTGGTCATAATGTGTTAGGGTTGCCATATTTAATGGCTCAAGACTACGTTCGATGAGTTTCTTTTTAGGAAGTTATGGTGCCGTTTGCAATAAGTCAATTTAATAAATAATGCCGCTTCCATAAATAGAAAAAAAGAAGAAAAAGAGTAAAAAGACGTTCTTTAGGTACATGTTTTATTCAGTTTTGTTCTATTTTCGTCGCACTTTACACTTTAATATCTTTTCGTTCGCCCGGCAAATTTATTGTCTCATTAAAGACGACGACTTCCGACCTTGTGACTGCTAATGCCTCATCTCATCATCAACAGCCTGAAGACGTCCACTACTGAACATAGGCCTCCCCCTGAACGCGCCATTTTGAGCGACTGCTCGCCTCCTGCATCTATCGGCTCCCCGCGGCTTTCACCAGATCTCTCCCCCCCCATTGTAGCTTACTAACTCTAAGAGCTACATTGGCCACTTTAGTTCTCCTGCGGATCTCTTCATTCCGGATCTGATCTCGCAGGGAAACACCGAGCGTAGCTCTCTCCATAGCTCGCTGCGCGATGTTGAGCTTACTAATGAGGCCAACAATAAGAGACCTCGTCTTAGTGCCTCATAATAGGTAAACTCTCTTATTTATATATAAATGGCACGTTCTGCAAAATGTCACAAGTCACAACGCCAAATGTCCTTTTGGCAAAATGACACAAAGATACTCGCTATGCCAACCGATTTACTATTGCCTGGCCTGATAGCTCAGTTGGTAGAAGCTGCCTTCTGAACTATAGGTTGTGAGTTCGATTCCCATCCAGGACAAACATTTGTGTGATGAACATCGGTGTTTGTTCTGTGTGCCGGTGTTATATTGAATTCTATGTATATATTTGCAAACAAGGGGTATATAAGTATTCTATCAGATATCTGGTTCCCATGGTACTGGCTATGCTTGGGGCTAGCTGGCGCTGTGGAGTGTCCACACATATTCATTTATTTTAAAAAGGAGGGGGTCGGCATATCACACTTATATATATATATATATATAATATTATAAAGGCGAAAGTTTGTGTGTATGTGTGTATGTTTGTTACTCCTTCACGCTCAAACGGCTGGACGGATTTGGATGAAATTTGGAATATAGATAGCTTATATACACATTAAAACATAGGCTACTTTTTATTCGCGGGTGAAACCGCGGGGCGCAAAACCCTAAAAAAAATGCGAATAAACCAGAAACAATACCAACCCAATACCCAATACCCAATACCTGAGCTCAAATCCGAGATCGAACTTTGTAATTTTTGGAGATATTTAATTTTTGTATTCACGACTGTTCTTTTTTTTTTTTTCGTGTTTTTTTGTATTTTTTCAGGAATATTATTAATTTGTGCGTTGTGCAATAAAAAAAAGCACATAGCCTTTTGAATTTTTTGATTTGAATGGATGAATTAACTTTCTTGGTCTCATAGAAATGTTATCAAAATCGGTGGGGTGCAGTATGGTTTTTAAAATATCAGAAAAAATATATATACTTAGATAATAGTAAGTACCTACATTATCATTCAAGCATTTAAAGCATTTTTAAGGCGATTTGAGTCGATTTAATCTCTATTTTTAAAAGAATGTTTTTTTTAGTAAACCGCATTATGACGTCAATATACCTATTAACATATCGTACCCACAGAAATTGATGTACTTACGTGTATTACGTATAGTAAAGTAAACAACATATATTAGTAAACAAACATACTCCCACGTGGAATATGATTGAAAATCAATGGAGCCAATGATTGCAGATAATTAACAGTGACATTGCTCAACGAAAAATGAATCATATTATTATAACAGTTATTCAAAAACATAACAAACAAGTAATCTTAGAATAAGTACCTATACAAGGCGAGTTTGAATTGAACGTGTAAATGTGGGCACACACACACACACATACGTAAATCCATAATTGGCTAGTTGTGGCCAAGACTTGTATAGTACTTATCTAAAATAATGCGCTACCAAAGGGGTAACCTGGAGGGGGCCCCCAGGTTACCCCTTTGGTAGCCATGTCACGACCGATACGAGTTTTGTATGTAATTTATTTGACCGCTAAACCACGACAGATATGGATTTTCATACAACTTTTGCCGGCCACTGCTCGCCAGTACAGCAATTTCGATTTATCTCGAAGAAGGTTGTCAAAATAATACTCACATTTCCAAGCATGTATGAGAAAAAGTACATAAGTGCGATAGGTACCTAAGTGTAGGTGTAGGTACTTACTAGGTACTGTTAAAATTAGCACAAACGAAAACGTAGTTACACACAAATCAAAACACGGCATTTCTAATTAAAACATCAAAGCAAGAGTGCAATAGCCACAAAATTAAAGCATAATCCTTCCAAAATGAGTCAACAGGTCGCTCCATTCGCAAACGAGATGAGCTGTAGAGTTTGTTTGGCTTGTATGTTGACGTGGCCCCGTTGCTCATATATCGAGTTAAGCTAAAGTAAATGAAGGTCTAGGTACATAGCTAACGATCTGAACTTTAATTAAAGGTAAAGTATGGTGTAGGATTGTATCTACAGCAATCACAGCAATACTAGGTGGTAGGACTTTTCTGCAAAGTTCGTCTAACTAGGTAGGTTCCGCTTTGCCAGTTATTCTGCCGTCAAGCAGTAGTGTGCAAGCACTACTGTGTTCCGGTTTCAAGGGCATTGTAGCTAGTGAAATTACTGGGCAAATGAGATTTTGTGACCTGATTTCACAGTCTAGTAATCTGATTACTAGACTGTGTGATGTCTCAGGATATCGCGCGCAGTGCAGTGTCACGCGAAACTTTATTATTTTAAATTTCCGAAAAACACGGCAACTATTATAAGCGGTCGTGTCGCTTAACATCAGGTGATCGACTAGCTCGTCACGTTATTCAATCTCATAAAAAAACACACTATAAATATTATAAAGGCGAAAGTTTGTATGTGTGTATGTTTGTTACTCCTTCTCGCTCAAACGGCTGGACAGATTTGGATGTTTGGAATAGAGATAGCTTATATACTGGATTAACTCATAGGCCACTTTTTAGCTGCGGGTGAAACCGCGGGGCGCAGCCAATAGTTTATAATAGTGTACGTAAAATAAAATGGGGCAAACATAGCTACAAACCGTTGAATATAAATCCAGTTGACCAATGATACAACTTTCCCCTTATACGAAAATTAGTGGTGTATTTCAACCACTAATTTCTAATAAATACTATGATTTTCTAATAAATCATGGGAACCCGTTGAGGTCTTTTGTTCCATCCTGCTCTGTTCTTTGTAATTTCGTATGACTGTCTCGTTTCGTTACCTCGGCCCCTGCCCGCGCAGGTGAGTCGTGTTTGTACGAGAAATTAGTTCACGAGCTATCAACGGGCTTTATAGTTTTTGCTACGAAGTATACGGTGTTGACTTGTTGAGTCAATCACTCCAAAAGGTAAGCAGTTAAGCACTCTAAGAAGTGGCAGCGGATTATCAATTTAACGAACATAAATTACATAAATTATAGAACAATTTCGAACATGCATGTTTTCTTTCACCGAAAAGAGCGAAGAGTTAGTTACGTTACGACGTATCACTAATTGACTGAAATATTATTCAGGCACTTCAGTACATTCACGGGAATTTGACATTTGCGATAGATTCTTCGACATAGGTCTCTACCTGCTAAATAAAAACCTGTGTTGTCTTTTCGTAAAAAAACCGGGCAAGTGCGAGTCGGACTCGCGTACGAAGTGTTCTGTATCATTATCTATAAAACGAGCAAAAAAAACACGTTTGTTGTATGGGAGCCCCCTTGAATATTTATTTTATTCTGTTTTTTTAGGATTTGTAGTTAGCGGTAGCGGCAATAGAAATACTAACTGTCTAACTATCACGGTTCATGAAGTACAGCCTGGTGACAGACGGACAGACAGACAGACGAACGGACAGCGGAGCCTTAGTGATAGGGTCCGTTTTACCCTTTGGGTTAAGTATGTATCTATATATTTTTGTCATTTTTTTGTTGTAAGATTTTTTCCTGAGCTGCAAAAATGTACCGTAATATTTATTGTGTGATGTCTTGTATAATTGTATTATCTTACTATTTTGTATGTACCTATACTGTCTATGCCTTCAATTTTTTCACTTTATTCACAGCTCTAAAGGTGTTGCCCATATTCTATTGCCTTTCCTCAAACTGCAGTAATTATGATCGTATATTTTGGTATATTTACCATTGCTATTAAATTCTCTTCATGTTTTCACATCGGGTGTTGTAAAAACAGTCTAACTGCAAGTCAGTTTATTGACCCAATCAATCAGCTGCTTTGATTATTTTGGAGAGAAATCCATCTTCTATTCATTGCTTTGAAGATTTTTTTGGATTTAATTGCTACAGTGTGTTGAAAGAAAGAGATGAACGAAGGATTTCTAGATTCTAGAACTTTCTGTAATGTGGTTTTAAATACCTATACGCTTCTAGTTGCTGCCCACGGCATTTGCATTTTTGGGTTACAGTCGAAATCGCGATAAAGTAGAAGAGTCAAAAGAGTATTATCAGTATTATCACAGGGTAAACAACGCATTTGTGGCATGGCTGTATATACATATATAATAAGCATAGTGTTAATGTTAAGTTACAGATGTCCAAAAGCTACGTTGCGTGGCGACCTCTTCCCAACAGAAAGGCTTGTTTGCTACCTATGTAACCCTGATGTAAACTCAATGTGGTATGATAAGACGTTCATCAAACACTTTTTAGCAAAACGGCAGGGAATGGAGGGCAAAACTAATTCAGCTCATAATGACGACAGGCTCCTGTTTTGCAGAAAGCTATCATGGTCGACATCGACAAGTTTTTTGGACACAAAAGAGATTGCTTGAGAATTTCACAACTTCTATTTTGCTATGTTACGTATGAATGACGCAATATCCAAAAATACAGTCAGTAGGTACTTACCCTCACTTTGTTGAGATCCTGTAAACAGAAACCATTCATGTTATTAAATTATTCATATAACTCTTAATTAAAGTAAGTTATTTATAACGTTGCTTTTTTGAAGAAAAAGTTCTATTTTGTCTTGCGCGTTTTGTTCAAAAAGACATAGAAATTCAAGTTGAAAATTACGCCACAGTGGTTATGGCGTATGACGAGATGACGTATGTGAATATTGTATAGCAGGGGTGGCCGAACTATTATAGTATGCGGTCTACATTATGATTTAAAATATTCCAGCGGTCTACCGATACCGCCTGCAATCATAAAATATTTTTTCAAAATTTTAATAGTGGTACACTTTAACGACATCGAAGTACCTAAAAACGTTTTTTTTGTCTCTATGTGTATGTCAGTCCCTTTAAACACGCATCACGCTGAAACTACTGGAGGGGTTTCTATGAAACTTGGTGTGATTATAGCAAATTTTTCACTAGTGCGGCAAATTCAAATTATCTTGCGTTCTTTTGGCAATAATAGCTTAATTACTCAACGTGATATGGCCTCCACATGACAAATTGACAATGCAGATCTGTATAGCTAGCTATTTAGTTTACGTAACTGGTAACGTAATTAAAAATGGGAATTTTTGCGCTCGCGCCTTTAATATTTCTACTGACATGTTTGTATTTGTATTGCCATACGCGTTTTCTGAAATATAATACGCCCCCCCCCCCCCCCCCCCGAAGAGAATTCCTGGCTACGGCTCTGCGCGTCTCTGTTTGTTTATAAAAGTAAGAAAAGGTATAGGTATCATCATCAGCTTGAAGACGTCCATTACTGAACGTAGGCCTCCTCCATAGAGCACCATTTTGACCAGCTGCTTGCCTCTTGCATGTAACACCTCCCCGTGATACGATACCGATACAAGGAATGTAAATAAACTCCTATTTGTAATCCATTTGCCAAATTGGACATAAAATCTCGGTCTCGGCTTTTATCTGCATTCCGCATTTTATTTCCAAAATTATTCAGCATAATGAGCACTTTGCTGAATTTGAATACCTATACCTACTAGGTATCCAAGTGGACCTAATTATTATCTGTCATTTATCATTGTCATCAATATTGTCATATAATGATGCAGAATGGTGACCTACACGACTTACCACAAAACAAAAACATTTTGACTTACCTATATACTAGCTGCGATGACTTACGCCTATTACCTACCTATACATTGTCATCAACATTGACATCATAATTGACATCATCATCATCATCATCATCATCATCATCAACAAAATCATCATCATTATGATGCCGTTCGTTTGCATCGCAACTACCTATCATTGATCCATTAGGCAGTAGGTAGGTACTATTCCTCATTCGACTGAACGTAACATTATAACACCAATTTCAATACTGTCTCATTCCGTGAAGTCATTTAAAAATAATCTAATAATTGTTTATTGAAAATGGATATCGGGTTGAGGTTAAATGATGTAATAACAATAATTAGCAACCTGATCATCTACGGTTCAAGTGTACGATCACTAAAAGCTACTATGCAAAATGTTTCTATAGCAACCGGTTGGATTACCTACACCGTTTGCTTGTCTGGTCAGATTTAGGGTAAAACTGCACTACGACTCTGAATTAAAAATACACGATGATGTTGTAGAGCAGGATAAAACAGGCGAATGTTTGCGCTAGGCGCCTACTGCTCGGCATAATTATTGTTATTATATTACGTCCGCCTTTATCAGGGCGCGAGCGTAATTGGTCTCTTGCCCTGTGATGTAATAAAAAAAGCAGCAATAAAACTGAAAAAAACATCCCCCCTTCTGCAGCAGCGAAGGAATGGTAGGAACACTTTTCCAGCGTCTTTCTTTCCCGAAAAGTACAATCTGGAGCTCTTCAAGTCGCGAGTGAATAGGTATCTTCTAGTCATGCATGTACCATCGTAGACCGCGTCGTCACTTTCCATCAGGGCCCTAATTCTGTATGAAAACTCAGATTCCACACGATTCGAAACCACGTCGTTATCGTGTCTTGTTCAAATCGTGTCACAGCATTAGAAATACCTTCTCTTTACATTATGTTATTTTTAATTTGAATAAATATTGATATATTAAGTGGTGGTAACTTTTGACGTGTTGATGTTTCGGAACGTGTCTCAGTGGAACATTATGATTTTTGACAGTTCAAATCGCGTCATTTCCAAATTCATTTCGCGCGGTTTTGTTTCCATTTCATAGAGAATAGATTTTTGCAGATTTCTTATATAAGACAAGGAATTCGCGTGGTTTCGAAGTAAGGAATCGTAAAGTGGTCATACAGAATTAGGGTCCAGGTCTGATTGCGGTCAAATGCGGGCCTATATAGTTATATGTAAAAAAATATGGGAGCCTTCTATACCACAAAAAAAGAGTATTCTTTCTCAAACTTTGAGATCTCTACGCAAAATCTCGGACTGTCACGAACTTATAAGAATAGAATAGAATAAAATTTGTTCAATACTACCTCATAACTGCTACTACTACTTTTACTTTATGCCGGTTCCTTGTAGTACTACGGAACCCTAGAAACCATACAACATGCATCTTATCTGATGGCCTGGCATGCGCACTGCGCACCGCGAGAAAACTTGTAGAGTGAGACACACATAAGCGCTACCACGGCGCTACCACAGTCTTGTCACGAGAAAAAGTGTCCAGAAAATTTTGACGCGGTGCGCATGTTAGCCGGGCTGGTCACATTGTTTGTAAACGAGGGAACGTTTTAGTACTTTAAGTTGAAGTGTGTTTTGACCATACTTTTATAATTACACTACACATGGAGATTGGATTGGAGGCATGTCAGCAGACTCGTGTGTTGTAGCATAGTTCTTACATCCGGGTCATCTAAATATAAAACTGCTGATCAATAATTTAATAACTTAACGCCACCGTGTGAAAGTTGTTAAACTAGTACAACTTCTAACAATAGAATCACTGTTTGTCCATACAAAAAGTGCAACTTTTCTACCCCTAAATGTTATCCGATTTTGTAATGTTGTCTGTTTGTTGTAATGTTGTTGTCCGATGTTTTTAATGTTGTCTATACAGTAAAAAACTAAGGTCGTATGTCTTCGTTTTTTGTCTGTTCCCTAAAAAAAGCCACCTAAAGAGATGAATTTTTTGCGTCAAAATTATGACGTCGATAATGTATTTGTAATTTTGTACCTATTTAGAATACAAACATGTTTTTTTTTAATACAACAGTACATGCGTAGATGGCATATTCTACCCAACCGATTGACACCTAAATAAAAAAGGTTCTGTTAAGACTTAGAGGGTGAAAACTGGATTCCACCGAAACGCTAAAATGTAGATAAATTCACTCACGGGTTCTATTGTCTCTATTATACGTGCAGATAGCAGAGCATAACGGCTATAACATTTTAAATACCAGATGGCCTAGCATGCGCACCGTGAGACAACTTGTCGTCGCTGTTAGAGTGAGACACATTTAGGCGCTACCATAGTCTTGTCACGGTCTCTCACGAGATAAAGTGTCGAGAAAATTGTGTCACGGTGCGTATGCTAGCCGGGCAGGACCTCTTGTTAAAAAAAGAACAAAAGCTCTTAGTTGCAGAAAGAAAGGTGGTAAGAAAGATCTTACGTCCAATGCGGAATGAAGACGGAGTGGGGAGAAGAAGGATTACTAGTGAAATTGAAGAACTGGTGGCAGAGCCGAGTGTCATTGGCGAAATAAAAGTACATAAGCTTCGCTGGCTCGGTCTCCTAGAGAGAATGGGAGAAGATCGAGTCGTGAAGCGAGCGATCATAGGACGGCCGAGTGGCCGACGACCAGTCGGCCGGCCTAGATACCGCTGGCTTGAGGAAGGCACGAAGGTCTTGCGCTGAAGCTCCAGGTGGAGAGATGGCAGCAGATGGCGCAGGACAGACTGAAGTGGCGTCTTTTATTATTGGAGGCCAAGACTCACTTTGGGTCGTTGCGTCATCCTAGTTACTTAGAACGGTCCTTTAAGGACATGAACGTTCATTACGTTTATGTTTGAAGACGGTCATTTTGCAAATAGGTCCATAGTCGACTAAACCGTCTAGCTTAGCCTCTATCGCTAAAATCACGCAATTTTTTGTGTAATCCCATGCCCACCCAAAAGCTAAAATCAGTTCAGTTACAGAATATTTAATAGTACCTACTACTCATCAGATCAAGAAATTAAAACGTAGTTTAACACTATTATTTATGTTTTTAGTGTTGTTTCTACTCAAATTTTTCATATGAATGAAGTCATTATTTACTTCCACAAAACCATTAAAACTAAGAAAATTTCCATAACATGATCCATTTCAAATGTACTATAATAACACACATGGTCTGGAAAACCATTTGTTTGTTTTCCACTACCTCAGACTTAGGAGAGCTATAGACGAGCGCTAAAGACTAGGTGACGCCAAAAATACCAATGAGAACTCGCAAAACAGAATGACTGATAACTATAATATTTCGCAGGATAATTTGATAATTTGAAAAACCCTAGAGATTTTGCGAAAACGCGAACTACTACCACTAGGTGGACTGGCGATTTGCCCGGCTAGAATGCGCACCGCGACAAAATTTTCTCGACACTTTATCTCGTGAGAGACCGTGACAAGACTATGGTAGCGCCTAAGTGTGTGTCACTCTAACAGCGACGAGAAATTTTCTCGCGGTGCGCATGCTAGCCGGGCTGGTCAGAACCGCGGGGAGCCGAATGGATGCAAAAGGCAAGCAGCCGCTCAAAGTGATGCTCTTTGGGGGAGGCATACATTTAGCAGTGGACGACTTCAGGCTGATGATGATGATGATAAAAGTTCATCTTTTTCTAGTAACATTGAGAAATGTTTTCACCGTTGTCTAATTATCCGTGATTTCGCAAAATTTTCACATAAATTGAATTATCAAATCATCCTGCGACACGTAGACAGCGGAGTGAACATATAGGTACTATAGTGTAGACATTGCGTAAGTAAGTACCACAGAGCACGAATAAAAATTTGTGTGCAGGCAGCAGGCACCTATCTACCTAGTAGATAATAATGTGCACGTGCACGGAATTACTTTTCGATTTCGTATTCATTTCCTTTCTTTAGCTTCACTTTTTAGATTAGGCGCACCGTCTATTGTGTTCTTCTGTCTTAGTCCTGTCCATTATCAAGGTTCAAGAACCTATAATCATCAATGTGTTGTGGAAATTTTCTAGTATTAACGACATTGTGTCGCGAACCATGGAGCCCCGTACCTTTCATTATGATGTACAGTCAGAGTGAAAAAGTCAATGTAATGTACACAATCTTTAATTGTGTACAATAAATATAATGTATCAATAAATTACAATTAAAAGTATCATCTAGATATCATTGGTTTAGTGACAAATGGCAATAGACTGAAAAACTAAGAAGAAAATTGTTTATTGCCATTTGTCGCTAAACCAATGATATCTAGGAAATACTTTTAATTGTAATTTATTGATACATTCTATTTATTTCCGCAAAATTAGTTTTCATGTAATCACGTTGAGTAATTAAGCTATTATTGGCAAAAGAAAGCAAGAAAATTTGAACTTCCCGCGCGAGTGTAACGTTCCACCTTAATCGGTTGTTAAACCCGTGTTAAAAATATTGCGATCGGTTAACAACTTCACATCACTTTAGATAGATAATATTCAAAATTCTTTTAGTATAGAAATTGATACATAGACAGATTTAATTTAAATATTTATTTACTATATGGTACTAATAAGAAATGAATTACCTAATACTACTCGCGCGTGCGTGTACATACGCGAGAATTTCAAAAAATCTATAATCTTAACGAAACTTGGTATGATTGTTCTATGAGTCAAGAGCCCAAAACTCGGCATTCACCATGAACGAAACGCTTGCGCGTGTTAACTTTACCACTAACGCCATCTAGTTTCATTTGAGTAAATAGCGCTACATTTTCATAATCTATCGCGTTCAGTTTAATCGCGTATTCATCTCATTATCAGTAGGTATACCGTACGCATGCGTCACGTTTATTTCGTACCTGAACCTAGGGTCGAGCACAAACGATTTTGCAACCACACGGCATGATGTTGTACTTGCGCACGTCCCGAACTCAGACTTCACGGTCTTATATCTCGACAACCTCTTGACCGATTTTGCTTATAATTTGACACTAATTGTTTAGAATTTAGTATCTAATGTTCCTGCCCAATATGATCAAAATAGGCTGGCGCCACTACTAACTTCTTTGCTGGGGAAATACACCTCCAATCAATCGCTGACGACTAGAAAAAAATCATGACCTGTAAGTATAATTATGTACCAAGTTTCGTTGAAAAATGATAATTAAAAAGAAAATAAAAAAATATTCAATGTTTCATGTTTCACTCCTCAAAATTTGGTACTTTTAATTCGGAATGAAACTTGCCGCGACATGTAGTGGCGACAACTTGCCGTGGAGGTGACTTGCCGTAGCGGCGGCTTGCCATGGCGGGGACTTGCCGCGGGCCGCGCATGGCCCCATAAATATTAACATTAAACAGAGTAATGTAGACAACCAGTTGTACGCAAACAGCGACTATCAGTCAATAATATTATAACCACCCACCAATAAGATCATGCACCCGCCGTCCTTAAAACACCCAATAACGTAATTATAACACAAATACCAAACAGATGCCGGATGACGGACGCTAACGATCAGTTGTGCCCTAACCCCTAACACACCAAACAAACAACACACAGCACAGTTCGCAAGACATCACACAACCAAATTACTGGCACCGACGTAAGCTGTGCCGCGAAAACATGCCTCCCGCTGCTTGCGGTGGTTACTTGTCGCCGCACCTTGTGGCGGCGACTTGCAATGGCAACGGCTGCAACTTGCAGCGGCATGCGGCGGTAGCGGCTCGCAGCGACAGCGGGTTGCGGCAGCGATAACTCGCGGCAACTTGCAGTGGCGGCAACTTGCGGTGGCGGCAACTTGCGGTGGCGGCAATTTGCGGCGGCTTGCAGTTGTGCATAAACCGTGACCGTCAGTTTGCAAACATCATGCCGCAACCACCCACTAACAACAAATGTATCCGCCGTCCTGCCCGTCCATCACTGCTCACACATCATTCATCCCCGCTCCCACATTTTTCACCACAATAAGACACCCTCACTTGTACGCCACGAAAATCCATACAATAATCAACTACCACCAACACACACAAAGTCTCTCCAATCGCGGTCGCGGACGCATATGGGCTGCCGCCTCCTCTCCCATATCACTCATCACCGCTCCCACACTACTCACCTACACCCCCACACTCGTAAGGGACCCCGCGCACTAGGCAGCCTGGCTGCGCTGCCAGGCTGCGGCAGCCAGTAAAACATATATAAAGTTGTATATGAGCCCGCGCACTAGGCAACCACGAATTCCCGGCTGCGGCAGGCAATACAACGCGCCTGTTTGCACGGCAGCCGGCTGCCTGCGCGCATCCAGAACGTGTGTAGGCGAATGTATGTGGCTGCGGTCAGTCTCCGCGCACTTTTTACACACTTTAACACAGTTGTAGCAGCCATATTTTGCGTTCCGAACTTTTTCAAAAGATGACTTTCGATACAGAGAAATTTATTCGGGAAATTGAAAGCCATAAAGCAATTTGGGATATAACATCAGAAGAATACAGTGATAAGAGGATGAATTCAATGTCTTTTCTTTGTTTTGCGTTTTTTACTAGATAGATAAGCAATAATTATAAGTTCTTCCACATCCATATCGCTCGACGGAAGGATCTAAACTAATCGTTGATTGGCTGCTATAACTGGCTGCGCAAATATTCTGGCTGGCCTGGCTGCGCAGCCAGGCTGCCTAGTGCGCGGGGTCCCTAAAGGAACCACTGTTACACTTTATTATGTTGCAAGCAGGAGTTGTAGTAGTTGCAAGTATCGAGCGGTACGCTACATTATAAAACTAACTAATACAATGTAACCTGTAACCACACACATGTAAACAACACTGTAATTTAAACATCAATAAAAACAAAATGTAAATATAAAATAGGAATAAGATGATCATGGAGTCGACAATTAGTACCTAATAAGAAAATTATGTTGGGATTACGTAGTATGTACATCCGTGAGTAGTTGTAAGTTCCAAAATGTATGTAAAAAGAAACTACACCATTGTGATAACCTACAAATATATGTACTTGATGTACACCATGTAATAACACCAATATGATGTAACCACTCAGATGTAAACAATAACTGTAATGCGAACACAAATCAAATCAAAATTGTGAATATAAAATATTTAATGTTCATTATATAATAATATAAATATATACTGAAAAAATATTTATCTACCCTCATCGTTCTTCCCTTCCATCTCCCATCCATCACCCCACCTACATCCCCTACACATCCCATTCCCAGGTAGGTTAGGTTAACACACTATCAGTACCACTCCCAATCCCCATCTCACACACACTCTCACTCCCAACATCCCTCCCACTCCCACCCAACTCCTTTGCGGAGGGGGAAAGAAGTATACATAGCATCGGGCCTCCACATAACACATACTAACCCCTAAGTAAAGGTGTGCGTAAGTAGCTGTAGCGGACTTTATCGCGCAATAAACTTTAACCTTTAGCTGTCTGTATTACCTACTAGAGATTACTTTTATTGGGGCTTAAGAATCAGATTGACACTTCGTTTTAAAAAATACATACTCCAGTGAATCCAATTCGGAGTAGTAGGGTAGGTTATCTGATCCGGAGTTACAGTAACAAATGGTTAAAAATGTTAACAAATTCTCAAACCAACCAAGAAATGAAAAAAAAAAGAAAAAAAAAATTAAAATGGTCCAATAACCATTGGTTACCTTAACTACGCATAAAAACATCTTTATATATAGTGTCAAATGTGGTTTTATAATAAATTTTCCTCAAATGGTGTTGCTTTTTTAATGTAGGTACCTACTTATTAGGCCCAATTTTGAAGGCTTTAGTGGACAGCCTTTACCTTACTAAAAATATATCCGTCTCTTAAATTGCCGACTATCTGACAAGGACAACAACAGTTTTAGGAGTTTTAGATCTGTCAACTAAAGCCTTTAAAATTGGCCACATCATTTAGTTTGTGATAGTAGTGACCTAAGCCACAAAACAGATAGGTACAGAAGTCAAACTCATGTATGTACTTCACTTTTCATACCTACGACCGGCGCGCGGCGGTCGCGCTAGGGTTGACAACTGGCTTATGCACAAAAAACTATCGTAGTCACAGAATTACAAGCTCCGTAGTAGTGGCACTCGTATCTAGTTGTTTGATTTATTGTTGAGAATTGATCAGAAAGAACGGAAATATAAACCAATAATTAGTTGTTATAGTGGCAACAGAAATACATCATCCGTGAGAATTTCAACTGTCTAACTATCACGGTTCATGAGATACAGCCTGGTGACAGATGGACAGACAGCGGAGCCTTTGTAATAGGGTCCGTTTTACCCTTTAGGTGCGGAACCCTAAAACAGAATAGATATTTAAGGGGCGATCAAAGAATTATTTTGCTCGTTTACCAGATGAGTCATAGATGGCGCTGCTTTAAGTAGTACTGTTACTCAACACTAGATTGCAGGGATAGATAATGGTATGGAACCGTTCGTGCGCGAATCCGACTCACAGTTGGCCAGTTTTATTTTATATTATGACGTCTACACAGTAAAAAACTATGCTCGTACGTCTTCCATCTTTAAGTTTTCACAATATCTTCGTATTTACAGCCACCTAAAGTTACTTGCCATCAAAATTATGACGAAGTAACACGAAATATATATTAAAAGAAAAATAAGACCTACGAGCATAGATTAATCTATCCAAACGATTGACACTAAAATCAAATGATTTTACAAGGATTTAGAGGGTGAAAACTGTCCCCCGAAACATTAAAATGTAGGTACCTAAATTCACTCATCGGCTCTAATGTCTCTACCTATACGTGTGGAGAGCAGAGCAACGGCAATAACATTTCAAATACCACGGATGGCACTTAATATTTATTATATACACCGCATAACCATCCACTTAGTTATAGCCTATGTCATCCGGGATTAGTGCAAAGAGGTATATGTACTACGTACTAGAGAAGCTATTCAAAGCACAAATAGTTGTCATTATTTGTATAATTAAACTAAAATCCGCTACAGCGCTTTACGAGATTAAATCGTCTAACCAACGATCACAACACGCAGCGCTAGTGCCATGGCACATTCGGATCATAATTTTTACTGCTATTCACTGCTGCACGTGCAGTCGCTTTGAAAGCTGAGCATCGTATGAGCGAGAAGATGCTCATTGGCATATTTACAGTGGTTGACAATGCAAGTTAGAGATGTCCTGTCTGGTGTATACATAGAAGTCTTTGGATTAGTGTAGCTTTCTGACAATGAAAGAATTTTTCAAATCGGTTTAGTAGTTTCGGAGCCTATTCAATGCAAACAAACAAACAATCAAATCTTTCCTCTTTACAACCCCCCCCCCCCCTTCCTCCCCCCGTTTTTTCTTTATGTTTTTGTTTTTTTCTTTTCTATTTTTTTTTAATTTTTTTGTTTTGGTTATAGATGTTATAGATTGTATAGATTAGCAATAGCAAGTGGCCATCATAGGTGACAAAACTAAGCGGCACTAACCTATCTTGTCAAGATAAGCCAATCTTATTATGCCACTGTCATCAAAAACTCATAAAACGTCTGCGTAAACCCGTAAACCTTGGAGCTTAAGCTCTACTGGCGTTTTCCTAATGCAGCCAGCGAAGTAAATAATGGAATTGACTATTTGTCTAATCTTCGATCTGGCTGTTTATTACACCGAATTACTGATTCCTTTTAAATGTCTATTATTTCGTTCTCACTTTCTTTTTCTTTAAATTCTAGCTGTTGGCTGATTGGCTGAACGATAGTTATGGCCAATTAAGACAGCTAGATTTCAAAAATAGTTTTTGTTTTATTTAAGCCGGGCTATAAGATATGCAAATTCTGACACTAGGGGTTCTAGTAGATAGGTCTACCAGAATCTAATGGCAGAAAATTAAAAAAAAGAAAATGGATTTCCATACGGCAATACCAAATTGTCACCTTTTAAATCAATTTCACAACTGACCACGTTGTTTTGATACTTTTGGTTTTTTGTTCCGTAGACCAAGTAGAGGATACTTTTTGGTTATGTAAATGAATGACGTGACGAGCTAGTCGTTCGCCTGATGTTAAGCGACACGGCTGCCCAAAACAGTTTGCAGTATCACTCGGAACTCTAAATTAATATAGTTTTGCGTGACATTGCACTGCGCACGTCATCCTGAGACTTCACACAGTATGGTAATAAGATTACTAAACTGTGTGATCAGCTCATAAAGTCTCATTTGCCCAGTAATTTCACTAGCTACAACGCCCTTCAAACGTTAAAACAGAATCAAGGAACAGACCAGTGACATTCTCGCACTTTAGAGTGGGTCCCATTTTAGGATTCCGTAGGTACTCTATTCTAAAAAAGGTCTAAAAGATTCACCCGCTTACTAATAAACGTTGTGTAGCGGAAGAATAGTTATTTAGTGTTTTGTCTTTCTCTGTTGAGTTTGATATGGGCAAAGATAAAACAAGACAAAACACTGAGTAGCTATTCCACTGTTATGCAGTGTTTATTGCTAAGGGGGTAGTAGTACATAGGTACTTGGCACATTACAAGAAATACTAAAAACCAGGGAAGTGCCTTGCCTCGCTGCTGAGGAGTAAAAACTTAAACCTAGAGTAGGTTTAAGTTTTTACTGTATTTTTGTAATGTTATTTTTTGTAAACTTTATGTAAATAAAGGGTAGAAATGAGTAAAAATTATGTGTAAGTATACATAGAAGTCTTTGAAAAATATTGAGGCTGAACTAAAACAAACTGATCACTGTATCTACAGATTTAACTTCTCACACTTCTCCCCCACACTCTCTCTCGTCTCTTCTTCTCTTCACTTCTCTCCTTCTCCTTCTTCTCCTCTTCTTTCTTCTGAAGAGAAAAAAGAAGAGGAGAAGAAGAAAAAGAAGAGAAGAAAAATCTGAAGAAGAAGTTCTTCCGATTTTTCTTCTCTTTTCTTTCTTTCACTTTTCGAATGATTTGATTACAGAACCAGAAACAGTTTAATCATATCAAAAATGTATTAGTCCAGTCAATGATTTATTTCAAGAATAGCTTTGTACCGATTTACCTATTTTTTTGAAGAGCTACATATGACAAAACAAAAGTAAATGGAATAAATTAAACAATGTTTCAAGTTCAAGACCTCATTGAAATTCGCCTTTAACTAAACATGGATTATACTTAAACAGCTGTTGCGACAAGTCTCTGTAACTTATTACAGACTAACTTACTTATACTCATGATCTAATGCTCTGTAGGCTTGGCTTGGCAGAATTTATAACGTTTTTTTTTTCTTATATTTTGGCACCACACATAGTGTATTTAGCCAGTGTCAAGTATTGTAATTATTCATCGAGTTATGGAATATTTCACGTGTAAAGTCAAGTCTTCAAGTCTTAGTCACAGTCCAGTCTAAGTCAGGTAATCATAGTCCAGTCTAAGTCATACCCTAGTAAAGTGGTGGCAACTTCACTAGAGGCTTCTATGGAATTTTGGAAGCAACACGAAAAACCACGTTTCACTACATTATATCACTTGCCCACACTCATGCTCGTAATTCAGCACTTAATGCGTAAAACGCCACCGATTTTAAACACTAACACTGGAAAAAACACAAGTTTTGAAAAATAATACAATGCACCAACGTGAACTTTTCCGCGTTCCCGCCAAAACTCCTTCAATGAATGTTAAACGTACGACACGGATAACCATGACCGTGGATAACTGTAGATAAAAAATACTTAATTTAAATTTGGAATTTGGAAATATTTTATATTTTTGCGTATATTGCTGAAGAATCTGGCTGGAAACCGCGAAAAATGGAAGAAACTCCACAGACAAGAGTTAAGAGACATTACCTACACTAGACTGCACTAGACTATACAAGTACACTAAACTATTTAGTTATTCTATGGTATCCGTAATCATATTCTTACTAATATTATAAATGCTTCTGTGTATATATTCCTGAAACAGCTAACAGATTTTAATGAAGTTAACAAAATAAGTTTTTTTTTTAACGGGCAAATTGCTTTTATTACTCAAGCTAACTACTACAATAATAAAAACTAAACTAAACTAAGCTAAACTAAACTAAACTAGCTACACTACCTACTACAAAGAACACTTATGGACTGTATAATAGTTTGTTGACATACATATTTTTACATTATTTTAATGAATCCACAGAAGTTTTGTGTGTTTATTCCCTTAGTTGGCCCATACAGCACTCCCGGGATGAGATGGGTGGTCCTAGCTCATATTCTTACACCGCGCCAGAACCACACAAAGTAGGTAATTGTCCTGTCGCGGTAAGAGCCGACCCTCATATTCAATTACCACACCACAGGCTATAAACGCAAGCCTATATCTAAAGTAACAAAAAACTGTTTGTCTATACGATTTCAGTGTTTCGGTGTAAATGCGGCCGGCTAACCTCCAAACGTCACTTTATTTTATCGCCTGTAACCTTTCGCTCTAGTACAGGAGCTCCCGTGGGGTACTCCAAGGTGAACTCATGGTGGCAGTCGCCACATGGAACTTTGTTTTTTTTTTGCTTACTGCGTTCACTTAAAATATAAGTAACTGTATAACGGTGGCCCTGGCGTAAGAAAAGGACCACCCCATCTCGTGCGCTTGCCATAAGAGCCGGCTAAGGGAATATCTAGGGAATGGTAGAGTGGGTTAATTTTTTTGGTCATAATTATTAAGTTTTCATTACCAAACGAAACTGAATTATAAACAACATGGCCGCTTCATGGTGAGATGGTGAGTTTTTTTATGGCCACTGACGGTAACTTTGTCACCTAGCTGGTGCCTACTAAGCGTAAGCGGTTATATTCTCTTTGGTGCCTACTTTATCTGGAGGCACAGATTAAAGAAAAAAAATCTCTGTGTAGGCTATGACCAAAGAGGCTTCTCTAAGAGGTAGGTAGATACAATAAGTAATTGAGAATTTAACCTTTTTGCTACCTATCTATTTTATAGTTTTTCTATTATTGCCTTTACAGGTTGTTTGGCATTTTAGGAGTAAAAAAGATACGTACCAAAAGATATTAAAGCTTACATAATTTAAATTTTTATTAAATCTTTCGAATTAAAAGGTTCTGGCTTGTGGATTTAAAAATAAAGCCATTTTTTCATTCCTGTGCAATGCAGGTAGGAAATATATACTATGCAGAACAAAGACTACACTGACACACGTAAACTATTCAGAAGCATGAGACTGCACAGCATAAAATGTGGCAGTTTCCAAAAATACCGGTGGCTGTCGCGCGTAACGGCTACTGCTGCGAAAGTGGCGGTGGTGCGTGGCAGCCATCGGTGGTTGTGGACGGTGGCCGGTCTGCATCGGGGCTAAGTACCTATAACTATTACTATAGGTAATGTAGTCCACGCGTGGCAACGCCGCGGGCAGCAGCTAGTGTGTAATAAATACTAATAGTGGGTCAACTCCTTTGTTATACCGCAAAATACCTACAAGACCGTCTCGACGTCTAGTCCCTAAAAATAAGCAAGGGTTGTCAGAAAAACATTTTCTTAGATAATAATTTTGTGTTTCGTAATAATTTATTTTTGTCACAGTTGTTCGTACAGTGGCTCTTATCACACCGCTTTTAGGTTCATAATCCAAGATATTACGGACGCGTGCTTTTTACTTTACATTACCGCACTACTGGTTTATGATGATATCTCGATTCAGTTAAGTTCTCAGTATTTCACTGCAAGTTATACGTAGACATTGAATTGTAAACATTGAATTTTATCAAATTATATGCAAACAATTTAGTTCCATAGTATATTGTATACTAACGGATCGCAATAGTAGCTTGAACACAATACATGCAACTTGTTCTGTGTAAGCGACATGCTTGAACGGGCGTACCGATACGCAAGCGAAGCCGGTCGGTACTACCGCAGACGTCGCGGGCAGGAGGGGATCTCCGCTCTCCTTCATAGCGCACCCCATCGTTGCCGCCGAGTTGACTCACTATTAGTATTTATTACACATATGGCCATACTAAGGTTTGTACGATCGATAATCATCATGCAAACCCTAGCGTTTATGGCCTCCGTTGAGGAAAGACTGCAGATGATTTATGGTTTATAGCAGTTGAGCAGTATTGGCTGCTGATAATCAACAGATTAATTATAACGTAAAGGAAGTTATTCTGCCGCCAAACAGTAGTGTGCAAGCACTACTGTGTTCTGGTTTGAAGGGCATTGTAGCTAGTGAAATTACTGGGCAAATAAGACTTCATGATCTAATCACACAGTGTAGTATTCTTATTACTATACTGTGTGAAGTTACTGGATGACGTGCATCAGTGTCACGCAAAACTATATTAATTTAGAGTTCCGAGTGATACTGCAATCTGTTATGGACAGCCGTGACGCTTAACATCAGGTGAACGACTAGCTCGTCACGTCATTCATTTACATAAAAAAAAGAAAAAACAATAACGCACAAGACATAAACCCACATCCATTCGTAATTAATCGCACATAATTCAACCCTACCTAAGTACTAGTAAAACAATTTAAAACAAAATGGGACTTCCCTACGTAATGTCAAATGTGCATTCGATACCATAATTCTTTGACATATTCAACTTGCCTTTATGGAGCATCGACGTTGGCATAGACGTCAATTGAAAGCGGAAGAGATGCGAAAGGGCCTTGGCCTGAATGTGGTAACAAAAGGTTCGCCATTTCGCACGTAAATCCGATATGCAGTCACAATAACACCTACGTAAATGGCACAAGATCACAATATTTATTTTAATAAGGGTTTGGTTCGGAACCGTTTAATAAAATACCGGTTAATTTTCGTTTCTAACCGGTTTTGGTAACTCAGCGCGGGAAATTCAAATTATCTTGCGTTTTTTGCCCATCATAGCTTACCTAATTACTCAACGTGATTACAAGAAAACTAATTTTACGTAAATAAATAGAATGTATCACCTTTGGTTTAGCAACAAATGGCAATAAAGAAATTTCGTCATGGCTTTTCAGTCTATTGCCATTTGTCCCTAAACCAAATGATATCTACGTGATATTTTTAATTGTAATTTGTTGATACATTCTATTTATTTGCGCAAAATTAGTTTCCATGTAATCACGTTAAAAAAATAAGCTATTATTGGCAAAAAACGCAAGAAAATTTTAATTTGCCGCACCTAGTGAAACGTTTCCAGTTGAGTGGCTAAGCTAAACCATAACACTATCATCAGTTACTGGGTTACTTTTTCCTTTTCCACTGTGAATGTTTAAAATTGGTGGCGTTTTACGCTTTAAGGATGGGTTTTTTTATCCTTAGTTAAGGTAACCAATGGTTAAAAACTCTAACAAATTCTAACCAATAGTCAAAATTTGTTGGAGTTTTTAACCATTGGTTACCTTAACTACAGATTAAAAAACCCACCCTAAGTGCTGAATTACGAGCATGAGTGTGAGTAAGTGATAATAAGTAATGTCGTGAAAACTGGTTTTTCGTGTTGCTTCCAAAATTCCATAGAAGCTTAGTAAAGTTGCCACAACTTCACCAGTGCATGGCTTATGATCCAAAGTTAAGGTAACCAATGGTTAAAAATGCTAACAAATTCTAACCAATGGTTAAAATTTGTTAGAGGTTAACCATTGGTTACCTTAACTACCGATCAAAAAACTCACTCTTAGACTGGACTATGACTACCTGACGACTAGACTAAGACTTTACGTGAAATATTCTATAACACGATGAAAAATTACAATAGGTATTGTAATACTTGACACTGGCTAAATACACTATGTGTGGAGCCAAAATACAAGAAAAAAAAAACTCTTCTTCGACAAACATAATAATCCGATGAGTTCTTGACCCTGCCAAACTAAACAAAGAATTAGCACGTGTAAGTGACACAATCCAAAGGCCGTGACTACCCAATCTGCAGATCCTTGCACCAAACATGGTGATGATATCCTAAATCAAAACAATGATTCACGGGCTTCCCGTTACATGCCCATTTTAATGCACATCTTCCATTAATAGTTAACTAATCTGTGCTACATTTTAGGCCTTCCTCCTCGATGATCACCATACCTTCCTATCGAGAAGGAAGACCTAAGATGTAGTCAGGTACGGATACAGAAACTTCTTAAGGGGGGGGGGGGGGGGGGCGGACAAATCATTATAGTAGTTAGGGGAGTCCAAGAGGGAAATTTGGGGATATGGTGGTAAAACACACGGGGGCACAGGGGGGCGATACATGGGGGGGGGGGGGGCAGGGGGCGCCCCCCCCCTGTATCTACGCGAATTTTTGAAATCGGCACAGTAGTTTTTGAGTATAATCATTACAAACATACACACAAAAATACAAATCTTTCCTCTTTATAATAGTGGTGTAGATCTATCCAGAATGCCGGAACGAGGAGATCCGCAGAACTAAAGTGACCGATATAGCTCTTAGAATTAGCAAGTTGAAATAGCAATGGGCAGGCCACATCGCTCGTAGAACTGACCACCGATGGGGAAGAAAGGTTCTCGAGTAGCAACCACGAACCGGAAGACGCAACGTCGGCCGGCCCCCCACTCGGTGGACCGGCAGTGGTGAAAGCCGCGGGGAGCCGATGGATGCAGGAGGCGAGCAGCTGCTCAAAGAGGCGCTTTTTGGGGGAGGCCTATGTTCAGCAGTGGACGTCTTCAGGCTGTTGATGATGATGATGATGATGATGAAATTATTTATCTAATAGGATGATAGGTGGGCTAATTTTCCTGGTATGGACGCGATATCTAATCTTTAGTCCATCCTCGAGGGACCGTAGCTATTTTTGTGAATCCATGTCGTTCATGTGAAGGATCTATTACGCATTTAGGCTAACAGTATATCAATCAAGACCTAAATTTAGTGGGACCCACTTCCACATAATTTAGGCCGATTAGGTAACGTTCATTTACCTAATTTCGGTGTTTTATGGATTGTTTTTATGGTTCTGTACACGGAGTTTCTTTGTAGTTTGTTCGATAGGGCTCTAGAGAATGTCCATAGGCGGCGGTGACCACTCAAGCGGGCCACACATCTCTTAAAAAAATAGAGAGAAAATGTAAGAAACTTACTAGCTGATCCTACTACCAGCATTAAGGTATCAATGATACCACTCAGGGGCCTAATTCTGTATGAAAACACAGATTCCACAAGATACGAAACCACGTCGTTATCGTGTCTTGTTCAAATCGTGTCACAGCATTACAAATACCTTCACTTTACGTAAAAGTTATTTTTATGTAAAGCCACCACGCTTCAGGCGTCTTGGCGATCGCAGAAGGGTTTAATGTAGGTACTGAGGAGAATTCTGCTCCTATCAGTATCATTCTTTTTGCCTTTTCCCATTTGTTATAGAGGTCCGCTCCCAATCTAACCAGTAGCGGCGAGTTACCAGAATTACACGAGCGACTGCCATCAGACCTCGCAACCCATAAGGAACCTGCAACAGGGATGGTTAGACCAGCTAGGCGATCATGTAACTTGTTTGCAACTGATAGAAACACAAAAATGTATGGATTTGACAGTTTCAGTACGCAGTTTATACACAGGGCTACTATGGAAATTTTCAAATTTGGAATGAAATTTCTCCTGTTGCATTGCTATCAAAGTTACATGATCACCCCGCAGGTGTCAGATTCTATCAGGCGTCTGACTACCCGTAACGATTGCCGTAGATGTTCTTATGACAACCGGCGGGGTAATTACGTAAAATTTGCAACAGCAGTAGCAAAGCAACAGCAGTAGCGAAGCATACATGCTCGACACCACTAATGATGTATGACAGCAAACATCGCGCAATTTACGCCTGTTGCAAACCTGTTGCGAGTTAGGTAATACGCCCGCCGGACAGAACGGCTTAACGTGCTCTCCGAGGCACGGAGCTTTGGCATCGAAAACTGCACTAACTTACTACATAAGTCATCGGTGCAGGGCTAGGATCGAAACCGGTGCCGTAATATTGTGAAGCGCACATGCTACCACTTGGCCACTATCTGTCTCCATGGAGAATGCTGCTCCCATTCCCTGAATATCCCCTTGCTAGCTCAGATAATAATGATTTCTAGAGATCATTCACTCTGAAAACAAACCTATCAATGAACCATCATAACTTACTGATATTATAACTTAACATTCTTACAAGTACATCTCTTCCTTTTTTCACTTCGCAATCAAATTGATTTACCGTGTTTGATAGCGTTACACTTTATGGCTTCGCGGATTTGTGTATTTTTGCCAAATTGATTTCAAGTGTTTTGTTTTGTGTTGTTTATATTTCCGCGTTCATTTTTACATGTAATTGGTATTGTTAAGTTGGTAATAGCACAGATAATATAATATGAAACAAGGAGGAGAGGAATGCCAATTACACCAAGCAAAAAGCGTATATCAGAAATATGCCAAAAATCGTTTTAAACCTAGATGGCGCTGCAAAATGAGCGGGCTATACGGCTAGCTACAGCGGGCTAGGTTTAAAACGGTTTTTTTTGCCATATCTGATCTGCGCTCAACTTATAGCCCGCTCATTTTGCAGCGCCATCTAGGCTTACCTATGCCGGTTTTTGGCATATTTCTGATCTACGGTATTTATTGGCATTCCTCTCCTCCTTGTTCCATGATAATACCTAGTAGTAATAGATAGCGATTGACATTTTATTGATATTTTTACTGGGTTAATGATTCATGAGTGAGACATCATCCAATACCTAAGTACATGTTTGTCTGTATTTTTTAGAGATAATGTTTTTCTACGCAAATAGCAGAAGATAAGTTAATGATTGGAGTGTGAAGAACTGGGGTTTTGTCATGCTCCTACTAGAACAAATTGGAGGGCCCACCTCAATAATGAAACTAGGTAGGTATCTCATAATTATCCTAAAAGCGTCCACTGCTAAACACAGTCCTCTTCCACAGAGCGCCAAGTTGAGCAACTGCTTGCTTCTTGCATCCATCGGCTCCTGCAATTTTGACCCGTGCCTTGGTGCACCTCAAAGAGTAAAGATTATAGTCAATGGCCCACCTAGTGGGGGCCGGCCTACGCTGCTTCTTCCGGTACATCTATACATACGTGTATAATAAAACTGTAACTGGGCTAAATATGTACATTGAATATATTTTGAAAATTTTGATTGCATTATACTTCTTTATCGATACAGACGTGAAAATATTTTTTTTATTTTTTTTGTCTGTCTGTCTGTCCCTTTGAACACGCATCACGCTGGATCTACTGAACGGATTTTCCTGAAATTTGGTATGGTTATAGCTATTTTTTCAGAATAACATTTAGGATAGCTTTTGTAATCTAAAACAGCTAAGTGCGGGTTGCACGAAGAAACATGTTTTCATGCATGAATTTTTTTGCAAGAATATTTTGTTTTTATTTATTTTTTTATTTATATCCACTCATACTGTCGAAGGGAAGATGGAAGGGAAAGAAGAAAGGCATCAGGGTTCACCTGCCTCCCTTCTATTGCCGTCCCATCCATTCATCCTTTCCCTTTCGCTTCCCTCTTACCCATAAACAGAGTTAAGGCGTAAAACTAATTAACCCGTGCGAAGCCGGGGTGGGTCAACTAGTACAATAATAATTCCGGTAATTACATATAATATTTTGTGGTATAGTGTATATTAGTAACAAACATGTGGGTGCTACCGGGGCGTAGCTAATTACATCAAGTTCATCAAGTAGGTCATTATTAATTGGCTTCACAGAAGAACTGCACACAATACAATAGAGTAAGTGCCAAGTATTCCGCGCCTGCGGGCGACATAATGAAATGACACGTAAACTGATGCGAGAGAGTATCTTGACCCCGCTGATGATGTCATCTCTTGAACTCTCAATGTCAAATGAACAGCTGACATTGGTCGCAACTTGTAACAGTACAGTAGGCTATTTGACTACTACTAAAAATGAACGAATGAATATTATTTTCTTAAAATCGGTTCATAAATAGTAATATATGTAAAGTATATCTAGTATATAATTATAATAAGTAAATATATAATACTAATAAGTAAATTTAGTTAACAAATCACAGTCCCTTTCTCGCAAAAAGGGGTTCGTATGGTCTTGGTCTGTTATGTCACATGCAAGGAGATTTCTATGTAGAGCCACCACAGCACAGCATAGTAATTAGCGTAATAATATAAAAAAAAAACATTTTGACTTCACTGCGTGTTTAAGCTCCCACTGTTCTTGTATTTTAAAATGCTTGTGTCGTTGTCTATTTTTGACATATTTAATTTTTGTTTACACGATTGTGAAACTAAATATACCTATTTTAAAAAAAAATATAAACAACTTTGATAAAATCCAAAATCTTCTCGCTCGGTACCTAGTTAATTTTCGTTCTAGAGTTACTTACCTAAGGTTGACTAGCTTTAGATGTTATTTAATAGGGATATGAACGATTTGACAAACTACTTAACCTCTGGTTTCTCGTACGTTTGTTAAACTCATACCAATACTCGTGCTAAATCGAAGCTCCGGATCAGAGCTTTCTACATCCACGCCATCTACATGCAACAACTGTCAACGACGATTTTAGTAAGATCCCTGGCGGCTCTGTGCTGGCGGCCGAGAACGAAAGCCAACGCGTCAGTCGCAATACCAGAGGAACATGACTTTAGAGGAGAAATTGCGGACCCTCTATGAACTACGCTACAATCGCAATCGCCATCTCTGATTCTTTGCAGTAACCATAGTTTTCATTTTCAAGGATAACCTCTATCGGCCGCGAACACGGAACGGCAACGCATGACCGGGGTACCAGGAGAACAGGAATCTAAGAAGAAATATTAATTCCATCCTCGCTTCCAACATCAAAAACAAAAGAATGAAAAAACAGTTAATCCTATTTTCAACTTAATGCTGATGGAATAAGACTTACGAACGAAAACCATGACGATACGAGGAGCTGGATGAAGTCAAATACCGGTTTTCAATAAGTGTAGGAAGAAAGGACTTCAGCTACTAAGATATAGAGCAGATTTTCGTGGTTTACTCATAAAAATCACGCCAGACGACTGGGGAGACAGAACAAAGTCCAACAACGACTCCATGAAATTTAAGCCATATTGAGTCATGGATGTCAAACTGTAAGGTTCAATTTCATTTGCAATATAAAATGTAGAGAAAGACAGCCTAAAAAATGCTCTGCATTATTTTTATGTGCCCGTAAATAAAGGTGGTTGTCTTCTTTTGTATGATAAGAAACAACCTTATTTTTATAAATATACGGTTCAAATTTACTCAATACCCTACAATGTTTAGAAGTTGTCTTTCCTATAAAATTACGTTGCGTTGAAACCTTATTTTCAATTTCATGAGGTTCGTTTTAAGTCAAACCAAATTCGTGTACAATCCCGTAACGGTTCGTTCCCTTTGACACCGGGAGAACCAACATGCCTTTATTAACCTTTATGTGTATGGAATAAGGTTCACATTATTATTCTTGTACTCCTGTCGCTTTATGATTGCCTAGTGATTTCCGTTCCGCGAACTTTCAATTCCGTTACCATTTGCAAATGGCGTATTCCTGTAATGTTTTGTTTGCTGTTCCCAACTCGCTGCGCGCGCAACGATTTCGCAGGAATGATTTTTTTTTCTTATAGTTTGGCTCCACACATAGTGTATTTAGCCAGTGTCAAGTATTGTAGTTTTTCATCGTATTATGAAATAATTTCATGTAAAGTCAAGTATTAGTCACAGTCAGTCAGGGTAGTCATAGTCCAGTCTAAGTCAGGTAGTCATAATCCAGTCTAAGTCATGCCCTAGTAAAGTAGTGGCAACTTTACTAGAGGCTTCTATGGAATTTTGGAAGCAACACGAAAAACCACGTTTCACTACATTATATCACTTGCCCACACTTATACTCGTAACTAGTATTTTGCCCAGTGCGCAGGCCGCGAGCGGCCCGCGTGTGTGTTTTCGTGGCGTTCCATTTGTTCAAAACGCTATACTTGGAGCTAAACTTTAAATTTTGCAAGTACTTGTACAAAACTGCCGTATTTATCAAAGAAAATGATAATGCGCGTGACTTTGCATGGCGGCCATTTTGTTTGACTTGACAGCGTCATTTGCACCATGAGTAGGATGCAACCGGCACACATGCACCGTGCGCGGTGCAAGTGCTGATCGTGACCGTCCACTTATACCAAACTACAGTAAACTAACTCGCTTCGCTCGTCGTCGCATTGGGTATGTCGGAAAAAATTTGACGTTTGACACCTGTCAAAAGTTGACATTTGACAACTGTCCTAAAAATTGACATTTGACATCTGTCAAAAAAATTGACATTTGATATTTGTCAATAAATTTGACATCTGTCATCAAATTTGACATTTGACATCTGTCAAAAGTTTGACATTTGACATCAATCAAACTGACATCTGTTTACACTTGACAGCGGTATTAGAACAGTGCGCAGGTTGCAAGCGGCACACTTTCACCGTGCGCGGGCCGCACGCGGCCCGCACACGGTGCAAGTGTGCAGGTGCAAGTGTTAGTTGTGACTGTCCAATTATACCAATGAGAGACAATAAACTAACTCACTCATCGCCGCATTTGGTAGGTTGGAAAAAAAATTGACATTTGACATCTGTCCAAAAAATTGACATTTGATATTTGTCAATAAATTTGACATCTGTCAAAAAATTTGACAATTGACATCTGTCAAAAGTTTGACATTTAAAATCAATCAAACTGACATCTGTCTACACTTGACAGCGGTATTAGAACAGTGCGCAGGTCGCAAGCGGCACACTTGCACCGTGCGCGGGCCGCACGCGGCCCGCACACGGTGCAAGTGTGCAGGTGCAAGTGTTGGTCGTGACCGTCCACTTATACCAAACTACAGTATACTTGGTGCTTGCTTCGCTCGTCGTTGCATTTGGTAGGTTGGAAAAAAATTGACATTTGACATCTATCAAAAAATTTGACATCTGTCAAAATTTTGACGTTTGACATCTGTCACACTGACATCTGTCAAAATTACAACTATCTCCTTCCGAAACTGTAGTACCATAGGCAATAAAACGGAAAACAGCAATTTTGATAATAGTATATACGGCGGCTATATTAAAAAATGACAGATGTCAAAATTTGACCAAACCATGTTGATCAGCATCCTTTGGGGCCCCCAGATATCGATTTACATCCCGATCGGAGCTTCTTTATTTTCGGACGCGGACCAATGGACCGCCATTTTGAAAAACATTCTTTTTCACTGTATGCCCCTCTCAAAACTGTACAATATTAGAACAAACCCTCCCTACAAAAGTCTCACAGTTTCGGTGTTATTTGCGAATTAAAAATCCTAAAAAAGTGAAATTGCATGTTCGCAATATTTCAAAATGGCGGAATCAAAAAAGTTTTTACACATTCCTACCAAGTGTACCGTGGGATTTTCAGATATCGATTTTCATTCGGATCGGACAACTTTTACTATGAGTCGGTACGTCTACAGCCGCCATCTTGAAAAAAATTGATTTCACTGATATTGCATTCTTACCCTTATAACATCTATACTTGATCCCCAGGAACGACTTTTCTAAATCACTCGCAACGGAGGCGCAAAAAAGCAAAGTTGATATTTCAATAAAAGCACCTTTGTATGGCAGCCCCATTGAAAGTTGACACATGTCAAAATTTGATTACAGAATGTTGATCATCATCCTTGGGGACCCCCAGATATCGATTTTCATCCGGATCGGTGAAACTTTTTTTTCCGCCGCGGCCAAAATTTCCGCCATTTTGAAAAAAAAAATTTTTCGCAATCTTCCCCTCTGACCTCCAACTAATATTAGTTCGAGCTCTTTATACTAAAGTGTCATAGTTTCGCCGTCATTTATGGTTAAAATTTGTATGGCGGATTTTTTTTTCCGCCATTTTGAATTTTTTTTGACATCTCCAAAATCGTCCCAGGGTTTGCTATGACATTCCTTAAAACGCACATGATCTATCTTTTATGGTTTGGCCAGGCCGTTGACCGTCCGAGTGACCGAAGTTCGGAAGACCAGGTCGCGAATTTTTTTGAAGACACCTCGATCATCTGGACACAAAACACAACAAAGACATTCAAAATTTTCCATAGGTGTCGAGAAACAATGCGTCAAAAATGAAAAAAAAAATTTGTATGGCAGCCATCTTTAAAAATGGCGGAATCCAAAATTTTTTTTGAAATATCGAATCTGCGGCCCCGAAAACCCCCCAATGCAAAAAATCACCCCGATCGGACCAACTTTCAAAATGGCCGCCATTTTGAATCCGCCATCTTGGATTTTCATGACAACCATCTGACAGCCCCCGTCATCCTCTATGACATTTGGTCGAGCACCACCCACATACCTCTTACCGTTGCCGAATTATGAGCGTTTCAATTTTGTATGGGGGCCACCGTTTTTTGTTCGGGGGCCCCCATTTTTTTCATTTCTCTGGAAACATCCCAGGGTCTACTCCAACATTAGTTAAAACTGGACCCCCATATCTCTTGTCGTTTTCGAGATCCGTTGACCTGTTCCATCTCAGAGACGATTTTCTGGTAATGTCAGATTTTTCCCGGGGTGACATGACCCATCACTATACAGCCTCATACTCAGTTTTGACTGACCACTTCTGAGAGCTGAGATCAATTATGTCAATCATCAGTCAGTCAGTCACTCATGGGTATCCAATTTTATAGTAATAGTAGTAGTAAAGTAATTCAGCACTTAATGCGTAAAATGCCACTAATTTTAAACATTAACACTAGAAAAAGCATAAGTTTTGTGAAATAATATAATGCAACGACGTGAACTTTTTCACGTTCCCGCCAAAACTCTCAGGAATGATATTTGATATAATTAATAGTAGGTACCTAGTGCAATATCACAGATTAGAGAAAAAAACAATCGTGAGTAATATGGAACATACAAAAATATACTGTTGTGAGAAAAAAGGCCTGTTTACATGACTCTGTGCATTGTGCAAGGGACTTTTAGCCTTATGCTTATAAAAAGTCCCAAAAATCTGGGTTCTCACTTTTAATGATTCACCTCCATCGGTATCACGTTGCAATAATGCTAATCAGGTTCTGACGATAACTGACCAGTATATTCAGGAGGGGCATATCCAGAGAATGGACAGCAGCATTCTTCTCGGTACATTAAAAACTGCGATCACCACGGCAAATTCCCCTATGATTCGATTCGATACTAGAAATTTTTCCGATACCTAGTAGGTATCGAAAGAAAAGTATCTAGTACTTACTCGTACTTACTAGTAGGTATTGGAACATCCCTAAGTGCGATTAGTTTAAAAACACTTGGATAAAACAGAACTGTAGCCAAAGTTTCAATGACCCGAACATATTGTAACCAAACTAATGCAGTAAACGTATAAACCCGCACTTTTGTTTAGAAGGAGAAAAATATTTTCCCGTGTAGATATTATCCACAGATTAAAGAAAAATCAACCACCCTGTCATTATGATTCTTATTGCTACTACCATAGAATAAAGCGTTTTTTCTGTATAGTACCTTTTTTATGCGATTGATTGACGTGACGAGCTAGTGGTTCACCAGATGTTAAGCGACACGGCCACCCATAACAGTTGCAGTAGGTATCACGCGGAACTTTAAAACAATAAAGTTTCGCTGTGACAATGCACTGCGTACGTCATCCTGAGACATCACACAGTCAAGTAATCAGATTACTAGACTGAGTGATCAGATCATAAAGTCTCATTTGCCCAGTAATTTCACTAGCTACAATGCCCTTCAAACCGGAACACAGTAGTGCCTGCACACTACTGCTTGGCGGCAGAATAACTGGCAAAGCGGTCGTACCTACCTAGACGAACTTTGCAGAAAAGTCCTACCACCTAGTAAACCTAGTAACCTACTACTTATTATTTAGTTCTTGGTTTATCAATTATGTTATGATTATAATTATTGTGTCACCGTGACACTGTTTTTAAGTTAGTGATTGTAAGTTATCTGTCTATATAATTTTCCATGATTAAAATAATATTTCATTACAAACTGGTCAACATGAAAAACTTTTCCGTTAAAACCAAAAATTATTTAAAAAATGTTAAACCAGAATAAAATAAATAAATACATACGTGATTAATTTTATTATTAATCTAGTATGTATCCTTTCATTCTTTGACTCGTAGTCTGCGTACTTCGCCATCAACGTATTGCTGTTACAAACGTCCTTGTACATTATGGCCGCCTGGTATTTTCCGATTCTAAGACGGTCCGGGTCCCGGGATTCGGGACGGCGCCCCGGAAATGCGACCGCCCTACAACAGCTTCCGGTTTCCCGGTCCCATATCCGGGACTGGTTGACGGAAGTGGTTAGCGGAAAACTACCCGGCGCACATAAAGGGGTGGATATGGGCTTGCTGAAAGGCCTGAAAGTTGGCGGAAGTAGAGAACGTAGAGTAAGTACGGTAAGTAAAATGATCACTTCAATACATGGGCCCTGGTCCTTACTACATAGCTATGTATATATTGGAACAAAATCATTAATATTGACGTGACCATAATGCTGGCGTCTACTTTGGTCAAAGGATCAGCCTCGCTATACAGCGAGGTAACGCTGCCAGCATTATGGGAACGTTGCCAGATTCCACGGATTGCTTGAACTATCTATAGACCTTTGCCGGTCTATAGATAGTTCAAGATTCCTTTAGATTGTTATTTTTAGTTTTATATCTTAGTTTTAAAGTTTTTAGGTATAGTTTAGTTTTTAGGTCTAGTTTAGTTTAGTATACTTATTATTATATGTTATTTAAGTTTTGAATTAAAATACATGTCGTTATCGTGTCTTGTTCAAATCGTATCACAGCATTAGAAATACCTTCACTTTACATTAAAGTTATTTTTATTTTAAATAAATACTGTGGCACTATACACCATTAATATTATTATTATCTAAACTAGCTGACCCACCCCGGCTTCGCACGGGTTAAATTAGTCTACGCCTTATCTCAGTATAATGGAAGAGGGAAAAAGATAAGGGAAAAGGATGAATGGATAAAGGTGTTTTCCTTCCCCGTTTCAGGTTGGATATCTGTAATTTCTGAATCACAAAACCGACGACCTTGAAATATTTACATATCTTTACTTTCATCCCCTCTCTCGAGGGAACCATGCTGAATTTCGGGGTTAAAAGTATCCTATAGCCTACCTCGTAATATGAACTCAAATAATGCCTTTGCATTTGAATCCATTTTGTAGTTTTGGCGTGATGCTCAGATACAGACAAACAGACAGACAAAAATTATAGTTTTTGCTTCAGCATAGAAAATAGGCAGCTCTTCAAAAAAAATTCGTAATAATTATCTTCAATGTACAGAATTGGAACTGTTACAGTTTTATTATTAGTATAGATAGATTATTGTTTAAGTAATGATAGGTCTTATAGATACCTAGTAGTTGAAATAATTATATTTTAAAGGAAAGAACTAGGAGATCGAAATCTGGTTCCTTGTTCAAGATAAAAGTTATCAAAACACCCCTTAATAATTATTTTATTTAAATTAATTTTGGAGGTTCGTAAATTAATCAAAAGTTTGACACATTTTGGCACAAGAGGTGTTTAAAAATGGCAGCTATTCATTATTATTTGCCGCGAAATAATGCTAAAAAGAAAATATTAATAATTACTTTTTGTTTTCATACTCACATTATTGTACTAGGCTTGCTATATACAATTTTTGACATTACGCACTTTGTTATTTTATATGCTCAGTATTTACAATAATTTAATTTAAGTATTTTAGGTACCTAACTCATTTGTCTTGTAAAACTGCTGAATGGCCTATTTGTAATAAAACACATTGATTTTGATTTTGTTTAATACCTATCTCTATATTTTATCAAACCTCTAACATCTCGGCCACCGCCAAATTTTTATTTATGTGATTGAATGACGTGACGATCTAGTCGTTCACCTGATGTTAAGTAACACGGCCGCCCATAACAGTTGCAGTGTCACCCGGAACTTTAAAACAATAAAGTTTCGCGAGACACTGCACTGCGCACGTCATCCTGAGACATCACCCAGTCTAGTAATCAGATTACTAGACTGAGTGATCAGATCATAAAGTCTCAATTGCCCAGTAATTTCACTAGCTACTATGCCCTTCAAACCGGAACACAGTAGTGCTTGCACACTACTGCTTGGCAGAATAACTGGCAAAGCGGTGGTACCTACCTAGACGAACTTTGCAGAAAAGTCCTACCACAAATTCAACGTGTCCCGACAATAAAACCGTAATTTCTATGTGATTTCACAGAAAACAACGACTTTTACGACTGTACTAGGAAATGAGGTTATTGTCCCTAATTTAGATACTTTCTACGGGTATAGAGATAAAAACGATTAATTTAGGCAAAGACTTCTTTTTACGACCACGAACTTGGTCTCTTCTGTCTCTAATACAAGAATGATAATAATACGCCTATACTATTTGAGTTCGAATTGGTATATCCTGAAAGGGGGTAAATCTACTCCTCAAGGTAAACAATGTTTCTTCTACGACCTAAATTGATAGTTTTTCATTGAAGAAATGCCATGTAAAGTCTACGTTCGAAGATAGCCCTAGCGCAGCTTGGTGGTTGAACTTCGTTCTTGACCGAACGACCTGTGTTTAGAAATGCAGTTGTTTATTTATTTTAGTACCTTGTTAACTCTCGTGGCGATCGCACGTGCAATTTTGCGAGTGGATTGTTTTTTTAGTATGGAGGTTTGGAAACACGCAGTTTCACGTAAAGCTCTCACAACTTGTGGGCTATCATGGTCCCAGTCCCCCCTTTCAGGATAACACACCAATTCAAACTCACCTAGGTACTAGACTAACGAGCTTTTCCAGAAGCAGTTAGGTATTTTGTGGAAAATGGAGCAAAATAGTTAGATCCTAAGTATTTGATATTTGTTGTGTTGTAGGCTGACTAGGTTCGTGGAGGCTGGGCAGGATGGACAAAGAAAGTCTTCATATCTTCATATATATATTATATTATTTCTCAGTCATAGGTCGAGCTCGTTACATCTATCACTCGTGGCGGGAAGTGCCAAGACACACAGAGTATATAATTAATCATAGACTAAATCACATTATGTTACATGCCCTTTTTTATAAAGAAAATTAAAAAAATAATTTTAGACATTGACATTATATCTGACAGTTGACATTAACACATTTGATTAGACATAACCTTAAAACTAGAACTAGGTCAAGACAAATTATTAATTTTACAATATTAAATTACAATAGACATTAAATAAATTATATTCGTCAAAACATTATAATTAATTATATTTACGTCAATTTAATTATATCGTCATTATTATATTAAATACATTTTATTTACATTGTTAATTGCCAATTCTCATTATTAATTATACAAATTATTTACAAATCTAACTTCTGTGTTTTCTTTATCAATCTACCTCGTGAACTATATTGAGTTTGTGAACTTTCTATTTCAGGTGGCGACACTACAAAAGTATTTGGTAAGTGTTCATTAGGACTGTTACTTATATTTTCTAAGTTAATAGGACTAGACAATTGATTTATATCAGACAAAGATTGACTTTCATATTCATTATAATCATGAGTACTTTCTGGCGACACTAATGTATCTTCGACATTAACAAATAATGGTGATTTCACAACATTATCTGACTCAAGTGTATGATTTGATTCGACTGATAAGAAGGAATCTGAATCATTGTTTTCTTGACTTTTAGACTCTGGACTAGACTCATATGTAAAGATGAATGTACAAATATCATCCTCTTTTTTTTCTATATTTTTAGACTTTTGACACATTGATTGTGATTTCGACTTATTCAGTGTTGTACATGGACTTTGACTTTTATTCTCATAAGTTAGATTACTTTGAGTTGACTCACTGAACTTGACTTTCTTATGTTTTTTGTATGAATCACAATTTGTTTTATTATAATTCGACTTACAATCTGAACGAATATGATGACTATTTCTTCTATAAGTTGTACCATTATAGTCTTTGACAATAAATGATCTGGGAAACTTAGTTTTAGACACAATAGTACCTTTGTTCCATATAATATCTTTAGGATTTTTCTTAAAATATATACTATCATTGACATTAAATTCAGAATATTGTTTACAGTGTTTGTTGTAATAGAATTGACTTTTATTTAATTTATTCTGTTTCTTTACTGAATGCTCTGAATACTTAACAATTTTAGGTCTTAAGTCACATATTTTACTTGGTAATTTAGTTCTTAAGTTTCTGGACATCAATAATTGTGCAGGTGAACTTAAGTTACCTCTCTGACTATTTCTATACTGTAATAATCCTATATAGGGATCAGACTTTGCTTCATCACATTTTCTAAATATGTTTTTTATTATCTTTACAGAGACTTCTGCAAGACCATTCGACTGTGGATAGTGTGGACTTGACACAATGTGTTCTACGTCCCACTCGACTAAAAAGTTTTTGAATTCTAATGAGTTATAAGGTGGACCTCCGTCACTGACTAATTGCATAGGAATACCGTGTCGTGCAAAAATTGATTTTAAGTGTGTTATGACATTAAAAGCTCTACTATCTTTGTTTAAATTAGCAATTTCTATGTAGTTAGAATAAAAATCTACAACAAGTAAATATTTCTTGCCTTTATATTCAAATAAATCGGTTGCTAGCTTTTGCCAAGGAAATAAAGGTTGTTTGTGTGATAACATTGACTCTTTTGTTTTGTTTGATGAATAAATAGCACATGTTTCACATTGTCTTACTTTATTTTCTATGTCCTGATTAATATTAATCCAATAAACTGTTCCTCTTGCCAAACTTTTTGTTTTTTCTATGCCTAAATGACCTTCATGTAGAATATTTAAAATTTCAGATCTCATAGACTTAGGTATAATGACTGAGTTATTTTTGAAAATTAAACCATTAATGACATGAATTTCTTCTTTTATATTCCAATAAGGTGTTACTAAACTATCACAATGTTCTTTACACTTAGGCCATCCATTCTTATAATATTCTTTCAATTTTTCTGATACTAAATCTTTATTTGTTTCAAATAAAATTTTATCTAATTTTTCTTGTGTTATGGCTAAGTTAGAAGTTAGCAAGTTGACATGAATTTCGACTTCTTTTTCTAAATCATCTAGACTTATTAATTCTTGATTTTGGTTTGTGTCCTTGATGGGAGCACGTGACAAAGTATCTGATATATACATTTCTGAACCTTTTGTATAAGAAACAATTAAATGATATGCTTGCAAAGCAATCATCATGCGTTGTAATCTTGTTGGAACTTCAGATAATGGTTTTTTGAATAAAGTTACTAGAGGTTGGTGATCTGTCTCGACTTGAATAGGTTTACCATATAAATATTGATGGAATTTCTTACATCCAAAGACTATAGCATACAGTTCTTTCTCTATCTGTGCATAGTTTATTTGACTTTTATTTAGTGATTTTGATGCGTATGCAATGGGATTTTTTCCATGCATTATCACTGCACCTACTGCATTTTGTGATGCATCGACTGATAATCTTATCGGTTTTTTCACATCATAATGAATTAATACCGGTGATTGACATATTAATGACTTTAATCTCATGAATTGTTTTTCATGTTGATGTAACCATTGCCAAGAGTTTTGTTTTTTAAGTAATTCTCTTAGGATTGTGGTTTCTTCTGCTAAATTTTGTATGTAAGAACCTAAATAATTAATAATTCCTAGGAATCTTTGAAGTTCTTTAACATTCGTTGGACTAGACATATTAGAAATAGCTTCAATTTTAGACTGATCTGGTGATACACCATTCTTATTGAAAATATGACCAACATAGCGAATTTCAGACATACCAAATTGACATTTAGACTTATTGAATTTTAAATTGACTTCAGAAGCACGTATGAATAATAATTCAAGTTTTTCATTATGCTCCTTTATATTTGAACCACAGATTAAAATATCATCGACAAAAATAATTATTCCTGGTAAGTCACCAAATAAATTATTCATGGTTCTATGAAAAATTTCACCACTGGAGTTAATTCCATACGGCAATCTTAGAAATTTATACCTGCCATAAGGTGTATTGAATGTACATAAGTCACTACTTTCTGAATCTAAGCATATATTCCAATAACCTGTACTAGCATCTAATTTTGAGAAAATTGATGCACCAGCCACTTTGGATCTAAGATCATCAAATGTAGGATATGGATAATAAGGTCGTTTTATGGCTGCATTTAAATTTCTTGGATCAAGACAAATCCTTAAGCTACCATTTGGTTTTTCTACTAAGACTATAGAATTTACCCATTTTGTTGGCTTTTCAACTTTTTCTATGACATTTAATTGTTCCATACTGTCTAATTCATTTTTAAGGCGATTTTCTAAAGAATATGGTATTCTTCGGACTGGACAAACTTTAGGTGGAATAGTAGGATCAACTTCTAAATGAGCTTCATAGGGTAGACATCCTAAACCTTCAAATGTATTTGAGTATTTGGAAACAATACTTGTACTGACCTGTCATTATTTCTGTCCTGAACCTTAAATATTCTTTTGACAATTCCTAATTTTTCACATGACTTCCAACCAATTATAGGTATGCAGTCGCATTCAACAATTATGAAATATAGTTTTGATGATTGTCCATTTTCAAATTCACAATTCAGTATACAAGTACCTAGATTGGGCACTAATTCTCCTGAAAATGTAAATATTCTATTATTTGTTCTTATTATATTGACTTTTTGATGTGTACTAGACATGATTCTACCAAGAGTTTTCTTAGACATTACATTTGTATCAGCACCTGTATCTATTTGACATTTGATTTTAAAATTATTACAATATATATTTATTTGCCAATCTTCTGTATTACTATTGCTAATAAGGGAACTAATTACAAAGTTATTTTGGTTTTTAGACATTGACTGAATATTACTTACTCTATGGCTGTTGTTATTATTTGAGTTGTAACCAGAATTCTTGAAAAAACAGTATTTTGCGAAATGGTTTTTCTTCTTGCAGTTGTTGCATGTCTTGCCTTCTGCTGGACATTTATATTTGTGTATTTGACCACATCTCTTGCATAATATGTTATTGGGCGATTTGGATCTCTGAAATCTCGTAGATGAGTTATTTCTGTTGTTATAGTTATTATTATTTTTGTTATATCTGGTTTTTGACATGGAACGATTTCTTTGAAAATTGTGATTTTTTGACTGTATTGTTTGGACTGATACTGGTTCCTTAGTTTCATTATTAGTGTGAACAATTTTTTCAGATCTTTCATGCGACAATTCCAGACTTTTTGCAATTTTCATGGCTTTTTCCGTCGTTAGGTTTTCTTCTTGAAGTAGACGTTCTTTTATATGTGTATTTTTAATACCAATCACAAACATGTCTTTTATTAAAGAATCTTTCAGTGTTTCAAATTTGCATGAAGTCGCTAGATTATGTAGGATCGTCAAATATTCATCTAATGATTCGTCAGTCTTTTGTTTTCTAGTGAAGAAATTATATCTTTCCACTGTTTCATTAGTATGCGGACTAAACTTCTCATCGAATTTTTTCAAAATTTCTTCAACGGTCGTTTCTGTTCTTTGAATTGCGAAGCTGTTAAATATCTCCAATCCATCATCTCCGATAGCATTTAATAGTATAGCAGTTTGTTTTGGTGCTGGGTATTTGTTTACCTCGTTTGCATCGACAAATATCTCAAATCTCTGCTTCCAAGCTCTCCATTTTTCCGCTGCGTTGACGCCATTTTCCAGTATCAACGGTTTTAACTGTGCGATGAACATTTTATCCATTTTCACTGGTTTTCTTCTTTCAAGACCACTATGACACCATATTTGATATTTGTTGTGTTGTAGGCTGACTAGGTTCGTGGAGGCTGGGCAGGATGGACAAAGAAAGTCTTCATATCTTCATATATATATTATATTATTTCTCAGTCATAGGTCGAGCTCGTTACATCTATCACTCGTGGCGGGAAGTGCCAAGACACACAGAGTATATAATTAATCATAGACTAAATCACATTATGTTACACTAAGTACTCTTAAAGCCTCAAGTTGACCCTGCACTAAATTAGGTCATTATCATCGTTAACAGCCTGAAGACGTCCACCACTGAACCTAGGCCTCCCCATAGAGCGCTATATGAGCGGCTGCTTGCCTCCTGCATCCATCGGCTCCCGATCGTCGGTATACGGCGTGGAGGCCGGCTTACGCTGCGTCTTCCGGTTAGTGGTCGCCACTCAAGAACCTTTCTTCCCCATCGGTTGTCATTCTACGAGCGATGTGGCCTGCCCATTGCCACTTCAACTTTCTAATACCGATAAGCTCTTAGGTTACCGGTCACCTTAGTGCTCCTGCGGATCTCCTCACTTCGCATCTTATCTCGCACGGAAACACCGAGCATAGCTCTCTACAATCTACATAGCTCTAAATTAAACTAAATTATGTACCTAATTATAGGTATACTAATGAAAGTACTAGGCACTTAACTTTAATTTATTGTCAGCGATAAATTAATTCCAGGCAGTTGTATAGAATTTTCTATTTTCAAAACTAAGTACCGTGTAGTGTACTAAATCTGAAAAACAATATATTTTTATTATTCCCCTTATACACCAATCTGCGTGAAAAACGGTCATTACCTGTCACCCAGCTGGATAATGGGACTTTTGACCCTCGTTAGCAGATAAATAGAATAGTGGACTAAACAGATAGTACTAGATAAATACATACCATGTACTTACGATAACCTCCACTAGTGTAAAAAGTGTAGTGAAAATTACACTATGGTGAGAAATTATTAGATTTATCTTTGTTATATTTAACCACAGAAATTAGTTATTGCAGAAAATCAATGGAGGTACCACCCAGATTTTATTAATTTAATAATGAATAGGTAAACATAAACCCTGTTCTAACTGCCTCTGCGAGTTCTGGTACTTACATATTGTAATTATTAATTCTCTGGTTCTAGGCAAGTACTCTACATACTATTAATAAATGGCCTAATGAAATAACAGATATAATCCTGAAAGTTAAAAAATATTTAGAATAGAATAGAAAATATATATTCCTGACAAAAGACACAAAAAAATAAGTATTACATTTAGCTGTACCAAAATAAAATTATTTAAATGTAAGTAAAGTAATTACCTGCTCATGTTAGTTTTTCAAGTTAAAAAAAATTATTGGTGCTTTCTTAGTCAGGACGAATCTATTGGTATTGAGTCTGTGTCCGTGGCAATAGTCATCTAGTCTCTCTCTACTTAATTGGAGTACAACTAACTAGGTATTATAAAATGTAGGTCGTATTTCGTATAAGTAATAGGTACACTGTACGGGCGCGGGTTTCGACGAAATCTTTATATTCTTGGCTGTAATTTGTGCTGAATAATTATTTTATGAATCATTTTTGTAGCACCATAACAATAAAACTTCTAATAAGTAACTCGTCCCACGGTTTCCCCGGAAAAGCTGTTTCCCAATAGGAACTTATAATTTGAATAAATTTAATTTTACAATTTGATATACTTACACAGATTTGAAGAGCGATGGTGGCGAAGCGCTAGCATGTGCGCTTCGCAATCTTACGGCAGCGGGTTCGATCCTCGGCCCTGCACCAATGACTTATCTAGTAAGTTATGTGCAGTTTGTGATGCCATCGCTCCGTGCCTCGGAGAGCACGTTAAGCTGTCGGTCCCGGTTGTCATAAGAACATCTATGGCCTGATAGAATCTGACGCCTGATCTAACCACCCCTGTTACTGGTTCCTTTTTTTTTTAATTAGCTACTGTTTCCGCCAAATGCGGCACAATTTTGCCACCAACCATGTGTCACAGATCTTATTATACTACTTCTTCGTTAATGGCTTATAATTCTGCCAATGTTGAGCGTGTAAAAATTTGTTCGGTTATGTCATGTCAAAGTCCTATTTTGTCAGTCAAAATGCCATCAGTAAAATGGTGGATATTTTACTGAAGGCTTTAAAAAGCCGTTGAAGAGAAACCGAAAATGGATGGTTATATAAACTTGGAACCATTTGCCAACACTCGTGCACGTTTACGAAAGGAACAATAATCCACCCTTATTAAACATTAAAATTAAAAAATTACACAGGTTTTGGTAAAAAAATCAAAATTCAGAACCGCCATCGTCAGATTTTCTTCAAAGACTCCTACTGGTTCCTTATGGGTTGCGAGGTCAGATAGCAGTCGCTCGTGTTATTCTGGTAGCTCGCCGCTACAGGTTAGATTGGGAGCCGTCTCCAATAACAAATGGAAAAGGCGAAGAGGATGATGATGATGCTTACACAGATAGTAAATTACTTACACGTTTACGTTAAATGTATCCCCATCTCTTCTCGTGGGTGCCGTAAGAGCCGGCTAGGGTATATCCAAAGAATGGGCGCAGCATTCTCCTTTGTACATTAAAATCTTCTGCAATCACCAAGCCGCCTGCTAAGCGGAGTGGTTATTATGGTGAATTACCCCCTATGAATAGCCGTCCAAAGTGGCGTTTTATGGGTAACGTATAATAAACGCAATCATGATAAACTCGATGCTCTAAATAACAGACAATTGAAAAAAACTAAATTGGCAATGTTGCCAGCATGTTGGGCACGCTAACCTACCGGTAGTGGGCTGGGGCATTTGGACTGTCTATAGGTCATCGCGGCTAGTATACAGACCAAATGTTCTTTGTAGTAGATAGTGTGTGACTAGTTTACTATTTTTAGTAGTTTAGTAGTTAGTATATAGAATTAAAAAAACACTAAATTGTTAACTTTTTTCAATTTCTCAGGCGTATCTTTTAATTTTGCAGTCTACAAATAAGTCATTGAAAAACTATACAATAATAATTAATCCAACAGAGATAATGGGAATATTCCTTTGGCCGGGATTCCTCGGGTTATCTTGGGTCCTTGTCTGACGTAAAAGGCGCCATCTTTTATTGATGCTTTTAGAGGCCTACTTAAAAATAGCTACAATTCCCTTACAAGTTAATAATTATTGGTGATATTATTGTCTCTATACGACGACTTAATTATAGGTCAACGGTTAAACCACAGTGATGATTTTATTCTGTGATGCGATGATATTTCAAACATTTTCAAGTGGTAAGACGCGCGACGAATAATATACATTATTCGTCGCTTAGACATTTCATAGGGTTCCGAAACTTCCGAACCGCATGAAAACCCGAACCTTATAGTTGTTAACCGATGGGGAAGAAAGGTTCTCAAGTGACGATTACAAACTGGAAGATGCAGCGTGGGCTTGCCCCCCACTCGATGGACCGACGATCGATCAAGTGAAAGCCGCGGGGAGCCGATGGATGTAGTATGCGAGCAGCCGCTCAAAGTGGCGCTCTCTGGGGGGGCCTATGTTCAGCAGTGGACGTCTTCAGGCTGTTGATGATGATGATGATGAATAGTTGTTATAGTCCGTCGGTCTGTCTGTTTATCGGTCCAGAGCCTTTTTCTGAGAAGCGGCTAAAGGTATGCTGAAATTGAGAAATGGCCTACAATGTTGTGAAAAAATCAAGTTCTTACTTTATTACAATAACAAGATACGCTATGATCGTCTATGTCATACAAGAATATAGATAAGTAGGACCGTCCTGGTTTTTGAAAATGTTATTGCTGTCGCTCTGCTCTCCACACGTATGATAGAGACAATAGAGCCTATGAGTGAATTTACCTACATTTTAGCGTTTCGGGCGCCAACAGTTTCACCCTTTAGAACTTCACAAAATCTTTTGATTTAGGTATCAATCGTTTGGATAGATTATAATCTATGCTTGTACGGCTAGATTTAAAAAAAAAATAGGTTTCGTGTTCTATTTACAACTACTTTTATACGTCATAATTCTGAAGCCAAAAATTCGTAACTTTAGGTGGCTATAAATACGAACATAATATTGTAATAACTAAAAAAATCTTTTATGTTTTTAGGGTTCCGTTTTCAATGGGTAAGGGCTTATTATTATTACCTTATTGCTAAGGCTCCGCTGTCCGTCCGTCCGTCCGTCTGTCTGTCTGTCCGTCTGCCACCAAGCTGTATTCTGTTGAAATTTTTATTTCTGTTGCCGCTATAACAACAAATATACTAAAAAACAGAATAAAATACATATTTAAGGGGGCTCCCATACAACAAACGCGATTTTTCCCGTTTTTATAGATAATGGTACGGAACCCTTCATGCGCGAGTCCGACTCGCACTTGGCCGCTTATTTACTTTCGGTAGATTAACCGGAACTCTGAACTTCAATCTTGTACTCGCTGATTTTGGCAGTCATTCTATTATTGTAGTTTCTATTACGTGATTACATTTATAAGGAAATGACCTTAGATAAATATAGTCGAAGGTCATTTATAGGCCGGTGGTTGACGGTCCACGATTTATTTATAGACTTCTATAAAGTATTTTGCGACGCTTGATTAGGCTAAATACAAAATGAAATGAATCGGAGATTTCATTAATTGTTTTGCAAGGTCAGTAGCAATAGATAAATGCTGTTATTTAGTTTTTAAACGTGTTTATTATCTAATTTTATGTAATGTTTCTAAACGCTTCTTCAATGCTCGAGCGAAACGGTGATGGGTTTTCTTGGGATTTCATATTTCTTGCTGGCCGCATAAATAAGACCACCCCATCTCTTCCCGCGGTGCCGTAAGAGCCTCGACTAAGATGGGCAAAAAGCATTCTCCTTTGTATTAAAAAAGAAGAATACGATCAAAAATAAATCATTAGAACATTTAAATATTACATTTTGTCAGATGTACTAAAAGTATTCTTCAATTTTTTTTTTGTTTTGTTTCTTTATTAGATAATACTTTTTATCTATTGTTAATTTTGATCATTTAATAGTCAAAGACTGAAAATAATATAAATAAAAAAAGCAATCTCCAGAAGCTTATTATACAGCCAGACATAATAATATTGGGATGTCGTTGTATAAATGTACCTATAGAGCATCTAAAAAATATAAAAAAGGATTATTTCGACCGTGACAGGACTCGAACCTGCAATCTTCGGATCCGAAGTCCGACGCCTTATCCATTAGGCCACACGGTCGCTGAAAGCAATGGCGAAATAGGTCAGCCAATCCCGCGGAGCGAGCCTTACGTGATCCGATACGTCATAGGTGTCGTCACAAGGTCGGTCAAGTACCTTTGATTGTAGGACGCGTAATGATTTTACACGCAAAGTTGATTTTTACTTTTATTGTTGTGGAAAAAAACTGTAATGAATTATAAACAAGAATCCAATTTACGAGGCCCTCCAAGGACAGCTTTGATCCTTTTCAAATAACTATTAAAAGGTACAAGTTTATAGGTACCTAGTTATGAGTGTTATTACGCACTAAAATGTTTGAAACTATTTCGATAAAATTTGGTGCGCAAAATTCACTGAATGATATTAAACAATACAATATATATTCTTATCCTCAATGCGGATAAGCTTAGATAATGAGAAGTTGTATAGTTAGGTACCTACAGCAGCTTTGCCTCATTGGTCATATATATTTATTTATAAAGCTAAAGTATTTTGCGTGATCAGAACTAGTTATGAGTGTTATTACGCACTAAAATGTTTGAAATTATTTCGATAAAATTTGGTGCGCAAAATTCACTGAATGATATTAAACAATACAATATATATTCTTATCCTCAATGCGGATAAGCTTAGATAATGAGAAGTTGTATAGTTAGGTACCTACAGCAGCTTTGCCTCATTGGTCATATATATCTTATATATATGAATTTATTTATAAAGCTAAAGTATTTTGCGTGATCAGAACTATTATGTTCGGACATTCTCAACATACTTTTTTTTAACGGGCAAATTGCCTTTATTACTCAAGCTAACTACTACAATAATAAAAACTAAACTAAACTAAACTAAACTAAGCATAACTAAGCTAAACTAAACTAAACTAGCTACAAACATACTTAAATCTTTTTATTTCTTTTGTGTAGGTACATAAGTACATTGTAATTATGTTGTACGTACATACTTCATTCTTTATTGCATTAGAACAGCTTTTTTTCGTTCTCCTCAAAAAAAGCAACTAAAGTCAAAGAGGCCTATGTTCAGCAGTGGTCGTCTTCAGGCTGTTGATGATGATGATAAAAATAATTATACAGTATATTTATACGGATTTTTCAATGTCTAGGTACACATACACGATAGCAAGTAGGTACAGTAACTTACATAACTGCCCCCGCGTTAGCTAAAACGATCGCGACTTTTACGTAGAGTCCACTTTTCCAGTGAACGTACGTTAGCTACGTCTCTCGATCCTCTTCTCCCACACTCTATAGGTTTCCCACTTGACGGCTGGCCTTTTTATACGCTATAAAGGTCGGAAACCAACAGCGTTCAACCCGTCGTCACCGCCCAAGACACGTCTTGAGCGACCCGGATGATCCTGTAGCAGCCGTAGTGTCGGCTGCGCTAGGATCACCGGATCAGTCTAGCCCTTCTGGCTCAGGTACCGCTTTCGGCACCGGTATAGAATACCAGCGTAACACAGACACCGACCCCACCGGCGAGGCCGACGTACCCCCCGTAGGTTAGCTAGAACGGTCGTGCCTTCTCGATCCTCTAATCCCGGCAACGGCCCAAGCCGAGGCTCGCACCCCAGGGGTGCCGTTCAGCTAGTTGCCTCTCACTTTTGACGGCTGGGTGCTTTAAGCGCCTGCCCTCCCGCCCGGTGACGCTGTAACGGTCGGTAGAGACCAACATGTTTAGCCCGTTAAAAAAAAAGACCAACAGCGCTAGCCCTTCGAAAATAAACTTACATAACTCTGAAGTAATGATAACATCAGACATAGCGGCGCGACGGCATCACTTAAAGCCGTACATACAGAATCATGATTTCTAGAATTTTAAATTCCGTCCACGTCTCCAACTTGTTGTACTCTACGGTTTCCGAGAACCATCACGCAAGTGGCATCAATAAGGATAACTGAATCTAGTATAGGTAATCTACAAATATGTAAATTGGTTCCAGTTTAAATAGGTATTTATGTAAACAACTTCATCTGAACTTTGACTGACTCATCTTTTAGATCTGAACTGGAATATCTTTTCAAAGCTGTTTTTTTAATACGATTTATTTCTTGGGTACCTGATTAAAAATTGGTAGGACTTTTCTGCAAAATTCGCCTATTGGGTATAGGTATAAGCACTGCTTTGGCAGTTGTCCTGCCACCAAGCAGTAGTGTGCAAGCCAAGCTGTGTTTCGGTTTGAAGGGCACTGTAACTGTCCCAGTTATGTCATTTGCCCAGTAATTTCAATACTTTCATAAGAGGCGGGTTGTTATAATTGCCGTCTTGATGATCGCAGTAGGCTATAACGCAGACCCAGACCGAGAGAATGCTGCTATCCATTCCCTGGATATTTTCTTAGCCGCTTCCTACGGCATCCACTAACCACGTACACACCAATCCCAAACCAATCCCACCACAACCAATCCCCACAACCAATCTCCACATCAATCTACATCAAGAGATAGGGTTCTATTCTTAAGCCGAGACAACAGGACCTTCAAGCAAAAACCCTTCTAAAAATATATTAATTTCACCCTGAATACTAGTTAATTCGACGCCATCGCTCCGTGCCTCGGAGAGCACGTTAAGGGCTTGTGCAAGGCCAGCGCAAATTCAAGCCAAAGCCACAGAATAGATGTATAGTACTAGGCCAAAACGGGGATGAGCCAGGGGCCGAGCGGCAGGGGCGGTCTAAGTTAAACTGGTTCCAACGCGCAATAGTTTAGGTAATTTATTATTACACTGAATATAAAGGGTATTTTTAAAATCCGCTATACATAAGCCCTCCATTATATTTAGTTCAACTACAACACGAAGTTTTATGATCTTATTTAAAGTATTCATTGAATAATCGCTGTTTATTTGTACGGTTTGGAGGTAACTTTGTAATTTTTTTCTATCGAGAAAATTGTATTAATTCGTGTTTTCACTATACATTTGCAGTAGCATTAGTCATGAACTTTACCATATATTAATTTCAAAGTCATTGTTGCAATATTGTTGACAGGACACTGCTTCAAGCTAAGCCATTTTAAGCATTTTGGCGTTGTATTGGCTCTTAAGCGATCGGTCCCGGTTTTTATAAGAACATCTATGGCAATCGTTACGAGTAGTTAGACGCTTGATAGACTCTGACGCCTGATCTAACCATCCCTGTTACTGGTTTTTTATGGGTTGCGAGGTCAGATGGCAGTCGCTCGTGTAATTCTGGTAGCTTGCCGCTGCAGGTTAGATTGGGAGCCGGCCCCAATAACAAATGGGAAATGGCAAAGAGGATGATGATGACCCTGAGTACAGTTAAGTACTCTTCAATAGTATCGATCAATTTCTCGACAGATATCTCCGAATGCTACTAGCATAGTGCACTAGATATGGTACCCACTAACGCGACGGTTCATTAGAACCCGCCCACATCCACTCTCACCACCATTGTCCTTGTGGTGTACTCAGAACACTTTCAAGTTCAACAACCGACTGATTCTTGTTCTTATAAATTGATGATGAGGACTTAACGTAGGGTTACCCTAAATAAGATATAAGCATAATGGCTCGTTTTCACCCCAGAGCCCTAACTCTGTATGACCAATTTACGATTCCTTACTTCGAAACCACATGAATTCCTTGTCTTCCATAAACAATCTGCAAAAATGTATTCACTATGAAAACGAAACCGCGCGAAATGAATTTGGAATTAGCGCGATTTGAACTGTCAAAAATCATAATGTTCCACTGAGACGCGCTCCGAAACACGTCAAAAGTTACCACCATTTATGTTAATATTTATCCAAAATAATAATAATTTTAATGTAAAGTGAAGACATTTCTAATGCTGTGATACGATTTGAATAAGACAATAACGACGTGATTTCGTATCGTGTGGAATCTGTGTTTTCATACAGAATTAGGGCGCTGGGTGGGACCTATATATGGAACCCTAAAAAGTCAAAGTCAAAAGTGGCTACAATAAGAAAGTAGCCGACCGTGAGAAAATTATGATTAACGCAAGCATGATGATAAAACAAAATAACTCGCAAACAAACATAGAATACGAGAGAAAAATATTTGAAAAATGCGAAACGCCTCCTGCCTTCTTCGAAATCACTGCATATAGGCTATTTTCATCACTTTTCCAAGTCAAAATGTGTTTACTTAAAATACTAAATTAATTGAGTAATAATAAAATTACCTACTGTTCTGAGCATATAAAATTACAAGTACGTGAAGTATAAACCTACGTCAAAATAAATTCTAGAGTGGACATTGCTCCACAAAAACAGCATCGAAATTTACGCATCAATGGTATTTACAGCCTAAAAAACCTAGATAAATAATGCAAATATCAGGCAGAAAATAACTCATACGGAGAATACGTGCCGTGCATAAATCTAGGCGGTTGCGAACGTCATTCTCGGGGACTTTTGATATGTTTGCGTAGCAGTCGAGTCGAGACAAACATTTTTAATGACAGGTAGAAACAAGGATACCATAAGGAAACGTGGTCTATTAAATTTGAAATTAGGTGTCGCGTGCACAATGAAATAAGCAATCCAGTGGAGTACCAAGCTCTACCTATATTATCTAGTCTGTGAGCGTAGTGGAAAAAAATCTCTGATTGCGGCGTTTTACTTTCATTTTGTTTGCAGCATAAATTAAACTGCTGACCAAACAAAATGAAGGTAAAGCGTTAGTTTTTAAAACTGTGTATGCTATGCTGCATAATATGTCCGTTTCACTATATAATCACAAATCTAATCAAATAAACGAAGCATCCGGTCAATCAAGAGAGATAAGCCTCTTTGTGTTTTGTGATCCAGCCCCCGAAACTATACCTTGTACATTTTATTAATGGTTTTTTGACAGCTCGACGACTGTCAAGTTAGTGATGTTCTAAAGAATCTCGAATGTGATACCATTCCGATTGTATACTATTATCATTAATTGAATTACGTAAACGTAATAATTCTTATTGATAAATGTACATTTTCATTTAGTTTTGATGAATTCCATGAAGTACAATATTATGTATATGAAATTTTTACATAAAGAATACGAAACTTCATGGGCGTGAGCTTTCAAAAACCATTAATAAAGTTAGTTGGCAATGGCAACTGTGTTTCGGGGTCTTCTAAGTACCCATTGAGATACAATACACATGTACCTTAATGCTTCTACCATAATATTCTACCATATACAAAATGCATTAGGATAGATAAAGTAAACTACCAATAATATTTCTATAATAAGTATCTATCCCGCGTGCATGTTTGTGTGAGTTTCTAATGTAATATGACTTTGAGTTTAGTTTGTACGGAAGTTTTGATTTATGATTGGTAGAAGCTCATAATTTTATACTATGAATAGCACGTCTTTGGCTAGAAAAGGAAGATTTATTTTATTAACAGTTTATCTCGGATAAACTTTAATAGTCTATTGCAGCGTGGAGCTTCTGTTTGCGTAACTCCAAAAAAAAGAACCTATATGCGTAGATAAGTTTGACATTTAAATAGGGGCCTACGTGAGTAGTATCATGGCGGGGAATCACAAAATCATCGGAGATTAAATTAAATTCTTAAGTTGAAAAATGTAAAGAGATGATAAAGGTTTTTTAATATTATGAGCAAGAGGACCGCAAGTATATATCCCGTCCCGTCTGAAGAAAATCGGTAACTGTTACGTAGCCTATGGGCTAGAATGAGGTTTTAAAATCGACATATCGACATAATAAATCTCTTCTCTCGAGAAAGCGTTTGGCCAATGAATGATCACGCAGATCACGTCATAAAGCGCTTCTTAGGTTTTCATTAGTGAAACGCTTTGTCAAGAGATAATTATGTCGATTTTATAGCTCATGCTATCTCTGCAGTGCTGCAATATAATATTGTCGATGTGTTGCCAGCTCAGGATAAATCGGAATTAACCAAAAGTATCTTCGATAAGTATGATCGAAGTAAAATATGAATTATCTCAATGTCACATCAAAAATATTTCATGAATTCATTAATTTCATCTAAGGATTTCTTAGAATTTTAAGTATGACCCAGTTTACTCAGTACTAACCCATTTACCCATTTGCCTATATTTTCTATGTTGATTCTTTATTTTAATTATCTCGGTCACTGTATTAAACTGAAATGTAAGTACTATTATTTATTCTGTGACTGAGATGAGTCAAACAAAGCTTAAAATTAAGGATAACTGTTTGTTAAGAAAATGGGACAAATCTTTCGAAATTCGGTGAATTTTGTTTTAGATCTATTTTATCAAAAACTTTTGATTATTGTTTCGTGTTACTCACTTTCGGATTATTCCATCCACTCTCAGTTGAAAAAAAAACACCTGTATTAGGGTCTACTCTTCTGCAGAGACGTAATTTTCACTCTTTGTGGTTCTCTTCTCCCGGCAGCAGAGGAACCAGTCCAAGATTATGCACATGGGAGACAGAATATATAAGTATTATAATACTACTCAGGGGTGCCCTTGAGAGGGTTTAGTATTATCCACAGCCTTTCAATGGCTTTTGCGAAAATTCTCAGCAAAAACAAATAAGGAAAATGTGACAAATCTTATCTTTAGTCCTTTTCAAAATACTTGGAATATTAGAGATAAAGAAAATATGTACTCTAATTTATATAGATCTTCAGGTGAGGGTATATATCTACGAAGCCGCCCTATTAGTAAAAAGAAATATTGACGGATATAAAACTTTAAATTCTAAAAGGCATAAAAACATACTCAAGGGCCCAGTCTGTAAGACTACTATGTACAGTAAGAGTATTTTCAACATGGGAGTAGCTATATACAATAAATTACCCCGAATTGTAAAAGATATATATTCAATTAACATTTTCAAGGCTAAATTGAAAGATTTGCTTGTTAGTATATTACAGTATTAATGAATTTATGAACGATAAGGATTTGAAATGAAATGTTAGTATGAAATGAATCTGGCTGGTTGCAGAGACTATAATATAAGTATTAGTATCTACAAACCGCACTTTGTTGCAAGACTTGCAAACGCCCTTACAGGGTTCATGTACCTATCTTATAAGCTTAGTTATTAAGACCTGACACTGGAACTGTACATGAATGCAAATAAATAAATTTGAATTTGAATTTGAGGGTAAATTAGCTTTGGGATAATAATTTTCGTTTTCTGTACACCCAGAGGGCTGTGACAAGCGCTAGATTAATTAAATGTGAATTGTTCCTAAGTAACAACCATTTTGTGATGTCTGAACCTCATTTTCAACACACTTTCGTATTTACGAAACAACACCCATAAGCATAGATGTACATAAAAGAGTAATGTCGCTGTCATGCCGTTTTGCTCTCTTTTCAGCAAGCCTGTCGAACCAGGCTCTATCGTGCAACTTTTGGCCTTCTCTAATGCGACATTACTCCGTCTGTCGCAACACATGCCTGCGCAAGGTGTGGACGCATGTGCTCTCTCGTATTGGCTTATACAGCCACCAAAAGAAGTGTCTTCCAAATTTCCAACACACTGCTTAAATAGTCTGTAATAGACTGGAAGGCCGCTGATGATGACATAAAAGAGAGAAGAGAGATAAAGACACGATAGCTTCTCGAATGGAATAGAATAAACTTTATTCTATAAAAACTGTGTACATGCAAAGGTCTTAAACTATAAAAATTGTCACAAACAGTATTATCCATTTCGGACGTACAATAAAAGTGGGCAAAAAGTACCTACTTATAGTCTTATGGTCATATAGTAATAATGCTAGGGAGCTTAAAAATATGGCGTAGGTGGTAACTGGCATGCTGATTTAAAGTGAAAGTGATCCGATAAAATTAGGTGCAACACAGTTTTCCGTACGTAGAAAGAAGCATTACTATGAGTCTTAAGCAAAAAGCTTATAAATACAAAAACACCAGAAAATGCATTGCCAACTACGCCTTGAGCAAGGAAATGCGGCCTTGAATGGCGTTTCTTATGTGTTTCATCTCCTTCTCGCATGACACGTTACACATTTCTTGGTTGCGTAGTTCGCAATGCATTCTCCAGTTTTTTGTTTAAGCTCCTTGGTGTTAGGCAAAAAAGAAGAGTGCAAACCTATATACTAAAGTACTCTTTGGTGCAAACGTAGAGCTAGTATGTGAAGACGGTGCCCTCTTATTACTCGTATACTACAAAAAGGAGAGTTTTTACGTATAGGTATGCCCAAAACTCTCAAAAGCCTTAGGTATTTTCATATTACATACGTTCTACTTTTATATCTATTATCCCAAAGGCCTTTTTCTGTTGACACTAGTATCCGAAACATTGCGTACGAAAATAGCTCATTCCTCGACCGTCACCCTAACAAAGGCCCCATAATGCCCCTCAGGGGTCAGTTTATGGCTACCCGGCCTAGGGATTACGACGGCCCCTTGGCCTAGATTTTGGTATTGTTTATGACTAGAAGGGTAATTTTAGTATGTTGTGTGACTGATAAGATTGGTAAGGGCTTGCTTTTTGCCGATTTTACACAGGTGTCGGTATCCTTTTTTTATGTCAATGAATGACGTGACGAGCTAGTCGTTTGCCTGATGTTAAGCGACACGGCCGCCAATAACCTAATATTATTAATATGTGATGTCGGCAGTACTTAGCAGTTTTAGAAGTTTAAAAAGAGCTTTTTAGCTAAATTGTCAGCGGATTTTTTTGTGGCCTTGGCCAACTGGTGGACGTTGTAATTTTTTTCTCGGGTGGTCAACAGTTCCATACTCTAGGAGTACCTACATGAAACAGATGGGAATAGGCGTATTTAATTACTGATTTAGATATTCGTGATCTATGGAATATGAGCTCGAAATAAAGTTGGTTTGGTGAAGTGCATCATTATTTGGCCACTTGAATGAAATGGGTGGTTTTATTGATAAGTACCTATCTAATAAAATCTTCAAGACAACCTTAGCAATAGCAGAGTAATATTTTTCTGTTGTTATCTTAAAGCTTTTTTTTTCAAATACCCCCGCACAATAAAAAAGTTAATATAGTATAACATACTTAAAGGCGTTAAGCACTTTTAATCTAATTAATGCCAATGTGCATCTTTTCCTGTGGGTGCTGTAAGAGCCGGCTAAGGGAATATCCAGGGAGTGGGCAGCAGCATTTTCCTCGGCACATTAAAATCTTCTGCGATCTACAAGCCGCCTACTGAGCGTGGTGATTATGGCAAATCCTCCCTACAATAAGCGTTCAAAGTGGCGTTTTATAGGGGAGGCTTATGTTCAGCAGTGGACATATTTGATGATGATGAGAGCGATGGTGGCCGAGCGGTAGAATGTGCACTTCGCAATTTTACGACACCGGGTTTGATCCTCGGCCCTGCACCAATGACTTATCTAGTAAGTTATGTGCAGTTTTCGATGCCATCGCTCCGTGCCTAGGAGAGCACGTTAAGCCACCGGTCCCGGTTGTCATAAGAACATCTATGGCGATCGTTACGGGTAGTCAGAAGCCTGATAGAATCTGACGCCTGATCTAACCATCCCTGTTACTGGTTCCTTATGGGTTGCGATGTCAGATGGCAGTCGCTCGTGTAATTCTGGTAGCTCGCCGCTACAGGTTAGGTTGGGAGCCGATCCCAATAACAAATGGGAAAAAGGCAAAGAGTATGAATCTAATTGATAAATAGTAATACTTTTAGATATACTCTGGCCTACGCACTTCAAGATAAAATCTTTATTCTAGATCAAAGCTGAAGTATCGTACTAAACTTTAATCCAATTTCCTGAAACTGGGACATGACCGCTGTAAAGTTGGTCCGGACAATTTCAGATTTGGATAGATTGTGGGTACTTAGATTAAGTTTAAGTGGGTCGTTGCTGAGCGTCAGCATTAAAGGCGCTCAGTGTAAAGTAAATAGGTAAGCATCTTATGAATTATTTAAATTAAAATCCTTTAAAGCTACCTACACACGACCATCATCATGAGCCGTATAAAAACGAAATACGGTACCAACTATAAATCTTTAATACTACAAAACTTAAAACTTATGTATCTGAAAGGCATGACATTCTCTATATTCATTGTCTTACTGGTGTTAATTTTTTTTTATAAGTATAAGTAAGATCCGGAATGAGGAAATCTGCAGGAGAACTAAAGTGACCGATATAGCTCTTAGGATTAGAAAGTTGAAGTGACAATGGGCAGGCCACATCGCTCGTAGAACTGACAACCTATAGGGAAAAAGAATCACGAGTGGCGACCACGAACCGGAAGACGCTGCGTAGGCCGGCCCCCCACTAGGTGGACCGACGATGCTAAAAACCACGGGGAGCCGATGGATGCAGGAGGCGAGCTGCCGCTCAAAGGGTGCTCTCTAGGGGAGACCTATGTTCAGCAGTGGACGTCTTCAGGCTGTTGATGTGGATGATGATGATGATATATTTTTTGATTTTGATTCTTTTTAAAGTGAACGCTAAGAAAGGAGTAAAAGTGTATACCGATACTTGTAATAAAACATAAACAAAATGCTCCTTAAAATGTGTAACTATTTGTATTCTCATTGTAATAATATACACTGTGTGTAATCATAAATAAATATATAATGAAAAGCGGGTGTAATCGCGGGGCTAGCTGGAAAATTATTATCCTCTAAGAAAATTTCTTAGGAGAGCGAAATGTAAAACTTCAGGCGTTTTAATAATACAGTTTCAAGGCTGGTCCATCGAGTGATGATCGGCCTACGCTTCGTTTTCCGGTTCATGGCCTCCTTGAGAATTTTTCTTCCCCATCGAATATATACAAGGTATAATATTTTTAATTATTTACGATGCGGTGTTTCAATAAACAGTTTTTTTTTTTTTTTTTTTTTTTTTTTTTTTTATGTGATTGAATGACGTGACGAGCTAGTCGTTCACCTGATGTTAAGTGACACGGCCGCCCATAACAGTTGCAGTGTCACCCGGAACTTTAAAACAATAGTAACAGTGGTATTTATCTAACATTATAAATTCAAAATATATACATATGAAATATATTATTCTAAGGAGTGATTTTTCAATGGCTGGATAAAGGTTACTCGACTAATCTGTAACTTAATATATAACAATATTATAAAGAGAAAAGATTTCTTTGTTTTTTGTTTGTTTGCATTGAATAGGCTCCGAAACTACTGAACCGATTTGAAAAATTCTTTCACTGTTGGGAAGCTACACTATCCCCGGATAACACAGGTTATATTACATTTTCAAAAAAATTAGGGGTACTTACTAAAATTCCAATGATATAACCCAAGGTGTAAAAAAAATACCTAAATTATTCATTACGTTGCGTGCGCTGCGAAAACTATAATACCCGTGCGAAGCCGGGGCGAGCCGCTAGTAAATTATAAACCAGCTAAAACAAAAATAATTAAATTTTTAAGTATTCCGCTTATAAAATTCGCTTTTCATTTTTACAGTGTTTTGTTTTATCTAATGGGATAACTTTTATCTGATTATTGAAAAATCATGCCTATATGAGTGATTTCAAAAAAAAACCAAAGCTATTCTGTGTTAAAAGCAATATGGGTAGTCATTTTTGTACATAGGCCTTTTTTCAGTTTGCTTTTACAATTGTTTTTTTTTCTTTAATCTGTGGCTTTCACTCTACATTTCAATTTACGCAACACTGAACTTTCCATTTAGGTAATATCTACTTAAAACTCCTCAAGGCCCTTGTGCTTTTCCGAAGTGAGGCCGTTCACCTTTCCATTGACCCTTTGCGACATTCTGTAGTAGCTGTTACTTACGCTGTGACTTCGTGCAATTTTCGAACACTCTGCTGGTTATGTGCTCCTAGTATTTGGTATTGGAGAACGGAGAAATTTTAGCGGAATTGTGGAATTCTCCCGGGAAATAAATCCCGTCTTCGAAATAATTTATCTCTAGGTACCCACGTATATTTTTCCTCATTAAGAATTATTTATCATTGGCCTGACACTTATGATACTTATTTCGTATTTAACCGACTTCAAAAAAGGAAAAGGTTCTCAAATTCGTTGGAACCTTTAGTATGTTCCCGATTACTCGAAGACGCTGGATTCGAGAAACCTTTTTTTAAATATTTAAATGATATACTTTCAGTGTGATCCCATAGAGTCTAGAAACTTTAAATAACTTGAAACACTATGTAATATGATATCATCCATGTATGTTCTCATTATGAAATTAACCTATTGCAATACAATATAATACAATACAATACAATACAATACAATACAATACAATACAATACAATACAATACAATACAATACAATACAATACAATACAATTACAAAAATAAAAAATCGCCCAAGTGCGAGTTGGACTCGCGCACGAAGGGTTCCGTACCATTATCTATAAAAACAGCAAAAATCACGTTTGGTGTGTGGGAACCTCCGTAATATTTATTTTATTCTGTTTTTTAGTATTTGTTGTTATAGCGGCAACAGAAATACATCATCTGTGAAAATTTCAACTGTCTAACTATCACGGTTCATCAGATACAGCCTGGTGACAGGCGGACAGACAGCGGAGCCTTAGTAATAGGGTCCGTTTTACTCTTTGGGTACGGAACCCTAATAATGGTAGAACAACGGGCGGCCTTATCGCATATAACTATTACGATAAAAACTTTTCAACATCCACAACATATTTCTCCATTTTATGCATTTTCCAATAGCCGAAGAAAGAAAACTTTCCACGGCTATATCAATAAATATTTTATTGCCATCCCGACCTTGGCATTCTCCTGTATTCGAGGATACAATGGAAATACTGTCTAATCTATACAGTTAAATATACTTGCAATGAATGCTTTTACGAGTTTTACGGTTATTTTATCGTACATAAACTCTGGTTTGATGGTTCCGTGTTGTTTTTGGTATTGTGTAACAACACATCTTTGTGGTTGCAAATTATTTACTTTGATGTCTGAAATAGGTGTTATTTCATTTGAGCATTGCCATTCAACGTGGCAATGCTGCCAGCATGTTGGGCACGTTGCCTACTTTTTTTTTACAACTATTTTTTTAAATGGCAATAAATGACGTGTCACTCGACACTGGCAGAATGCATGAATAAAGCGATGCCAAAATAAGAAAAAAAATGACGTGACCAGCTAGTCGTTCACCTGATGTTAAGCGTCACTGCTGCCCGTAACAGATGCAGTATCACTTGGAACTCGAGATTAATATAACTAGTTTTGCGTGGCACTGCACTGCGCACGTCATCCTGAGACTTCACACAGTATGCTTAGGTATAAGATTACTAGACTGTGTGAACAGATCATATTGTCTCATTTGCCAATTGTTGATCATTTGCCCAGTAATTTCAATAGCTACAATGCCCTTCAAACCGAAACACAGTAATGCTTGCACACTACTGCTTGGCGGCAGAATAACTGGCAAAGCGGTGGTACCTACCTAGACGAATTTTGCAGAAAAATCCTACCACGTAGTAAAAATAGGCCCGCATTTAAGGACTTGTGCAAGGCCAGCGTGAATTCAAGCCAAAGCCACAGAATAGATATATAGTACTAGGCCAAAGCGGGGATGAGCCAGGGGCCGAGCGGCAGGGGCGGTCTAATTTAAAATGGTTCCAACGCGCAATAGTTTAGGTAATTTATTATTACACTGAATATAATGGGTATTTTAAAAATCCACTATACATAAGGACACTGCTTCAAGCTAAGCCATTTTAAGCATTTTAGCGTTGTATTGGCTCTTAAGCGCAATCTCACCTGATAGGAAGTGACGATGCGATCTACGATGGTACATGCTTGCCTAGAAGATACGTATTCACTCGCGGCTTGAAGAGCTCCAGACTACTGGTAGAAGTTTGCTGGATTAGGTTTTTTTTTATATTATGCAGCTTATTATCTCTCAAAATATAAATACCACAATAAATACTCAGTGATGGATATATTATTAAAACCTTTTCAAATACTTTTAAGTTAAAGATTTATGATTTAGAGAATCAACTGATAATTTTTTTTAAAGGAAAATTTTGAATCCCGCTTCTTTTGTTTTTAAATTGGTATAAGACTGGCCAAAAGTTTTTATGAGCGAAAAAGTTCTAAAACGATTACGTTTATAAAAGAAAACTAATAGGAATCAGTTTAAAATGCAGTGGAAAACTGCTTTTCGTAGCACCGTTTTTTTTTACATCAACAAGAATCAAGCCAAAATTCTTAAAGCAAGACTTTTAATAATTTTACAACAACAAATAAGAACACTAGGATTCCTAGTACCTAACTATTGGTTACTCGACGGGAAATGACGCCTTTTTTTTTGGGGACTATTTTATTTTCAAAAATTAACCACAATGATTTGACTAATGTTGTCTAATTACCCACTTTTCACTATTTTGTTTTATTTTAATGGTTTTTCTAATTAACTCAGTGAATAAAGCCTAAAGAAAGAAAGAAAGAAAGAAAATACATTTATTTATGACACACAACACAACATTACACTACATGACATCACAATACCCTGATACACACAATAACAACACAAGTAAAATGATAAACATGTAAACACAAGCAGTGCAATGTTGCGCGGTGTCATGAATAGGCCCCGACTCAGCATACAATTGAGGTCCTAAGCAAGACCCTAATTACTGATTTTCAGTTGGAACCCATTTGTGGCACCACGAACGTCAGGACATAATTAAAGCATGAGTCTAGTCCATTCTATGGAATTTCCTGTGCATAAAAATTACCATTTTCAATATGTAAATATTATTATGGTGACCACGAAACATTTTTTTGTATTTCAACAAACTGGAACCCCAAATTGGTCCAACATTAGTTACGCAAGATTAACCCAGTAAACTTACCACTGACTTTATTTTTGATAAAGAAAAAAAAATATTTTGAATATAGTTGATATTTTAACCTAAAATATTTAAGATTTTAAAACTCATATAGGATTTTCAAAACTTCTTGAAAAAAGACGATAAAAACCGCCCGATCAAAAGATCGGTTTGAACTCCAGTACTTGGCCCTCTGTACCAGGAGTGCAGCAAGTGGTGGAGGTTGTCAACCCCTGTCAACCCTTCACGGGCACAACCAGGTTTATGCTCGCATCATAATAACTGCTTTATAAAGGGTGTCTCAGTAAGAATGCACTTTTTCATTTTAAAATAAAAACACGTACTTTTTTTAGATAGTTGATTTTGTTTATTGTAAAGAAGACATTCATGTTCCGATTAAGTATGGAATAAAATATCCGTCAAATGGCCCCCACGGCTCCGATCACAGGCCATTGATCACAGGCCATTACTCTTTTCATGAAATTTTCCATGACTCTTTCACAGAGATGTAGCTGTATCTCACCGACGACGCGTTGGATCTCGGATTTGAGCTCAGGAATTGTTTCTGGTTTATTCGAATTTTTCTTTGGGGTCTTGTGAAATCTGGGGTTTATGCGAATAAACAATTCCTGAGCTCAAATCAGAGATCCAACGCGTCATTAGTGAGATACAGCCATATGAAAAAAACCATATAAAACATGAACCATGACTTTTCTGTGAAAAAGTCATGGAAGATATCATAAAAAGAGTAATGGCCTGTCATCAAAGCCGTGTGGGCCATTTGATGGATATTTTATTCCATACTTAATCGGAACATGTCTTCTTTACAATTTAATAAAAAAATCACAACTATCTCAAAAATACGTGTTTTTAATTTAAAATGAAGAAGTGCATTCTTACTGAGACACCCTATATTATGTGCCTCTGGCTTTGCGAGTTCAAAAACACCTGCCGTAAAAAGTAATAATGACGGGTTATTAAAAAAAAAACAAAGCAAAGGACTGGAAATTTTCCAGGGCATAACTTTATCTTCGAGTTTTGGCGGGAACGCGGAAAAGTTCACGTCGGTGCATTGTATTATTTTACAAAACTTATGCTTTTTCCAGTGTTAATGTTTAAAATTGGTGGTGTTTTACGCATTAAGTGCTGAATTACGGGCATGAGTGTGGGCAAGTGATATAATGTAGTGAAACGTGGTTTTTTGTGTTGCTTCCAAAATTCCATAGAAGCCTCTAGTAAAGTTGCCACCACTTTACTAGGGCATGCCTTAGACTGGATTATGACTTAGACTAGACTATGACTACACTGTGACTATGACTTGACTTTAAGTGAAAATTTCCATAATACGATGAAAAGTTACAAAACTTGACACTGGCTAAATACACTATGTGTGGAGCCAAAAAAAAGGAAAAAAATAACTTTATCTTCTACCGTTATGCCGGCTTTTTGCTATCAACATTCATATTCAAAATTTTTGATGACTTGGCTTTCATCCCTCTGCTTGTGACCATATCACGTTACTCCTTAACTTTTCGTCACCACTGCCACTAAGGCTACCTACCCCTTAGCGCTTAGTTTATAATGACTTTTTAAAATTAAAAATATGATTTTACCTGTTGCGTTGTAGTGCGTTCAAAGCTGTTCATGCATGTTCGTGTATTTTGCTCGTTTTCATTCAAAATTGTTAGTACTGGTTTTCGACGTCGCGTCAAATTTTGAGTCAAATTGGACTGACTGCCATGCAACGAATCCCACCACAGATTAATTAATATTTGAATCACGAATGATCTGGTGAAAACCGCGGGCAGCCGATGGATGCAGGAGGCGAGAAACCGCTCAAGGTGGCGCTCTCTGGGGGAGGCCTATGTTCAGCAGTGGACGTCTTCAGGCTGTTGATGATGATGATGAATCACGAATGCAGGCGATACTGCTATAATCATTATTTGTGCAACAAGAGAGCAAAGTTCATTTTTGCTTTGAGTGGATTTGAAAGTGAAGGATTATAGTATTGAATCACAAGCGTTTTTTATCGGGTAGTGTTTAATATTAAACGCTGGGCGTATTTGAACGAATAGTTTCATATTTTCTTCATTCGTTCAAATACGGCAGCATTTAAAATCAAACACTAACCCGATAAAATAAAAAACATGGCGTTGAAAAAGCGCTGTCGTGTGAATAAAACTTGAAATTCATTTGTTTAGTTTCAACGCTTTTTTTACCGGACTTTGAAAAAGCGCTCGTGAACGGGGTTTTATAGTCTACAACTTGAAGAGCACGTATTCAATGAACACCGTTTAGATTATGTTATTTGGATGGTAGGAATACACTATAACCATCTGAAACCAATGTAAATTTGCCTATAACCTATGCGTGTTCCTATAGGTAAGTGACGAGAGGCTAGTGGTGACCATAAATAATATTAATTAATTTTCAGCACATTATGACGTTTATTATATTTTGAAGAAAAGACAATACAAGTGTACAGAGAGTGCGCAAACCGACGACTGTAGTGGCGTCGTAACTATTACAAATATAGAATCATCCGTATTTGGAAAATGTACTAAAATAGGCACATAAAGATTGGTGAACCCAATTAACAGGCCCGCAATCTCACCTGATGGAAAGTGACGACGCGGTCTACGATGGTACATGCTTGCCTAGAAGATACTAATTCACTCGCGACTTGAAGAGCTCCAGATTGTACTTATCGGGAAACAAAGACGCTGGTAAAGTGTTCCATTTCTTCGCTGCTCGGATGATAAATGTCGAGTCAAACCGCTTTGTGGGAATCGAAGGAATATCAACCATAAATGGATGGCGTGCAGCTGTACGTCTTGTCATCCGTTTCCTAAAAAAATTAGCCTAAACAGGTGATTTTAGGTGATCTGACTCTCCAGCTCAATAAAAATAGAATAGATTAGGAAATCGTTTGTTAAAATTAAATAAATTGTTTTTTGACAACAGTTTATTAGCACATAACGTATTCAATAAGTCTCGCTCATAAAAAAGTCAGCATCATCAGCCTGAAGACGTCCACTGCTGAACATAGGCCTCCCCCAGAGCGCGCCACCTTGAGCGGCTGCTCGCCACCTGCATCCATCGGCTCCCCGCGGCTTTCACCAGATCGTCGATCCACCGAGTGGGGGGCCGGCCTACGCTGCTATCGTCGTATCGTATTTCCTAATCTGTATAAGCAACGCTCTGGGCGTATCAGTCACTCGCAAGCCAACCAGTAGGTGGAGTTAATTATTGGAGTAAATGCTCATCATAAATTTGCACATAACGCTAGTAATTCTGCGAACGGTAGACCTCGCGAGCACAAAAGTTTTTGCAACAATAATTGTGTTCAGTCTGTGCATAATCATAATAAACAGCCGCAAGATGACCCACACCCTACCCTACCCTATAAAACGCAACTTTGGATGCTTTGGGTTTGCCATAATCACCAGGCTTGGCGGGCGGCTTGCTGATCGCAGAAGATTTTAATGTACGAAGGAGAATGCTGCTGCCCATTCTCTGCATATACTCTTTAGCCTGGTTTTACGGCATCCATGGAGAGTACTTACTACTTCCCGAACTCAGACCTTACAGCCATATATCTCGACAAGCTTTTGACGAATTTTGCTCATTTATAAAATACTTGTTTAGAATCGAGTACCCAAAACTTCTGTCTAATCTTATTAAAATTGGCCGATAGCTGGCGCCGCAGCAAACTCACTCCTTTTTTGGGAGACACCTCAAATCAAAAATCGCCGATGACAAGAAAAGCCCTGAACTCGTAGAACCTGTACAATAATAGTATACCAAGTTTCGTAAAGATTCGTTCAAAAATGTGATCTGTACTCGAGTACGTACATCCGGTTCGACAAAATCAAAAAAGGCAAGCTGTAGCAGAGCTAAACTTTTGCTCGCTTCGTTCGCTCGGTCAGTTATTACTAATTACTATGTTGGAACTTCTTATTTATGAGCAGTTTGGAGTGGCTATTTATTTATGCTGTATATAGGGGTAGATTAGATAGTGAATCAGTAATGAAATCTAGATTTCTATAATATGGCCTAATGAAGGGCTCAAGTTACTAGTTCAATGCTATTGATAGGTATTTTTAATCGTTTTTTTTTTTTTTTATGTGATTGAATGACATGACGAGCTAGTCGTTCACCTGATGTTAAGTGACACGGCCGCCCATAACAGTTGCAGTGTCACCCGGAACTTTAAAACAATAGTTTCGCGCGACACTGCACTGCACACGTCATCCTGAGACATCACCCAGTCTAATAATCAGATTACTAGACTGAGTGATCAGATCATAAAGTCTCATTTGCCCAGTAATTTCACTAGCTACAATGCCCTTCAAACCGGAACACAGTAGCGCTTGCACACTACTGCTTGGCGGCAGAATAACTGGCAAAGCGGTGGTACCTACCTAGACGTACTTTGCAGAAAAGTCCTACCACCTAGTGACCATATCATCACTGATCCATCAGCTATCGGCATGATTTAATAAATTGTAGTTACGAGAAGTAAAACCTAACCAAATGTTGTTGTAGGTATCTGTAGTACCTATGTCACAAAGCACTTCCAATCGTGTCATGAACTCCTGTTCATTTACCGATACTTTATCGAATTTCCGCACTTTCTGCGGTCTAGCTTAAAGTGAGCTTGAATGAATAACGCACACTACAACAATTTTCTAACAGAACATACGTGTCTCCTGAAAATCAGTATCGTTTCATACACACACACATGTATCCCATCGGCTGTGTGAAGAATGAAGAATGCATCCCAATATTCCACACGCACACAAATAAGTAATTCACGGAGCACACACCTGATATTCTGCCTGTGTGGCAATGGGGAGAGCACGGCCGATCGGCGGGCGCTATCGGCAGAGTATTGATTACTTCGGAAGAGTTCCTGCCAGTTCATGATCGCCTGGTACTTTCTGATTGGCTGTCCATTATCGAGAATAGCCGATAAGTTGCCAATACCACAGATATTATAATACCTAGAGTACCAACACACTCACTCGATGGTTGCTGCGGGCGTTATCGCTTTCAGACTTGATTCTTTGAGAACTGTTTCCATGTTTTATTTTAGAGTTCAAATTCTACATTAATAATTATAATTAAGCACTCACATTTAACAATATTTACCATTCTTATTTTTTTTAGGTTTATTATGTTTTAACAAAGAAATACAATTTACCTACTGGCATAAATAAGACACTAAAAAGTTATATGCACATGCCCGGATTGAGAGACCCAGGGCTAGGCCCTTTAACATTTAGCCCACTCCGAAGTCATTTAACATTATCAGTAATGTAATAATCATCGACGTTGGTTCTTGATTCTGCATGATTATTGGCGTATTTATTAGAGCTATTGTCCTGGGCCCGTCAATTACGATTTTGAGCTACCAAAAAGAAGACCTTGCGTGAAAATATTGGACTAAAAAGTTATATGATACGTAGTTGAATTACTGCAACAAAAGACTCCCATTAGTGCAACCATTGAATTAATTAGTTTCACTAGTGGGAATTAGCCCTATTCCCAAAGATAAAAATGAACTCCAATTTACAAAATCACAAAAGAAACAAGTGAAATAATTTTAGTAGATAGGTAACCACGCGCGTTTAAAACCAAAACTACGTCAAATATATAGGTACGTCATACATAATTATAACTTACCTCAGCTCAGACCAAATAAAGCTCTATGTAAATTACATAAAACATTCCGCATCTATTACATAATTTACTTCAATATGACTGAAACCTTCTTGCGTAGTATTATTTCAATTAAAATATACAAATTGGGTAAGTTCCCAACTGTTTTAGAAGGCGGTGGGTAGGTTAACCAATTATTATCATATAGTACGCTATTTATGGTTTATTCTATGAGGGTACGTACCATCTTTTTATTTTTCTCAAAGGTGGACGTACTAAGTGTCAGAAAAAAGGTTGCATTTTACCCAGGGAGAGATAGTGGTACCACAGATTACTAAATTGACTACCGGTACCAAGGAGATTTAACGTTATTTGTCTGTCATTTACCATTATTTAGAAATTGCAGGGTAAATGAGACTTAAGAACTGATCTCACAGTCTAGAAACCTTTTTTAGACTGTGTGATGTCTCAGGATGACGTGCGCAGTGCGCAGTGTCACGCGAAACTTTAATTTCGATTTCCGAGTGACACTACAATCTGTAATGGGCAGCCGTGACGCTTAACACCAGGCGAATGACTAGCTCGTCACGTCATTCGTTTACATAATAAATAAAAAATAAAATTACCGTTAATTTTATAACATTTCCAAATATAACAAAATTGACTTTTGCCGGCGCAGTGGCCATACAGGTTGTATCAGACAGAGAGAGCTCTATTTGTTTCTGCTAAAAAAAAATAAACTTTGTATTAGGAGCAAACACGTAAAATTTTCCACATCAATATCCACTAATAATAACAACACTTAGAGACGTCCATCATTGTATAAAAGCATGGACGAAAATTCATTAAATATAGTTTTTTTTTGGGCCGCCTTAATATATATATATAGGTAGGTATCCAGATTTCCAAGGGAGCTAAAGAATAATTAATTATGGAAAGCACTATTAGAGTTGTAAAGGTTTTGCCCCAAAACATTGATCCTTATTACACCCCTTACCAGCCAACTTGGAAGGCTTACAATTATTTTGTTCCACAATAAATTAATTTAATTGTGTTATGAATCTGTGGACTGATTTAACTTGTTTACAAACACGTGGAGAAACTCTATGGCGACCTTCCCATCGTTTTATAGTCATCTAGTTGCGCCCCGCGGTTTTACCCGAGGATAAAAAGTAGCAACCAACAGCCATTAGCCAACAACAAACAACAAAAATGACAAACAAAAAACAGCAAACAACATACAACAAACAACAGCCAACAGCCCAACCGCGTACGTCCTCGGATAGTACATAAAACAAACACATACACACATACAAACGTTCGCTTTTATAATATTAGTGTGATAGTGTGATGTTTCCATCAGAGCTATGCTTGTTTGCTATCTACAAGTATGTACTACCCATATCATTAAAATAGGTTTTATTATTAAAAACAGGTTAATGCTGTGTTTACGGGGTGGACGACAGTTTATGGTAGGTACTACAAGAGGTCTTTCAGGTAGGCCTGGAAGACCTCTTGGTGAAATGTTGATGCAACCTAGTTAGCAATTCACGCTTATAAGGCCCCCCATACACGTTCAATTTTATTGATCAATCTTTGTGATTGATCAATTATATTAATCGTGTAGGGTTCATCATCATCATTAACAGCCTGAAGACGTCCACTGCTGAACATAGGCCTCCCCCAGAGCACGCCACCTTGAGCGGCTGCTCGCCTCCTGCATCCATCGGCTCCCCGCGGCTTTCACCAGGTCGTCGGTCCACCGAGTGGGGGGCCGGCCTACGCTGCGTCTTCCGGTTCGTGGTCGCCACTCGAGAACCTTTCTTCCCCATCGGTTGTCAATTCTACGAACGATGTGGCCTGCCCATTGCCACTTCAACTTACTAACTCTAAGAGCTATATCGGTCACTTTAGTTCACGTCACGTGTAGGGTTAGTATTGGTGAATGTTTTTCGTAACAGTATGGAGAAAACAATGACGGAAGTGGCCTCATCAGTTTTATTGATCAATAAAATTTAACGTATATGGGGGGCCTAACGGAGCATATTTTAATGCTCTGTCCCTGTCTATTGAAGTCGAAATGTGGAAGAAGAAAGAAGAGAAAAAACTGAGCGTTTTATCAATATAAATATAACTCAGTGTATAAAGTACCTACATAGCTTTAGACTGGGAAGACAGTTTGACGATTACCAAACAGAAAATAAATACAATGTAATTTTATTTGTTAATAATATTTATTGTACTTAAGTAATAGTAGAAATTATTGTGTATCAATATTTTAAATATCTTTGATCAATCACTTTTTATAGGTATGATAATAACAGCTTAAACGTAAAAAATGTCGCGGTAAATTAGATTTTGCTCACAATTACAACTGGGCCTAGATTCTAGTCCTTTCTCCTCCACTTCCGTCCTTTTCATTCATATTAAACAATAGACAAACAAGTAGAATTTGTTAGAATCGGGGCCCTAATAATGTCGTGTCGATTATAAAATACATTACAGAACTTTACTAGTACCGAATGTTTATTTTACGATTGATCCAGGATTCGACAGAGGCCACTCTTGTGTAGATCCCTGGATACACCCCACAGCCCAGGCCGAAGGAGGTCACACCTACCTGGACGTTGCCAAGAGTTAGAGGACCGCCACTGTCCCCCTGAAACAACGACAGATCCCATAAACAATAGATATTCGTTATATGTGTTTTGATGGTATGGATTTTCGAGGATGTGAGCTTTCGATTAATTAGTTTTCCGATGATAATAGCGTTGTGGAAATGGGCTTCACTAAAATAGCTTACGATATCGACTACGAAACCCCATAATACGCCACCGAAGATTTGTTTTAAACAGTTGATAAAAGGTGTTGATCCTGTATACTTTCATGGATTCAGCCACATCCAGTGAGGTTGTGTATCATATCTCAATGGCCACATCTGTCGGCATGGAATCGTACATCTCCATGCTCTATCCTTTTCTAATAAATAAAATAAAAATCGTTTAATTCAGGCAATAGACCCATAAAAAATAAAATAAAATTTCAAATAATAGGACGATTACAAAATACAAAATTCAATAAAAAAAAAATTAAACACAATCAAAATGACACTTACGACGGCGGCTACGCACTGTCGTGCTGCGTCACTTTTTGTTGTCGTTCATGTGCACAGATATCCAATATGTAAATATTGGACTCTGGACATTGTCAGAGACAGCCTCGAGTATTTTGTTACCAGAGCGGCGCAGTCGGCTCCAAAATGAGGCCACACGCGATCTAATAACCGCGAAAAAGTCGGGAACCCCTGCTTCAGCAAACATGTTTGACGCACTACAGCATCTCGGCAGCTTCATAAGGACCCGGTACGTGTCATTGTACTGGACCCTTATCGTGTTAATGGCTTTCCGAGTGAACGTTATCCACAGCTGACACGTATACATGCAAAGGCAGTACGCTTTGAATAGCGTGGTCTACGTCTGCGCTGCAGTTAGCAAATCTGCGTGCAATCATGTTACTTCTGACCGCAAGGGCTCTCCGCTCGCGCTCAATATCAACGCTAATGCTCAGGTCACCTCCCAGAGCGAGAAAGATAGCGCGAGTGCTATCGCATCGCCAAAGCTGACGCGCGATTGCACTCCCGCCTTCTTGCTCTTTGAATGATAAGTAGGTGATACTTTAAATTGTAATTTATTGATCCTACATTATATTTATTTGCGCAAAATTAGTATTCATGTAATCACGTTGAGTAATTAAGCTATTATTGGCAATGGACGCCAGAAAATTTGAATTTGCCGCGCTAGTGTAACGTTCCACCTTAACTTTTTAAATGACAGTAGTTAGTTAATTTTATGAGAAAGGCCGTAAAGCTGTAATTACTTAGGTACTCTGTAATTACCGGTGAAATGAATTTACATTCGATTCATTATGCGACTGACCTGTTAGCTCAGTTAGTAGTAGCTCTGCCTTCTGAACTGTAGGTTGTGGGTTCGATTCCTACCCAGGACAAACATTTGTGTGATGAACATAGGTGTTTGTTCTGTGTCTGGGTGTTATATTGTATTCTATGTATGTATTTACAAACAAAAAAGTATCTAAGTATTCTACCAGTTATCTGGTTTCCGTAGTACAAGCTATGCTTAGTTTGGGGCCAGATGGCACTGTGTGAAATGTCCACACATATTTATTATTATTATTATGTAAGTAGGTACTCATTTAGCTAAATTGTATTGAAAATTATAGTAAAGTTCTTGGGTGTCAATGTCAACGTATGTACTTATTATGTAAGTCCTGTGCCGACAAGAAACTCATCGTGCTTCGAATGTAAGTTTTGCGTGATCCATCCGGAGATTTAGTACATTCATGTATTAGTGTACAATTTATGGGTACAAGCATATGTGTAATAAATACTAATAGTGGGTCAACTCCTTTGTTATACCGCAAAATACCTACGAGACCGTCTCGACGTCTAGTCCCTAAACATAAGCAAGGGTTGTCAGAAAAACATTTTCTTAAATAGTAATTTTTGTTTAGTAATAATCGTCACAGTTACTCGTACAGTGGCGCTTATCACACCACTTTTAAGTTCATAATCCAAGGGTATATTCCCAGTTGCCCCCACATGGATCGCCCCCGGGACAAGTTATACGTAGTATCATCATCATCGGCCTAAAGACGCCCACTGCTGAACATAGGACTCCTCCACAGAGCGCCACTTTGAGCGGCTACTCGTCTGTACCTATCGGCTCCAAGCAGTTTTCACCAGATTCTACGAGCGATGTGGGTTGCCATTTTAACTTGCCATTTCAACTTGCTAATTTTAAGAGCTATATCGGTCACTTCTCCTGTATATCTCCTCCTTACGGATCTCATCTCGCAGAGAAACACCGAGCATAGCTCTCTCCTTAGTTCGCTGCGCGTCTTTGAGCTTAGGTATTAATGAGGCTAATAGTAAGAGACCATGTCTCGGTTCCATAAGTCATCACTGGCAACACACATTGATTGAAAACCTTCGTTACATAGTTATTCGTATTTTGGACGAAAAGATAGGTCGAAGTATTCTTCTTCTATTCACGTAGTACGTTCAATATACGTATAATAGAAGAATTCTTGATTTACAGATTCAGTATTATACTAACAAACAGTTTTTATGCGGCTAAAATCGATACATAAGTACATACACATTATCTTGAAGTAGGATCTAAGTAGGTAAGAGGTAGGTACTTCTTAGTAAACATTCAATTTTATCAAATTATATGCAAACAATGTAGTTCCATAGTATATTCTATACTAACGGATCTCAAGAGTAGCTTGAACACAATCCATATTGCAACTTGTTCTGTGTAAGCGACATGCCTGAACGGGCGTACCGACCGCAAGCGAAGCCGGTCGGTACTACCGCAGACGTCGCGGGCAGGGGGGGACCTCCGCTCTCCTTCATACCGCACCCCATCGTTGCCGTCTAGCCGCCGAGTTGACTCACTTTTAGTATTTATTACACATATGGTACAAGTTAGCAGAACTGTATGTTAAGCACTTCAAGGTCTTAAAGCCTCGCCATAAGAATACTGCAGACCGCTAGCCAGCTCCAGTTCTCACCTGACAAGAGTCATGGCCCCGATATCCTGCGCAAATCATTCGCGAAGTGATGACTTGGCGCATCTTCGCGTACTTATTTCGACAGATACGCTTCCCCACCAGAGGTATCCGCGTTTGGAGAAGATTGGGAGAAACGGACATGACCTGAAAATATAAAAAAAAGATCACAACTTTTTTATATTACGAGTCCAGCGTTTGATTGACCACGATCTCAGCAGGTGGGAAGCCACGATGTGGTCGAAGGTGTAGCACGCCTGTCTAATAAATACCCATTCACTCTTGACTTGAACAGCCCTGGGCTGTATTTTTTTGGGAAAAGCAGCTCTTTTTATAAAAGTAGAGTCGAAACGGGTTCTACTTGACAACAACTACTTGAAACATGAAGCAGACCAATCCTATTCTTTGTAAGAGCTCTTTAACGTACTACCTACGTCATTAACATCAAGGGTAACAGACCAGAGACTACATCTCAATATGACTAGACAGGTAAGACTTGATCGCTTTAAGACCAAATCTCGATATGACTTTATCGCGTTAGGGTTACATTGCTTTTGGACTAGATCATCAAAAGACCGTCGCCCGTAGCCTCGTATTATGTAAAAGTTACAACAGCAGCAGCAAAGCGACAGGAAACACTTAGCAATCGGGCACAAAATGTCACTGGAAATCGTAAGTCACCCGCCTGTCGCATGCTTGTCGCTGAATGCACTTTGGCCTTTGTTGGATCATGCGTGCTTGGTCACCTATACTTACTTAGCAGGGCGCGGAGGACTCCAAGTAAATAGTCTTTATAGGCACATACTTTCGTTTATTACTCGGTAAAACATATATCGTATATAAGCACGTAAAGTCGCGGGGTAGAAAGACGACTGAGGAGGGCAGGAGCGGTGCGGCTAACGTATGCGGTTTTTGCAGCGCTGCGCTTGCAGTCTGCGCCCCCACAGACTTTGATACTAGCGCCACTAGCAGCAGAACAGCAATAGATGGAAACCAAATAATGCACTTTTTAGTTCATCGATTGTCCGACAGACGGTGATCTAGCGCTCGATCGCTTTCTGAGAGCAGGGGCCGTACTGTGAACTCTTAGCGCGATTCAAAACAGACCCTATACTGGATCACTTTTCAAAATCCTCATACGAAAAAAACAAAGCGATCCAATATAGTAGGCTCTGTTTTGAATCGGTACGCCCCCAGAACCCTAAAGTCATGTAGGTAGTCGTTTGTTTTCTAAAGTACAGTTACATCGAAAATCATGCAGAGAGCTGTACTTTAAAAACGATACAATACTCACACCATTGGATCCCCATCCAGTTACTTTTAGTATGGTCATTTTGTTCAGCTTCGTTGTTCTAGGAGCAAGGTATACCTTGCCAACCTTTGGGCCAAAAGTCAAGGGTTTCTTTAGCTTTATCAAACAGACGTCATAATCATGAGTTTTGTTATTGTATCTTTCGTGTATATATGTTTTCTCGATGTCATAAAGTTGTCCGTCGCCATCGATGTGATCAGTTCCGACGCGAACTTTTAATTCGCGATTTCTGGAAATGGTTTCGAAGTTTTAAATTAGTTAAATACCTACATAAAGTGATTATGTGTAATCTTTTTTTGCCAAACTGTGGGAGTTGACAGTAACTAACTTGAGTTTGAGAGTGTACGCTTCCATGGAAGTACTGGGAGAAACAAATTCCTGTAGTCCCATGATGTCATGGAACAACCGAATGGAACTGCTGAGCCCAGGCGATTAGATCATCTTAACCTGAAAGGCAGCTTGTTAAACATAGGCCTTCCCTCATCCCCTGAACTACTGGGACTTTGGAAAAGACTGAATCAACCAAGATTATGTCTTCAGTTCGTTATGGTATGTTGGTATAATCACGGGGCAACATTTCAAATGTTTCACCCCCAGTTTTTGAGTCTTATTAGAAACTAAGTGACGTGCATGGGGTGCGTGCATACGTGTTTTGCATGGGGTAGTTAGTTTTACGCGTTAACTCTGTTCAAGGGAAGATGGAAGGGAAAAAGGTGATAAGGACAAATGGAACGGTGATGGAAGGCACGTCCATTTCTCCCTTCTGGTTGATGTCAAAAAAATAGTGCTTTTTGTAGATTTTGTGATCACTCCGCCTTAACGATGACGTGCATGTGACGTGTCAGCGTAAGCGGTTATTTTCTCTATGGTGACGTGCTAATAGTTCTTTCAGTAAATATATTATAGCAACCAGCGCAGTCAGCGGTCATGCAACCATAGCTCAGTTGACAGAACGTCTAATCCGGTGAGTCAGATGGCGTGGGTTTAAATCCTGCTGGTTTCTAAAATTAACACCACACACTTTTCGGACTATAATATCTTTATACCTATAAATACCTCAAGCAAAGTTTACACTCTAAAATCAATTCTATGATAGTTCTTTCAGTCATTAAAAACGAGTAACTCACTTTTTAATACAATGGGCTGCAGTTAGAATGAACCATTCGTGGATGATGGAGCCCCCACACCAGTGGGATCTGCCGTTTAGCCGCAGAGAGACCATGTACGGAACCGTCTCAATGGGAACATTATGGCCCCCTATGATGGTAACATTTGCATGTCTCTCAACTAAAAAAAGATTACTCATCACTCAACTCACCGTTCTTTTTTGTGACAGATGAACTATTTGTTTTAAACTCCGATTCGTTCCGTAATGAAATCTCAATAATTGTCATGAAATTTTTTGAACGATATTTCAATTTTAATATATCCTATTTTAAGCGCTGGTTATTTCTAAGCACATTAGCGAAAACCGCATGAAAATCCATTCAGTATTTTAGGAGTTCAGTCATAACAAACAAACAAACAAACAAACAAACAGACAAAGTGTATAAAAAGTGGCTTAACGTGATCAGCGGCTAATTATAAGCCAACCTGTGTGATTATTTTTTTGATATCTTGCAATTACAGACTTTGTTATCTCTACAGTTTTATTATATGTATAGATAGATAGAAGATAGAATAGATATAGATCGTTAAAAGTTAATTGAAAAGTAACAGACACGTACTTTTTATTTTGTTTTCATGCAATATGACAGAATTCGCCCTATTTACGTAGTCTTTGTGCAATATTTACTTTAGTACATTTTTTTTATAATTCTTCATTATAGCATCCTTTTAAACTAGGTACATACTCCTGACGCTGGTCACGTCTGGACCAAAATGTATGAAATCTAACGCATCGATTTGGTATTGACACTAACTAATTGAATAATTTACTTAAGGTGGAACGTTTCATTAGCGCGGCAAATTCAAATTTTCTTGCGTTCTTTTGCCAATAATAGCTTAATTACTCAACGTGATTACATGAAAACTAATTTTGCGGAAATACATAGAATGTATCAACAAATTACGATTAAAGGTATCTTCTAGATATCATTGGTTTAGCGACAAATGGCAATAATGGCAATTTTCTTCTTAGTTTTTCAGTCTATTGCCATTTGTCGCTAAACCAATGATAAGCAGGTGATACTTTTAATTGTAATTTATAGATACATTCTATTTATTTGCGCAAAATTAGTTTTCATGTAATAACGTTGATTAATTAAGCTATTATTGGCAAAAGAACGCAAGACAATTTGAATTTGCCGCGCTAGTGTAACGTTTCATCTTAATCAACTGCTACAGTGCAAAATTAAATTAAGAACTGTTTTAAATAATAACATACAATGCAAAAAAAACTTTTAAAAGTATCAAAATCAATCGTGCCAACTACGTTAGACGCTGTGGCAATCCTCATAATTTTCTATGTAAAATATTTTCATTTGCACTCTTTACTCTTTAATAATCATCAATACATGATGTAGGTACTATCATGTACTCAATTTATGCTAATTCAATTGCATCCTGTATAAACTGATTTTGGAAACAAAGGTTAGAAAAAAAAATCACTTTGAGTTCATAGAACATTTTTTTGAGTTTGAGTTTTACATAATTAGGAAAAATATGATAAATCACTATTTTCGACTTCAATGGAACCACTGCATTTGAGACAGTGAGGAGGTATGTATTATATAAATATGCGGAAAAAAAAACAACATACCATCAGGACGTGCTGACACTGCAACTAAAAGAATTGCAACAAAACCAAACTTCAAAAACCCCATAGCGACCGCTGTCGATTGCAGAATAAAATTTAATGACACAAAAAAACAACTAACACTTTATATAATAATCAGTGATCATTAATGAGATAACGTTCATCAAATATTTGACTGATTTAATTAATGGATTAAAAATAATAATGGGTTTTTTTATAAATAGATATGTCCCGCAGGGTTTTACCCTTCGTGAACAATGACCACACTATGTTATATTATAATAGATAAAAGTAGAATAAATTTTATTCCAGGTATAACTTTCCGAGAACAACCGAGTTGCACGAATACAGCCCTTATACCACCAATTTTATGAAGGAATACGACTTATTCCTTGGATACAATCAAAATGGCGTCTTTTTGTGTCATTTCATTTGTCAATCAGCTAGCTGTATCCGAGAGTATCAAATAGCCTTATACTTGGAATAAACCTTATTCTACTTTGGTAAAATCGGGCCTTAGTGGGATAGGTTAACGATTGGGTTATTATATAATATACCTACTTACTGCGATTAGTTTTCTCTTCACTCTTTTGTTTTTTTTTCTCTTTTCTCTTCATTTCTTTTCTAAGCAGTATTAATCTAAGTACCAACTAAGCTATTACTTTAGACTGGGGAGACAGTTTGGTTACTAACAGAAAACACAACATATTTTTATTTATTAGTAATGTTTAATTAATACACAACAAAAAGTAATAACTACCTTCATTACTAATACAGAATTATAGAGCAAGAACTTTTATAAACATTTTAAATCTAGTGTTAGATATTTTTGTGTTAATCGAATAACATTAACTCTTGCACTCTAGCTTTGGTACACATCAAAGATTTATAAAGCCCGTTGATAGCTCGTGAACGTAATTTCTCTTACAAACACGACTCACCTGCGCGGGCAGGGGGCGCGGTAACAAAACGAGACAAAGTCATACGAAATCAGAAAGAACAGAGCAGGATGGAACAAAAGACATCAACGGCTTCCCGTGATTAGTTAGAAATTCATAGCATTTATTAGAAATTAGTGGTTGAAATACACCACTAATTTTCGTATGAGGGGAAGTTGTATCATTGGTCAACTGGACTTATAGACAATGGTACACATAGATCAAGCTTAAAAAGAATACGTATGTTAGTAACACAGCCTTAAACGTAAAAACAGACTTTAATAAGTATGAATACAAAATGTAACAGAAATTAAAATTGAACATTGAAATTGAACATCTGTGAGATCATGCCTGATTCTATAGAATTAATTACATGGGATACAACTGTTTGTTTATCTGAAATAACTACACGTAAACATAGGCCCACTGGCGCGTTCTATCAAAAACCACAAACCTGTAGGTACCGATCTGTGTCAAAAGTGGTTTGTGGCGAATTTTTTTCCAAAAGTTGAGATAAAGCAATGCATTCACGATTTGTAAAGTAGACTTGGGGAGTGTTTGGGGGCATTAGTCGATTCTATTGTACAAAATCATAAACTTACTTTTACAGCTCAGTTCCAAAAATATTTGTTTTCTTCATTATTTCGATCTGTATGGAAGTGATGGTAACATAATTTAAAACTGGAAAAATTAGATTTTGCACAGCAGAATTACCACTGGGGCCCAGATTCTAGCCCTTTATACTCTTTCTCTTCCGCCCTTTTTATTCTTAATACAAAATTGACATTACCGATAAAGACTACAGACAAGTAGAATTGATTAAAATTGGGGCCCTGATGATTTTAATGATTAAAAAATGCATCACAGAACTTAACTGATATTAAATATTCATTTTACTATGGATCCAGGATACCATATAGGCGACTCTTGTGTAGACCCCTGGATACACCCCGCAGCCCAGGCCGTAGGATGTCACACCTACCTGGACGTTGCCAAGAGTTAGAGGACCGCCACTGTCCCCCTGAAACAACGACAGATCCTTGATAAACAGAACTTCGTCCTTAGAATAGGCACCTATAGAACCCCTACATTCACGAAATGTAAGCCGTTTAATTAGTGCCATAGCTATATGGCAAAGTACGACGTTCGTGTGGTCAGTTCTCTGTGTGGAGAACTCCCAGAATTATTTAGTGAATTCGTGGCACAACACATCAGAGAAGCAGTATAATAGTTCTGATGTGACATGCCACTGGTAAGCTTTCTTCTTAAATCGTCTTAAAATACCATAAAAGTGGCGTGTGTTTTGAGAAGGCGACTGTGGAACTCGTGCTAATATACTGCACAGCCACAGAGGAAGCCAGACACACATCAGGAATGTTAACACGAGAAGACGCTCAACATTCTGCCCAAGAAATCTCGAATGCCTCATCATCGTCACTCCATCACCCAACATCAGTGCCACTGGAGCAGCTGTGCCAGCAACCTAGAGCCACACTCCGCTATTTTAAGGAGTTGGGCTGGCTCGGGTAGATGCTGGCAGGGGGAAATGCACAATACACCCCGAGCGGGATGTCAGTGCAGGACTTATCACCCCCACGTTAAATTAGAATTAGAATTAGACTTACCTTCTATAGGTAGGTACTTATTCTAAGACTTCGTCATAATACGCCACCAAAGGGTTTGATTTGAACTATTGCAGAAGTTGATAGACGTAGATACCTAGCGTACCTACAGGTATTGCTGTCCGTTTTACCACGGCTGTGTGTAGGTATAACGTCACGAGTGTTTAATTATACCTACGATTTTAGGGTGGTCTTAGATGTAAGTGCACCAAAATGGTATAAAACGTGACTATGTGAGTCTTAAGAATATTTCTAAACACCACTTAAAGTTATATGACAGTAGTTAAAATTACGCACTGTACTGCGCAGAACTGAATGGGCATTAGTTAATTTTATCACTATAACAAGACTATAAGGTACAGTACTGAACACTGCTAAGGCTGTAGTTAAACATGCTATACGGTAAACTGAGATTCCACGCAATTCATTATGTATTTCGCTGAATTGTACCGAAAATTCTAATAGCGTTACCTGCTGGGTATCAAGTTCTCAGTGTCTATGTTTAATATTTGTCATCATCCTCTTTGCTTTTTTTCCTATTTGTTATTGGGGTCCGCTCCCAGTCCCTTAGCGGCGAGCTACCAGAATTACATGAGTGACTGCCATCTGACCTCGCAACCCATACGGAATCAGTAACAGGAATGGTGAGACCAGGCGTCAGATTCTATCAAGCGTCTGATTACTCGTAACGATGTTCTTATGACAACCGGGACCGACGGCTTAACGTGCTCTCCGAGTCACGGAGCGATGGCATCGAAAACTGCACATAACTTACTAGATAAGTCATTGGTGCAGGGCCGAGGATGGAACCCAGTGCCGTTATTGCGAAGCGCACATGTTGCTCGGCCTCCATCGGTCTCTCTATGTATCATACCTCAATGGTCCTGCATGATCTATCCAAAGATTTAATACGTGTACAAATTAAGAAGCCAACTGTATATTTGATTGAAGAACTTCGTGGTCGAATAACCTCGCGCTAGGAGTTTTGGCGGGAACTCGAAAAAGTTCACGTCGTTTCATTGTATTATTTTTCTAAACTTGTGCTTTTTCCAGTGTTAATGGTTAAAATTGGTGGTGTTTTACGCATTAAGTGCTGAATTACGAGCATGAGTGTGGGCAAGTGATATAATGTAGTGAAACGTGGTTTTTCGTGTTGCTTCCAAAATTCCATAGAAGCTTCTAGTAAAGTCGCCACCACTTTACTAGGGTATGACTTAGACTGGACTATGATTACCTGACTTAGACTGGACTGTGACTAAGACTTGAAGACTTGACTTTACACGTGAAATATTCCATAACTCGATGAATAATTACAATACTTGACACTGGCTAAATACACTATGTGTGGAGCCAAAATATAAGAATAAAAAAAAAAAAAAAAAAAAAAAAAAAAAAAAAAAAAACCTCGCGCTATGAATACTGCAAGCCACTAGCCAGCACCAGTTCTCACCTGACAAGAGTCATGGCCCAGATTCCCAGCGCAAATCATTCTCGAGGTGACGACACGATGTGCCAACGCGTACTTTGTCTGACAGATACGCTTCCACACCAGAGGTACCTGCGTTTGGAGAAGATTGGGAGAAACGGATATGGCCTGAAAATACAATAATAAAGGTCACAATGATAAGTAGTGTACCCAACATGCTGATAGCATTGCCTCATTAAATTGTAATTTTTAAACGTTTTCTACCAGCATGTTGGGTGGGTACCTACGCTACCAACCGGTAGTTGGCTACAGCATTTGGACTGCATATAAGTCATAGAAACGGTTTGTAAATGTGTTATTTCGACCATAAAAACGAGACGCTTAGCTGAATTAGCTCCTGGTGGCTCTATAACGAAAAGGTGGTGGAGGAATGATGTAATGCAGTTCTTGTTCACCTCTTATACAATACAATACAATACAAAATTCTTTATTGTACACCAGACATGAAAACAGATACATATAAATACAGAAAGTTACATACATAGAGCTAAAGTACAATGGGCGGACTTATCGCTAAAAGCGATCTCTTCCAGTCAACCTTTGGATGAATAAAAATTATTGGAGAGATAGAGGTCGGTGGTGTAAACAAATTATGTAAATTGAGTTAAATAAAAATTAATAAAACATTACTAATAATTATTATAATACATATACAACATAATAAATAAATATTTAATAAAATATAACTACATATATACTAGCTAATATAATAAATAAATATATATAAATTATACATCCTTACATAACAATATAATTCACATGGTTGAAACTAATAATAGCATTACAATTGCGAAAGATAAAAACTTTTTTCTCTTATAGTGTATCTGTAGAATACCGATGGTTTTTAACGATATTTTCCTTCACCATTATTGTAGGTAAGTGCTAATCTACACCATCTACACCTCTACACCTCTATTATAACCCGGAAAGATTTGTATTTTCGTTTGTATATTTGTAATGAATAAACTCAAAAACTACTGTGCCGATTTCAAAAATTCTTTCACCATTGGAAAGCTACATTCACTCTGAGTAACATAGGCTACACCACTACACGTGTGAAGCCGGGGCGAGCCGCTAGTTTCAAATATAACAAGGCAGAGCGGTATTTGAACCAGGAGCGTCGGTTCGAAAATCACACGAGCTACAGCTACCACTGAAACTCCTTCTATCTCACTCCTAATGGAGTTTAACTGCCGTGCAACAGCATTTTTGACTATTTAGAAGATGAAGACCAATCATTATCTTGAATAGGGGTTCATACTACTATGCCATCATACTTTGTGGGTTACTAGGTGGTAGGACTTTTCTGCAAAGTTCGTCTAGGTAGGTACCACCGCTTTGCCAGTTATTCTGCCGCCAAGCAGTAGTGTGCAAGCACTACTGTGTTCCGGTTTGAAGGGCATTGTAGCTAATGAAATTTTTGGGCAAATGAGACTTTACGAACTGATCTCACAGTCTAGAAAACTTTTTAGGCTGTGAGATGTCTCAGGATGGCGTGGAATATCACGCAAAACTTTAATTAAGAGTTCCAGGTGACACTGCAATCTGTTATGGGTGGCCGTGTCGCTTAACTAAGTGGTAGGACTTTTCTGCAAAGTTCGTCTAGGTAGGTACCACCGCTTTGCCAGTTATTCTGCCGCCAAGCAGTAGTGTGCAAGCACTACTGTGTTCCGGTTTGAAGGGTATTGTAGCTAGTGAAATTACTGGGCAAATGAGACTTTATGATCTGATCACTCAGTCTAGTAATCTGATTATTAGACTGGGTGATGTCTCAGGATGACGTGCGCAGAACTATTGTTTTAAAGTTCCGGGTGACACTGCAACTGTTATGGGCGGCCGTGTCACTTAACATCAGGTGAACGACTAGCTCGTCACGTCATTCAATCACGTAAAAAAAAAAAAAAACACCAGGCGAACGACTAGCTCATCACGTCATTCGTCGTTAAATAAAAAAAAGAACTACCTAGTGTCCGTGAAAATTGTCTTTAAGCTCTACTTTAAAAACAATATAAACTTACCCCAGTGGATCCCCACCCCGTTACGTTCAGGGTAGTGCTCCTTTTCAGCTTCAAAGTAGAAGGAGCAAGGTCTACCTTGCCAACCTTTGGGCCAAAAGTCAAGGGTTTCTTTAGCTTTATCAAACTTATATCGTAGTCTTGAGTTTTGTTATTGTAGCTTTCGTGTATATGTATTTTTTCGATATCAAAGAGTTCTCCGTCACCACTGATATGATCAGTTCCGACGAGAACTTTGAATTCTCGATCTCTGGAAATGTTTTTGAAGTTTTAGACAAGTTATTTTTTTGCCAAACAGAGTGAGATAACAGTAACTAAATTAAGTGTACTTACCTACCTATCTAATGAACTATGTAATCAATATGATAATTTTGTTAAACATTTGTAATGTTATTCATGATAATAGGTATAGTTTATCCAGATTTTGCGTAAGTAAATTCAGTTATTTAATATATTCAAAAATGTCGCAATGCGCGAGCGAGGTGGTGGATCTGCGTATACAGCAGCCTTAATTCTAGAATACAATAGAATGGAATAAGAACATAGAATAATATTTTATTGTCAAACTGAGTACCTAAACAAACATGATACAGACCGCAGTTAATTGTTTCAGTTTTTGATGGAATAAATAACTCACTTTTTAATACAATGTGCTGCAGTTAGAATGAACCGTTCGTGGATGATGGAGCCCCCGCACCAGTGGTGTGTGCCGTTTAGCCGCAGAGAGACCATGTATGGAACCATCTCAATGCGAATATGATGGCCCCCTATGATGGTAACATTTGCGTGTCTCTCAACTGAAAAAGATCACTCATCAGCTCATCACTCAACTCATCATTCATTTTTGTGGTGGATGAATTGAAGCTATGTAGGTAGATGGTACCATGGTACCTATACCTTGTCCATTTTATTAATGGTTTTTTGTCAGCTCGACGACTGGTTAGGGATGTTCTAAAGATTCTCGAATGTGATACCATTCCGATTGTACTGTTATTATTAATCGAATTAGGTACGTAGGTAAACGGAATAATCGATAACTTATTTTAATCAACTGCTACAGTACACAATGAAATTAATATAATTAAGTACTGCTTTTAATTATTACATACAAGGTAAAAACACTTTTAAAAGTATCAAAATAATTCGTGCCAACTGCGTTAAGCGCCGCGGCAATATTCATAATTTTCAATAAAATTATATTTTTTTGCATTCTTTACCCCTTAATAATCTATACATATAATAAAACTGTAGAGATAAAAAAGTCTGTAATTGCAAGATATCAAGAAAAAAATTACACAGGTTGGCTTAAAATTAGCCGCTGATCACGTTAAGCCACTTTTTAAATACTTTGTCTGTTTGTTTGTTTGTTTGTTTGTTTGTTTGTTTGTTATGACTGAACTCCTAAAATACTGAATGGATTTTCATGCGGTTTTCACTGATATGCTTAGAAATAACCGGCGCTTAACATAGGATATATTAAAATTGATATATCGTTAAAAAAAATTGATGTTTCAATTATTGAGATTTCATTACGAAACGAATCGGAGTTTTAAACAACATGGCCGACTCATGTTTTTTTTGCTACTAACGGTAAGTTGTAAGCACAGATTAGAGAAAAAAAACAATCTGTGGTTGTAAGTTACCACATATTGTCACAGATTAGAAAAAAAACAATCGACTACACTCTGTGCCACAATGACCAAAGAGTAATATTAGTACCAACCGCTACTCTAAGAGAATCAAAACAATTTATAGGTTTTCTATTTATATTTTTACAGGTTGTTTAGCATTTTAGAAGTTAAATAGATACATATACCAACAAATATTAAATAGTGTGAAAGAAGATGTTTTTTTTTATTTTGGCTTTAGACGACATTTGTATTTGCCAATGATACGAAATATTTTATGAAAAATGTTTTAAAAGGGTACTTAGATGTAGGTAAGTATAATTATACATTAGGGTAAGATCCTCGAATTAGCAACAAGGCCGTGTAATGTTCGGTTGGAGCTCTTTGAAGAAAATCTGACGATGGTGGTTGTGAATTTTGATTTTTTTACCAAAACCTGTGTATTTTTGAATTTCAATGTTTAATAAGGGTGGATTATTATTCCTTAAGTGTTCGTAAACGTGCACGAGTGTTGGCAAATGATTCCACGTTTTTATAACCATCCATTTTCGTTTTCTCTTCAACGGCTTTTTAGAGTAAAATAAGAGTAACAGCTTCAGTAAAATATCCACCATTTTACTGATGGCATTTTGACTGACAAAATAGGACTTTGACATGACATAACCGTACAAATTTTTACTCACTTGACATTGGCAGAATGAGGAATTTTATTTAAAAAAAAAGAAATGGTGTTTTATGTATGACCCAATAGATGGCGCCAGTTGTGGTTTTACCAAAATCTGCCACTGTCACCGTTTCCAGCATAGACCACAGGTTATAGGAAATGTGTCACGATACTGACTGACAACTCTAAACTGTTTCGTTTATTCTATTTTCGCTGCGCGATAGCTCGGCTTAATTTTGGATCATAATATTAACGTTTATCTGTCTCGCAGTTCTGCTGTACTTCAATTTACTTAAGAAGAATGCACCACAGACTACTTAGAAGATACTACAGACAATGTACTCGTGGTCCACTCAACTGAATTTGACATTTCTTTGTAGGTAGTCTAAGCATTTTCTTATGTTTGAACTACTCTATGGTTTGAAAGGTTTAAACTATGTACTTACAGCGCCTTCTAGAAAAGAAGCGTAACCAGCGTTTTTTTTTTAAATAAAAAGCCTTATTATTGCTTAAAAGCGATAGAAAGCCATTAACGAAGAAGTGGTAGGTCTGTGACACATGGTTAGTGGCAAAATTGTGCCGTATTTGGCAGAAACAGTAGTCAATATAAAAAAAACCGTTCGGTTTTGATTTCTTCTTCTTCTTTCACGTAGGTAAATGAGTTTTCATAGTTAAAATATTTTAGGTCTGTGGGCTTTTCAATGAACTAAACAAACTGAGCGGTTATATTCTCTTTAGGACAAACCACAGGTTAGAGCAATAAATTATGTAAGACAAACAGACGGACAAGAAAGTGATTTTACATATAAGGGTTCCTTTATTTTAAAACTGTTACGGAACCCTAAAAATGAAACATTCTTTGCAAAAGCGAATCTGATTAGAGCTTTGTACACATGTTATTTTCTCACTCCCACCACTATGTTGAAAGTGCAGTGGGAATGAAACAACCTGAAAAATAGCGAACTTAATATTATGTCGACTCTTTTTACAGTGGCGTACGTAAATACTTGTGATTTCTAATTAGTATTAACAAAATTAATTATGTACGCATCATATAGGTAAATGCAATAAATACTCCAGCTGTAAAGTATGTATTTTATAAACTTATTATTGACACTGGCTAAATACTCAATTCGAATCGACCCAAACTTCAGAAAGTAAAAAAAAAATATGTGGTGAATGTGATGTATACCTATTTCGTATCATAGTGTACCTCCTTAGGTTAAGCTGTATAGTCTATCTTTATACTTGACAATAGATGTCAAGTCATGTGGAATAAACCCTTGATTCTATAAACAGGGCTTTTGATTTACTACAATTTATTCCACATGTAGACTAATAAAATAAAGCTGAAAAACCATGGAAAAGTATCTCCGCCCAGATCGATTTGATGGAGACCCTACATTGGGGCAGGAACAAGAACTTTCCTCGCAGTGGAGACATTGGAGAAAAACTTTTGAAAATTTTCTCGGTTCTGTTGACAAATTGTCAGATGAAAAAAAGCTGCAGGTTCTGGTAAATTATGTATCTCCGAGAATATTTAAATACATTGAACGCTGCGAGAAATACGTTGAAGCTATTGAAACATTAGATTCATTGTTTATAAAGCCAAAAAGCGAAATCTTCGCAAGATATAAGTTATCTTCACGGAAACAACAAGTAAGTGAAAGCATTGACCAATATATCCAAGCCTTGCATCTCCTGAGCAAAGACTGCCAATTTAGGGATACGAAGGCAGCAGAGAACGAAAAAGACTTTATTCGAGATGCATTTATCGCTGGTATAACATCTTCAAACATCCGGCAAAGACTCTTAGAAAATAAAACCTTAAGCCTAGATGAAGCATACGATCAAGCAAGAGCTTTAGAGTCAGCCAAGATCCAGACCGAAGGTTACGGATCACAGATATCAGACATACCCTTTGCTGCTGCAAGTAGTACTAATCGAAATGCTATTTCTACTCAGAACGACTGCTATTTCTGCGGAAAATCACGTCATCCTCGCCGTTTTTGCCCTGCTGTCAATGCGACTTGCCTTAAATGTGGCAAAAGCGGCCATTTTGCTAAAGTCTGTAAAAGTGAACCTAGGAACACATCATCATCATCAACCACTCAAAAAGCGAATGATACAACTTCGTGTATACAACTAGCGACAACAGGCCTTCAGAAATGCACGATTCCTATTTTTGTGAATGGAATACCTGTAAAAGCACTGATAGACACTGGCAGCACAGCTAGTTTTATTGATAAAGAAGTTATTAGACAGTATGGTTTACAAACAAAACCATGGCATCAAGATGTTGCGATGGCGACTTCGGCCTTAAAAACAGAAATAAAGGAAGTCTACTTTGCAACAGTGAGAATTAACGACCATGATATAATTAATGTTCCACTGAGGGTAATAGAAGAATTGTGCACTCAAGTCATCTTGGGTCACGATATTCTAGAACAGCATTCTGAAATGACAATAGAATTCGGAGGATCTCAACCGCAACTCAGACTCTGTGCATTAGGTCAGGCCAACATACAACCAGTAAATTTATTTTCAAATTTATCCGCTGAATGTAGACCCATTGCAATTAAGTCACGCAGACACACACCAGATGATCAAACATTTATCGAAAATGAAATTAAGAAATTGCTTTCGGATGGAATAATACAAGAAAGTACGTCGCCATGGCGTGCTCAAGTACTTGTCACGTCTGGCACCAACCACAAGAAACGGATGTGCATTGATTACTCGAGAACTATCAACAAATTTACTTACCTAGATGCCTATCCTCTGCCAAACATTGAAGAGTTGATTTCGAAGGTATCCAAGTTCAGAGTATTTAGTAAAATTGATCTGAAATCTGCTTACCATCAAATACCGATACTTTCAATGAATAAACCCATGACAGCATTTGAAGCAGCAGGAAATTTATACGAATTTTGTCGTATCCCTTTCGGGGTAACCAATGGAGTTGCTTGTTTTCAAAGGACTATTGACTCAATCTTACGAGGGTCGAATCTTGAAGGCATATATTCGTATTTAGATGACATTACTGTTTGCGGACTAGACCAGAACGACCATGATCAGAAATTGGAAAAATTCATGGAGGTAGCCAAAGAATATAATCTTACCATAAACAAAGAAAAAAGTGAATTTTCAGTAAAGAATTTGAACATACTAGGTTATAATATTCACGATGGAGAGGTGAAACCAGACAAAGACCGATTAGCGCCTCTTTTAGAAATGCCGGTACCCCAAGATTCAGCTTCACTCAGACGCACCATTGGTCTTTTCGCACATTATTCGAAATGGGTACCTGACTTTTCAAATAAGCTGCGGCCACTTATCGATGTAGAAGAGTATCCACTAAATGATAACCAGATAGCTGCATTCCAAAGTATTAAACAAGTAATATCAAAAGCTTCACTTTCTTCAATTGACCCTAAAGAACCATTCACAGTTGAAACAGACGCATCACAACACTCTATAGCAGCATCTTTAACACAAAATGGTAGACCTATTGCATTTTTCTCACGGACTCTCAATGAAAGCGAAAGAAAGTATCCATCAATTGAAAAAGAAGCGTGTGCTATCATCGAGAGCATTAAAAAATGGAGGCACTTCTTACTTGGACGCCAATTTTATCTGATAACGGATCAAAAATCTGTAGCGTTCATGATGAAAGGACATGCTAGCAGAATAAAAAATGAAAAAATTCAAAGATGGCGAATGGAACTTGCTAACTATACATTTGACATTAAATATAGGAGTGGGAAGGAAAATATTGTGGCGGATGCTTTGTCGCGAACTCAAGCAACATGTGCGAGTATGAATGGTAATAATTTGATGACACTACATGAATCTTTATGTCATCCCGGAATTACACGACTTATACATTGGGTAAGATGCAAGAATCTCCCATATTCTAATGAAGAGGTAAAGCGTACGGTGATGTCTTGCAGAGTATGTGCGGAGGAAAAGCCGAGATTTAACAGAAACATATCTGGTAATCTAATAAAAGCAACGAACCCTTTCGAGCGGATGTCCTTGGATTTCAAAGGGCCTATACCTTCTTCCACCGCAAACAAATTTATATTAACCATCATCGACGAGTACTCCAGATTCCCATTTGCATACCCATGTAAAGATACCAGTTCGGACAGTATTATCAAAAGTTTAACGGATCTATTCTCAATGTTCGGCATGCCGTGTATGATACATACAGATCAGGGAGCAGCATTTATGTCTAGAGAGCTAAAAGATTTCTTGAATTCAAAGGGAATTGCGACCAGTCGTTCTGCTCCATATAATCCGCAATGTAACGGCCAAGTAGAGCGCTTGAATGGTACATTATGGCAAACGATACGTCTTGCTTTGAAAACTAAGAATATGCCTATAGAGATGTGGGAAAATGTACTAACGCAAGCCCTACATAGTATTCGATCTCTGCTTTGCACTGCAACTAATATGACTCCACACGAACGAATGTTTGTTCACCCAAGACGTTCATCCTCCGGACAATCACTGCCATCCTGGTTCAATGATGACAAAGTCCTAATAAAGAAACACGTCCGTAACAAGTATGATCCACTTGTAGAGGAAGTTGAAATGATTGAACCCTCTCCAATGAGCAGTAGAGTGCGGTTCACAAATGGACGAGAAATTATGGTCTCCAACAGACACTTAGCGCCTAGAGGAGAAGGCGCAGAAGTCTCTGATATTGAAGAATTTTATGATACAGAGGATTCGCCGCTGATGGATTCGCCACGGCCAGATCCTCCTCGGCGATCGGAAAGAAACCGGCATGCGCCGAGTTATCTTCTGGACTATGAAACATAAGAGGGGAAGAATGATGTATACCTATTTCGTATCATAGTGTACCTCCTTAGGTTAAGCTGTATAGTCTATCTTTATACTTGACAATAGATGTCAAGTCATGTGGAATAAACCCTTGATTCTATAAACAGGGCTTTTGATTTACTACAGAATGCACAGAGTAAATTGTTATTTTCTCTAATCTGTGGGTGAATGCAACAAAGATACTCTTTGGTTTTGAAACGAAAAGCGCGCGGATATATGAAAAGCTGACGAAAACAGTGATTGTTTTCTATTTTTCTAAACTGCCTAAATAGTAGATTACCTACCTATTATTTAGGTAGGTATACTTAGTACCTAAACAAAATTCACTGGAACCTCTTATGAAGACTTGAACGTTTTTTATGGTGAAAACACAAGAACATGTTTAAGTGAAAATGACAAGGAAAAGATCGACCGTATCATTGGTATGTAGGTATACCATATTATAGAACTTTTATTAGTTAGATGCCTAGACCTATCGTATAATTAAAAAAACTAACGTCTAAGTATAAGGTAGGTCTAAGTAGGTACATATTTAATTAAATATTGTACCTATGATTTGCAGTTTCTAATCCACTATTTTATTAATGTGTAGGTGATCTGATGACACGTGAAAAGCCATACTTACCTACTACCCAAACAACATTTTTACACGTGTGCTACCTAATCTGCTAATACTTGCTGAGCTCCGAAAAGATTTAGTGGATTTTGTTGTTTGGTATGTAGAAAATGCATGAACTAAGTTATTATTAGACAACCTAAACGTAGAAATAACACAATACAAGCGTGCGAAGCCGCGGGCAAAAGCTAGTCATCAATAAATGATGTACTAACATGCACTCAATTTATGCCAATGAATTAAATTGCACCCTGTATAGGTATCCACAATTTTTTATAGCTAATAAAGGAAACATTATTTATACAATTTATTATTACCATAGGTAGTGGTAAATCATTAAAATTACAATCTAGCCATTACTACGGCCAATAAGTCATCTAAAACCACAGGTAACAAAACAGACGTTCCAGACATGTAATAGAGCCTGGGCCACCTATATGTACTAGACTATCACACTAATATTATAAAGGCGAAAGTTGTGTGTTTGTGTGTATGTTTGTTACTTCTTCACGCGCAAATGGCTGAATGGATTTGGATGAAATTTGGAATATAGATAGAAAGAAAGAAAGAAAGAAAAAATATTTATTTAACACTCACAAAAAACAGATAAGTACAAGTATAATATACACAATTAAGTATGAATAGTAGTTATGAGAAGAATAATAAGAAGTGTAGATATTATATACATAGATAAAGTGGTGTTGAAAAGGGCTTAACTCAGCATTCATGCCGGTGTAATCAACACCTGGCGCTGATTTTCAGTTAAACCCTTTGGTCGACGGGTAAGGTATAGTCGTCAGGTGACCATAATAAAAACAAACACAAAATAAAATGTATAATATATACTTACATATATAATATACACAAGAAACGTATAAAAAATAAATAAATATAATAATAACAATAAAAACACTTGAAAGAGTAAGATAAACTACAAATGGTTATGTGATAAAAAAAAAAGGATAATAATAATACAAATAATGTTGCAGTTGTTGGCAATGAATAATAGAAATAAGCACAGATTATTATATACTTAAACAGAGAACGCAAAAATAAGTAACTAAACTATAAGTATTATATAAAAGACATGTCTATATTGACATCAGCATGCTGTCGCTGCTCGTGTAGAAGATGTTTTTTTAACTTTTGTCTGAATACGCCGATAGTTCGAAGTTCCCTGATCGGTAGTGGCAAATTGTTCCAGCATTTGGACGCCGCGTAACGAAAAGCACCTGTAAAAGTAGCTGTACGATGCCGCGGGGTAGACAGCTGCTGGGAGGCATGTCTACGCGAGCACTGTCTGTTTCCGGTGATCCATTTGAGCTTGCGATGTAAATACGATGGACTCTCATAGTTTATTACACCGAAAAGTAGACATGCTAAATAAAGCTTCCGACGGGATTTCATTTTGAAAACATAGTGCTTACTTAAATAAGGCGTAACATGACTTCTCGGTGGTATGTTAAAACAAAACCTAGCGCAAGCGTTTTGCACTCGCTGAACTAGACGTTGCGTTCGGGAAAGCAACCGAGGTCCATATACTGTGTCAGCATAATTAAGTTTTGAGAGAACAAGCGTCTGCTGAGATTCGCTGAGTATTCGCTGAGATAGGGTCTCAAATTATATAGTGTACGAAGCCTATAGAAGCAATTCTGCACGGCATCTGCAATGTGCCTCTCAAACCTCAGAGCTGCATCAATTTTTAGACCCAAATTTCGCGCTTCATAGATTCTGTCCACCGCCTGACCCATTAGTGAGACTTCGATAGTTTCGGGTAACAGAGCTAATTTCTGTTTACTACCCAATACCATGAACTTGGTTTTTAAAGGATTTAGCAAGATACCATTATTTTCAGACCAAGCTGAGATGTGGTTTAAATCTTCGTTAAGGTTTTTAAGGGTGTTATCTAGGTCATTCGGCTTGAAGTGTATGTATACCTGAATATCATCCGCATATATGTGATATTTTGAGTGTTTAATACTATTAGTGATATCTGCTCTATAGAGAATAAATAAAATAGGACCCAAAATAGATCCTTGTGGGACACCCCTTTTTACCTCAACAAGGATTGATGATGAACAGGGAGAATCATTAGGTTGTCGCAACTCCACGAACTGTTGACGATTGTCTAAATAGCTATGGAACCAGCCAAGCGCAGCGTGATCAAACCCATAAAAACTGAGTTTGGAGAGGAGCAAGGCAGTGTTTATTGAGTCAAACGCACGGGAAAAATCTAACAACACTAAAAGCGTACACATGCCTTCATCCTGGGCTGCTAAGATGTTATCAGTAACATCTAACAGCGCTGTAGCTGTGCTTCTGCCCTTGCTAAACCCGGATTGAACCTCGGGGAGAATTTCATTTTCTTCCAGAAAATCTGTCAACTGTTGACATACTACCCTTTCCATAATCTTAGATGCACACGGTAAAATGCTGATGGGCTTTAATTTCAACAGGATTATTGTTTTTAGGTAGGGGGCGTACGATGGCTACTTTCCAGATATCTGGAAACGTAGCAGTGGAAATTGAGATGTTCACCATAGCAGTAAGTGTCTCTAAAGAATGCGGTAATGTCATCAGTAACATTTTTAAAGTAATGCGATCATATCCCTCTGCGTTGGACTTAAGGCTTTTAATAATTTTATAAATTGTTTTTGGATTCACTGTTTTAATGGAAAAAATGTGGTGACTAAATTGGTGGAACTCGAAATAAGAAAGGAGAGAAATAGTTACATCGACTTTGCCGGGAACATTTAAAAAATGGTTATTAATTATATTTGCATCGTTAAAATTTGATGGAAGCTCATTATTTTTAGCTGATGGCAATAAAGTTGATTTTAAATTTTTCCATAGCACTTTAGGATTGTTTAATTTGTTATTAATATTAAATTTATAGTATGCAGCTTTTTCGAAAAACATTGACCTATTCAGTAAAGCCTTTAGACTCTTGTAATACAATAGTTTACTATTTGACTTGGTTTGTCTGTAAGTAGAGAGTGCGTCGTTACGTAACTGCATCATAAGTTTGACATTATCGGTTATCCAAGGGTAGTTGCATTTCCTAAAAGTGGATGTCTTTGATGGTGCATATACGTCGAACAAAGATATCATGATGTGATTAAAAATATGAACCATTTCGTTAACATCAGTGACAGCCTGGATTAAATCCCAACGTATCAAGTTTAAATCTCTGTCAAACAAGTCGAGACAGATGTTTTTTAGTCGTCTGTAAGTGATAGTGTATGGCGCGCATTTTTGTTTTCTGATATTAAATTCACAGATCACAAAGGCATGTCCCCGGAGAGATCCTACCGGCTCTACAGAAACATGCCTTACAGGCAAATCCGTGCATACTAGATCGATAAGCGTTTGGCTATTGTCTGTAAAATGTGTCGGAGTTGTGACTATTTGCACTAAACTCAAGCATCGCAGGGTAGTCATGAGGATTTTAGTTTTATTATCATTAAGATTTAACATATAGCAAAACAGATAGCTTATATACTGGGTTAACACATAGGCTACTTTTATCCGCGAGTGAAACCGCGGGCGCAGCTAGTATTATTATAAAATCGGTTATGATATTTAATTATGTTAGAAACGTTTTGCACTATCCATTTTTTATAAAATATTTAGTTTATCGCTTAAAACATAAAAAATATAATTAAGTGCTTATTCTAGCAACACTAAGGGTAGGTTTTTTAGATCCGTGGTTAAGGTACCAATAGTTAAAAGTTCTAACAAATTTTGACCGTTGTTTTGAATTTTTGAGCATTTTTAAGCATTACCTACCGGGATTACCTTCACTATGGATCAAAAACCCACCCTAAACCCATACAGGTACCACCATGGCAGGCACGAGCATCAAAGTTTACCTATAGGTATACCTACAATACAATACCGTATGGTAGGCATTGCAGTAATTAAAGCGCCACCATATTGATAATCTAGCTTAATTCGTCGCTCGTATGACTAAACGTCCTATCTCACTTTTTAGCTGTTTTGAGTTAGGACCGCTATGTTAGTCAACGCAAAATTCTCTATCCATCTGACTAATCGTTGTACCTCTTAACAGTTTGGATCACAAGATAATTAACCATTAATTAATTAATTAATTAATTATTATTACAATTAAACTTCATAATACTCAATAACCTATTGCAACCTCAAAATGAGGCTGATTAAGTAGTTTTTTATTGTTAGGTACTTGGTAAAGTTATGGTGTTGTGTTGAATTAAATACAGTATTGTAGCATTAAACTTACTAAAACTTATTAAAAAAACACACTAATAAAGCATTAACAACATAAATTTTGTATATTTATTTCCATACTCAGTCTAAAAAAAGTCGTAACTAAAAACAGACAGCTTATTTTAATTAAAACAAAGTTTTCACTAAGTGACCTATGTGTTTGGAATACAAACAGGTTAAAAGTTTCAACGTGTAATTAAAGTACTTGAAATTATCTACAAAAGCATATAAAAATAAATATGCTGGACTTGCGAGGAACGAAACTATCTAAAAGTTAGAAATGTCAAAAACTTAAAACGCGTTTTCTGAACAATGGACAAAAATGAGATAGGACCTTTAGTCATACGAGCGACGATATAAGGATTGAATATTATGTTTTGAGCCATTAAAGAGTACAATAGTGTTAGTTATGATTCATCATTATCATCATTAACAGCCTGAAGACGTCCACTGCTGAACATAGGCCTCCCCCAGAGCACGCCACCTTGAGCAGCTGCTCGCCTCCTGCATCCATCGGCTCCCCGCGGCTTTCACCAGGTCGTCGGTCCACCGAGTGGGAGGCCGGCCTACGCTGCGTCTTCCGGTTCGTGGTCGCCACTCCAGAACCTTTCTTCCCCATCGGTTGTCAGTTTTACGAGCGATGTGGCCTGCCCATTGCCACTTCAACTTACTAACTCTAAGAGCTATATCGGTCACTTTAGTTCTCCTGCGGATCTCCTCGTACCGGAGCTTATCCCGCAGGGAAACACCGAGCATAGCTCGCTCCATAGCTCGCTGCGCGACTTTGAGCTTACTAATGAGGCCAACAGTAAGAGACCATGTCTCAGTTCCATAAGTCATCACTGGCAACACACACTGATTGAAAACTTTCGTTTTCAGGCTCTGCGGTATTTTGGACGAAAAGATAGGACGAAGCTTCCCGAACGCTGCCCAGCCGAGTTGGATTCTTCGCGCCACCTCTTTGTCGAAGTTGGACCTACCTAATTGGACAATCTGTCCTAGGTAGACATACTTGTCGACAACTTCGAGAGTATCGTTTCCAACAATTACCGGTATAGGTGGAACATGAGCATTAGACATGATCTTTGTCTTGTCCATATTCATCTTAAGACCAACCTGCTGGGAGACTCTACTGAGGTCGTTGAGCATGGCGCTAAGGTCCTCGAGTGATTCCGCCATTATAACTATATCATCGGTAAAACGAAGGTTAGTGATGTACTCGCCATTTATGTTGATGCCAGATCTTTTCCACTCCAAGAGCTTGAAAACATCCTCCAATGCGTTTGTGAACAGTTTCGGAGAAATAACGGCTCCCTGTCTCACGCCTCTTTGCAATGGAATTTGTTCCGTACTCTGGTCCTGTAGTCGGACTAACATAGTGGCTTTACTGTACAAACCCTTCAAAACTTCGATATACCTATAGTCAATTTGGCATCGCTGCAAGGACTGCAGCACCGGCCAAGTCTCGATTGAATCGAAGCCTTTCTCATAGTCCACAAACGCTAGGCATAACGGCCGATTATACTCTTCGGTCTTCTGTATAATCAGGCGCAGCGATGGATGTGGTCTATGGTGCTAAAGCCTTTTCGGAAACCGGCTTGTTCGGGAGGCTGGAATTCATCAAACCTGCGTGCGAGACGATTCGTAATGTTTCTCGAAAACAGCTTATACACATGACTCAAGAGCGAGATGGGTCTATAGTTCTTCAATAAGGTGTTATCGCCTTTTTTGAAGAAGAGCACCACCACGCTCTTGTGCCATGCCTCTGGCGTTGTACCTTCAAGGATGACAGAATTAAATAACTTCTGGAGGACTAAAAGTACCGGTCTACCACCCGCTCTCAGAAGTTCGGTCGTAATTTCATCTTCACCTGGTGCCTTGTTGTTTTTAAGCTGTTTGAGGGCCATTCTAATCTCGTACAGGCTGACGTCCGGGATATCTTCGGTATAGTGTCGGACTAACTTGGCTCTGATGTCCTGAGCTGCGTTAGTAGCGGACTTACGTGTCGAGGTGTATAACTGTCCATAGAAGTTCTCGATCTCTCTCAGAATCTCAGGCTTGGATGAAATGACGCTACCATTTTCGGTCTTTAGTTTTGTCATTTGGTGTTGCCCAATAGACGAATCCTTTGCGAACACTTTAGAGCCTTGGTTCCGCTCTATTGCGGCCTCAATACGTGAAGTACTAAGAGCACGCAAGTCGTGTCGTAAGGACAGATTCGTCTATTGAGTTCACCGTAGGCTGACATATCAACTGAAGACTGCAGCTTCATTTCGCTCCGGTCGGCCATTAGCTCAAGAGTTTTTTCTGAGAGCTTTTGAGTCTTCTTTCGGTATTGGGTCTTAAAGAATTTCGATCCAACAGCTTGGACAGTTTCCACCAACCCGTCGTTTAGCTCGTCCACTGTGTTACAGTCGGCTAGGCACTGGAAGCGATTTTGGAGTTCCAGCTGAAAGCCTTCGGGGTTTTGGATTTGGACAGGATTTGGACGGAGCGTAGACTTCACCAGACGTGACCTTTCGAGCTTAACATTGATATTCAATGTGCCTCTAACAATACGGTGATCGCTACCGGTTTTCACCTTGCTGATCACAGAGACATTAGTTATGATTATTTTCCTTGAATTATTTGAAATTCTCTGGTTTTTTTTTAAGTGCTATGCACATAGGTGGCTCATTTTGGAACGTCTCCTTAGACTTAAACTGCTAAATTAGAGCAGGTCCTCCTAACAACATGTTCATTAAACTTTTCTTCGGGCCTCTGTTAAGGGGAAGACACCTTGTTCATGACTGTGTCTAAAGAACACTTGAACTTAAAACACTACATCAACCCGCACCTGCACTAAGCGTTTTGCCATGCACTTTTTTTTTAGTGCGAACAGCTAATGAGTGGAACACCTTGCCGGCGTCCTTGTTTCCAGCTAACTATGATCTAGGAGTCTTCAAGTCGAGAGTGAACAGGTATCTTCTAGGCAAGCATGCACCATCGTAGACTGCGTCATCACTTTCCATCAGGTGAGACAGTGGTCAAATGCTTTGCCAATAAAGTATTAAAAAAAACCACCGCCATCCGAAGTTTTTTAGTTTGAGTTGTGTGTACAAAATCAGAAAGCTGACACTTTATTTGACTTCGGAATCATTTCATTTAACACTCATGAGGAGATAAGTATTTAAATATAGGGAAATAAAACCAACATACCAACAGGATGTGCTGACACAGCAACTAAATAAATTGCAAGAAAAAGTAACTTCAAAAGCCCCATGGCGACCGCTTCCGATTTCAGAATGAAACAACCAAAAACTAATCACGTTATATAAGTATCTACATTATCACTGAACGTTATCTCATTAATGTTCATTAAATATTTTGATGATTTAATTATTTGACTAAAAATAATTATGATTTTTTTATTCCAACTAGATATATCCTGCAGTTTTACCCTCGTGGGACGATCACACTATTTTATAATATTACCTAGCGGGATAGGTAAATTGCGATTGGGTTACCTAAACTTAGGTAAGCCAATCGCAAACATACTGTGAATATTTCAGAGCAAGGAGAAAAAAATTAGTGCTAGAGTGAGTGTATCTAAAGTACCAACTGAGGTATTAATAATTGCTATAAACTGGGAAGACAGTATGTACTTACTAAACAGAAAATACTAAATAATTTTCGTTGATAATGTTTATTTAATATTCTTAGACTTGGTAAGAAATACAAATTATTGTGTAATATGTATTAAATAATTGTTAATCTAGTGTTAGACATTTTTCATGATTACATAACAAATAACTAGGTATAACCTAATTTACACGAATTTTACATACCTACATATAAATCAAGCTACAAAAGGAAAGGTGCAACAACGTTAAAACCGACTTAATAACATTGATTGAGTTCAAATAAAACTTTACATTTAAATAGATTTTAATTTATAATGTACAAAATGTTTAATCCAAAAGTTTTGAAACTATTTTGTGTTCTTTTTCTATCTCTAGGAAGGTGAGGGCAACATTTTTTTAAACTCGCTAATTACATTTTGCTCAACAGAATAACCACTGGGGCCGGATTCTACGCCTTTCTTCTTTTCTTCCGTCCTTTTCATTCATATCACAAAATTGCTACGAACGATAAGGACTTCAGAAAAGTAGAATTGATGAGAACCGGGCCCTGATAATTTCGATTATGAAATGCTAACAACTTAGTGCAACATTTTCATTTTACGATTGAGCCAGGGTACCATGGAAGCTACTCTTGTGAATACACCTGGATACATCCCACAGCCCAGGCCAAAAGAGGTCACACCTACCTGGACGTTGCCAAGAGTTAGAGGACCGCCACTGTCACCCTGAAACAACGACAGATCCCGTAAGCCGGCTTATAATGAACATAGATAGAACTTCGTCCTTACGCCTTCCGGTTTGCTTTGAACTTTTAACAGTTGATACACGACAAGCTTTGCTTTCAGTTTTACCACGGCTGCGGCTATGACGAAGGGTGGGTTTTTTCACCAATAGTTAAAGTAACAAATGGTTAAAAACTCTAACAAATTCTAAACAATGGTCACAATTTGTTAGAGTTTTTAACCATTTTTTACATTAACTATTGGTGAAAAAACCCACGCTTATAATCTTATACCCAGTTATAACTGATAAGCGATGTGTCCAGTCATCATTAGTCATCATTTTTGTACAGCGTTGAGATTCCATGCCATTTGTTATACAAAGTTGCTTTTGAGAATTGTGATTTACATAAGAGTATTAATTTTTTCGTAGGATTGACCATAGGCGCGCTTGTGTAAGCGTTGTGCCGACAAGTAAATCGGCGTGCTTGAGGTGCTTCAAAAGTTAGTTCTGCGTGATCTATCCGGAGGTTCTATACATTAAAGCGTTTAATTTAGGGGATACAAGTTATTTAAAGCGCTCCAAGCTCGAAAAACCTTGCAATTAGAATACAGCAGACCACTAGGCAGCTCCAGTCTTTACCTGACATGAGGTATGGTCAATCTCCCCAGCGCAAATCATTCGCGAGGTGATGTTACGGTGCGCTTTCGCGTATGTTTTCTTACAGTTTTGCTTCCACACCAGAGGTATCTCCGCTTGGAGAAGATTGGGAGAAATGACTTTGACCTGAAAATCACAATAATATTATAGATCCCAAAGTATTTTCGTATGTTTGTTCCCTCTTGACGCCGTAAGGGCTGGAGATAGCTTATACGCTGGATTCACACAGAGGATTTTTTATCTTCGGGTGAAACCACGGAGCGCAGCTATTATAGAAATCAAGATCACTATTTTTTAGGGCTCCCTATCCAACGGGGATAAACTGAACCCTATATTAAGTACTACGTCTGTCTGTCTGTCCGACCTATTATAAACGGCAGTATCTCTTGAGGAGTACTTAAATTTACGATGGATTACTAAATCTTAAAAAATACTAAAAGAAAGAAAATTTGGTGCGTATTAGAACATGAATTGACTTCAAGCACTGCTATAAAAACGATACAAACTTACACCAGTGGATCCCCACCCAGTTACATTCAGTCTGATCCTTCTGCTTAGCTTAATTTTTGAAGGAGGAAGGTATACTTTTTTGACCTTAGCGCCAAACTCCAAGGGATCCTTCAGCCTTATCAAACCCACGTCATAGTCTAGGGTTTGGTTATTGTATCTCTCGTGGATGTATATTTTTTTGACATCGTAAGGATGCCCGCCGCCGTTGATATGGTCAGTTCCGGCGAGAACTTTGAATTCATAATCTCTGGAAACGTTTTTGAAGCTTTAGATAAGTCTGATGTGTAATCAGCTTTAGCAAAATGATCAAATTAATAAGTGTAGGTACCTAACAAGCTTGAGTTTCAGTCTGATAAGCTGATCATCAGTGATAGGCCTAATTATAAAAAGATGTTCACTTAGCCCATGGACGTAATGACATATAATATACTATACTTACACCTACATAATATTTTATGGTCATACATATTTTTAATGCTAATGATGTCATTACAATTTTTAAAAGAATAACTCACTCATTAAGGCAATGTGCAGCAGTTAGAATGAACCAACTGTCGATGATGGAGCCTCCACACGAGTGGAATGTGCCATTTAGCCGTATCGAAACCATGAATGGAGCCTTCTCGATGTGGATACTATAGGCCCCTGCGATGCCCACATTTGCGTTGCTCACTGAATAGAATAGAATAGAATAGAATTATTTATTAGCCATATAACAATGCATGTTACACAAGGCAGGTCAAATTACATTAAACACATTACGGCACAAAACGCGCGGTAATTACATTATAAACTTATTTATACATTATTTTAGATATAAGTAGTTAATTGAATTTGATTTTAAATAGTACCGTTTCCATTCAAAATTGTTGTCGAATTATATTATTATCAGATTTATATCTTACTTAAAATAAATATATATAAATTTGTTGTCCAATACAATAATGATTTACATAAGAGTATTTTTTTGTAATCTACTATTAATAAATAAATATTGCAAAATAAACTGAAAGTGTAGAGAAAGTGCTCATCATTAATTTATGTAGCGGCTGATTTGAAGCTATTAAAAAATCGTAAGTATTATAGCCACATTTAGCATAAATCATGTTGCAGCCGCTCAAGGTGGCGCTCTCTGGGGAGGCCTATGTTTAGCAGTGGACGTCTTCAGGGTGTTGATGATGAGGTACAGTTGCATCTCCATCCGCACATTTTTGGAATGGGCTCACGTTTGACAGTGCTTCCTGATGGAAAGTAATTATGCGGTCTATTTTAGAGCATATATTTTGCCGATGATTATTAAATTATGTAAAAATCAATCTATCGATATAGATCTTAACAGAATACATGGTATAGGTAATTAATAATTTATTATACCGTTGTCATAATTATAGATTATTACTATTTTTTTGTTGTTGTAATTATACATACCTATTCCAATACAGTCAGTAAACTACAATAAATATATTATTTATTGTAAAAATAAAAACAATCTATCAATTAAAATAGACAATATAGGTAAAACTTTCAAATCCTCCGGTCCTTGAACTAGAAAACTGCAGTATTTCAGGACTTTCAGGGTCTTAATATGTACAAAATGAAATGTCATACCTAATCTATATTCTAGTCTCAGTTATAGAGTTTTTATCACGATTCTACTTCCATAATGTGGAATAAGGTATCTTCAAGGCAAACATTTACCATAGTAGACCACGTCGTCACTTTCCATCAGGTGAGATTGCGCTCAAATGTGAGCTTATTCAGTTATAAAAAAAATTGAAAATTCAAAATAGGAACTTGTGAAATAAACAATGGATTACCTAATGCGGAAAATACAGAATATGAAAAAAAATGATTGGAAAATTAATAATTCGGGAAGAAACGCTGATATCGTCAGATAATCAACCACACGTGGTATACATATCAACGATGAGAGACTAGTTAGAGGGAGAATTCAAAGTCTTGAATACAGACGCAAGGTCGCCGGTCTGTCGGTCTTCTATCGGTTACATTTTGAGGGAGGGAGAGTGTGCGCATGCCCTTAATCAGCTCATTCCGTTCATCCCCTTTCCATCATAGAACTACAAGTCTTGGTGATTCTTCACATCCTTACGTCGATAGTGTACCACAAGTCCGCACTAAGAGTTTTGCTGAGTCATTCATAGTCCGAACGGCCAAGGAATGGAATGCTCTTCCAGCAACAGTTTCTACTTGGGTATAGCCCGGGTCTAATTTCAAGTCAAGTGTGAATGGGCATCCCATGGGCAAACGTGCTCTACCTTAGACAACTTCGTCACTTATCAACAGGTGAGTTGTTGTCAAACGTATGCCTATTTCAGCATGAAAAAGAGGGTACCTTATTTTCGACTTTATGGAATTCCAATAAGAAACAAGGTATATAAACATGCGGTAATAAAACTAACATACCATTAGGATGTGCCGACACAGCAAGTGACAATATTGCAACCAATAAAAACTTCAACACCCCCATGGTGACCGCTTTCGATCGCAGAATGTAATTTAATGACATACAAACATACAAGTCACATTTTTTATATACTATTGTTGAACGTTCTCATTAAGTTTCAGCAAACCTTTATCTGATTTAATTAATGGATAAAAAATAATGATGGGTTTTTTATTTTGAATACCTAGCTGTGCCGCTCATGTTTTATCCTCATGGACAAATAACCACACTATGACACAGGGACCACACAATTTTCCGGAATAAAAAAAAAACACTTTCATCATCATCAACAGCCTTAAGACGTCCACTGCTGAAGATAGTCTACCCTAGACGCGTCACCTTGAGCACCTGCTCGCTTCCTGCATTCATCGGCTCCCCGCGGCTTTCACCAGATCGTCGGTCCACCAACTGGGGGGCCGGCCTACCAGATCCACTATGTTACTCGCGCATTGCGACATTTTTAAAGATATAAAATAACTGGATTTACTTAAAAATCTGGCTGAACTATATTCTCACGAATAACATTATAAATCTTCACGAAAAATATCATATTAATCCAAACACGTTTCCATACATATAAACGATCACGAATAAAAAAATACTTTGATACCGTTGTATTTATGAAATCTTATTTGGATTAATATGTGAGTGACACTGCTACTGTTATGGGCAGCCGTGTCGCTTAACATCAGGTGAACGACTAGCTCGTCACGTCATCCATTCTCATAAAAAAATGATATTATTGTTAAATATATTTTATGTAATGTTATTCATGAGAAAATAGTTGAGCCAGATTTTTCGTAAGTAAATTCAATTATTTAATATCTTCATAAAAGTAGGAATGCGCGAGCGAGATTGTGGATCTGCGTATATAGCAGCCTTCTTTCCGTGCGAGCGTTGATTCAAAAGGAGGTTTTTCCGATCGAGTAGGTAAGTGCGAATTAATTACTAGTAAAAGTCAAATAAAATATCACATAATAGTAAATTCCCGTAGTAGTTGCTTGTAGTACCAGTATTTGCATTTCTGAGAAAAGTAGACTTCGCGACCACAAACTTTTTGCTGCAAAGATTCAGCCTTACAGTATAGCTAAAGCATAGAGAGATCATCAAAACGATACTATATTTGTATTGCTCGCACGTATCGCTACGTCAGTGGCGAAGGAAAGAAACAAACATATAGTAATTAGCTACGCTTGCGATAAGCAACGCACCATTTTTTACGACTCGAGTCAATTGTTTTTTTCTATAAAAAGTGTCCAAAAAAGTGGTACGCTTGACCCATAATCAAGTTCTCTCTATGCTTTAGTGACTTTAGTCTATACTCCAGGCGCAGGCAGTTCAGCACCAAGTGCGGTAACTAGCCAATTTACCAGCAAGATATAGGTGCATGGAATTCATCATTTAAAGAAAAGAGCACAAATTGGTCATGTATCGTATACTTATGTGTTTTACCACCATACCCCCTTTCCCTCTTGGACTCCCCCTACTATAATGATATGTGCGCCCCCCCCCCCCCCCTTGAGTAATTTCTGTATCCGCGCCTGCTATACTCTATTCACAAACGAGTTCGAGTTTGATCTCAAACTTCGTTATGTCAGAAATTGAGTCTAGACTCAAACTCCAATCGTATCGGCATTCACAGTCGAGTTTAGCATAATTGAGTACGAGTATAAGCTCAGCTAAGAATGAGACGGGTTAGCCGCGAAATCGGTGACTCGAGCCGTGCTCAGACACCGCCATCTTTGCTATCACGCCTGTTTTTAAAAACAATGCTGTTTAGAATCAATTTTTAAGATGGTTATTGTGAAGAAATTAGTTTTGTATTAAAATAAAATTAATAAATTACGAAATAAAATTAAGTAATAATTTTATTTAAAATCAAAATAACATCGGAAAACTCAAAAATAAATATCCCAGTTACTCATTGTTGGCAGATAAGTTACTGTGTGTTTTCTTTGTTGTATTCATTTTATCCTATCCTCCGCGAGCTTCTCCCATTCAGTATGCTTGATGTTAAAGGAGTTCAGATCACGCTTGATGCAGTCTTTAAAGCGAAGCAAAGGACGCCCAACACTTCTCTTTGCATCCGCTACTGCACCAAACATGACCCAAGGCAAAACGGCATGACAGCGACATTACTCCATCTGTCGCAACACTACTTAATCAGTCTCATTTTGAGGTTGCAATAGGTAATTGAATATTATGAAGTCTTAATTAATTAATTAATAATTAATGTGATCCAAAATGTTAAGAGGTACAACGATTAGTCAGATGGATAGAGAATTTTGCGTTGACTAACATAGCGTCCTAACCCAAAACAGTCGAAAAGTGAGATAGGACTACAATTCGTCGCTCGTATGGCTAAAGATACGAGCGACGAATTGTGTCCTAGTCAGGTGGTCATAGTGTTTAAATTATCCCGTATTATTATAGTATAATGAAATGCCTTGTGGTCTGGAAAACCCTTGATGCCGTCACATAATCGCGACAATTTGATAAGAGTAGCTTTTGTAAATACCAAAAATATTGGGCTTATTAATTTTAATTAATATGATTAAGAGCAGTATTGGTAAACAGTTTTTATAATCTACGGTTAATCGACAAATATGTGATACATAGGTCAAAATCAAAGTCAATATTCATTGCAATCAATTAGCGGCTATTTTTAGCAGTTTTACAACAAGTAGGTACAGTCGCCTGCAATAAGTATACATTTTATAATTTTTAAAATAATGTCTAAGTATTAAATTTCTCAAAAATGTACTCAGCATGCACGCAACAATTATGTATCCAACAACTTGTGACGTAACTATGTATACATAGTCAATAAATAATGTAAACGAGACTATTGGTCAGAAAAATGCTAACATTATAATCATCAATAATATGTAAGCACACGCGGCCTGCAATGATATGTATACTACAGTAGTTCCAGAATAATGTCGCAGTATTAAACATAACTCAAACTCAAACTCAAACTCAAATTCTTTATTGCAAATAGGCTATTTTTAGCACTTTTACAAGTCAAAACTAGATAATGTATTTATAAATAATAAAAATTAAATTATTGTACATATTAAGCAAGCACAATTAAACAAAATCACAGTGCTTAATGTCAAAAATGTCAAAATAAATGTTTTTTTTTTTTTTTTTTTTTTTTCATGAAACTGATAGGTTTAATAAGATAATATAATAATATAATAATTTATTTATTTGCTATTAAAAACTTAACCTAAAGTTGCACAAAACAGAGATAAGTAGCTATATATAGTTATAGTTAAAAAAAAAAAAAAAAAAAAAAAAAAAAAAAAAAAAAAAAAAAAAATTATCTTGCAGTACTAGGTTAACAAGATTAAAACTAACAACTAGCTCCTATACTAGGGTAGACCCTGTGTTACAGGAGCCAGTTACCAAGTGTGGGTTCCTTGTAGGTAGGTACATTATGTTACACGAAAAACTTGAAAGCAGGTATTACAAGGGTAAACATAAGACGAATCTGTATAAACACTCGAAAATATTGTGAAGGCAACTATAGAAATATGAATAAATACATTATAAATAAATAATAGATAAATACATATAATAAACACAATATAATATATATAACGTGTTACGTGAATATTGTATCTAATTAATATAATAAGGATATACATAAACTATAAAAAATGTTAAAATTATAACAAGCCTATTACATTACGAGTTTGAAGAAAAAATGTTCTCTTTCTCACTACAGGGTGCAAGCAATCCGGCACAATGTAGAATAGAAAACTCCAAACCGTAGCTTCGATTACACCTGTAAAGAAGAAGCTACAAGAAACTTTACAGTGTCATTTTTTGTTAGATAGATTAATTCACACATAGGTTCATAGATATGCGCTTACTACTTACTCTTAGATTGGGCATAATTATATGCATAACATGTATACAAGTTAAATCAAAACTATATACACACATAACAATTTCAATAAGACGTGGTATAATTTAATAATAATTTAAAAATTATAAAATTTTTACTTATTAGTGCAGGCGACTGTACATTTGGGTTGTTCTATGACTCTTAGAACAAGTATCTATAGAACCTCAGTATATTCGCGAAACATGTAAGCCGTTTAACTAGTGCCATTTATGGCACCGTATGACGTTCGCGCGGTCAGTGTTCTAAGAGCTCACAGAAAAGTATTTAGAATGACAATTGCGCGGATCAGAAAAGTAATAAGAGTTGGGTGTGACATTCCACTGGCACGCTATTAATTTTCTTGCATAAATCGTCTACTTACAATACCAAAAGCGTGCGTTTTGATAAGGCGTTGCTTGGGAACTTACCCTAAGGTTCTAAATTACATATATTAAATAAAAAATAATACATGAATTTTTATTTCGACCAACTGCTGGGATCATAAATGGGTTAGTTGTGCTTAATCTATATTAGTATACAATTATAATACAATACAATACAAATCCACAATTTGACACAAATTACGGCCTCAGTAGATCAAGTTTTGTGGGCTTCAGAGTGTAAATTGGGCTTACTTCATTTTGAGAAAAAACATTTTAGACTAGTCCGTAATGTAAAAGTAACAAATGAGTTTATTTCGATTACGTTGTAAACCCGGGATGAGAGCGTGAGAACTTCGGGGAGGCTATCCTGGGATGCTACTAGGCCAACATGAGTAGTAAAGACATGTTTTTCCCACAGAACTGACAAAGCTCTCACGCGCGGCTCGACGTTGTCTCGACGAAAAGATCGCTTTGATAGAAAATTCTACCTTGGTAGAGCACAGACTAACCCCCGGTTTCTGGAACGTTTGTTAAAGTTAAACTCTTGTCAACTTTAAAATACTGAACGCTCATTGGTTGCCTGTTTATCGTCAACCAATGTGCGTTCAGTATTTCAAGGTTGGCAAGAGCTTAACTTTAACAAACGTTCCAGAAACCGGGGGTAAGTTTGGGTTTTTTGATTCACCCAGGACAACCAATGGTTAAAGACTGTAACTTTGACCATTGGTTAGAATTTGTGAGCATTTTTAACCATCACTACGGACCAACTTTATCTATGGATCAAAAACCCCCTTTTTGGGGTTACAAACAATGGTTAAAAATTCTAACCCTAGTTAAGATTAATAATAGGTACTCATCATAGGTATCTATGATCCCATAGGTATTGACTGACATTTACCTACTAAGTGGAATTAAAAGGACTAGGTATTTAACGTATCACGGGGGAAAAGTGGAATTTTATCCACCAATGTTTTTATTACCTACACATAATTATTGAACTGACTAAAAATCATAGAAATTATTAACTTTTACCGCTTAAAAAGTTAAGCCCATGTAGGTTTGATATCTACTTAGATAGACACTCATTTCGTTCATGATCACAATTTTTTACCCGACTACTGCAAAAAAGATCTTATTTGTATGTAAGTAGGTAAATACCCCTGGTATTTTCCGTGGGACGTTCCGAGAGGTCTCATGATGTTGCCATGAATGTTAGAGGACCCGGGATTCTGTCTCCCAGATTTAAAGATTTAGGCAGATGCGAGTTTTAGTTTCTTATTCCAACCCTAATAATATCAAGTTGTTAAACCTAATAAATATAGGGTACTTACCTACATAATTCGCCCTACAACAACTTAGTATTAATCTGCTGATAACAAATACAAACTGAAAAAAGTATATCTACATATCTAGTGTAATATCGCTAAAAATAATTATAAGATTATCTATACTGTGGAAGTAGTAAAGGAATGTTGTGGTATTACAAAAATGATAAGAAAAGTATAAGGTATAATATTTTTATTGAAACAAACTGGGAAGCTTAAATTGGTCTAACATTCGTTGCGCAGGATAAGGGAAAACCCAGTGAAAACCTAATCAGACCAATGACAGACAAATAAAATTAAAAATAAAAATAAAAAAAAAATTAATTAAATTAATTTAAGATAAATAACTCATAACTTACTTACTTACTTTTAATTTAGACGTCCCAGTTTATTTTAATAAAAATATTATACCTTATACTTTTCTTATCATTTTTGTAATACATTTACCTACAACAATCTTTACAACTTTCCTAGTATAGATAATCTTAATTATAGTTATTTTTAGCGGAATTGCACTAGATATACTTTTTTTCATTTTGTATTTAAGATGAACTTCCGCGAAGTCACGCCTGATTCAATCAATTATCTGCTGATAACTCCGAAGTTGTAGGATTCAAGTAGTAGGTAATTGTTCTTCATAATTTTGCATCATACAGTCGCGCGTCCACAGCATCCATTTTCTCCCAAGCACCACATCAGCTCTTCCAAACCTCCACAAGTACCAGGCTACCATAACTATGTGGCAGGTGGCCGCATTCCATTGCCAGTTGCTAAGTTGCTATCCTTCCCGGGCCGGATGCTACGGTCAATGAACGAACCAAATGACAAGGACAGAAATGGAATCCCTATAGCTATCTCATCCAGTAGTTTTAATGTTGGGCAATAAGGTCGGGAATCGGAAGTTGTTTCTTGTAAGGAACGGATGCTGATCGCTTGCCGCAGGCTCTAGAATCTCATTTGAAGCGAAAATCAAAGAATACTGAGCCATAACACGCAGGAAATAGAGATGATATTCTGTTCTGAAGTGTGGTTTGCTTTAGTTTAAAAACCGGGACGAGAGCGTGAGAATTTCGGGAATGGCTTACTGGGGTGTTACTAGGATAACATAAATAGTTAGTATGTGTTTTTCCCACGATTCTTCTCGCAAAGGTCTCACGGCTCATTGACTCTTAGATCGTTGGTTCCCATAACTTAAGAAGGAAGGACGGCTTTGTTTATTGAATACACTGACATTATAAATTTAATTTAAACTCTAAAAGGGTAACTTTCTAGTCTATTTATATGCCTTAGTTTGATTTGGTATTACAGTAATACAAATACAAACATCTTTATTGCTGTATAAATGTGGTACAATTCGGTCTTAATATAAAATTTTAGTTTCGTCACGTTCAGCTTGAATATGCATATAATAGTGATAAAATTTATATAATTTTTTAATTTAATCAATCTGACATCATGAAAGGTTTCTTTAGGTTTTAGCACAAAACAACACTCCATAGCTGAAGGTACAAGTTAATACGCAGGAACATAATTTAGTCATCAGTGGTACAATTACCAATACTGTCATCATCATCATCGACAGCCTGAAGACGTCCACTGCTGAACATAGGCCTCCCCCAGAGCGCGCCACCTTGAGCGGCTGCTCGCCTCCTGCATTCATCGGCTCCCCGCGGCTTTCACCAGATCGTCGGTCCACCGAGTGGGGGGCCGGCCTACGCCACATCTTTCGTTTTGTGGTCGCCACTCGAGAACCTTTCTTCCCCATCGGCTGTCAGGGCCATAATTTTGTATGAAAACACAGATTCCACACGATACAGAAACCACGTCGTTGTCGTGTCTTGTTCAAATCGTGTCACAGCAAGGAATCGACAATTTTTGCATTCTGTATAATCTACGACAAATTATCTATGACAGCTTTGATCCCTCGAGTGCGTTCCGAATTAGAACTAAAGGATTTCTCATCCCAAAACCGGTAAAAAATTAAAATAAGGAATGGCTTATATATATGTTGTGATATGACGAAGCAATGGGTAATGGGGCTAGATGGCGCTGTGTGAAATGTCCACACATATTTATTATTATTATTATTATAATTATTAAAAATTGACAGAAAACCTTTAGAAATACCTTCACTTTACATTAAAATTAGTTTCATTTTGAATAATTAATATTGACATAAGTGGTGGTAACTTTTGACGTGTTGATGTTTCGGAACGCGTCTTAGTCGAACATATGATTTTTGACAGTTCAAATCGCGCCAATTCCAGTTAATTCCACATTCATTTCGCGCGGTTTCGTTTTCATTTCATGGAGAATAGATTTTCGCAGATTTCTTATGTAAGACAAGGAATTGGCGTGGTTTCGAAGCAAGGAATCTTAAAGTGGTGATACAGAATTACGGTCCTATTCTACGACCGATGTACCTATACCGTAGGTACTACTTATATTATTATTTATTACCTAACAAAATAATAAGCACAGCCCAGTGATTTAGTACTTTTTTTTTTTTTTTTTTTCGCCCTTTTGGGCAGGCTAAAGTCGTGAGACCATACCGCCTAGTCTTTCGTGGGATTTATTTCTTTCGTCAGAGTTAGGATAATAATTTCATTCGTTTTATTTCTTTCAAAGTCAAATCCAGATAAAGTTTATCATAAGTAAAAGGATCATCGTCCCTTGTTCATTTGTCCGAGATAATGAAAGTCCATTTTATTTTTTTCCTTTTCAAGCGTCAATCGTTGACGTTTATACGTCGTCACTCCGACACTGACAGACAGACTGCCAGTGTCAGACTGTCAGTCGAATACCTTTATTTACATTTACATATTTACACACAAAAAAAAACTTTATAAAAAAACATTGTGATATGTATTGTAATAATAAAATTATCAGCTATATCTTATTCTAAATCTCCTTTACAGTACATAATATAAATTTATACAAATAGGTAAAGGCAGAGGCATTTTCAAGCAACTCCTGAATGCACCGCGGGACCAGTTCAGGTTTATCATAGATTTGTAGAAGTTCATCTATCAACACAAGGCGCTGAATGCTGAAAGATGAACACTCAAAGAAAATGTGATCTAAGGATTGGATATTCGAGGACTGGCAATAGTCACAATATGGGGAATTCACCATTCGAAGGCGATGAAGATGAAAGTTCAAACGACAGTGACCAAAACGCATACGACAAACAGTTGAATAAAACTTTCTGTTTAAAAAGGTACTGGCCTTGCAGAACCATGGCTTTGAATTTATCTGAACATCTAAAGCGGCATACCAAGAACCTTTGTTTTCAACTTGTGTACAATGGTACGAATGTTTCCTCCATAGTTGAATCATCCTTTGTTTTAGAAGGCTTACAACATCTGTGTATGGCAATGAAACATCTGCATCATTGGCATACCTGGAAATAACATCTGAAAATTTAACTATAGTGCTGGCTAAATAGTCAGCTTTTTCGTTGCCATCAACACCTATGTGTGAAGGTACCCACGCAAAACTAACTTGTATATTTGAATCAGATAATTCCACCCATAACTGTTTTATAAAGTAAATAATGTAATTAGTGTGAGCATGTAATTTGTTATTTGCTAAGTTTTTCAAAACACTCATGCTATCACTAACAACAACCCATTTTGTGTGTCCCTGATTTTTGTTTTTAATGTGCTTCAAAGCACTCAAAATAGCTACAGCTTCAGCAGTAAAAATGCTAGCATGTTTATCAATTTTGTATCCCACAGCAATGTTCAATGAGGGTTCAAATATTGCGTAAGACACAGCATTATCATTTTTCGACCCATCTGTGTAAACAAATTTGTGACCAGTCCACTCTGCCAACATTGTATATACTTCTTCTTTTATTGACAGTTTTTTGTTTATGACTATATTCATTGCTGGAAATTTGCTAATAAAAGATCCCTCATAACAAGGCAAAATATGATTTGATTGATAGATGTTTAAATTTTGAAGAAAATCTAAAAGACATTGATATCCCTGTAGCATATAAAACGGTTTAACAGTGGATTGGGTTAATGTATTAGACAGATTAGTTATAAGACTATTGTTAGAGACACTGTAGAGTTTAAGGAGAAATCTTTCTTTAAGATACCTAAAACGAATAGTCATTGGGGGAAGACTGCATTCAATCTGCATTGCATTTATAGGTGTGCTTCTGAATGCCCCTGTTATTACACGCATGCATTTGTTTTGAAAAACATCTAGACTATTTACAATTTTAACATCTGCAGCAAAGCATAAAAAACCATATTCAAAATGACTACGAACTAATGATTTGTACAATAATAGTAGAATTTGTGGGTCTGCACCCCAGTATGTACCAGATAAAGATTTTAATACATTAAAAGCTTTGTTAGCTTTGTTTATTAAATTTTTCAAATAATTGTTCCAGGATAAATTGTGGGAGAATAATACTCCCAAGAATTTAACATCAAGTGAAACAGGTAAAGAAGAACCTTTATAATGAACAGCAGGCATATTGGGACACTTTTTCCCAAAGAGAACAACTTTTGACTTTGAAGGATTAACATCAAGTTCAAGGTAAGAAAAATAGTTATTAAGATTTGCCAATGCATCATTAACAAATTCAACCACTTGATTTATATTATTTCCCGATGCATAGACAACTAGGTCATCTGCAAACTGCAAATTTTTCACTTTTGAGCCTAATATTAAATTTAAACGACGTATGTACAGTATGAAAATTAATGGCGATAAAATGCCACCTTGACAAACTCCTTTTGTTGAAAGTCTAGGACCATATAAATGCCTATTATATTTAACAAAGACTTCTCGGCTACTTAAAAAATTTTTAATCCAGTGTATAATCTTTCCTGGTATTCCTGTTAATAACAATTCCTGACAAAGTATATCAATATTCACACTATTAAAGGCCCCTGTGATGTCGAAGAAAACAGCAAGGAGATGATTATTTGCATCTGAAGTATTATGGATATCAAGTTGTAACTGGCAGATACTCTCCCTAGCTGAACGATTTCTACGGAAACCAAATTGGTTTGAAGGTAAAATTTGATTTTGTTCTATATAGAACTCCAAACGCTGCTTTAACAATTGTTCAAATATTTTTCCAACACATGAAGTAAGCGCTATAGGGCGATAGGAATCAGGACACAATTTTGGTTTGTTAGGTTTTAAAATTGGTACCAGACAATCTACTTTCCAATCGTGGGGTATATTATTGTTTTCCCAGAGTAAGTTCAGTATTTTTAGGAAGATTTCCATACTCTTACTGCTGAAATTTTTAAAAAAAGAATATGGTATACCATCAAGACCAAAGGCAGTATCTCTTCTAGATGTGACAGCAGATATTAATTCATTGATAGAAAATGGACTAAGGAAGTAACTATTGCTGGAGTTTATATTGCCAATGCTACTATATGATGTGTTGAGACCATTTGATACAAAATCCGGGGTATACATCTGTAGAAAATCTAAAATCCATGAATCATCTGCATTATTGCTAGAAACATATGTTTTATTAAATTTACGCATAAATTTCCATATAATGGACATAGGAGTACAACGATTAAAAGTTTCGCAGAGAGATTTCCAACTGTTCTGTCTTTCTATTTTTATAATAAGTTTTTTGAGAGCTCGAAGTCTTTTAAATTCCAAGTAGTTGGCTTCTGTTGGGTTGTACTTAAACTTCAGATATGCTTCTTTGAATTTTAGAACAGCTTCTGAGCACTTTTGGTTCCACCATGGAAGGTGAGGTTTTTTACCGAGATTCCTATGACAGGATTGATTAATGTTGTTAGAACAACTACTATTTAAATTCGAAGCGGATTTTGCTGCTGATTGTAATATTTTACAAAATAGCAAATATGCGTCCTGAGGACTCCAAAGATTCAATTCAAAATCATTCAATAATGCATCTACACAGCTACTAAACACTTTCCAATCTACCTGTTTATAATTTGGGTAGATGGGCAAGTGTTTGCCATTACAGTAGTTTCCATCTGAATTTACATTATTATTACTAAGCAATACTTTTATGATTACAGGAAGGTGGTAACTAGTACCAAGAGGAGTATCAAGAACGGACCATTCACAATGAAGAGCCAGTGATGGGGAAACCAACGACAAATCAAGTGCGTTTGGACGCCACGTTAATGAACCAACTGTTGTTGCTTGACCATCATTAAGCAAGACTAAATTGTTATCATCGATGACTTCCAACACCTCCCTTCCACGGGGAGAGTCAGAACCGCAACCCCAAGAAGTGTGATGGGCATTGAAATCCCCTGCAAATATGAATGGACTAGGAATCGATTTTACCAGTGTATCAAATTTAGCTTTATTAAAAGCTGGGTTACAATTAGTAGGACTATAAAAACTGACAATACATAAATCCTGTTTGTTTACTGTGATTTTGACACAGATATTTTGTAATGAATCATCAAAATATGTGTTAATATTTGAATATGTGATATTTTTATGAATGATTATGGCCACTCCATTATGGCTATTTCCACAATCATTATGTTCAATATTGTAATTTTTAATTTTAAAATTTTGGTTAGCTTTAAACCATGTTTCTGAAATGATTGCAATATGTATATTATTTGTGTAGAGGTAGTTAATAAATATATGCTTGTTACTATTTAGACTTTGTGCGTTCCACTGTATAATATTTAACTGATCCATTATGAGGAAGTAGGAGGTAATTTATTACTGAGGGTTTTTTTAAGAGTCTCTCGAATAGACCCTGAGTTTATAGGTACATCTTTGTTACTAATAATTTTGGTAATTGTTTCAATTAGAATGTTAATAAATGTTTCTGATTTCATAAGGTTGTTTACTTGAACATCAAGTGTTCGTGCTGCTAGTGCTGGAAATGACTTTGAATCAAACAAATCTGAGAAGGTAGCATTTCGGGACTTAATCTTGTTTTCTTCAACTTTTTGTTTTTTCATAGGGCATGCTGGTGAAATGGCTATGTGATTACCTTTGCAATTGACACACTTAGCATTTTTGGAGTCAACTTGGCATGTTTTGAAGTTGTGGTTTTCTGAGCACACTGAGCATACCTCAGTGTTCCTACAGAATTTGGCTATGTGGCCGTAAGACATACATTTTAAACACTGTTTTACGGGAGGTATGTACATTTTCACCTCATGACGCCATGAGTCAAGATAAACATACTCGGGAAGGTTGGTGGACGCAAATGTAACTGCGACTGCCTGCGTGGGTACGAAGGACGCGCCAGCAGCGCCACCATCAACTCTAACTCTGCGCATAAAGCGCCTGACCTGTATGACATTCTTAGAGCTTCCGATTAGTGAGAATATCTGCTTATTAGACATGTCGATCGGCACCGAGGTGAGTACACCCGTCACTTCGGTGTCTCCAGCCGGTATAGTTGCCTTCAGGGACAGTTGGTCCAGTAACTTTTTATTTTGCAGGAACATGTTGGCGTTGTTAGGTAAATCAAAGGTTATACCTACTTTATACTTGTTTATGGACTTGAGGTGCATGACGCCCGAAACACCATGCTCCCGCAAACCCTTGGATAGTGCCATACGATCCTTGTCGCTAAAAGTAATGCTTTCTTCTACGTGCGAAAGAAACACGATGAATTCGGTTTTTTTCGAGTCTTCAGGGTACTTACGCGAGTATCCACGTACCTTAAAGATTTCATACTTATCCTGCTTTTTATTTTTTGGAGTTTCGACAGCGATCGACTTCAGAGAGTCCGAGTCAGAGTCACAAGACTCAAAGGATGAGGCCTGCCGCTGCTGCTGCTCATCGGGTGGAGAATCATCTCCCTTCCTTTTACGTTTCTTGCCCATCTTTGGGCGCTCTTTTAACTTGTGCTCTATTTACAACTGTATACAGGACTATTTACACGAAAAATATACAAATAAACAGTAATTTTGGAATTTTAAAAAATATTAGTTGAATAAGCGCGCCTTTTCACTTCCCGGGTTCCCGCCTTTTCCGTGATTTAGTACCTACAGTATAGGTACTGCGGCAATTCCACATTTCGCCAATGTCATTACAATTTATGTAATTTCACAGTGTAATTTATATTATTTATTCTGTGGTTTGGTGTCATATCGGTCGTTAGTTGTGCCATCATTGTATAACAATGAAATATATCTATAAACCACAGACCTAGAAAATTTTTATTACTCTCAAAAGACTCACGAACGAACAAACAACGAACGACGAAGCGTGGAGCGAAAGGTACAAATTAAGTACCTCTACACACTGCCCGAGAGGAAAAGCGATTTTTTTAATTTTTTTATCGATAGGCAAATAATAGCGGATGTGTCGTTACTTTGGGCGAGAAAAATAATAAAGAAAAATAAATAAAAATCACACATAAGTATACACACAATATAACTAGGTCATTTCCAGCCACAACTCGAAACGGGGGAGAACACCCTTTCCACCCCCAGCTATCAATGAACGCGACCCCCGATCGGGGAGCAATCGAACGTATCGGCAATCGCCGATAATCGAAAACCGTTCGTAAAATACTAGGCGAACAGGAGGGACGAAGAGCTCTATCGAATGATCAATACTTCGATAGCCTATACGTCTATCTACCGATCACACAAGGGGACACCGAACCGATCACGCACACACGTGTAATCGACCGACAGGTGGTTGTTTCCGCCCCTAGCCGCTTCCGTGCAGTTTTTTTTTCACTTTGGGCACAGATTATTTTAAAGTTAGTACCTACCTCAGAAAGTTTCCAAGGAAATTAGGGTCGCCATCCTTTATCAGGTGTTCCGGTGGTAAGATACCCGTGAGAATCCAACCTGGTTTCTTCTTGACAAAGCTTCAGTAAAAATTTACATAGTCACACAAATAAATTGGTTGGAATTTCCCTACAGGAAAATTACTTGACACGACAATTTCTGACGCTACAGCTACTGATGAAAAATAATTACTTACCTACATACATTTATCGGTGTTCATGCGGTTTTAGCCGCGTGGAAACAATTCCCTGCAGAATAAAATGAAAATGTGTTCAATGTACACAAAAGAAGCGTTCTCGAGTGGTGACCATGAATTGGAAGACGTAGCAGAGGCCGTCCTTCCGCAAGTTTGACCGACCACTCTGGGCCTTACTGTCACCTCTTGGCGCGATTCAACTGAAGACCTAAAGTGAATCGCTACAGTACGAGATCACAATAAGGACCCTGGTCAAATGGAGAGCCGTTGGATGCAAGAGACGTAGGTAGATATTCCCATGTTTTATTTTGACAGCCTCTGTAGTGCGGTGGTTGAGCAGGTCGGCTCATAACACGGAGGCGGCGGGTTTGATTCCCGCAACAGGACAAGTGTTTGTGCACAGAAAAAATAGCGCTAATACTTGTTCCGTGTCTGGGTGTTGTGGGAGCATGATCCTCGTAGTTCCTAGGTCCCTAGATACAGGGAATCCTATTTAGATTCCAGGATCTATGTATGTGAGAGTTGGGCGTTATTGTGTGTTTATTTATTTAATTTATGAAACCATGTTTTTGTTGACTGTACTGAAATTCCACCTTACTCGTTGGTAATGAAATTAATTATTATGAATCTCTTTGAATATAACACAACCCATTTTTTTGGAGTTCGAGGGTAAAAGCTGTAGGTACACAAAAATTATGATTTCATAACATGTTTATCATTTTACGACGCGGTCTCAAACGACCATTGACCTCCTTATCTACTTAATATTTGCTCGAGTAGTACTCGAGGGAGGCTTCAATTATAATAATGTGTATTTTCCTTTTGAAAACAAATGTTTACGGAAATACTTTAGTCTGTAACAGATTTCTGTCCAGGGCCGATCCCGAGAGGCAAGGCTACCCTCAGGGCCAGATGAATCTTTTGTACTTACATAATGGTGTTACCTAAAGTTTGTCAGTTTGTATATACATATGGAGAAATATTGAAAAATGCATGAAAGGCTTTTGGTGGCAGAATTAAAGTAAAAACCAGTTCACGGCATAATTTTAGAAGATGGAAAATGAAGGTTCACTAATTTCAGTACCACTTCCATCTTGTACGACTGTCAAATGTCAAACCAACGCACCCTGGTTTGAACTCCACTCCGACTGTCTTCCATGTGTACCTACCCAGCAGCTACCTTCGGTCCAGCGACAATGACTTTTCAAGATATTAAATAAGGTACCTATGTGAATTTTCACAAGCTCTTAAGCCTGGTTTTCACAGGCCCAGTAGCTACTGGGTCCGTGAAAACAAAGAGGCAGTACTAACCGGTCAGTTGCTCTCGGTCAACTACTACAAAATCCTGTATAGACAGCATGTACAGTTGCTGACTACTGGGTGGTCAGAAACTGGGCCTGCGAAAACCAGGCTTTACCACGGTGAAGAAAAACATAGTGAGGAAATGCACCCAAGTGAATAATGTAAATAAAGCTTTTTAAAAGTAACTTTAGTGCACCCACCCTTAACGTTTAATAAAATAGGTGAATTACGTTTACGAACGTCAAGGAAACCAGCACGGCAAGAAATACAAAAGCGAACAAATGTAGGTAGGGAGGTACTAAGTATCATCCACCGTTACGCACATGTCCAGCGTGACGGATTGAAAAGTAATATCATACTTTTCCAAAGCCGAGTGTAACCCAATGCGCAGCTAGTCTGTACTACCAATACTTACAGTAAGACCCAATCAAGGGCGCTCCCATTTATTGAAAGCCGTACGGCCATGAGGGTAGGCTTATTGCGCTGCTTTGTTCCCAACCAGCCTTCACAAAGATCGGGTCGCAAACGGAAGCACAGTATATTTTATGATGTATGTAGGTAAGAACACTGAAAGAGAGCAATAAAACATCTGGGATAAGAAAAAGGACTTTAGACGCCAAAGTCATTTTTCCAACCATTAACAGAAACATCACAAATAATTTGCTAAAATTGCAACGGCAGGATCTCCGGCTTATAGTAGGCCTGACCACTGGCCACTGTAATTTGAACTACCATCTATATAAGACCGGGGCCTCGGACAGCCTCCTATGCAGAGGGTGCCTGAAAGAAAATGGGACTGTGGAACACGTGCTATGATACTGCACAGCCACAGACAAAGGAACACACGTCAGGAATGTTAACACGAGAAGACGCTCAACATTCAGCCTAAGAAATCTCGGATGCCTCATCATCGTCCCTCCAACACCCAACATCAGTGCCACTGGAGCAGCTGTGCCAGCAACCTAGAGCCACACTCTCCTATTTTAAGGATCCGGGATGGCTCGGGTAGATGCTGGCATGGGGAAATGCACAATACACCCCGAGCGGCATGTCAGTGCAGGACTTATCGCCCCCATGTAAAAGTAGAATTAGAATTAGATGTATAGATAGGACCGGCTAAGGGTATATCCAGAAAATAAGTAAGTAGCAGAATTCTTCTAGGTACATTAAAATCTTCTGCGATCACCAAGCTGCCTACCAAGCGTGGTAATTATGGCAAACCCCCTTATGATTAGCATCCATAATACCGTTTTATGGGGGAGCCTATGTTCAGCAGTGGACGTCTTCAGGCTGTTGATGTATTGTAGGTACATACCCCCCTAATAATAAACATTGCTTAGCTGATGACTACTAGTTTGGAATGGTATATGACCATAATAATTATGTGAACCACCATTGTTCAATAATATTCCTGAATAGAGCGGATATAGAAAATGCAATAGGGGAAAAAATGTGGAAACTTTTTCGGAAATTCAGATCTGTAACGGACGGGACGACAGCCAACGTACCAGCCCGCCATAGCCAAGCCGGAAGCCGCCATATTGACACCGCCCCTTCCGCCAGCCCTGCCTGCCAGCCAGCCATGCCAAGCCTTGGAGGGGGGAGTGTATCAATATAAGGCTAAGCCAGCCATTATTGTGTCTCATTCCTGTTGCAATTTTATAAGAAGGAAAACAAATACAAGAATTTACCGAAACTCTGCCCGTTTTATTTCTGCTTCCGCTATAGATCACTCATTTTAATAGTAGGGAAGACCCTAGGAGTTTTCTTAGATGATTGCGTAAATATTTTCTGCTGATAGTAAGATTGCAGTAGCCTTATTTTATCATAAAGTGGAAAAAATAAGATTATATTACATTGTATTGACAATTTCCTCATACTATCCTGGGATGGGAACTGACCGATTTTCTTGTGATTTAATATCACATAATAAATATTAGTAGCCACTAAGTGTATTACCCCGAATAGGGAATACATAAGCAGTAATTCTGAGGCAATTGGGAGCTCTGGCACAAATTGCTACCGATCAGATCATGCCTTATGAGAATAGGTTAGGTACCCATACCATAACTGTGCCAAACAGACCACGTCTTATTAGATAATATATCTTGATGTCATACCTAACTAATACAGCGTATGACCAAATAACTCAATAGCTAATCAACACCTTCACTGGCCTGATAGCTCAGTTGGTAGTAGCCCTGCCTTCTAAACTTTAGGCTGTGGGTTCGATCCCCACCCGGGACACACATTTGTGTGATGAACATCGATGTTTGTTCTGTGTCTGGGTGTTATATTGTATTCTATGTATGTATTTACAAACAAAAAGTATCTAAGTATTGTATCAGTTATCTGGTTCCCATAGTACAAGCTATGCTTAGTTTGGGGCTAGATGGCGCTGTGTGACATGTCTAGTCTATACACACACATACACAACAGCCTGAAAAAGTCCACTGCTGAACATATAGGCCTCTTTCATAGCTTCCATACATAGTTTGATTTTATAAACCACCGAACTAACTACACTACCACTATTTTTCGATGCAATACAAGCAAAGAAGTAAAACAGGCACTATAATGTCGAGTACGTGTTATATATTTTCCAAAATAGACATGATACTCAAAATAACATTGAAGTAGGTATATAAGAATGATCAAGGAAAGTACAGAAAAACGATACTTGAAAAGCTTACACTCAATTCCTTAGCTTATTAATTTCCGTTTAACCTGAAAAGAGAAAATATTAAATTAATTTTTGTTGCTGAAAGCGTAGTTATATAAACCAAATTCAAGATGCAATATTTTCTAACATTAGTAGCAGGTAGTGAAAAAATTATCTTGCATTTTTAGTTTATTTTTCATTGGCACTTGTATATACCGGCATTATTACCTATTAGATTAGACACTGTGGCCAAATTATGGCAACACGGCTATGATTTTTTATGTTTGTGTTTTATTTATGTGTTTATTACATTTACTAGGTGGTAGGACTTTTCCACCTTTTTTTATTTAGGTGCCGATGGATGCAGGAGGCGAGCGGCCGCTCAAGGTAGCGCTCTCTGGGGGAGACCATGTTCAGCAGTGGACGTCTTCAGGCTGTTGATGATGATGATGAGGACTTTTCTGCAAAGTTCTTCTAGGTAGGTACCACCGCTTTGCCAGTTATTCAGCCGCCAAGCAGTAGTGTGCAAGCACTACTGTGTTCCAGTTTGAAGGGCATTGTAACAAAAAGTGTTAAATTACTGGGCAAATGAGACTTATGAACTGATCTCACAGTCTAGAAATCTTTTTTATTGTGTGATGTCTCAGGATGACGTGCGCAGTGCGCGGTGTAACGCGAAACTTTAGAGTTCCGAGTGACTCTGTAATCTTAAGGGCGGCCGTGACGCTTAACACCAGGCGAACGACTACGTCACGTCATTCGATTACAGAAAAAAAACCGTTAGTAATTTTCATATTTTTTCACAGTTGTAGTAGCACTAACCATGTACCTACGTATGTATTGTATTAGTAACGCTCAGAGGGAAAATGGAAAAAAAGTATAATTCCACTAACAAGAAGATTTATGCCCGGTTAGTACAGCTTTTCGACGTTAATAGGATTTCGAGATTGAGCGGATTTATAGGGGTAGTTTAGGGTAAGCGTCCCATTTATGTATGTACTTCGTTCATGTGTATGGGTAGTAGCGCTCATAGCGAAGCACGATTAGCCGTTTCTAACCGATCGGTAAAGTTAAACAACGTTCGCTGCGGTCATCATATGCTAGATTCATCGTAATAGGGGGGCAGGGCTGACCACTTGCCTACACGAGAAGATGTGTATGACTTGAGTGCGTGCTTGAAGACAAAAATTCGTGATAAATAAAGAAGAATTATTTCTATGGATGGATTTAAGTACCTATATAATAAGGCTTGCCACACCTCCACGGGTAAAGATTATAAAGCCCGTTGATAGCTCGTGAACATAATTTCTCGTACAAACACGACTCACCTGCGCGGTCAGGGGGGCGAGGTAACAAAACGAGACAAAGTCATACAAAATTACAGAGAACAGAGCAGGATGAAACAAAAGACATCAACGGGTTCCCGTGATTTATTAGAAAATCATAGTATTTATTAGAAATTAGTGGTTGAGATACACCACTAATTTTCGTATGAGGGGAAGTTGTATCATTTGTCAACTGGATTTATAGTTAATGGCCACGGGTATCGGAATACCTATAGGTAAGTAAGTACCTAGAACGTATTGGGCTCGGCATAATTTCCACTGAAAAATACCTTATAAATAGGTATCCTAAAAAAATATTGTTCTAGCATGTTAAAAGATCGCACTTTTATTAGATTGTCGAGTAGGTAGGTACTGTAGGCACAATTTACCCTAGCTTCGTTAAAAACGATTTATTTACCTTCGAAACAGGATTACATTATCAAACGAAACGGATTAAAAATAATGACTGTTAATTGAAAGCGTTAGTGTTTATGTAAAAGTTTGTTACGTCTAGACCTATATTCAGTGTCATCATCATCATCATCATCAACAGCCTGAAGACATCCACTGCTGAACATGGCCTCCCCCAGAGAGCGCCATTGAGCGGCTCTCGCCTCCTGCATCCATCGGATCTTTCATTTTCTACTCTACGCATCACAACTTATTTTAAATCATTTGACAACGCCAGGTCTGAAGTAAGTCCCGTTTACAAAACGATGACGATCAGTCGTCGATTCGTACTCAAGTCGAGATTTCGTTCACAAAATTATGACTTTATGTATGAGATCTTGACTTGAGCACCGATTCGTGACAGCGTTGTGCTGTAGGTAAATAATACGAGCCTTTCGAGTGTGGTAGCTTTGGCTCCACCGGTGGAGCCTGGCGGTGGACTAAAGTGGCCAGAAGGTGTAGAAAGTGTAGATTCCATAAAATGTAAATAACAATACATCCAAACTCGACTAACAGGCTATTTATTAAGCCCACTTCTCATTTTGTTACTTCCAGTAGAGTTAGCACGGCCGGTAGACAAAACTGTCTTTCCCCTGTTTTACTCCAAGCAAGTATGAAGAAAGTGACGTAAAACGGGGAAAGACAATTTTGTCTACCGTCCATGCTAACCCAGCTGGACTGAAATACCCCCATTTATGAAAAGAATGTAGGTACTTTAGGTATAGGCTGTGCCTCTTATAAATTAGGTACCTACCATTATCTGTGGTACCTACCTATTCCTATACTCCATAGCCATCGTGATAAAAAGTACCTACTTCCCATAAGGTTCAAACTGTGTCCATGCAGAGTTTAATGAACCAAAGTTTCAACCGTTCAAAGACATTTATTTACTTTCGAATTCGAATTATCTAAAGATCTTAGCAATCCGTGGATTTCTTACCATCTAATATATCATCATCATCATCATTAACAGCCTGAAGACGTCCACTGCTGAACATAGGCCTCCCCCAGAGCACGCCACCTTGAGCGGCTGCTCGCCTCCTGCATCCATCGGCTCCCCGCGGCTTTCACCAGGTCGTCGGTCCACCGAGTGGGGGGCCGGCCTACGCTGCGTCTTCCGGTTCGTGGTCGCCACTCGAGAACCTTTCTTCCCCATCGGTTGTCAGTTCTACGAGCGATGTGGCCTGCCCATTGCCACTTCAACTTACTAACTCTAAGAGCTATATCGGTCACTTTAGTTCTCCTGCGGATCTCCTCGTTCCGGAGCTTATCTCGCAGGGAAACACCGAGCATAGCTCGCTCCATAGCTCGCTGCGCGACTTTGAGCTTACTAATGAGGCCAACAGTAAGAGACCATGTCTCAGTTCCATAAGTCATCACTGGCAACACACACTGATTGAAAACTTTCGTTTTCAGGCTCTGCGGTATTTTGGACGAAAAGATAGGACGAAGCTTCCCGAACGCTGCCCAGCCGAGTTGGATTCTTCGCGCCACCTCTTTGTCGAAGTTGGCCCTACCTAATTGGACAATCTGTCCTAGGTAGACATACTTGTCGACAACTTCGAGAGTATCGTTCCCAACAATTACCGGTATAGGTGGAACATGAGCATTAGACATGATCTTTGTCTTGTCCATATTCATCTTAAGACCAACCTGCTGGGAGACTCTACTGAGGTCGTTGAGCATGGTGCTAAGGTCCTCGAGCGATTCCGCCATTATGACTATATCATCGGCAAAACGAAGGTTAGTGATGTACTCGCCATTTATGTTGATGCCAGATCTTTTCCACTCCAAGAGCTTGAAAACATCCTCCAATGCGTTTGTGAACAGTTTCGGAGAAATAACGTCTCCCTGTCTCACGCCTCTTTGCAATGGAATTTGTTCCGTACTCTGATCCTGTAGTCGGACTGACATAGTGGCCTTACTGTACAAACACTTCAAAACTTCGATATACCTATAGTCAATTTGGCATCGCTGCAAGGACTGCAGCACCGCCCAAGTCTCGATTGAATCGAAGGCTTTCTCATAGTCCACAAACGCTAGGCATAACGGCCGATTATACTCTTCGGTCTTCTGTATAATCTGGCGCAGCGTATGAATGTGGTCTATGGTGCTAAAGCCTTTTCGGAAACCGGCTTGTTCGGGAGGCTGGAATTCATCAAACCTGCGTGCGAGACGATTCGTAATGACTCTCGAAAACAGCTTATACACATGACTCAAGAGCGAGATGGGCCTATAGTTCTTCAATAAGGTGTTATCGCCTTTTTTGAAGAAGAGCACCACCACGCTCTTGTGCCATGCCTCTGGCGTTGTACCTTCAAGGATGACAGAATTAAATAACTTCTGGAGGACTAAAAGTACCGGTCTACCACCCGCTCTCAGAAGTTCGGTCGTAATTCCATCTTCACCTGGTGCCTTGTTGTTTTTAAGCTGTTTGAGGGCCATTCTAATCTCGTACAGGCTGACGTCCGGGATATCTTCGGTATAGTGTCGGACTAACTTGGCTCTGATGTCCTGAGCTGTGTTAGTAGCGGGCTTACGTGTCGAGGTGTACAACTGTCCATAGAAGTTCTCGATCTCTCTCAGAATCTCAGGCTTGGATGAAATGACGCTACCATTTTCGGTCTTCAGTTTTGTCATTTGGTGTTGCCCAATAGACGAATCCTTTGCGAACACTTTAGAGCCTTGGTTCCGCTCAATTGCGGCCTCAATACGTGAAGTACTAAGAGCACGCAAGTCGTGTCGCAAGGAACTCCAGATTCGTCTATTGAGTTCACCGTAGGCTGACATATCAACTGAAGACTGCAGCTTCATTTCGCTCCGATCGGCCATTAGCTCAAGAGTTTTTTCTGAGAGCTTTTGAGTCTTCTTTCGGCGTTGGGTCTTAAAGAATTTCGACCCAACAGCTTGGACAGTTTCCACCAACCCGTCGTTTAGCTCGTCCACTGTGTTACAGTCGGCTAGGCACTGGAAGCGATTTTGGAGTTCCAGCTGAAAGCCTTCGGGGTTTTGGATTTGGACAGGATTTGGACGGAGCGTAGACTTCACCAGACGTGACCTTTCGAGCTTAACATTGATATTCAATGTGCCTCTAACAATACGGTGATCGCTACCGGTTTTCACCTTGCTGATCACAGAGACATCATCGAATATGTGCTTCTTGGTCGTCATGATGAAGTCTATCTCATTTTTAGTGGAACCGTCGGGACTTATCCACGTCCACTTCCTGGATGGCCGCTTCTCGTAGAAGGAGTTCATCATAAAGAGTCCCTCCTTCTCCATGAAGTCAGCCAGCCTCTGTCCTCGAGGGTTCCGCTGCCCGTATCCAAATGGCCCCACTCTCAGCTCATCGCTATTCCTTGTGCCCAACTTCGCATTGAAGTCTCCCATCACAACGGTGAAGTATGTTTCGGAAGTATGCATGGCTTCGGATATGTCCTCATACATAGCTTCTACTTCATCGTCTGAGTGTGCCGACGTCGGCGCGTATACCTGTATAACCTTCAACGAATACCGTTTGGTTATTCGGAGTACCAGGTACGCTACCCTGGCCGACACACTGTCGACTTTGACCACGTTGTTGACGAGAGACTTGCGGACGAGAAACCCGACACCCCCTTGGGAGAGTTGGTCTCCCTCCCGGTAGAAGAATAAGTTACCGGAATTTAGGATTATCGTGTCCTGTCCCTGTCTTCGGACTTCTGACAATCCCATTACATCCCAGCGTAACTTACCCATCTCCGCCTCTAGCTCGACCATCCTTTCGTCAGCCTTCAGTGTGCGCACGTTATGTGTTGCCAGGGCCAGGGGTCGTCGTTGGGGTTGGTAGCCGGGCGTCTGCCGGGGATTCTTCGCACCCCTTGCCCTGCCGTTACCGTGGCCGCTACCGTAGCCACGGGATAGCAGAGCTGCCGGGGACTGGGGGCCGTTTTTATTTGTGCTTGTCATTAGGGGGGGGGGGGGGGGGGGTTTGCCATAATCACCACGCTTGGCAGGCGGCTTGGTGATTCGCAGTGAGGATTGATTATCATCAAGACCGAGGGGAACGCTGCGACCCATTCCCTGGATATTCCCTTAGCCGCCTTCTACGGCACCCACGGGAAGAGATGGGGTGGTCCTATTCGTAACCGGGACCACACGGCTTCATCTAATATAATTTTATCTGAATTCTCACATCGGTGCAAATAAATAAATTATATATAACCCCAATTCATGTCACCCCATCGTTCACCGTTCCAGTTTAAATGTTATTGAACTTGTAGGTAAGTACGCGACCTCGGTGCTTTTGCTTTCATCCCTTCCTAGGGATGCGGAGTTCGACAGCCTCGTTTTGTGGCACCTAAGTACTGTGCTATTTAGTTTTTGAAATACACCTCTAGTGTGCTTTGGGATTATGCACACACACTGTATGGGTGTCAAGAGTTCTTTTGGTTCTGGGTCGGTAATAAGGACATGAATGGCATTGTGGTTGAGGGAATGAGGGTCAGTATGTATTAAAGTATATTTTTTTCTGATTCATGGATTTATATACCAAGTAGGTACTTATATACCAAGATTTATTTGTTAAATGTAATTTTAGGTTCACTGTCGAAACTCATAAAATTGTTTGTCATAATTTTGTTACAAATAAAATTGTTACTTATAATCATCATTTCACATAATGTGATTTATTATACTTTCACTACATCTAATTTTCTTTATTATAAATCAAAATTAATAATAATCCAAATTTATAAGAATGAAACTCATAAGGCGTATATGACATAACAGTACAAATTTATAATGTTCTTTTACCATAACTAACTTAAATCATAAAACAAAATATCAATAATACTGTAAATTAATGTGACTGGAACTGTTGATTGTTATATATATCGTAATCAGTTATAAAAACGTAGTACGGCAAGCCAATTTGCTCTTCAATCTATGCAGGCACTTCATCCAGTCAAAACAAACAAAATTAACGTGTGGACTGTGGGTAATTGTAAAATAACTTATATTTTCTCATGTTATGTTGATTTTGGTATTGTTGGTGAACTTTGTGCATTATTTTAATAAATAACTTTAAATGTCTAATAAAAACACGTGTAAAATATTTAAATCAAATAAAGGTAACCTGAAACTTAATATAGATGGTTTCTGTAATTTTTTAATATAAGCATAAGTGACTTCTGGCACTTCGCCGGCCGCTGCCGCGGCACGCTCGCTACGCTTCGCTTCGCTCGCTCGGCTCGTGCGTCGTGTGGTCACAGTTAACCTAACGCTCCTCCTCGCTTCGCTCGTCGTCGCACCTATTTATGACTTTGCCTTAGACTAGTATCTTAGTATCTTTAGGGTATACATGCATATGTATATAATGATTTAACTACCTCAAAATTATTATTATGTTAACTAAAAAATATGAAAAAGTCATTATGAACAATACAATTATAAATGCTGATTATTATGAAATTATAAGTAATGAAATTTATAATAAAAAAAAGTATGATAAAAAAATTCTTAACATTAACATTATAACGTAAAATTTTATAAATTTAAACATTATTTGAATAAATTGTATAAGAAAAGATCAATATAAAAAGTAACTATTATGAACAAAGTTATTTATATATAACCACCATTATAAATTTCATCATTATTAAAAATGAGGTATGTGAAATGAAATTATGAATAATGAAATTATTAGTACAGACGGTATCCCGTAATTTTAATATCCAAAAAAATTATAGAAAAGCCGTCTAATTACGGTCGCTGGTAAAATAGGTGTTACTTAAGTAGTTACCTCATCATCCTTTTTGCCTTTTCCCATTTGTTAGTGAAGTCGGCTCCCAATCTAACCTGTAGCGGCGAGCTACCAGAATTACACGAGCAACTGCCATCTGAGCTCGCAACCCATAAGGAACCAGTAACAGGGATGGTTAGATCTTATAAGGCGTCTGACTACCCGTAACGATCGCCATAGATGTCCTTATGACAACCGGGACCGTGCTCTCTAAGGCACGGGAGCAATGGTGATGGCATCGAAAACTGCCCATAACTTACTAAATAAATCTTTGGCGCAGGGCCGAGGATCGAACCCGGTGCCGTAAGATTGCGAAGCGCACATGCTACCGCTCGGCCACCGTCGCTTACCCCGCTTGCTTGCTTAGGTACTTACCTACCTACAATTACAATTATGATACTTGGATAACGTAAGTCATTTTTTGTTTTTGAATCTTTTAAGGAAAGCAAAACGGTAAAACAAAACCGAAAAAAAAATTGCTCGCAATGACAGCGTCACTTATTCAATTCAGCGACATTAACAGCGTTACTTATTCAAACGTAAAATTAATTTAATCTGTTTTACAAATACCGTCTCCTCTTCGCTCGTGTCATTTTATGATTTAGAAAAAATATTATTTTATACTTTGATTTAACTAGCATAAGTAAGTTCCTAAAGCTAAAGTCCTAAGTGTTAAATATCAAGGCACATTTAGCCTTGTACGTAGGTATATAAATTTCATATATGATTGATTTACACTTTACACCTATAATAAACATCGATATCTTGTCGGGCAGCCACTGTCGATCAAGCGACAGGGACTCTGAATATGTATCTAGAAAGTGCAACGTACTGACACAAGAGAGTTGAACACCTTTTCTGAGTATGTAGTCATAGTCAGACGGATTTTTCCAACAGAACAAATCCTTTGGAGAGTTCGTTTTATATAGATAACAAAATCTTATTCCCAAGCATAGGTTAGGTACCTATATATGTACCTACTATACATAGGTACTAGGTTATAGGTAGCATAGATCACACCCTTGGGTAGGTATAACTTACCTAAACGTACCTATGTCCTATACCAAGCTCCTCATGAAAATATTGCGAAAAAGCGTTTTATGTATCGAACACTGGTCGATTACTATATTTTATTTAAAAAAGATCTTTTACGAGAAAAAACTCAAAGTTCCAATTCCTAATTTATCTTTTACGTTTTAATTACATTTAAGTATTTAGTTTAAAAAAAATTGTAGGTGTGTGTGGACATTTCACACAGCTCCATCCAGCCCCAAACTAAGCAAACTAAATGTAATTAAAACGGTTCACTGTCGAAACTTATAAAATCGTTTCATCATAATTTTGTTACAAATAAAAATGTTACCTATAATCATCATTTCACATAATGTGATTTAATATACTTTCACTACCTCTAATTTTCTTTATTATAAATCAAAATTAATAATAATCCAAATTTATAAGAATGAAACTCATAAGGCGTATATAACATAACAGTACAAATTTATAATGTTCTTTTACCATAACTAACTTAAATCATAAAACAAAATATCAATAATACTGTAAATTAATGTGACTGGAACTGTTGATTGTTATATATATATAATAAATCAATGGTAATCAGTTATAAAAACGTAGTACGGCAAGCCAATTTGCTCTTCAATCTATGCAGGCACTTCATCCAGTCAAAACAAACAAGATTAACGTGTGGACTGTGTGTGGGTAATTGTAAAATAACTTATATTTTCTCATGTCATGTTGGTTTTGGTTTTGTTGGTGAACTTTGTGCATTATTTTAATAAATAACTTGAAATGTCTATAAAAACACGTGTAAAATATTTAAATCAAATACAGGTAATCTGGAAATTAATATAGATGGTTTCTGTAATTTTTTATATAAGCATAAGTGACTTCTGGCACAACGCTTCGCTTCGCTCGCTCGGCTCGTGCGATGTGTGGTCACAGTTAACCTAACGCTCCTCCTCGCTTCGCTCGTCGTCGCACCTATTTATGACTTTGCCTTAGACTAGTATCTTTGTATCTTTAGGGTATACATGCATATCTATGTAATGATTTAACTACTTCAAAATTAGGTTCACTGTCGAAACTCATAAAATCGTTTGTCATAATTTTGTTACAAATAAAAATGTTACTTATAATCATCATTTCACATAATGTGATTTATTATACTTTCACTACATCTAATTTTCTTTATTATAAATCAAAATTAATAATAATCCAAATTTATAAGAATGAAACTCATAAGGCGTATATAACATAACAGCACAAATTTATAATGTTCTTTTATCATAACTAACTTAAATCATAAAACAAAATATCAATAATACTGTAAATTAATGTGACTGGAACTGTTGATTGTTATATATATCCTAATCAGTTATAAAAACGTAGTACGGCAAGCCAATTTGCTCTTCAATCTATGCAGGCACTTCATCCAGTCAAAACAAACAAAATTAACGTGTGGACTGTGGGTAATTGTAAAATAACTTATATTTTCTCATGTTATGTTGATTTTGGTGTTGTTGGTGAACTTTGTGCATTATTTTAATAAATAACTTGAAATGTCTAATAAAAACACGTGTAAAATATTTAAATCAAATAACGGTAACCTGAAACTTAATATAGATGGTTTCTGTAATTTTTTAATATAAGGATAAGTGACTTCTGGCACTTCGCCGGCCGCTGCCGCGGCACGCTCGCTACGCTTCGCTTCGCTCGCTCGGCTCGTGCGTCGTGTGGTCACAGTTAACCTAACGCTCCTCCTCGCTTCGCTCGTCGTCGCACCTATTTATGACTTTGCCTTAGACTAGTATCTTAGTATCTTTAGGGTATACATGCATATGTATATAATGATTTAACTACCTCAAAATTATTATTATGTTAACTAAAAAATATGAAAAAGTCATTATGAACAATACAATTATGAATGCTGATTATTATGAAATTATAAGTAATGAAATTTATAATAAAAAAAAGTATGATAAAAAAATTCTTAACATTAACATTATAACATAATTTTTAATAAATTTAAACATTATTTGAATAAATTGTATAAGAAAAGATCAATATAAAAAGTAACTATTATGAACAAAGTTATTTATAAATAACCACCATTATAAATTTCATCATTATTAAAAATGAGGTATGTGAAATGAAATTATGAATAATGAAATTATTAGTACAGACGGTATCCCTCAAAATTATTATTATGTTAACTAAAAAAATATGAAAAAAGAACATTATAAACAATACAGTTATGAATGCTGATTATTATGAAATTATAAGTAATGAAATTTATAATAAACAAAAATATGATAAAAAAATTCTTAACATTAACATTATAACATAAAATTGTATAATTTTAAACATTATTTGAATAAATTGTATAAGAAAAGATCAATATAAAAGTAACTATTATGACCAAAGTTATTTATAAATAACCACCATTATAAATTTCATCATTATTAAAAATGAGGTATTTGAAATGCAATTATGAATAATGAAATTATTAGTACAGACGGTAGGTATCCCAATTAAAACATACCTACACCCATCCGTGCATGACGTTTCGATCGCGTCAGTTTAAAATCAAACTGTCCTGGAGCACATTTTAACGTGAAAAATGTTACCTACTACATACTATAAATGTGGCCTAAGCCCGGAAGAATCTACCTACCAATAGACCAAGTTCATATTTTGTGGATGAAGGCCCTTCTAATGCAACCATGTAGATAGTAGAATGGTTCAGGGGGTCTAGCATAGACCCCTTTCCATTAGCGTTAACGCCTAACTCCAAAATATGTGGGAATGACTATAGGTACCTGCGGAAAAGTGACATCATCAAGCATACGGTAGTGTATTAGCTATGACATTACCTGCGGAAAAGTTTTCCTCAGGCAATTTCATTCCCATACATTTTGAGTTATCATTTGGCGTTAACGCTAATGGATAGGGATCTTTGCTAGACCCCCTAGTCTGCCATCTTTGGCCGAGAAGAAAATGCGATTTGATTGCCCTCTGATGGCAGTGTAAAAAACGATACAGAAACGATGTGCCAGTTGACCAGCTTCGCTTTTTCAATAGGTAAACCAACGCCTACGAAAGTGAAGCTACCGAAAAGCACAGGGCGTTTTTTCACTATGTCAGGGCGTTTGGTGTAAGTAGGGGAAGATGGGGGAAAGCGTTCATCGGGTAAATGGCACATAGCAACATATCACTTCACCTAAAGCGCGGGGGGCAAGATTCTCTAACAAGCAGCGACGTGTATGACTAGTCAGCTGACAGCTCGCGGCACGTGGCCGTGAAGCGAGTTTCTTTGAAGGCAGCTGATTATGATCTAACCACAGAGCATTGAAAAATATGACACTTCGCACCTAGATAGAGGCGAAATTAATAATAATATTCGTGCTGAACACCAGATCAGCGATCAAGCAACTGTCAATTTGATATTTAGTTTGAGTTCTGACGTGTCAAAAGAACATGCTCAAAAATAATTATTAAAATGCCTAATTGCGCTGTGATTTGGTGTAATAATCAGAGTAAAAACGTAAATAAACAAAACTCTGGTGTTACATACCACATGTGAGTAATTAAACACACTTTTTAGGTTTCTATAATATACCATTGAGGCAATTCCTACAAATAGGGTAGAAGAACTGATAGTGATGTAACGTGTTGGTTAGCCTTACTAAATATCGATACTTCGATAGTTACTGTTATGGCATCCGGGAATGTGTTGCAATACGTTTTCAATGTTTTTAATTTATTTTGCAGTTAAATTTATTTTCACTAATTAAAATAATAATACCTACTTTTGTTTTTTAGGTTTCCTAGAGATCCTAATATAAAAGATAAATGGATATTAGCAACAGGAAAGTGCAATTGGTTTCTTCAAAAACATGATGCGGTTTGCTCCCAGCATTTTGAAGCTGAATGTTTTATGAGAATGCCTAACTATACACGTTTATTTTTTGACGCCATTCCAACATTAAAACTCCATCCTATTTTCAATGAGGTACCTCTCATCGTCATTTATTATTTGATGAGGACACACTAAGATACTTCTGATATTCAATATAATTGTTAAATAATAATATTGCATATCATTATTGTGTGGGGTCGGCTCCCAATCTAACCTGTAGCGGCGAACTATCAGAATTACATGACCTACTGCCATAAGGAACCAGTAACAGGGATGGTTAGACCAGGCTTCAGATTCTATTAGGTATCTAACTACCCGTAACGATTGCCATAGATGTTCTTATAACAACCGAGACCGACTGTGATTAAACATATTCTTAACAGTGGTTACATAAAATCAAAACACACAAAACAATATATAGTTACGCATGCATTGCATTTTTGCCTCGGAGTTAGTTTATTTGAAAATTTACAGACTCACCAATTTGACCAAGAACCCATGAATAACCATTCAATTTAATTAATCAAAGCAATTATGGAAAAGTACGCGGACATATTAAGACTCCATTATCTTACGAAAAAACGCAACTTCAATGTATCCATTCGAAGTTATTCAAACAAAAATGTTCTATTTTTGGGGCAATAATTGTGATCTAAGAATTATTTTATTTTACACTACTTTTGTGTTAATAACAGAGGCAGATTTTCCTAAAATAATAATTTGATTTGAGTTGATTTAATGTTACAATGTACATGCTATATTATTAATTGTTGTATAATTTAAGTAGGTATAAAAATAATAATGTATTGTTGAATACAATTTTGTACATAATAAGCACATAATTGATATTTTTATTTCAAACATTCACGCGTAAAGGTACTTCTTTAATTTTATTTGAATTAATTGTTCATAATTATATATTCGGAATCAGTTTTAATTTATATTCTTTCATTTTGTTAAACTTGTTATATTTTTTCTATTTCAAACTCTAGTTTATACATATAATTATACACATCACATAATTATCATCCACCGGAAGACGACCACTGCTAAACATAGGCCTCCCCAAAAAACATCAATTTGGACGCGTATTATAGGGGGGGGGAGGGTTTAGCCATAATCACCACGCCTATAAACTTAATTATTATGACTATAAACTAACGCAAACTACCTATGTACTTGGTATAATAAAACGTATCCAAAATATGAACTGTCATTTGCCATAAAATAGGTAAGATTGTTTGTACTGCATCTCAGCCGCGAACATGTACCAATACATTCAATTTTATTTATTAAAGAATATATATCGGCTGGCCATTTTCGACTCAGATTTAAAATATAATAAAATAATACTTTATTGCACACAAAAATACACACAAAAGATACTTACTAAAGTGTACCTAATGATCAGGTAACAGATACCTTACCGGGTACCTACCTCATACTTTGTCGATAAAAATATATCGACTCCACCCGCAGCACGTTTTGCTTACAGCAATGGCACTAATGACAAGACAATTGCAATATATGTCATCTGCGCAGGTAAATCATAGAGGTTTCACTGTAATACCTGACACGCTTGAATTGTATGAAAAGTGTTGGGCAAGGCGCCTCTATCTAGGTGCGAAGCGTATTTTTTTTTCATGCTCTGTGGATCTAACTTTTGGATGGATATTTTGTGATACCGTAATCAATTTTAAACCGATGTACCTGATTGTTTTTAAATTTCAAGTTAAATTCTTTACAACCGTTTGGGGGAATAAAGACACTCTAAATAAAGTCACTAAGGGGTAATAGCGCTCACGCCATTTTTTCTCATAAACATTTTTTTTTATGCTTGAATGGGCTGGCCAAAGGACAACCGCTAAAGCGCCTTAGAGCCAAAAACTTAAAAAAAAATGAAGGCCTTCAAAAAGAAAACAGGCTAGAACTTCATTACCTAGGTATTCCTTAGCCTGAGCGGCATTACCCAATGTCAGGGGTAATGACGATCAACCCTGTTTTTTTTAGTCTTCCTACCACTAGTGGTCAGACACATAGGTACGTTTCGTGTTAAAATTTTGATCGCTAATTGATATTAATTTTGATATAACAACAATATTTAAAAAAATACAGCGTGTTTTATTAGGTGGACGCCATTTCCCCCCTCTTTCCCTACCTTTACTAGATCCTGCTTCACCACAACGCGCCCGCACACTCTGCGCGCAAAGTAAGGGATTTCCTGGACACCACAACGGTCAACTTCGGGGTCATCCTCCTCACACCACTGATTTGGAACTGCGCGACTTCTTTTTATTCCCTAAAATAAAAAATCATCTAAGGGATACAGTTTTCATCGCGGGAAGATGCGATAGATTGCAATAGCTGCGTCGCAGCATGCTTTGTCTGAGGTAGATTGGGAAAAGTTTTAAGTAAGTACTTATTGAAAATTGGTTCAGACACATAATGGACGCATGAAACTTTGCATAAACAGTGGTGGAGAGTTAATTGAAACATAAATAAAAAAAATTGCTCTGTAGAACATTTTTTTGGTTTAGCAAAAGTTTCCGAGTGTCGAAATACCTACGCAACACTTGCGGAAGTGAGGGCATTATAGCTTCCCAGTCACCACCCGGCGGCAACTGGGAGTTTTATTCCCGGGGGCCTCCCGGGGGCAATTCGTGTGGGGCAACTGGGAATATACCGCGCATTACATGAATGGGTGACTGCTTCAAAAACTGGTGGAATTGAGCGCTACCGGCGTGCTTCGGAGGGCACGTGATACCGGTCCCGCGGGGTAATTACGTAAAATTTGCAACAGCAATGCGACAACAGTAGAAAAGCAACAGCAGTAGCGAAGCATACATGCTCGACACCACTAATGATGTATGACAGCAATCACCGCGAGATTTACGCCTGTCGCAAACCTGTTGCGAGTTAGGTAATAAGGGGGCCGGTTGTCATCATAACTTTGCCTAAACGAAAAGGATGGACTACTTATGTAGTAATAAGAACACCCAAAATCCCATACATAAATAAATCCTTGACCCGATGATTCTGTGTCTAGAAAAGACTATCGGAAAACACCTAGACACAGACTAAGGTACCTACTTGCGCTTTATTCTGTGTTAAAATATTGTTCTGTCGCGGGACAAAATCCCGCATATTTAACTCTTTCCTAATTAGTTTTTTTTTTCTTATAGTTTGGCTCCACACATAGTGTATTTAGCCAGTGTCAAGTATTGTAGTTTTTCGTCGTATTATGAAATATTTCATGTAAAGTCAAGTCTTAGTCAGTCAGGGTAGTCATAGTCCAGTCTAAGTCAGGTAGTCATAATCCAGTCTAAGTCATGCCCTAGTAAAGTAGTGGCAACTTTACTAGAGGCTTCTATGGAATTTTGGAAGCAAACACGAAAAACCACGTTTCACTACATTATATCACTTGCCCACACTTATACTCATAATTCAGCACTTAATGCTTAAAATGCCACTAATTTTAAACATTAACACTAGAAAAAGCATAAGTTTTGTGAAATAATACAATGCAAGAACTTTTTCACGTTCCCGCCAAAACTCCTCTCTTAATTAGTTTACTTTGCATTTTTGTGACATTTATTTATTTATTTATTATTATTATTGCATTCATGTACATCATTGTTATAGGTAATATACAATACCAAGTATTATATAATACACAACATCTTAAATTGTTAGTTGGTAGGTTGACATGAGCCCTGGGGGCGTACCGTGAGCTCTTAGCGCGATTCAAAACTGAGCCTATATTGGATCGTTTTGTTTTTTTTTGTATGGGGATTTTGACAAGCGAGCCAGTATAAGCTCTGTTTTGAATCGCGCTAAGAGCTCACGGTACGACCCCTGGAAGGTCGTTTGCAAGTTTAAGTGACTTGTGAGTCAGTCCAAAAACAATAATTTACACATGTGTCAATATTAGATACTATTTTACAATTCTATGGTAGTTCTTAACATTTATCATTGTTTTCCCTTCAATCTGCGCATTTGGGATTAATTTTCCTAGTCAATTTCAATAAATTAATTATGTTTACCTAATAATTGGTTTTAATAATATTCTTCTAATATAAATTTTCATTACTACTTATATAATTATTTAAAATAAATAATAAATATAAGTAATTATGTATGTATGGTAAAAAGTTTGTTTAACAAGTTATTTATAATCAAGGGATTGAGTCATTTGTTAAATTTTTGTCAGCCTTAAACTCTTCTATGCTATAATAACATTTGTTAAGAAGATAACACTTTAAACATTTATTGAAAAGGGAGGTACTTTGTTCATTTTTCAAATACTCAGGAATACTGTTATAAATGGATATTAATCTATAGTTTGGGCTTTTCCCGAATATGTGTAGTCTTGTTGTCGGTAATACAAGTCTGTTTTAGTTACGTCTGTTATAATTTTCGTGTATAATTATAACCAATCCAATAATATTAATATTATTATTTTTGCCGTGTTTAGATATGTTATAAAACTAAAGTACTAAGACTATGAATAAGTACTTTTTACTTTCAAGTCTCGTATTATTTACACTTAGGTAATACATGAGGAAATGAGGAGGAATTGGATGAAGGAAATGAAACAAAGCTAATTACTCGATCAAGATTATAATACTCTTATAAAGTATCAATACATTACAACGAAACAGTTATAAATCAAAGATACAAAATAATAATCGCCGACATAATGACGTAGGTAGTTACTTCATTTACTCCTGATTAAAATAAATAATTTAGTTAAATCTACGGTCAAATACTACGATTTTCATGACTTTTTTTCGCTTACATTAGCTACAATCTCTAATAAAATACGTTCTACTACAAATTATACAGATTTTCAACATTTTCAATACTACAATACTTCAACAGCACATATAAAGCGATATTTTGAGAATAATATTTGATCTTAGTGCTAACAACAATGTTAATAATCGATAATTCATCTCCAAAATAATCGACTAAGCTGTAATAGTGTGTTTGTCTTACTAACGTTACGTAGACTCTTTACGAAGATAATAACCGATTTATTTTATGTATCAACGACTTTGCGCTGTTTTTGTACGATGAGAACAATTCTCGCTACTAATCGATAACACTAGAGGTTATACGATTGCTGCTTCCGATAATCGGTATTACATTTTGCTACTCAATGTAGATGATTATTGTAAATCATTAACAATTGATTGCAATAAATCACTATCAAATCGATACTTTCGACTATCGCTAGTAGAAACATCGATCATCAACTTTATCATGTTAATCCTTGTGATTCCCGACCTTTAGTCGATTGTATCAAAATCGATATAAATCCGCAAACGATTTAAAAAACCAACATCCTTGAGCTGTCAATTTAAAAATCGAGAGCATAATCGATAACGAGCAACTCGACTAAACTCGCGTAAAATCGACTACGAAAGCGGATGGCGAATGTTGCGAGAGTGTGTGTGTTGTACGGGTAATGTATTCTATTATCTAGTACGCGTGGTTGGCAACGAAAAGACCAGCGTCTGCGCCCGCACCTGTCACAGATCCGGCGACGTACTTCCCTTGAGAGGCTTGTCCGTTGGCCTGAAAAAAAGGTAAATGTTAGTCATATTTCACTCGCTCTTACAACGACAAAGATCACAGAACATAAACTTTGTGAGGAAACCGGGCATGTTTAAATAATGAGTAAGAGACCATCGTGGTGGGTTATGACCTACTCTCATAGTAGTTCCTGTGGGTGTCTTCTGCGATCACCAAGCCGCCTGCCAAGCTTGGTGATAGAAAATTATGCCTGATATTTTTTACGTTATGTGGTTACGTTTTCTTTTTGGTCAGGCGTGTTTCGTGCATTCAAGTTTGCAGATTATCTAAAGCATCTCCGAGACGATCAATCGCGATTGATCAGCGATTGAAGTCGTATCATTCGCGGATCGGATGCTTCAGTAGTTTGTTGGACTATCATTAGGAGTCGTGTTGCTCTTTGAGAGCGCGATCAAGAATAAAGAAAACGCAAAACGATAGCAAATGACAATCATTTGCTATCATTGACTGTCAATCAACCCTCAATGCACGGCGCTTCATTCGCTCTCAATCAAATTTTTCATCATTCGCCGTCAATACCGTAGTAGTATTGACAATCGCTTCAATCACCAAAGTAAACGCTAAGTAAACTTATGCATCACGCACAGATTGTCAGTCATGATTGATCGTCTCAGGGATGCTTTACGTACAACACGCAGGTCATATTGATTTCAGCGAGCCGACATTTTTTGTTTCTACGCCTACTGCTTTTGTTTTAGCAATTTATCCGATATGATTGTGTTGTCAAATTAGCTTCGTTGTTATTCACAACGGCTCCCTCTGGTGGCGGCTGCGACTAAACAATAATTCATCATAATCATCATCATCATCAACAGCCCAAAGACGTCCACTGCTGAAAATAAGCCTCCCCAAAGAGCGTCACTTTGAGCGGCTGCTTCGCCTCCTGCATCCATCGGCTCCCCGCGGTTTTCACCAGATCGTCGGTCCACCTGAGTGGGGGGCCTACGCTGTGTCTTCCGGTTCGTGGTCGCCACTCGAGAAACTTTCTTCCCCATCGGGTGCCTGCCCATTGGCACTTCAACTTGCTAATTCTAAGAGCTATATCGGTCACTTTAGTTCTCCTGCTGATCTTATCTAATAATAATTATGAATAAATAAATAAATATTTGTGGACATTATTCCCGATTGCCACCCGGGGGAAATCCATGTGGGGGCAACTGGGAATATACCTTTCATACAGCGCCATCTATTAATAAGTTGCACTACTATAGATTACTGAGACAAAAAAAGCATTAAAACATTGCACACTATTTCTAGATTTTAAGAGAGTTTAAGTGCAATTACAATAAAGCAACTATAGTATAAGCATGACTTCTACATTTGGACGTAGCCAGGACTAACTGCATTTACATAAAGGAAGGTTTAACACGAGATATTTTGTCACTCAATTTGTTGCATTAATGGGGTAAAAAACTGACTTTTGCTCACTTCAGATGGCAGCACTGTTGAGTGTTCCCTAAATCTGACAAATATCTGTCATCCTCCATAATAATTTTGTAAACAAGTAAAAATAGCTCAATTTATTTCATTAATATGACGTTGTGTTCAGCTTTGGATTGCAAAAAGACGGGAGTCCATGTATTCCCTAAAGATATCAAATGGAGAAAACAATGGATAAAAGCTTTACGAAGAAAAAATTGGGAGCCAACTAAATATTCAAGGTTATGTGCTTTTTTCCAGTAGTAGATGCTTTTCTATTCCGCAACTGTTTTATTAACTGCCTAACACTCCATGTTGAATACATTTTTGTAGTATTAGAATCGAATTCGCTGGTAAGCACAAAGAATCAAAAATGCAATATAGCGGCGATTAGGATCACTCAACAGTGGCGCCACCTACAATTAGCTTTCAGTTTTTAACCCCATTGTCAATAATTGACTAGCCCAGTGGAAACAATGTGGTACTATGATCCCATTGTGCAGAACATTGCTGATTTAAAGAGAACAACTCAAAAGTGAAAAAATTACGGTCTAGCTAGATTTGTGTATCTTTAGACGAGAACAAAATGAATTTCTTCTTATTTTTGGTAGGAGGGGAAAATAAGTTCAACTCGGTTCGTGCGCAACATAATTTCAGTCTCAGCATGAGCTGTAGTGTAGAAATCGTGTCCCTAAACTTTCTCTATACTCATCACCGGGTATAGATCCCAGGGTTCTTCTACTTTAGAATCCCCTTAATATCGCCCCTAGGTCCAGTGAGTGAGGTGCTGAGTGCTGACGTGAACAATAAGGCTGCGGGGACAAGCTTCCGTGCAAAAGATATCACGCAAGCCATAAGGCTTATTGCAAGGGGCAAGTCCCCAGGACACGACGGACTCAGCATTGAGCACCTGCAGCACGCTGGGCCGCACCTGGCGAGGGTCCTAGCAATGTTCTATTCGCTGTGCGTGAGCCACTCTTACTTGCCTGCTGATTTTATGAAGACTGTTGTGGTGCCTGTAGTTAAAAATAAAACTGGTGATGTGGCAGATAAAAGTAATTACAGGCCGATATCACTTGCAACTGTAGCAGCAAAGGTATTTGATGGTCTGCTTAATGCGCAGTTAAATAGCTACGTAACACTCCATGATAATCAGTTTGGTTTTCGACCTAAACTGTGCACAGAGAGTGCAATACTGTGTCTTAAGCATACCGTCAAATATTACACAAATCGGAAGACTCCTGTATATGGGTGCTTCCTTGATTTATCTAAGGCTTTCGACCTGGTCTCTTACGACATCCTCTGGAGGAAGCTGGAGAGCACAAAGCTACCGAGGGAGCTCATTAGCATGTTCCAGTTTTGGTACGCGCACCAGGTCAACAGTGTCCGATGGGCGGGGGCAATGTCGGACTCTTATCGGCTTGAATGTGGTGTGAGGCAGGGCGGTTTGACTTCGCCTACCCTGTTCAACTTATACATGAACGAGCTCATCGTCGCACTCAGCGGTCAGCACGTCGGCTGCCACGTGGATGGAGTCTGCGTCAACAACCTTAGCTACGCGGACGACATGGTGCTGCTGAGTGCGTCAGTTTGTGGCCTGAGAAAGTTGCTCAGCACGTGTACGGAGTATGCTCGTGGCCATGGATTGAATTATAATGGCAATAAAAGTCAATACATTGTCTTTGCGGCCGTCGGTGCAGAGTGTCCAAAGAGTGTACCACCGGTTCATCTTGATGGTGTTTCCTTGCAGCGTGTTGAACAATTTAAATATCTGGGTCATTTACTCACCGAGGGCCTCAGAGATAATGCGGACATGGAACGGGAGCGGAGGGCACTGTCAGTACGAGCTAACATGATAGCCCGCAGGTTTGCGCGCTGTTCCAGGGATGTAAAGGTGACGCTCTTCAGAGCGTACTGCACATCCCTGTACACGTGCGGCCTGTGGGCTGACTACACTGATAAAAGCTACAGTGCCGTCCGCGTCCAATACAATAACGCGTTCAGGGCGGTGGTGGGTCTGCCTCGTTACTGCAGCGCCTCTGGCATGTTTGCGGAGGCGTGCACCGACTGCTTCCACGCCACCATGCGTAAGCGGTGCGCGTCCCTAGTGCGCAGGGTGCGGGGTAGCTCCAACACCATCCTGGAGATGATCGCCAGCAGGCTGGATTGCTTGTACATTCGACATGGCTGTGACAGGCATGTCGCAGTACCGATGCCGGTAAGAGGATATTAAATCGCTGTGACATACTGCTATTAATTAATTACTTATATTCTCTTTTTAATTTGATGTGTATTGATTTTTGATTTTGATTTTTAGATATTTTTATTTGATATTGTTTTTTGTAAATTTTGAATTTTATTTTTATTATTTCATTTTTATTATTTTATTGTAATTTTGGTTTTTGAATATTATTGACGTATTATAATTTACTATTTATCGATTATTTTGACAATGAATTTTATAATTATAATTGAATGTGATTGTAAGTATTTATATAAGACGAAATAATGTATATTCTCAAGTGTAGTGGGTGCTAGTTACCTGTATAAATAAACTATTATTATTATTATTATTAATAACTTTAACTGCGCCCCTAGGGTCAATTCAGACAGAGCAGCAAAATGCTCGAGCACTTTTTAAGTGCTATTGGAATATAAACCTTAATCCATTTAGACAAAGCTGAAAATAGTATGCAACATTAAAATAGGTAAGATTTTAATGTTGCATACTATTTTCAGCTTTGTCTAAATAAAATAATGTTGATATTCCAATAGCACTTAGGCTGACATTCAGAGTCAATGCATCGAGTTTACTCCCACCGGTCTCACGTGAGATCGAACTCCGGACTCGGGGAGTATACTCCGCGTCGTTAAATTTAGAGACGAGATCAAACGATAACTCCGTGAAGTTCGACTCCAGCCATAAACAAGCGTAGTTTGACATTAGTGAGCAATGATTTTCTTTTTTTATTTGGCAGTATTATGTTAAAAAGAGAGAAACAATAGCAAATATTATATGAAAAACTGAAACAGGAGACCAAACTTGGTGGTGATATACTCTTTGCAGGAGAATATAAAAAGCGCGCCATTTTAGATTACTATTCTGTATTCTGGAAAGCGCGCCGCTATCTGTTTTTGTTTTTCAAAGTTAAAATTATTATAAATTTTGTTGTTAATTACCTAAATTTACTTTAAAAAACGAGTGAATTTTAGCGGACATAGCACTAGGTTAAGTAAAGCAATGAAAAATAAATCGTCTTTAGTGTTCAAAGTTTTTGTAAAAAATATCCGAGGGAGTTAATAGCTCCATACAATACATACAAATCTGCCAACAATGAGTAACTGGTATATTTATTTTTGAGTTTTCCGATGTTATTTTGATTTTAAATAAAATTATTACTCAATTTTATTTCGTAATTTATTAATTTTATTTTAATACAAAACTAACTTCTTTTCAATAACCATCTTAAAAATTGATTCTAAACAGCATTGTATTTAAAAGATGACGAAGACAGGCGTGATAGCAAAGATGGCGGTGTCTGAGCACGGCTCGAGTCACCGATTTCGCGGCTCAGCCCGTCTCATTCTTAGCTGAGCTTATACTCGTACTCCATTATGCTAAACTCGACTGTGAATGCCGATACGATTGGAGTTTGAGTCTAGACTCAATTTCTGACATAACGAAGTTTGAGATCAAACTCGAACTCGTTTGTGAATGTCAGCCTTAAAGAGTGCTCGAGCATTTTGCTGATCTGTCTGAATTGACCCTTACTTTAAACTAAAAACATTACACCTTTTGCACCCTCGGTAAACAACCTAATCCAAACTAAACTGCCTTCTTATAAACTATAAACTCATCGACGTCGAATTCACGCTATTTTCGCACTTATTTGTATGCCAAAGATGTGCAAATTCGACTTTGCTTTGTAACTACAACTAATAAGGAATCAAACACACCAACACAAATAAAATTTTATTAAAAACAACAGTAAATACAATAAAACAAGTAAAGCATGGATTTGCAATTAGTATGTGCTACAGAACAACTATTAATTACAGGAGTACATGCGATCTGTATTTGACTACATTTCTATCAGATGATCTTAATATTGTAGAAAAATAATGTATACAAGCAGAAAAAAGGTGAAAATATTTGTGATATATCTACAAAACTAAAATTAGATGAAACATAAAAAAATATCCCATATATTTTATTGTATAAAATATTTCAATTTAAAATCAATAATAACATATGGAATAAACGTTTTAAAAAATAATTTTTATCATTTAATATTTTGTAATATAATTTTTCAGTTCATTTATCAAAATATTCGTAAAATATACTTTTCCTTAAAATTATAAGTACAGTAACTTTTGAGCGATAGTCTTTATAGTTTTAATAGTCTTTTAGTAAGCATGAGCCTTAACAAAGTTGGACTTGGACGCGGCAAGAGATGGAATGGATCCTGCAACGTATTTGCCAGACGCAGCAAGACCGTTAGCCTAAACAAATTAAAAAATAATTTGGAATTCGAATAGCACAGCCGATGCGTGATTGGTCGAGCGCAGGCGTAGTTGGTGCGAGAGCGTGCGGGTAGGAAAAAGAAACACAAAAATTAGTACACGATACAACTAAATAGGTGCTTTTGTTAGATACACAAAACAATATATAAGCTCATATAGTGCCTCTATAGTTGTTTTTTTTATAGCAAAACAAGAAAAGCCCCGCGGGTATTCTTAAGAGCCAATACAACGCCAAACTGCTTAAAATGGCTTAGCTTGAGGCAGTGTCCTGTCAACAATATTGCAACAATGACTTTGAAATTAATATATGGTAAAGTTCAGGACTAATGCTACTGCAAATGTATAGTGAAAACACGAATTAATACAATTTTCTCGATAGAATAAAATTACAAAGTTACCTCCAAACCGTACAAATAAACAGCGATTATTCAATGAATACTTTAAATAAGATCATGAAACTTTGTGTAGTAGTTGAAGTAAATAAATTTTAAAATACCCTTTATATTCAGTGTAATAATAAATTACCTAAACTATTGCGTGTTGGAACCAGTTTAACTTAGACCCCCCCTGCCGCTCGGCCCCTGGCTCATCCCCGCTTTGGCCTAGTACTATACATCTATTCTGTGGCTTTGGATTGAATTCGCGCTGGCCTTGCACAAGCCCTTAATTGTCTGGGATAAATGATCTCGGTAGTCTAAGCTATGTGTATCTGCATCATGGAACAAGGAGAGGAATGCCGATACACCAAGAAAACAGCGTAGATCAGAAATACGCCTAAAACCGTTTTAAACGATGATGGCGTTGCAAAATGAGCGGGCTATAAGTTGTCACTAAAATGCCACAGTAGTAACTGTTATCTTACTCTGTGTTTTCTTCATCTAAACTACGTTTCAATACTCCTAACGCCATCTTAATGATCGCCTTGGAATTAGTGAAAGCGTCTACGCTATTTTCTTGGTGTATTGGTTCTTGGTATTCCTCTCCTCCTCGTTCCATGATCAGTATACACAATGTCATCTAAATCGGGGACGTTTTGGCATCAAAGGAAAAAAATCTTTTACATAACTATAGCAGAGATTGTTTCAATTTTGCATTCTAATTTCTATCAGTAGTTTGGGCATAAATATGGTAAATATAGGGCAGATATTTAAAGAGGCAGTTATAAATAACAGTTTTGGTAAGTTAAAAATTATAAATGGCACGTTTAAACTAGTTGAGCAGTTAAAACTAAGCAGTAAAGTAAACAAAAATGAGTTATTAAAAATAATGAAATGGATCAGTGAATAATTTAGCAGGAAAATAATTAAATGGGCGGTAAAAATTATTGAACGAGCGGTTAACAATAACAAAAAAAAACCTAACCTAACTTGATAAAATAACCGAATAACTGATTTTTTATTACTGTCCATGTTTTTTTACTGTCGCAATAATTAATCAACCGCCATTAAATTAAATAACTGCTCAATATGTTTTTTAACTGATCATAATAACATCTCGAATATTTAAATAACAGCTCAAAAAATTAGTTCCCTAAGGCCCGATTTCACCAACGTTTATTCCAAGTATACGGCTATTCCTTACTCCTGGATACAGCTAATTGACAAATGAAATTACACAAAAAGACGCCATTTTGATTGTATCCAAGGAATAAGTCTTATTCCTTCACAAAATTGGTGATATAAGGACTATATTCGTGTAACTCGGTTATTCTCGGAAAGTTATACCTGGAATAAAATTTATTCTAGTTTGGTGAAGTCGGGCCTAAATAATATAGTTACAGCAAAGGATAAATAAATAATAAAAATAGAAATTGCAAACAGCGCCATCTAGCCCAAAACAAGAATAGTACTATAGCAACCACACAACTAAGAGGTACTAGGTTGTTACCTAGCTTCTAGGCACTATATGAGCTTAGCTATTAGTTAGATATACACAAATTAAGCACTACAAATACTACAAAACATCTACAGCTACAAGACAAAGCAAACAGATAGATTAGTAAAACAATCACAATAATTTAGGTCCAATCTTTCAAGCCAGATAAATGTTGCTGTCTCTTATAAATAGGTGGAAATAACAAGGACGGCAATAATTTCAAAGCTGTTAGTATGCTTTTCATCAGAATCTACCCCAAATGTTTTTTCTTCATCATTTTACTCATAGAACACTTATCTTGTACTTGAACGATCAGCCATAGGTATAAAAATTATACCTTTCTTTATTTGAAGACCTAGCGATACACCCAGGAATTCCAGGGATGGAGCTAGCATCCATTCATTCAGCATCATCATCATTAACATCACGGGGGGTCATTCATTACCCCCATGACATATTGTCTCGAGACAATAAAATTGGAAAGTAAGACTTGTTACCTGAGTGTGCTTGATAAACTCATTGTAAACTGCAAGCCAGTTCTCAGGCTTGCTTCGCAAACTACCTCAATAAATTAAAAAGTTACGTTACCACGCCTGATAAGATACTGCTGACCAGCCATCGAGTTCTCAATCATGCCTCAGTCAACACTAAAAATAAGGGCCCATAACCTCAAAAAATGCAGCCCAGTATTAAATATTACCTTAGCACGCTTGATAAGCTCCTGCTGACCAGCCAGCAAGTTCTCAGGCTTGCCGGCCCAGGCGCGGAGCACAGAGGCCTGCAGAGCGCGCCCGTAGCTGAAGGTAAGCGCCCACGGCCTCTTGAGCCCTTCCACAGCGTTGATAGCGTTCAGGTGGACCGACGCCTCCTCTTCAGATTGTCCACCGGAGAGGAATGTGATGCCTGGAATTATTTATAACGGCTAGCTTATTACGTGAAGTTTGCAACAGGCGTAATCTCCCAATCATTGCTGTCAAACGTCACTTTGGCAGAGCAGAAAGCGATCGAGCGCTAGATCACCGACTGTCGGACAATTGATGAACTAAAAAGTGAATTATTTTGTTTCCGTCTATTACTGTTCTGTTGCTAGTGGCGCTAGTAACAAAGGCCAAACTGCATTCAGCGACAGGCGAGCAACAGGCAGGCGACTGCGACCGATTGCTAAGTGTTTGCTATGGCTTTGCTACTGCTGTTGCTTTTCTACTGCTGTTGCTTTGCTGTTGCAATTTTTACATAATACGGGTGCGGGTTTAGACTTCACGCTACCAGAACTTCGTGTAGCCGGATAATGGAATATCCAGGGAATGGGCAGCAGAGTTCTCCTCGGTACATTAAAATTACGTGTTAAATAATGAGCTAGTCGTTCGTCTGATGTTAAGTGTAGAGCTTACAGAGCCACTAGTGTAAATCTATTTACCGGGAACGGCGCCAGGCACGGTTCTAAGCAGAGCGGTGACGGTGGCGCGAGCGATGTCAGTAGGAGTGTATGTCTTCTTGCAAGACTGACCGGGGGTTACCTGCGATAATAACCATACAATCTATATAACATTCAAAGCGATTTAATAAAGAAAAGAACTGAAAAGAGCAAACATTTATATTGCTGTCTCACTCCTCTGCCCTTAATTAGAATAGTGGAAGAGGGAAACCAATAGTTTCTTGCTTGCGTCAGATTCGTTTCTTTAATGACACGCGTTATACTAACTTAAATAGGTGGCAGAACTTTTACGTTGTGAAGTCACAAGCCAATGAGACTGTATGTAAAGCTACCACAGCTTAGTAATGAGGTACTATGAAGGAGCAAGAGTGACGTCACTGCACGTTTGAGCTGTCTCTTTCTATTCCTGTATTTTAAAATGCATGTAACTTGTAATTTTTTGAGATATTTAATTTTTGTTTTCGCGACTGTTAATTTTTTGTGGAACATTATTAATTTAGGCAATAAAAAAATAGCAGGACACTTGCCTATAATTGCATTCATATTTTTGTAACCTACTTGTAAAGTACAGGCGCTGGTTCTCGAGGAAAAAGAAGAAAAACGATGGGATTTTTGTAACTCGAAGGTGTTTTGAAGACACGTTTATGTGGGTAGGTACCTAGCCGCGTACCGAGCGGCGTTAGCTTCGCGACTGGAGGACCGCCGGTAGCTATCTTCGTGTGCGTCACTCACGCACACATACAGCCTACATATACGTGCCTTCGCCGCTGCCTGCATTATTTATTTTAAGTAAGTACAATTTCGATATTACGTAATATTATTTGGCATATAAATATATATTTTAATTCTATGTTTTATTATGTTCCAGGTGCAGAGCTTCGCGTCGTCTACACTACTTTATAAAAATATTTACTTGTTAATGTTTAAAAGCAGGCTACTAGCCATTGAAGTCGATTGAACACCGTTTTTGGAAGGATAATTTTCGATACAGTGTATCGAAAACACCATGTAAATAACCACAATGGTAACTCTGTGAAACAACAAATACCCTAGTATAATCTGCAGATTTGAAATGAACTAGAGTACAATTTTCATTTGCCCATCTTCTTTAAACTTAAGCATTCCAATATTCAGAATTCCTTACCGCATAATTAAATTCAAAACATGTGAAACAAGCATCTATGTAATAATACAAGAGGAATCTATAATTATACAATGTAAGAGGAGTATCACGTGTGTACCACGCCATTACATGATCATTTAGAATGCTCCACTGGCTGTCGTCCAAAGAATATCTACAATTCTATGTATAGGACGTTATCTAAACTAGTCGATAGGCGTTTCATTCATACGAGAAATTTGTATGTATTTTAAAATTTGATAAAATTTGCTATCTTTAATAATCTAAATAGTAACATAATCTTATAGAAATTTCTTATAATAAACAAATAATGCCCAACGATCACATACATAGATCCTGGACCGTAACTAGGATTCCCTGTATGAACCCTCACCACCCAGTTACCACCTGTTCTAATATTTGTTCTACCAATAGAACAACCACGAAAAAAAATCACATCTGTTCTATTAATAGAAATTGTAGAAAAAATAATTCTCGGTTGTTCTACCAACACAAAAAGTGATTAAAACATGTAATTTGTTCTCTAGAGACCCAGGAACTATGAGAACCATGGTCCCACAACACCCAGACCTAGAACAAGTATTTGCGGTTTTTTTCCTGTGCACAAATACTTATCCTGTCGCGGGAATCGAACCCGCCGCCTCCGGGTTATGAGCCGACCTGCTCAACCACCACACTACAGAAGCTGTCATCACATGAAGACAGTTTCAGTTTTTTAACCTAGGAGAGGATTTCTTTGAACGGGCTAATGCTGTTGGTCTCTACCGACCTTTACACTGTCACCGGGTCCCATGGGGAGAATACAGGTGATTCAAGTTTTATTATGGAACTTTTTATATTAAAAATACATTTTTGTAAGACAAGGTGACTAGGGTAGCATAAACGAAGTGCAGCTCTTACCATGTTAGGCTTGAGGAGGGTACCCTCAAGGTAGACGTGGTGGTCGCTAAGCGCCTTGTATACGGCGGCCAATACCACTTCAGTCACCTTCTGTGCGCGGTCCAAGTCGTGCTCACCTGGAAATGTTAATAATACCCGGTGATGAAAACGAGCAATGGTTATCTAGTTAAATCAGTTAAAATAGAACCTGGGGCCTAAATTGCATAGCCACTTACTTACTCCTATACATTATCACTCCAAGTAACAGGCGCAAAGTGGAATATCGATCCGCAGAATCAAATCTCAGCTACCAGGCGGATATAAATGCCAATAAGGTACTCCTCGCGTACTCACCGTGAGAAAAAAGGCCTTCAGTGACAGTAGATATGACACAAACAGGCCTATAGGAGCACTTTGCTAGAAATACATGTACCAGGAAATCATACGACCCTTAGCAGGTTGTAGTCAATATCTAAAGAACCATGAGCTAAGACAAGAGACGCTCGCTATTAGTTGAAGTACCACGCCGTCGAAGCATTGGAAAGAACGTAGTTGTGATTCTGACAGAACCTGCGTTCGGATAGCCTACTAGTGGCAAAATTAACAGTTAAAACGACAAAAATGATCACATGCACCATTCGTTTTGGGAATGTGTGAGCAAAAGTTGCGTTTTTAACTGTTTCGTTCACCTTTCGGATAGCTCAAAAACAGTTAAAAATGCCATCGTGAACTGCCAATTTTCACCCACCTGCGGAGGTGGGTTAAAAGTGTTCATTTTCTGACATTAGAGATTGGCGCAGAATATTTGGCGCGGTTATGTAAAAACAACTGATTTTTATTGTGAAAATTGTAGTTATCGTAATGGTATAGCACGGAGAAGTGAGAAGGAAGACGTAAGTTTACGTGTGTAATGTAAAATTCCGCCAATTTGTTTTTTGGCATTTGAGTTAACAAACCGCATTTGGTTATTTTGCGTTCGTTTTGGGTAGTGAGTAAAAGTGGTAAAAGTGGCGTTATTGTCGAAATTCTCAAACCGAACGCTTTACAACAACGCTAATTTTGCAAATGCCAAAAACGATCCTGTTCCCAATCCGAACGCTCCTAGCATAGTTCTGTAGTACCAGGCGATCATACACCCCAAGAAGATAGCACTCACCATCGGGAAGAACCTCGGGTTCAACAATAGGCACGATGCGCTGGCTCTGGCAAATGGAAGCGTAACGAGCGAGCACGTTAGCGTTCTCAAGAATGCTCTGGTAAGATGGTGTGTTGCGGCCGATCTTCAACACGCAACGCCACTTAGCGAAGTGGCAACCATCCTTCTTGTACTGGGCACAACGCTGGGCCAGGTCGTCAAGACCTGTGAAGAAAAGTTCACAGTTATAAAATGATGAATAACTTTTTTATTGAAGTATAGACAAGCTAATGAAGTCAATTTCAAAGGCTTTAGTTGACAGATCTAAAACTCCTAAAACCCCATTTTTTAAACTACCATTTTTTTTACTCGAGACAAAAAATATGGTACAGTGCTTATCGCAAGCGTAGCTAATTACTGTACGTTCGTTTCTTTCCTTCGCCACTGACGTAGCGATACGTGTGAGAATGACAAATACAATCTCGTTTTGATGATCTCTCTATGCTTTAGTCTATATCGTCGCCTGTTAATACACTTTCGCGCAAGGCTGCTTGTGGGACTCGTTTGTCGCAGATATGTGGGGTACGGGAGACGGACCCGAATGCAGATAGTAATAGGGATAAGAATGCTGAATGGCAGATAGTGCGGTCTAAGACTTCGAAGCGATACAAACTACTTGGACAGAGAGGTCGTGCAGCCGCCGAGCCTGATGGGAAGTTTAAGGCAGCTGATGTTAAAGTACCGCTGTTTATATCAAATGTTAGTGTCGAAACTAGTGAGGAAGACATCATTAGCTATATTAAGAAAAAGACGAAAGAAAATGTTACATTAAAAATGATAAATATGAAATCTCAGAAAAAATACAAAGCTTATAAGTTATATGTTTCTAAATACAATTTAGATCTATTTTTGAATGATGAGTTTTGGCCAAGCGGCATTACGTTTCGGCGTTTTGTACATTTTATGTACCGAACACAGCCGGATGAGAAGGTTATAGTTAAATAATTTTTTATCTTTATGGATTTTGACATACATATGAATAGAAATATTAGGTTTACTAGCTTTAACTGTAAATCAGTTAAAAGATCAATTGATGATATTAGAGCTGTTTGTGAGACATCAGACTTAGTGGCACTCCAGGAGACGTGGTTACTCCCTCATGATGTTCCGATCTTAGGGACTATATCAAACAATTATGAATATACTGGTAAGTCTGCTGTAGATACATCAGCTGGCATACTAGTAGGAAGACCATACGGGGGAGTGGCCATTCTCTGGAGGAAAGGTGTCTTTGAGAGTGTGTCCGTAATAGATTGTAGCAGTGTTCGACTGGCCGCTATTCGGGCGAGTGTGGGTAGTCGCTCAATAATTGTGTTCTCAGTGTATATGCCTACGGACTCGCCTGACAACTTGCCATTGTTTACGGAAGTCCTTAGTGAGATAAGCGCAATCGAAGCAAGTAATGATGTTGAGAGTATTTTTATCTTAGGTGACTTTAATGCTCACCCCGGGCAACTGTTTTATAGGGAGCTCTGTGATTTTTGTGGCGATCAGGACTGGATTTGTGCAGATATAGAGAAGTTAGGTCCTGATTCTAACTGTTATACGTATATTAGTGAAGTGCATGGCTGCAGAAGATGGTTAGATCATTGTGTTGTATCCTCATCTGCAATGCGAACTATTATAAACGTAGGTACGGACGAGTCTCTGTTCATGTCTGATCATCTGCCTATATATATTGAGTGTAACCTGGATATAGTGAGGCCTAAGTTGGTGACACAGGATGCACCCCGAAGCTCTGTGGTGTGGGGGGAAAGAGATAAATCGGAAATTGATAAGTACCACGATTTATGTCACAGCCAGCTTAGGGAAATTGACTTCCCTGATGAGTTTTCGGGGTGCAGCTATGGGTCGTGCAATCAAAGTGAGCATAGGCTAGTATTAGATGACCTATATGACAATATTGTACAAATATTGCGTGTAGCGGCAGCGCAGACGAAGTTAAAATGTGGAGGTCGACCTGGGGGACATCGACAGCTATGTGGGTGGAACCAGCATGTGCGTGATGCGCACCGGGAGGCCAGGCTTAAGTTCAACAACTGGATTTTGTATAATAGGCCACCCTCGGGGCGAATTTATAAAGAAATGTGCGAATCCCGTAAAATTTTTAAAGGTCGTGTAAAATGGTGCCAAAACCACCAAGAACAGATTAAAATGGATAGAATAGCAAAGCAAAGGGCGGAGAAAAACTTTGGAAAATTTTGGCAATCCACTGCGAAGCTGGATACAAAGCCTGGCCTCCCGGTGAGTGTGGGTGGACGGAGTGACCATGTGGAGATTGCTAATTTGTTCATGGAGCATTTTAAAGTGGGTTCTCCACTTGGTGCCTCGTCCCCTTTGTCGGATCGTGGGTCTGTCGATCCAGAAGGTGAGCCACCCATGACTATTTCGGCTAATGATATCAGAACCGTGTTAAAAGGAATGAGTAGAGGCAAGTCACCTGGACACGATGGGCTCAGTATTGAGCACTTGAGGTATGCAGGGGTTCACATGCCGAGACTACTGTCTATGTTTTTTACGATGTGTATTAGTCACTCTCACTTACCAGCTGACTTGATGCGAACTGTGGTGGTGCCCATCGTGAAGAGCAGGACAGGCGATATCTCGGACATTAGCAACTACCGCCCGATTTCCCTTGCGACGATTATTGCGAAAGTATTGGACAGCATGCTTGACAAGTATTTGGATAAGTACCTTAATCTGCATGATGCACAGTTTGGTTTCCGATCAGGTTTGTCGACTGAAACTGCAATTTTGAGTCTCAAGCATACTGTCCAGTATTATACAGACCGGGGAACTCCGGTGTACGCCTGTTTCCTTGACTTATCCAAAGCATTTGACCTTGTGTCATATGATGTGCTTTGGACAAAGTTGGGGGACAGGGGTATACCAAAAGAGATTTTGAGAATCTTTCAATATTGGTACGCCAACCAAACCAATCATGTTAGATGGTCTAACTCACTCTCCGAGGCGTATCGGCTGGAATGCGGTGTGAGACAGGGAGGCCGATCATCTCCCAAGCTCTTCAGCCTTTATGTAAACGAGCTCATAGTTGGACTTAGCAGCATGCGTGTCGGGTGTCGGGTTGATGGTGTTAGTATTAATAATATCAGCTACGCCGATGACATGGTGCTGCTGGGCCCAACTGCGAATGCGATTGTGGAGATGTTGAGGGTTTGTGAAGCATATGCGGCTGCGCATGGCTTGGTATACAATGTCAAAAAAAGTGAATACATGGTATTTAAGGCCGCCGGTAAGAGTGCTGGAACAGTGCCTCTGCTGACTCTAAACGGGTTGCAGATTAATAGAGTGACCTCTTTTAAATACTTGGGGCATTTCCTTACCGACGACCTTAAAGACAATGTAGACATTGAAAGGGAACGTAGGGCGCTAGCGGTCCGAGGTAACATGTTGGCCCGTAGATTTGCTCGCTGTAGTGACCAAGTGAAAATAACGCTTTTTAAAGCATATTGTCAGTGTTTTTACACGAGCAGTCTGTGGGTCACTTACACCAAAAGATCGCTTGATGGCCTGCGTGTCCAATACAATAATATCTTCAGGATGCTGTTGGGTCTTCCTCGGTTCTGCAGTGCATCGGGAATGTTTGCGCAATTTAGAACGGATGGGTTTCATGCGATCATGCGGAAGAAGATAGCATCCTTAGTGACCAGAATACGGGCAAGTCACAACAGCATCCTGAACACGATAGCAGGCCGGATCAACACTCCCTTTATGCGGCATTATATGGAGTGGATGGTTAGGCAAATTGGGTACTGATAAATGTTTGATGTGGATTTGTTTATTAATTTTACTCATTTTTGTTTTGTGTGTTAATTTATTATTGTTTTACTTTGTTTTTGACATGACATTGTGTGATTGTTTTTATGAACTTGTGACATTGAACCATGATTCTATTTATTACTTAATTATATTCTACTCATTCCTATTTTGTGTATTGAGTTTATTATTATTATTATTTTTATGTATTGATATATTATAATTTGATAAGTAAATGAATTCCCAAATTAAGATTAATAATGTGTAATATGAATGAGTAAATTGAGGCAATCCATTAAGTAAGTGCTAATAATAGGTTAAGTTTACTACTAACAAAAAATGGATAATGTTTGTCTGAAATAAAAACTGATTATTATTATTATATACTCTAAGCCTAAAACTGTTGGTGTTCTTTTCAGATCAACGTCAATGTAAAAGACGGCTATAAATTTAGTAAGTTAAAAACTGTCAACTAAAGCCTTCCAAATTGGGCTATTGTCATTAATCTTTCATACCTTGGTTGCACTTATTGATATGGAATCTTAGTTCAATGATATAACACATGTCATTGAAAAATATATTCTGATGAGAGCAAGAAAATATTGTTTACCTACTCACTTCCACCATTATGTCTAAGTTGGGCATAATGGAAGACATAAAAGGAGTGAGACAACAATAGAAATTTCTGCTCTTTTCAGATCATTTCTTTATTGTAACGCGTTATACAGCTTTTAGCTTAAATTTTTATTGAACAGGGAATAATCTCTTTCTCTCTTCCCCTCTCTTACTACTTAGGTATCGTTATGAGAATGAACATACATATCAATACTAGGGCCTTGTAAAACTTTTTAACTGAGGCAGGTCTAAATATATTATTCTCATTCAGTTAAAAGAATCATGCTTGTTAATAATATACAATCAGTTTCATATCAATAGCTGTAGTCATCAATATCGAAAATAGATTAACGTATTTTCCTTATTATACTATCATCATCATCGTCATCAACAGCCTGAAGACGTCCACTGTTGAACACAGGCCTCCCCCAGAGAGTGCCACCTTAAGCGGCTTCTCGCCACCTGCATCCATCGGCTCCCCGCGGCTTTCATCAGATCGTCAGTCCACCGACTATATATACTACATACTATACTTTGGCCAAACTCGAGATACCTTTGAATGAACGATTTATATTAAATTTTATATCCTGTCGCTTCTATAACAACTAACAGGGTGCTGACGAATCAAAATGTTATTTATAAATTAGACCATATCGACCCCAGAATGAGTATTATGAGATAATTTGTAGATACCAAAGAGGTATATGTACTACGTACTAGAGAAGCTATTTAAAGCACAAATAGTTGTCATTTTTTGTATAATTAAACTAAAATCCGCTATAGCGCTTTACGAAATTAAATCGTCTAACCAACGATCACAACACGCAGCGCTAGTGCCATGCCACATTCGGATCATAATTTTTACTGCTATTCACTGCTGCACGTGCAGTCGCTTTGAGAGCTGAGCATCGTATGAGGGAGAAGATGCTCATTGGCATATTTGCAGTGGTTGACAGTGCAAGTTAGAGATGTCCTCTCTAGTGTATACATAGAAGTCTTTGGTAGATACCTACTTATAGGTCCTGATATGAAACTCATAGCCAACGAAAATAAAATAAACATTTCAACCTACGGACCATTGGACCGTTATGTTTACAGATACACAATGTATCTGTTACTGTTATGAAAATAATAGACTTGATAAAAATTAATTGGCTCAATCTAAAAGTCTCGGAGACAATCACTATTATTGACGTTGGAATATTTATGTCCACGAAACGTCCCGAATTTAAAACATTGTGAAAGAACGGCAATTTTAACGCCGCAATAATACGACTAAAAAGTATTTGGCTACATATATTGGGTAGGTGCTTCGGAGCTTTAAGGCTGCTGATCGCTAATTCGTCAAACGCTTTCTCGAGAGAAGAGATACTTCGATTTAGTTCATGAGCTAGATCTGCTGGTTTACGTTAAATGATTTATTGCTAATAACACTTTTACATGTCAAGAGATCCTGGCAGGGTAATGGCATGCTAACGCTGGCAGGGTCGCTCAAACGCTTTCTCGAGAGAAGAGATACATCGATTTAGTTCATGAGCTAGATCTGCTGGTTTACGTTAAATGATTTTTTGCTAATAACACTTTTACATGTCAAGAGATCCTGGCAGGGTAATGGCATGCTAACGCTGGCAGGGTCGCTCAAACGCTTTCTCGAGAGAAGAGATACTTCGATTTAGTTCATGAGCTAGATCTGCTGGTTTACGTTAAATGATTTATTGCTAATAACACTTTTACATGTCAAGAGATCCTGGCAGGGTAATGGCATGCTACCGCTGGCAGGGTCGCTCTATCTAATAATGTCTGAAGAGCTGTGCTGGAAAAGCTGGCTCTGAAGGTGGTTCAAGTTCTGGTGATAATTAATACAAGAAATTCTTCGGTACCTAGAGGTTCAGTACGGTAACTAGATTAGAATAATCGGCGGCAAGACGCATTTAATTGCTTTGATTTCATAATAATTACGAAAAAAAGTGACGCGTGGAAAAGTAATCGTGACTCGACTACACGTACATACTTAAGTGTTATCTTGTTTATGAAAAATGCTGGTTATCAAGGAGATATTTGGTCGAGCCCCTCGACTCGAGTGATAGTGAAGGTCCAAAGGGTCAATGTATGTCAGTAACATTCGGTAAACATAAACTTATGACTCCGGTTAGTTACTAAAACGAATAAAATCAATTAATCACCACTCAATATAAATAAAGGGCATTAAACTTTTTTTATGAGAATAAATGACGTGGCGAGCTAGTCCATCACCTGATGTTAAGCGACACGGCCGCCTATAACAGTTGCAGTGTCACTCGGAACTTTCAAATAATAAAGTTTCGCGTGACACTGCACTGCGCACGCCATCCTGAGACATCACACTGTCTAGTAATCAGATTACTAGACTGAAATCAGGTCATAAAGTCTCATTTGCCTAGTAATTTCACTAGCTACAGTGCCCTTCAAACCGGAACACAGTAGTGCTTGCACACTACTGCTTGGCGGCAGAATAACTGGCAAAGCGGTGGTACCTACCTGGATGAACTTTGCAGAAAAGTCCTACCACCTAGTGAAACTATATGACGAGTGACCGTATGTGCAATAGTGAAGCCTAAAATGAGAGAAAAACCTAGAAACGTAACATTTCGAAGCCATCTTTCTGGAGAAAGTATTTTTAGCAATCCCCAAAAGCAACGGGTAGGGTATTAAAAATTAACTAAAATTAAAAAAAACCCCTCTATAAATTCAGACAATAAAGGGGTTTTTTTTTAATTTACCCTGTTATCTTTATATATTTGTTATTAATTATTAACTACATGATTTTCTTTAAATTGCTTTTGACTTTGATTATGCGATAATGTATTATTTAGCCACATGTATCACAAAGAATACAAGTGAGTACAATTTCAGTACTGTAGTATCTATGCCGTAAAAATAAGTAGGTATCAAGAGTGTATAAATCCTCTCCGATAAGCATGCCCAAGATACTGTAGGTAAATGTTAGGAATACTTGCGGTGTATTTGATGATATCAATATTCAAGTCAATATTCTAATGAGTGGCATTGTATCCAAACACTGGATGTATTAACAGAATTTCAAATGAAGTTTTATCACCATCACCGTAGTTACTAATGCAGTTTACAGTCATGTCGGTTTTTCTGTGTTTTGTTCTGCTGTCTTTAAATCCTTGTCGCACAATTCACGGTCACCTTCAACAATTTGATATGTATCAAGTCAATGTCATCCAAATGTCAATATGTATTTGCACTATGGCAACACCGTTTAGTGCACTTTTGGATAGCTTGATGCTGGAGGATGCCCAGCCCCCCGCCCCCCAATACACGTTCAATTTTATTGATCAATAAAATTGGCGAGACCACTTCCGTCAATGTTTTCTCCATACTGTAAACCGAAACACATTGACCAATACTATCCGTACACGATCAATAAAACTGATCAATCACAAAGATTAATCAATAAAATTGAACGTGTCTGGCCCGCCTTACACCGATTTTCTAACTAGTTAGTAGAAGGTACCAGAATTTCATAAATCTAAAGAAGTAGGTAACACAATGTTTGTCTCTGATCCATACACAAAAAATAGTATTGTCCTGGGATCCATTATGATGCCCAAATTCAGGTTTATCACGCTGGTAAATTAAAGGCACAAGTACCAGGACTTTATACAACTAAAGAGCTAAGTTTTCATACCCTGTGTGGTGCATTCGTCTTCAGACCCGAAAAGCGGCACGACACCCTTGTCGACTTTGATGCCGGGGATGATGCCACGCTTCTCCAGGAGTTGCACCAGGGGTGTGCCATCATCAGCCTTCTGGTACAGAGTCTCATGGAACAATATGACTCCGGAGATGTTCTCGGAAAGAGCCTGTAGAAGAAAAAGAGGATCAGAGACTGGTATTTGGTAAGTGACGAATATGTTATAGTTATGTTGGGTAATTGTTTTCTTACTAGGTTTTTTATCTTGTTAGTGTTTCACCTGAGTATGTGACGATTTGGGTGGATTTGGAAGGATTACAGAAGTTGAAAAGAGTAAACAATACCTTGATTTTAGTGATAAGACATCTCGGGTAAAAGAAAATATATCGACGTTGACTGAACGCAAAAAAATGCGTAAGACCAAAACAAGCATATTTGTATCTTTCCTGCCTTTTTAGCAAACTTGTAATCGAAGGCCTTCTGCTAAGTAGAAAGGAGTTAAGTGAGTAGGTATGATTATTTGTGCCACGATTGAATCTTTTAAAACTTACAACTTTAACATTTTTTTAGATCATGAAGATAAATAATCTAGAAAGATAGCATAATTGCACGTAACTTGGGTTAGCAGACTGTTCTCTTACGACAACATCCAAGTTCGACAGGGCATATGGTAGGGTCACAGATAATATAATACTACTTATAATAGGTAGCGTTCAGTTATAAATACCTACCAATTTTTGTAGCGGTCACCCTCCAAGGAGTGACCGTAACGAACGAATGGCTACTCGGACTTCGCTACAAATGCTAATGCAGTCTCTCTGTAGTGTAGAACTGTATTTTTTTCATGTGAATATAGATTTTAATTATGAAATCGTTTGCTTCAAGTTGGCCACGCTAATCTAGCTCTACTCCAAGTACATACCTTCTACTCTTAGCTGTCTACTCACTTCTTTAACTAGGTAACCGAATTTTCAAATAAAATATATTGAATTTGACCTTTTGTCCCCTGCATCCAGAATTAACCTAATCAACTGGATGTCACAGAGGCGACCGAGAATTTCGTTGGCTAAATGCCCAAATACTCACAAATTATTTGCTTAGTCTCTTATCAGTCAAATAGTTGCGTCTAATGATTAAACCAACTATTTGACTGATAAAAGTAAAGAGAAAACAAGAATTTGTATAGAAATTTTATTTGAAAGAGGTAGCAAGTTTATTTGAAAGTAATTAAAAATAAGCTAATTGGTAGGTACGTAGTCCAAGTCGCACTTAGCCGGCTTTTTATTATCTGTTGTTATACTACAGAGTACGCACTATAAGGCTCAATTCAGACAGAGCAGCAAAATGCTCGAGCAGTTTTTTAGTGCTATATGAATATCAACCTTAATCTATTTAGACAAAGCTGAAAATAGTATGCAACGTCAAAATAGGTAAGATTTTAATGTTGCATATACTGTTTTCAGCTTTGTCTAAATGGAATAAAGTTTATATTCCAATAGCACTTAAAAACTGCTCGAGCATTTTGCCGCTCTATGTGAATTGACCCTTATGATACAAAGTTTGATGCTTGTAGGTATATTACCGTTCTTAAAATATGAAAAAATCAAAAACCCTTTAAAAACACGTCCTTGTGGACCCTTTAATTTTTTCTTTTTGGTAATTTCCATTATTTGAGTGATGGTGGCCGAGCGGTATCATGTGCGCTTCGCAATCTTATGGCACCGGATTCGATCATCGGCCCTGCACTAATGTCTTATCTAGTAAATTATGTGCAGTTTCGATGCCATCGCTCCGTGCCTCGGAGAGCACGTTAAGCCGTCATAAGAACATCTATGGCAATCGTTACGGGTGGTCAGAAGCCTGATAGAATCTGATGCCTGGTCTAACCATCCCTAATACTGGTTCCTTATGGGTTGCGAGGTCAGATAGCAGTCGCTCGTGGAATTCTGGTAGCTCGCCGCTACAGGTTAGATTGGGAGCCGATCCCAATAATAAATGGGAAAAGGCAAAGAGGATGATGATGATGGTAATTTTCGTTATTTCTATGAAGCTGACTACTACGGTTCAAGAGATACAGCCTTTTATAGGTCAGACAGACACACAAAGAGAAACCGCAGGCTTAGTAATAGCGTCCCGTTTTAATCCATTGGGTACGGAACCCTAAAAATGATACAAGAATTATGTTGTGTAATTCCGCCAAAACAGAGCGAAGCAGATCGACTTACATAATAAGTAGATATAGTGTATTTATATTATTAAATATCATATAAGATGAACTCTCTCGAGGTCACGCCCGAGTCAAATCGGTCAAATATCACCATAATAACCTACTAACTACTAACATTACATACCGATTACGCAAATTTTTAAAACTTTACTTCAGTATTTTAGCTAGCCGCCCAAAGAACATGTAAACAATGATTCATTTTGTAGAGGTATTACGAGACGCACCTACGTGACTTTCATCACGACCCAGGGGATCGAATACACTAGATCTGCCTTCATAGTGAAGAAGTAAGAACGCAGTAACTAACGTTTTTGGCAAAATTGAGTATTCGGAATCACCAAAAAAATAACTATATTCTACTAACTATAACTATATTCTGGGGCCGTACTGTGACCTCTTAGCGCGGTTCAAATGACGACCTAAACTGAACCGCTACAAAACAATTTGTACGGTAGCGGTTCAATATACCCTGTTCTTTCTCACGTATCAAAATTCCACCTGGAACCCAAAACTCAGAAAGTAAGAATGCAGCAACTCGACCACTCTCGACTACTCACAACTTTTTGTTTTCGCGATTTTCTCGAAAACATGTTTTACCTACTTACTGCATTTTTCATAAGGACGGCAGAGTTAGAGGACCCAGTTGCGCAATATAATACCAGAATTTCTATGCAGAAAAACCGGTCGCAGCAAATGCTACTGTCGTATTTTTGGGAGCAGTGACACACCTCCGACATGCACGTGGGGTGTCTTGGCTCTGCGCTAAATATAGTTAACTTTCTAAACATTGAATCAACAGCGAAGTACGACTAGCCATTCCTAATGGTAAAGATAAGCAACGTTTGCTGCGGTCACTGCTTTGATGAGTGACCGCCTAAAAAGTTGTACCTATTTACAACTGAGCGCTACCGTGCTTCGGAGGGTACCTACGTTAAGCCGTTCGGAAAATTTTGACACCTTTTTGACATTTTGAGCTGGGTTAGCAGTAGACAAAATTGTCTTTTCACATTTTACGTCACTTTCTTCATACTAGCTTACTTGTCAAGTGAAGTAAAACAGGGGAAAGACAATCTTGTCTACTGTCCGTGCTAACCCAGCAGGGCTGACCACTTGCCTTCACGAGAAGATATTTCCCAAAGTTTGGATCTATGCCATTTTCAATGTGGGGTTTACATGGGTGACTAAAGCCGCACGATTCTTGCCGCACGGCGAAAATCAACCCATGTAAAACCCCCTTAAGATCGCGATCGTGCGTATAAAAATGTCGATGGCGATCCAAGCCATTATATTGTACAACATTCCATTGCATTTTTAGCATGTTTTAATGAGACACTTCCATAAAAGACATAATATAAACCTATGATTTTGATGACGTGTATCGTATTTAGGTACTAACCGGTTCGTCACAGACACACCTCCAACTTGGCTAAGCATCTATTCATAGTAGATAATACGTGACTCGTCAGTACCAAAAACTTCTAATAAGCAGGAAAAATGATCGGAACGACCCATTTATGATTAGCACACATTACTTTCCTGCTGTTTAAAAAATTACAGTAAAATCGCCAAGAAACACAACACAATCGGCAAGCCATATTTAAGTGGGCAGCTGCCTTCCTTCGCAGTCCTATATCCATGCAAGCTGGTATTTACCTATATTGTAAGACACAGGTGATGCTCTGGAAATTGTGGATTCTAGGGAGTGTAAAACATATATATACCAGCTTAAATTAGGATGATAAATGACATACGCCGTGATTCTAGCGAAATAATAGCCAAAACAGTAATATAGTTAATGCCGGCCAATATCAAGCAAAACCTCAAAGACCTGAATGAGACTACTCAGTCTCAACAGTAACCAAACACAATCTGATAATTATGATGATGATGCAATAAAGGTAAAAGCAGGTACTTACAGGGTCAGAGCTGAACAGCAACTGACGGTACTTGCGACGGTTCTCTTCAGTGTTCTCAACACCAATGTCTTGAAGACGCTTGCCCATGGTGCCTGTGGAAAACCATCCATATCATACCAACTATAAAGGTGATATTAACAATACCTAACCTATGTATGAGACCTATATGTGCTATGCTCGGTGTTTCCCTGCGAGATAAGATCCGGAATGAGGAGATCCGTAGGACTAAAGTGACCGATATAGCTCTTAGAATTAGCGAGTTGAAATGGCAATGGGCAGGCCACATTGCTTGTAGAACTGACAACCGATGGGGAAGAAATGTTCTCGAGTGGCGAACACGAACCGGAAGACGCAGCGTAGGCCGGCTCCCCATACTAGGTGGGCCGACGATCTGGTGGAAACCGCGGGAAGCCGATGGATGCAGGAGGCGAGCAGGCGCTCAAGACCCCCTAGGGGGAGGCCTATGTTCAGCAATGAACGTCTTCAGGCTGTTGATGATGATGATGAACCTATAAATATGAAACAATTCTAACTGCTGTAAAACATAGTCTTCTCTCTTACTCCTGTATCAATTGTTGTATTGGGAATGAGAAAACAATAGATGCTGCGCATCTTTTATTTTCAGTGTAGTAGTTAAGCCAGGTTTTTTGATCTGGTAAATTGACGACTCGTCACTCTTGCCCGGGGCAGCCATGCCTAACAATATGCCCAACTAAAAGAGGGTTTATTTAATACTGTAAGAGTGTAAGACAACCAGTACTAAAATGGTCACACCCATAATATCCATGTATTACAGAGTGCTTTGGTTTGTTGGCTATTTCTTTTCAGTGTGTTTACACGTAATTATAATTATTATCTTTTGACTATTATATCTTGTGTGTCATCATCATCATCATCATAATCAAGAGCCTGAAGACGTCCACTGCTGAACATAGGCTTCCCCCACAGAGCGCCACTTTGAGCGGCTGCTCGCCTCCTGCATCCATCGGCTCCCCGCGGCTTTCTCTGGGGGCGGCCTATGTTCAGCAGTGGACGTCTTTGATGATGATGATGACGACATAATAGGTTATGTTCTGTGTAACACCCTGACAGAAAATGGTCTACCAACCACACATCCTGTATAAGCATGAAAGTACTCTTTCAATTATCTTCAGATAATGAATGGCTAATTAGCTAACATTATTATAATTTCTCCTGCTATTTAAGATTATTTACGATTCTCTTTTCTATGAATCAGAATGTTTTCGGGGACTTTTAGCCTAAAAAACCTATGCCAGCCCCATTGGTTATATGTGGATTTTTTGATTAAGATAACCAATGGGTAAAAATTCTAACAAATTTTGACCAACTGGTTAGAATTCTTAACCATTACCATAAAACCCACTCTTAATTACAGCGTCACAGCAGCTGTACCTTAGCAGTTACTAACGTGGAAACTGCTAGGACACTTTGAATGACACCAACTTCTAAATAGTTTAGACCCACTATGAACAATATTTACATATCTCATAAGATATTATACTAAAACGTAATCTTAAATAAAGTGTTGTATAATTTTACTTTCGTTTCTTTATTAATAGTATACAGTTATAGATAAGCGAAGTTCACACACCAGTGGACTCATCAGCGGCCAGGATACCCTTGCCCGGAGCAACGATCGCCTGAGCGATCTTCCTTAGCTCCTCCTGCAGCTCGGGAGTGGGGTATTGGAAGTATGTGCTCATGGTGGCTGCAACAAAATATACTTGTTAATATAATATAATGCATTTCAAATATGAATAGGACTGGATTCTTGAGTAGCTGCATATAAATTAAACCGATCAAGAGGAAGTCAGACTCGCACATGTACGGTTCCATACCATTATCTATCCCTGCCATCTAGTGTTGAGTAGCAGTACTATTTAAAGCAGGCGCATCTATGACTCATCTGGTAAACCAGCAAAAAATCACGTTTGTTGTATGGGAGCCCCTTTAAATATTTATTTTATTCTATTTTTTAGTATTTTTTGTTATAGCAGCAACAGAAATACATCATCTGTGAAAATTTCAACTGTCTAACTATCACGGTTCATGAGATACAGCCTGGTGACAGACGGACAGACAGGAGCCTTAGTAATAAGGTCCGTTTTACTCTCTGGGTATGTACTCCCTAAAAATGTATCTCTCCTGCCTGACACAAATATGAGAATGTTTCTCTTTGGTTAGTTGGAATGATAGTGCAAAGCAAAATAAATTATTTCAACATCATTTGAAGATATATTTGTTTGGTATTATTTAAGTCAACCAGGGTTAATTGAAATTAACACCAGCTGTCCGGTTAACTGGGCCCAAAATTATTATTCAAATTGTGATTGCATTGCTTGTACAACAGTTGTATTTTTTAACCAAATTTCTATGGAAAATCTGTTGAAAATAACAGCTGTATAAATAGTAGACTTGAGGCCCAGTATACTTGCAGTACACATAACATTTGAACCATCAAGAGGATTTTGCCATAATCTGTTGGCTAGTTCTGGCGATCCTATTCCTCCTTGCCAATTTTAATGATAGCAGCAGCAGCAGCCCATTTCACCGTAAGATGAAATATTCAGTTGGGGAAATTGGCCAACCTGTTACTAATAATTCTTATTTGAACTCAATCCTCCAACTGTCTCCTAAGTTGCCTTGAGCACTGTTACATTTGTGATCCGACTTAACTTTAAACACCATTGTAGGTACCTATTTTACTGAAGTAAATTTTAATAAGAGATTACATACTGGTTACTGTGAAATTAAATTAGTAAAGTACCTAGACATTAAAGGCAAGTACAATATACAAATCCACTTTTAACTGTCACACTTATTTAGCTCTAGTATTTATAAGAATCAAACTATATGATACATTTAAACGACAAACCACGAGAAAACTTGGCTTTAATCAACTAAAAGAATTGAAATATATTTGTGAGAAAATAATAGGTAATAGACATTGTCAATCTTGACGTGACAATCATAGAGTAACCTACCTAGACCAGAATATAAAAATGCAACTAAAGAAGGTAGAGTTCATGCTCTAAGGAGAATACATGTCACTATATGTACCTAATTAAGGCGAATTCTGTGAATCAAACCCAATTTAATCAATTGGTAAAAGTTTATTCACTGGCTAGGATATGAATCATGTGACTTACATGATGGTGATGATGATGATCATTTATTGGAGTGTCTAAGGATATAGGTGTAGAAGCATAACAGGACTAACCCTGAGCTCAGAATCCAAAAAGTATTTCAAAATTTTCAAGTAAATAGGATGTAAATAAGTAACCATTCCATTCAAACCCCATAAAAAAAGAATTGTCTATTATAGTAACAAAAGGTACCTTTTGTTCCGAAACCTGGATACCATCCTGACTCCGGAGGTCCCTTTCCCTTTTTTCCTTTTTTCTTAGGTGGCATTTTTCGTAAATGTGATAAAATTATAACTTATAAATTAGGTTTAGTAAGTACTCGACATTTTTTATATAACTCTACTTAAAACTCACCAAAATACCAGCAAGACGGACGCCTGTCACAGTTCTTTTTTGTTTTAATTTCAAATTCAGTTTAAATCTATGTTTATTTTCTCAAGTTTCAAACAAACAGAAAATCCAAGGAAGTTTTATTTTATTTCACAAGGATGAAGGAAGAGAGGGAATATAGTGATGTACCTATATACGTACTTATTGTATTCGTTAAATCTACACCAACGCAATAATCGATGTTTTAAAATCGATGTCTAAAAAAATGAAATTTTCTGTGGCTCAAGCAATAAAGAGCATAATTAAAGTCCAAAAATTAAAACGAGAGCTAAAATTATTTAAAAAAAAGGAAAGCTTGATTTGACTAGAAATAATAAAATACTTACATACTCACGCGGTTTAGGAATAAAGTCTATTATGTAGGGTAAGTATTATTAGGTTCTAAGTAGGGACAAGCCGAGTGAAATTGCACACCCTGGATATTAATGAATAGGTAACCTACCTATCTCAGCCCGCTTAAATAAACTGTCTATTGCAATGAGTAAAATGTTAAATTAGGTATTTAATGGAAATGTATATCACACAAGTTACCTACTGGATAGTGGAAGTATTAAATATAAGAATATTACGCAAAGAGGCGAAATTAAGCAGATAACCTCTATACGAACCTAAATAATTACCATATATTTTACGAACATATCCCCATGGATGAGAAATATCTAAACGTTCTATCAGCATTTAGTGTAAAATAACCTTGTTAACTTACGATTTCTTATTTAATTTCCCGTAAAACACTGACACTCTGAGACTGGCTACTCGGTAGTACTGTCAATTGAAGGTTTGAAGAGAGGACAAACACTAAAGGTCATTTGAAGGTCCCTGATAGCGCAAGACCAATAACACTAGTTGGTATAAACGCCCTCTATCTAACTTTAACTGAATTACTTTCTCAGTCTCACTCAGACGAACTAGTATTCTATGATGTCGAATTTTGTTTATAATGTTGTTACAAGATTCATACCTAGTCAAAAGATGGCGCTGAAATATTATTATGAAAGTCCAAGTTGACTTTGACTGACTGCTGCCGCGCCGCCGCCGCCGCGCCGTCCGTTGCGTTGCAGTGCGCACGGTAGACCAGTGATTATATACTTTTTGCAGGACAATGGCCGGCGTTCTTTTAATGGCGGGCGGGACGTGACAAAATTATTTTTTTATTTATTATTCGCTTTCACTCGTTTTGTGACAAAGTGACAAAACGAGTGAAAGCGAATAATAATTTAAATTAAAAGAGTAATATAATCACATGGCAGTGGTGCCAACAGTACCTATGGTGCATAAATATGGTGCTACCACTAGGTGGTAGGACTTTTCTGCAAAGTTCGTCTAGGTAGGTACCACCGCTTTGCCAGTTATTCTGCCGCCAAGCAGTAGTGTGCAAGCACTACTGTGTTCCGGTTTGAAGGGCATTGTAGCTAGTGAAATTACTGGGCAAATGAGACTTTATGATCTGATCACTCAGTCTAGTAATCTGATTACTAGACTGTGTGATGTCTCAGGATGACGTGCGCAGTGCAGTGTCACGCGAAACTTTATTGTTTTAAAATTCCGAGTGACACTGCAACTGTTATGGGCAGCCGTGTCGCTTAACACCAGGTGAACGACTAGCTCGTCACGTCATTCAATCGCATAAAAAAAAATAAATAAAAAAATAAAAAAATAGAGAGCTGAGCTGGGCACATTGAAACTATAAATCGAAAATAAATATCGGATGTTTCAAAATATCGAATATTTCTATATAACCCCACAAGTTGTGCACAGCCAGCACGTGCGGATCTTTTGGCACTTGAAATGACAATGACATTGACAGAGGAGCGTAATTTTTTTTCGTTTATTTTGGCTCCGCACATAATTTATTTAGCCAGTGTCAAGTATTGTAATTTTTCATCGTGTTATATTATAGAATATTTCACGTATCACAGTCTGGGTAGTCATATTCCAGTCTAAGTCATGCCCTACTCTCTAGTAAAGTAGTGGCAACTTTATTATAAGCTTCCATGGAATATTGAAAGCAACACGAAAAACCACGTTTCGCAACATTATATAACTTTTCCACACTCATGCTTGTAATTCAGAACATAATGCGTAAAACGCCACTTTGAAAAGGCGCAAGTTTTGAATAATAATTCAAAGGAACGAAACGTGAACTTTTCCGCGTTCCCGCCAAAACCAAAGAGGTATATGTACTGCGTACTAGAGAAGCTATTCAAAGCACAAATAGTTGTCATTTTTTGTATAATTAAACTAAAATCCGCTACAGCGCTTTACGAGATTAAATCGTCTAACCAACGATCACAACACGCAGCGCTAGTGCCATGGCACATTCGGATCATAATTTTTACTTCTATTCACTGCTGCACGTGCAGTCGCTTTGAGAGCTGAGCATCGTATGAGCGAGAAGATGCTCATTAGCATATTTGCAGTAGTTGACAATGCAAGTTAGAGATGTCCTGTCTGGTGTATACATAGAAGTCTTTGGCCAAAACCCCCAAAGCGTGATTTCTTTTTAGAAGATAGTGACAGATAGGATAGTGACCACTCTCAATCATCATCATCATCATCATCATTAACAGCCTGAAGACGTCCACTGCTGAACATAGGCCTCCCCCAGAGCACGCCACCTTGAGCGGCTGCTCGCCTCCTGCATCCATCGGCTCCCCGCGGCTTTCACCAGGTCGTCGGTCCACCGAGTGGGGGGGCCGGCCTACGCTGCGTCTTCCGGTTCGTAGTCGCCACTCGAGAACCTTTCTTCCCCACCGGTTGTCAGTTCTACGAGCGATGTGGCCTGCCCATTGCCACTTCAACTTACTAACTCTAAGAGCTATATCGGTCACTTTAGTTCTCCTGCGGATCTCCTCGTTCCGGAGCCTATCTCGCAGGGAAACACCGAGCATAGCTCGCTCCATAGCTCGCTGCGCGACTTTGAGCTTACTAATGAGGCCAACAGTAAGAGACCATGTCTCAGTTCCATAAGTCATCACTGGCAACACACACTGATTGAAAACTTTCGTTTTTAGGCTCTGCGGTATTTTGGACGAAAAGATAGGTCGAAGCTTCCCGAACGCTGCCCAGCCGAGTTGGATTCTTCGCGCCACCTCTTTGTCGAAGTTGGACCTACCTAATTGGACAATCTGTCCTAGGTAGACATACTTGTCGACAACTTCGAGAGTATCGTTCCCAACAATTACCGGTATAGGTGGAACATGAGCATTAGACATGATCTTTGTCTTGTCCATATTCATCTTAAGACCAACCTGCTGGGAGACTCTACTGAGGTCGTTGAGCATGGTGCTAAGGTCCTCGAGCGATTCCGCCATTATGACTATATCATCGGCAAAACGAAGGTTAGTGATGTACTCGCCATTTATGTTGATGCCAGATCTTTTCCACTCCAAGAGCTTGAAAACATCCTCCAATGCGTTTGTGAACAGTTTCGGAGAAATAACGTCTCCCTGTCTCACGCCTCTTTGCAATGGAATTTGTTCCGTACTCTGGTCCTGTAGTCGGACTGACATAGTGGCCTTACAGTACAAACACTTCAAAACTTCGATATACCTATAGTCAATTTGGCATCGCTGCAAGGACTGCAGCACCGCCCAAGTCTCGATTGAATCGAAGGCTTTCTCATAGTCCACAAACGCTAGGCATAACGGCCGATTATACTCTTCGGTCTTCTGTATAATCTGGCGCAGCGTATGGATGTGGTCTATAGTGCTAAAGCCTTTTCGGAAACCGGCTTGTTCGGGAGGCTGGAATTCATCAAACCTGCGTGCGAGACGATTCGTAATGACTCTCGAAAACAGCTTATACCACTCTCAATGTTACCACCTAAATAAGATCTCTTTACTTTTAAGGAATAAACCTGTATAAAAATAATAATAAGTGTACGTAGGTATTGTTTATTTTTTGTTTTATTTGTCTTCGATGTTGGAGTTTACCTATCATCATCATCATCATCATCATCAGCCTGAAGACGTCCACTGCTGAACATAGGCCTCCCTCACTATCGAGGGCTGTTCGGCTCCTGCATCCATCGGCTCCCCGCGGTTCCAGATCGTCACGCGTCGGTCCACCTAGAGGACTGACCAAGAGGCCGGCCTACGTTGCGTCTTCCGGTTCATGGTCGCCACTCGAGAATCTTTACAGAGCTTAATAAGTACCTCTTATAGGTAGATGGGTACATCATAATTAGTTATAACTATTTTCATACTTATAGATATAGGTATACCTATATACCTACTTAGTATCACCAACCAATTCGAGGTATAGTCGGTCCAACCAAACAGGAGCAATGGCATTTTGTACTTTGGTACTTTTATTGAATTTAGGATACGTTCATGAATTTAGGTACCTACCTTAATAATACAGGTATACCCTACCCTGAAATCTATGTCAAGGTTGAAGTAGCTATAGCCTATAGGTAGACATTGGGGCCAATTTTAAAGGCTTTAGTTGACAAATCTAAAACTTCTAAAACTGTTGCTGTCCTTGTCAAATAGACGGCAATGTAAGAGACGGATATATTTTTAGTATTTTAAGGACTGTCAACTAAAGCCTTCTAAATCGGGCCTAACGTATCGGTAGCGCTATAGTGCCCCTAGATGTTGCGGCGGGGATAGCTTGAGTTGTAGAAATCGACCACTGATTCGAATGATCACGCGGATGACATCATAAACCTTTTGTTACGTTTCCATTGGTCAAAACGCTTTCTCGAGAGAATAGATGCTTATGTCAATTTCTAGAGCTCAAGCTACCCGTGCTATTAGGCGAGGACGGTAACTGCTTGCTTACACTATCAGGGGGTCGTCAGCTTTGTTTGTCTGTCCATCACACTAATACTAAAAAGCTGAAGGTTTGTATGTGTGTATGCGTGTATGTGTGTATGTTTGTTACTCCTTCACGCTCAAACGGCTGGACGGATTTAGATGAAACTTGGTAATAGCTTATGTACTGGATTAAACACATAGGCTACTTTTTATTCGCGGGTGAAACCGCGGGCGCAGCTAGTGTTATATAAAAATAAAATAATTACCTACATATGTGCCGGTGAAGCCGCCGGCGCTGTCGTTCTGAATATAACATAATTAAGCCTTTGTATCTCCAAGATAAAAGGTTATTTAGATAAGTAATAGTTTATCGTTTCTACGAAGCATTCAGTTTGTTGTTAACATTGATATTGTTAAGTCCTATTACATAAGTAAGTACCTAAGCCATTAAGAATTATTCGGTGTTATGGTACCTAAGTATTTTTTTTTTACAATTTATGGGTATAGTATTTGACCACTGTCTCACCTTATGGTAAGTGATGACGCGGCCTACGATGATGCATGCTTGCCTAGAAGATACCTGTTCACTCGTGACTTGAAGACTCCCAGGTTATTTAGCTGGAAACAAGGACGACGGCAAAGTATTCCACACATTTTCTGCACGCATTTGTTGTTATGTTATTGCTGTTAAGTAAGCAAGTAGGTACCTATAGGTACTGTATACCTATTACGTACTTACTATTATGTAGCTCTTATAGTTTATTTTATAATGACTTAGCATATAGGTAGTATAGGTAACATTAGGCTGTATTTAACTCTTGTCAATGAATTCAAGTCTTGAGTATCTTCACGACCGACTGAGTGTAGATCTATACGGGCCTTGGCCTTGGTGTCATCTCTGATAGTAGTTACATACATGATTGAAACAAAGCAATGGAGCAATGGAGCTTTGCGTGATTCAGAATCTGCACATCTTTGTAAAACGCTCCCGTCTCCTCGTGCTCGACGTAGGTAGATGAAGAATATGGAGTTTAAGTACCTTAAACTACGAATCAAAAAACCTAGCCTAAGCAGGTACTTTTTTACAGGACAATGCCGACCCACTTCTCCTACCCAGAACCAGCCCTTCAAGCCGAGCTGAAGAAGACAGCGGAAGCTATTGTTGCTCCTGGAAAAGGCATCCTGGCTGTTGATGAGGCCAATGGTAAGGTATCTATCTATCACTGACGATGCCTGAAAAATATTTGACATCCATACCACAGACAAAAGCATTATCATATAAGCAGGCATATTCAACTTGTAACTTTATCTATTAATTTAATTATTATCTTAGCTGTGTAACACTATAGAACTTTAAAACACAACTAGAGTTTAACGAGGTTAACACATTTTTTGTTACTACACATAACCTACCGTTGTTACTTTTCCAGAGGGGATTGGTAAACTGCTGGCTACTGTCGGATTAGAAAACACTGAAAACAATAGAAGAAGATATCGCCAGCTTCTTTTCACTACAGACAATGTAAGTGGACCATAATATTATTATAGATATCTACTGCAATGTCCGGGTGACCATGGAGCGGGCCAACTTTTTGAGTGCGCCTACAAAAAGCAACAAGCAAAACGCAACTGTGCTTTGCATTCATATTTTTAAAAGGCGCTCGTTCTATGAATTTGTTTTGAGAACGTAAAGGATGTTGAAACATAACATGTTCATTTAACAAAACTTAATGATCCTAAGATTTATGTTCATAACATTCACGACTTGTAATAAATGAATATTGTTTATGTCCTGCGCCACTTCGCAAAAACAGGGAAAGTGTAGCCTCAGAGCCTCAGAGTATACTACCTACAAAAATAGTGGACCACTAATGTCATTTGTTGGTCGTTTATGTTTCGATGGCTGAATTCTATGGCCTATTCCGTACATGACTTTAAATCATGTTTAGTGTGGGGTCGAGCACAATTCGAATTGGAGTGCATCTGCATCGGTTTGAGAGTCGCACAGACTACCACTGAATGACACTCGCCAGTGTTGCATACAATATAGAATAGTACCTAATTTAAATTAATTCGTAGTTATTTTGAATCGGGTGACTATGCGGCGTCTATCATCTATCATCCCTGCTCGCCAGCTCACAATAACACCTCCCTGGAGGAGAAAATTCGTTGTTAACTTAAATATTCAGGCGTGAAATATTGGCACACCACATCGTAGCATATATTGCCTTAATGTCGTACATTTTTCATTGAATTCCTTCATTTCTTGCGGAGGGTGCAAATTTAACATGCCCCAGTTTCTTTGTAGGTTGGCGAGGTTGTTATTGATGAGTGTAATAAAAGCCTACATCTAAAAGGTAAAGTACTGCCCGTAGCAATAGATATAGGAGATGGAGTATGGACAGCGCATGACGATAAACGTAGGTAAATTGCATTGGTCTAGTTCTGTCCTGTACCTTTAAGTAAGGCTTTACTGGGCAGGAGTATAATTAATATAAATTGACCAGCCCTACAAACGGGGGGACAACTAACGGCACCCATGAGGTGCTAGCTTCGGCTTGAGCCTTAGCCGGTAGAAGAGGATCCATATATCTACGTTTGGATACTAGAAGCACAGATAATATTATAATACCTGTTAGTACTAGAAGAGTGGACTCTATGGAAAAACGCAACCGTTCTAGCTGATGGGAAATAAGCATGTCCACCTCGCCAGCGAGATCGGTCTCTGACTATGTTACATCTGGGTGCCGAAAACATTACCTATCTGAACCAGATAAGGGTCAGACATAGAATATTATATTATCTGTGGACATAGTCAGAATGCCTGACGAGGCTCTTTCGCTTGTTAATTCTGCGCCTATAATGGCCTGTCATATTACCTACGGCTCGCATGTACCACGTCTTAGTAAGCGTAGTGGGCTGTAGGACGCTTACGGACCATGCCGTGCCATGCCGATTGGCCAAGCAGTTGGATGAGGAGAGCCAAAGACCGGGCCAGTTGCGTATCTTGGGAGAGGCTTATATCAAGATGGACTCATTTCTTTTAAATTGTTTATTTTTATTTAAAAAAATTGTTGATATTTCAGTCCCTGTCCGATCATATCTCAGCAGTCATACTGTTCGATGAGACGGTCTACCAGGAGACAGACGATGGTACTCCGTTCGTTGAACTCCTGGAGAAGAAGAACATTATACCTGGCATCAAAGTCGATAAGGACGTAGTGCCGCTGTTCCTATCTGATGATGAGGTGACTACTCAAGGTATAAATACATTTATGATTTTTGTGTAGGTAAGTAGGTGTTGCTACGGAAAAAAAAAATCCTGGAATAACATGTTTTACACCACAGAATACGCCATCAGCCAGAAGACGTCCACTGCTGAACATAGGCCTCCTCAATAAAAAACGAAAATAGAAAAAAAAGAAAACCTACTTACAATAAGCTTCTACCCCGTACTGAATGGTTTACTTATGTCTAGATTACTCAGACACGCTAAAAAACCACTGAATGATGGGTAGTACCTAAATAAAGTAAAATACTTTTAGGTTTAGATGACTTAGCCAGTCGGTGCGCCAAATACAAGAAGCAAGGTTGCCGTTTTGCGAAGTGGAGAAGCCCCCTGAAGATCGGTGCGACCACGCCATCCATCCAAGCTATCAACGATACAGCTCAGGTGTTGGCGAGATACGCCTCCATCTGCCAGAGCCAGGGTCTTGTACCGATCGTAGAACCTGACGTACTCTTGGATGGTAAAGACTAGTTCTTACTACTTAGGTACTTACTTTTAGACAGGCTATCTTATTCCTCCATCTCCTTTCTTTCACCGGACGTCAGGGCGCACAAAAACACGGCACCCATATATGGTTGAAATTCCATCAACCCGCACTAAGTGTTTCGCTATGCACTTTATAGTGCGAACAGCCAATGAGTGGAACACATTGCCGGCGTCCTTGTTTCCAGCTAACTGCGATCTGGGAGTCTTCAAGTAGAGAGTGAATAGGGGTCTTCTAGGCAAGCATGCACCATCGTACACTGTGTCATTCCTTTCCATTAGGTGAGACAGTGATTTGACCACTGTCTCAACTACAAGGGATCGCTTCAGGGGCTCAAACCAGAATAGACCTAAAGGAAAGATGCTTTGCCAATAAAAAAAATGTCTAGTCGTTCACCTGATGTTAAGCGTCAAGGCCGCCCATCACAGTCACAACGAACAGCACAGTCTAATATATTTTTTTTAGTTGTAGATGGGTTACCGTTTAACCATATTTTGACATGATTTAAGTGCAGATGAAGCTGAAGATGGTACACACTTACTCGAAGGCCCCGAAGATGCCTATTTATTCTGCTATTAAATGCGCCTTGATTTAGAAAACATTGTGAAAAGTAATAAGATTTCTAGGCTGGTGCAATATCTCAGGATGACGTGGCTCACTGCTCAGTGCAGTGTCACTTGAAATTTTATAATGAAAAGTTTCGGGAGGCACTGCAACTATTATGGGCGGTCATGACGCGTGACGCAGTGACGAGATAAGGTCCAGTTTCATTTGTCCAGTAATAAATAGCTTTGTTAATGTTTTTTTGTAACCAGGCGATCATAACATCGAAAGAGCCCAGAAAGTTACAGAGGTGGTGCTGGCAGCCGTCTACAAGGCGTTGAACGACCATCACGTGTTCTTGGAGGGCACTTTACTTAAACCAAACATGGTAACATAATAAACTTAAATAATTAAAGATATTTCCCATAAAAGGGCCACCTGGTTAGGGTAGGCAAATCCGTGCGAGCTGAATTGCACTTTATTGCGTGTAGCAAGAGTCTATATTTATTTAAGTGACTTAGCAAAGTTAAACTTCTGTAGGTAGGTAGGTTGGATTTTAGATTTTACTCAAAGCAAATGTATCTTTAGTGTTTATAAATGTATATTTTTTTCAACCTCATTCAACAATTACCTTGAAACTATTTCAAAGTCACTTTAAGTAGGTAACGTGCCTAATATTAACAAAGTTAAGTACTTAATACGTCCCTATTAAAAAGCCTAATAATCCTACTTGTAGGTAACACCAGGCCAAGGCTGTCCCAAAAAGGCTACGCCTCAAGAAGTGGCCTCCGCTACAATTACAGCCTTCCTGAGAACTATACCAGCTGCGGTACCAGGTATGATGAAATTACAACGAAGTTCGCGGTCGATAATTGATAGTTTACCATTTATCTGTTAGGTATTTATTGGTACAAATAATAGGTTACTAACTAACCAGAAAAGAAAAGTCGGCACGGTACACAGATTCACAAATGGGCATGTAGGTATAATATAAAAGGAAAAAAGTAGATAGTGAGAATGATAGAGTCGCATCAACTCAATCTATACATGCGCCCAAATCAAACATCACCAAATAAATAAGTTACATAATAACTAGATCGAATTAGCTTTTTATTGGTATTTATTTGGTGTTTATAGTGCTTAGTTAGTACCCACTCATCACCAGGCGCGGATACAGAAATTTCTCAAGGGGGGGGGGGGGGGGGGCACACAAATCATTATAGTAAGTCCAAGTCCAAGAGGGGAATTTGGGGATATGGTGGTAAAACACATAATAAGTACCTATACGATACAAGACCAATTTGTGCTATGATGAATTCCATGCACCTATATCTTCTTGGTGGATAAGGTAGCTAATTACCGCGCTTGGTGCTGGACTGCCTGTGCCAAGGGGGGAGCGCGCGCCCCCTGCGCGGCCCCCCTCTGTATCCGCGCAACACCAGTGACACCGACACTGGAGCAGTTGTGCCAGCACCCCAAAGCCTCGCTCTGTTATTTTAAGGAGCTGGGCTGGCTTGGGTAGGTGCTGGTGAAGGAAATGCAATATACACCCCAAGCAGGACATCAGGTCTTACCGCCTCCATGTCAAATTAGAATTAGTGCTTAGTATTAAAGCAGCAGTCACTATGATTTTCCATACCGGAACTAGTTGACATCTCTACATTAGCTATTCTAATTCTTGTTTCTCATCCAGGTATAACTTTCCTCTCCGGAGGACAGTCAGAACAGGATGCAACCCTCAATCTAAACGCCATCAACCAAGTCCAGATGAAGAAACCCTGGGCTCTAACCTTCAGCTATGGCAGAGCTCTGCAAGCGTCTGTTTGGAAGACTTGGGCGGGAGAGGATCGAAACATCAGTGCGGCTCAGCAAGAGCTGTTGAAAAGAACCAAGGTCAGAAGGGATCAGTCAATCATGTAGCAAGACAAACCACCAAGGAAAATTTCACTTCATTAGATTTTAATACCATGTATTAGAGTTCACAATAGTATCAAAGTTTTTTCCCATGACTGTATGTAAGTTTTACTAAGTGGTAGGACTTTTCTGCAAAGTTCGTCTAGGTGGGTACCACCGCTTTCATAGCCGTAGGCAGTGGGGGCTTTTGGGGGTTCACAAACCCCCAAGCCGCCAAGCAGTAGTGCTGCGCACTACTGTGTTCCGGTTTGAAGGACATTGTAGCTAGTGCAATTACTGGGCAAATGAGACTTAAGAACTGATCTCACAGTCCAGTATCTTTTTTAGACTGTGTGATGTCTCAGGATGACGTGCGCAGTGCGCAGTGTCACGCGAAACTTTAATTTAGATTTCCGAGTGACACTGCAATATGTAATGGATGGCCGTGACGCTTAACACCAGGCGAACGACTAGCTCGTCATCCATTCTCATAAAAAAAATGTTCCACAGTTTGGTCAAAGCCATCCTCAATTCATCTATTTCGTCTCCATTCGTGGTACCTAGCGAGTCGAGGTCGTCTGTAAGCCGCCTTTCTGAGTGGATTCAGAACACATGTTCTGCCCATTCCCTAATTAGCGCCGTACTTGCAATTTGCCTGCTTAGACCTACAATGCAATCTTTTAACGGGTTAATGCTATTGGTCTCTATCCAACATTTACAGCGCCACCGAACGGGCACCTGATGCAGCGCCTGTCCGTGAACACAGCGCGTTGTTCGTTAGTCTGTCATAACTTTTTATTTCGTGTATGCTGCGTTCCATCTTGACATGGACTGGAGCCTGGACCTGTACCTTGCAGTAACTAACTTTGACCACCGTAGGTTAAGATTTAACTGGGAATTAGTGTTTAAGTAATTTGCATATGTCATCCTTTCTTTATCAATGTTAAAACTTGCAAGTCTCAAAGTCTCAAGTCTCGTCATAAAAAAACGAGTATACAAACAAGAATGCAAGTGAATTGCAAATCCGCATGGATGATTTTAATTATACTGAGCACTTTTTTATACATGCCATTCTCTCCAGTATCTCATCATTCAAATGCAGGCTTTTTGGAAGTCATTTATAAATGTTTATTGTCTTACACTTTCAGGCTAACGGGCTAGCATCTCAAGGGAAGTTTGAAGAAGGATCAGTCCTATCTGCGGCGGAAGACAAGTCCAACTTTAACAAAAATCATAAATATTAATTCATAACGGTACCGATGAAGTTGCCGAAAGTTATATACTGAAGCTTTAATAAAACCTTAACTCTTATTTATCTATCATGTATTTTCAATTTGGATTGCTGCTTTTATTTTAGACAAAAATAAATTTTAACTAGCTGCTTGGCCGATCATAAATTCTTCACCCAGGGTCCAAAACTACCTCTTTAGTAACCTAACTTCCATCAAGATTGGTTTAACGTTTCGATTCCTCATATATAATTCGGACCGCAAAAGGGCACCATACACTTATACCAGCGTCTATATCATCCATTTTAAGCATATAAATAAATGAAAATTCGATCACATCTATTCACCGCACTATTTAATAGCGAAATGAACACGTGGAGTTTGCGACGTCGCCGTTCTGTTGTCGAGCGTTTGTATGAAAACAAACGACCGTTCCGTGCGCATACGATAAACGCACCGATTCGGCACCGCAACGGTGCGACACGAAACGTCTAAATTGAAAGCGCCCTTAGTGTTTCTACTCGAGACCAGATGTCACTAATTTAAATAATGTCATTAATAAGGAGTAAAAATAAAATGATCTATTTTAGTATAACACCTTGATAAAAAAGCTAGGTATATAATGTAAGGTACATTATTGTTGTTGACTGTTAATACGCCATGTGGTACTCTCTTCCCGTGGGTGCCGTAGAAGGCGGCTAGGGGAATATCCAGGGAATGGGTCGCAGCGTTCCCCTCGGTCTTGGTGATAATCAATCCTCACCTACTGTGATCACCAAGCCGCCTGCCAAGCGGGTGATTATGGCAACCCCCCCCCCCCCCCCCCCCCCCCCAATGAAAAGCACAAATAAAGCCGATGGATGCAGGAGGCGAGTAGCCGCTCCAGGTGGCGTGCTCTGGGGGAGGCTTATGTTCAGCAGTGAACGTCTTCAGGCTGTTAATGATGATGATGATGATGATGATGATGACTGTTAATAAAACAACTCCATAATATGTTACGCAAAGCTTTTCTTAGTACATTCCTAAAAACCTTATCAAAACTGGTTCAACCTTTGCGGAGGTTAGCGCGTTCAACTAACCCACGCTAGATCACCGGAGATTTTTTCCAAATTTTTTCTAGATGGCGTTGATTGGTGTTTCAACAGATAATGCATAGTTTAGTTAGTATGAAAGTTGTATAGATATAGATAAAAAATAAGATTTCGCTATTAATCTTAAAACAGATCTTGACAGCGGCGGTGAAACGGAACTTGGATTAAAATTTATTGTTTTGTTTATCCTAACTACGCGTAAAGACCTATTCAAACCAGCGCGGTATTCCTACCGCGGTGGGTAGCGGTAATTTGTACTGAAATTCCGCGGCTAGCACGAAGCTTGAGCGAAAATACCCGGGCGGAATCCCGCGCCAGATACTGCTACCTAACGCAGCACGAATACCACGCCGGTTTGAACAGGGCATTATTCCTACTTTAGTAAAACCAGGTTTAACTTACCATTGATTAGACAAACTAAAACAAATAGCACAACTACTTTAATCATGTTTTCCATCGAATTGAAAATGTTGTTTCGTTATTTATTGATTGCAGCCACGACTTTTTTATTTTTCGAAGGTTTTCCTTTTTATGGAGGATTAATTATCAATTGTTTTTTTTTTTAAATTATACCAGAATAACGAGTTTTTATCTCTCTCCGGCTCTTAGTTTTCCGCCAGGTACATTACAAATTGTTTTCGGAGGCGGTAAAGTTGAGTTGCCACTGAATAACGAGTTTTACGTAATATAATTATGTATAGTACTGTTTGTCTGTCTGTTTTTCTGTTGTTGTATCTTGGCTGAGCATCACACCGAAACTACTGAATGAATTTAAATGAAACTTGGCATGATTTGAGTTCATATTACGAGGTAGGCTATAGAATATTTTCAATCCCGAAATTCAGCACGGTACCTATTGCATAAACGCTGGCATTTTATTTATAACACTGCAATGCACTAGTTTTGTTCCAGATTCATCTGTTTGTGATGAACTTAGTTGTTTGGATGTCTGCCAAAAAGTACATGTGTATAACCTGCTTTTATAACGAATGCTTCAGTAGATTAGATAGGTTTTGTTCCATTCAAGCTTCTTCTCAAATACACCTTTCACGATAGATTTGTAATTATACTGGGTGGCACAAAAGTAAAGACCCTATTTGGTTCAGCTATAACATTTTTTCTAAATTAGAAAACTAGATTTAGGTTTTTTTAAATGTATATTTGTGCCATTAAATTTCGTACCATTAGGATTTAAAGATGATGTCTTTTAAATGGTGACCTCCAGAGTTGATACACATTTGAGCCCTATTTATGACATTTTGCATAACTTGCCGTAACACTTCCTGCGATATGTTCGTTATTTCTTGACGAATGTTTTCTTTTAGAGCTGCGAGAGTCTGTGGCTTGTTCACATACACCCGAGATTTCAAAAAACCCCAAAGAAAGAAGTCTGGACTGGTCAGATCGGGTGATCTTGCAGGCCAAGGCAAATCGCCAAAACGAGAGATAACTCGGCTTGGAAAAGCGTCCCTCACTAAGTCCATAGTGTCGCGCGCTGTGTGTGCCGTAGCGCCGTCTTGTTGAAACCAGATGTGCTCCAGCCCCAATTCGTCCAAACTGGGTATCAAAAACTCATGTAACATGGTTCTGTAGCGTTCTCCAGTGACAGTTATCGCATTGCCTCCAGCGTCTTCGAAAAAATAGGGTCCGATCACTCTGTCAACACAGATGCCACACCATACAGTAACTTTTAGTGGGTGTAGAGGTGTTTCTTGAATAATGCGCGGATTATCAGTGCCCCAGAACCGAGTATTCTGCTTATTGACATGCCCTGAGAGATGGAAATGCGCTTCGTCACTCATAACCAATTTTGAAGGAAAATCATCTTGCAAAATGTCATAAATAGGGCTCAAATGTGTATCAACTCTGGAGGTCACCATTTAAAAGACATCATCTTTAAATCCTAATGGTACGAAATTTAATGGCACAAATATACATTTAAAAAAACCTAAATCTAGTTTTCTAATTTAGAAAAAATGTTATAGCTGAACCAAATAGGGTCTTTACTTTTGCGCCACCCAGTATATGTCAAAAAATGCATGCCTTCCAAATCGAGAATTCCACATGCAGAAGCGTGCTGTGAGAGTGAATAGCGCACATAGCATCTGACGAATCAGCTGGACCCCATTTCTCCAGTTTATGTATACCATATATATTAATATTCCAAGTAGCGTTGTATACACGAGAAAATATAGATTCGTTTACCTAACGTGGATTATATGGAATTAACACCAGAAACGCTAAAAAGCTCGCAAGCATACAATCGCGCTAGCACGGACGCTAACTAAAACCGCAAAATCACTTCGAGTGATGGGACATGATGTTACATACGATTGCCTGAGAGTGCCATAGAAGCAACATATTATTATGCGTACACTTTTAAAAGAAAAATTAAAAAAATGGCTAATTCAGAAAGCCTTCTATTCATACACCGAATTTATATTGTTATTCTATGTATCTATTTACAAACAAAAAGTATCTAAGTATTGTATCAGTTATCTGGTTCCCATAGTACAAGCTATGCTTAGTTTGGGGCTAGATGGCGCTGTGTGAAATGTCCACACCTTTGAATATCTACGAGAATTCTGTGGTCCACACATATTTATTTATTTATTTATTTATAAATATCAAGTATGTTTACCAGCACTGTTCCACGTTTTAAACAGTACGATCAATATATTTCAATATATCTACCTATATATAGTTTAAATTGCGTGTAGGTATAACGTAGGTGCTTCGTCGTACAAATATAAATATACATACCTACCTAATTTTTTAATAAGTAAATATGTACTTTTTGTAAAATTCTGACTTGTAATGGATATTATGATATATTATATGATTATAATCATTATAATAAAACTGTTCTAAAATTAAAGGCCGACGCCGATTATACCTAATCGTGAACAATTTAATAAAATCTAACTTTCATCCGCGACGCAAATAGAAATTTTACCCAAACTTAATAGGTAGATTCCAAAAAAAGTCGTTAAAAAGTAATTTCGCTTCAGGCTGGAACATGGGGGCGTGAAAAAAATTGTGAAAAGTTTTGTATAGGATGTATGAGGGCGATCAAAGCCGAGATGGGTTGATTCGGGTGCCGATATGCGGTGTTTAATCAAAGAGAAAATTTCGTTTTTTAGTTGTTCCTGAAATTGCTAATGAGAATTCATTACCCGATCACACAGTCAAGAACTCTTATTATAGACTGTAGTATTGTGGATGTCTCAGAATGGCGTGCGCAGTGCAGTGAGTAGCCAAAGAGGGATAATCATTGACAATAAATCCAGTTGACCAATGATACAACTTCCCCTCATACGAAAATTAGTAGTGCATTTCAACTACTATTTTCAAACAAATCACGGGAACCCGTTGATGTCTTTTGTTTCATCCTGCTCTGTCCTTTGTAATTTCGTATAGCTTTGTCTCGTTTTGTTACCTCGCCCCCTGCCCGCGCAGGTGAGTCGTGTTTGTACGAGAAATTATGTTCACGAGCTATCAACGGGCTTTATGATCTTTGGGTATAATGGATCATGAATGTAACGCAAAACCTTAATAATTTATTTAGAGTTTCGAGTGGCACTACAACTGTAATGGGCGGCTGTGGCTCTTAACATCAGGCTAACAACTTGTTCGTCAATCATTCAGAAGAATCTGTAAAACTGGGAAACTGTAATGGAAATCTGTAGAATTGGGAACAATTCATTTAGATCTATAGAAACTTGGGCCCTCTGCCACAATAATGGGGTACAGTAACAGGGCAGATACTTCCGCTAATGCGACACTTTCCTTACTGGACACTACTGTTTTGATACTTTGGTACCTACAGTCTTTGATTGACCCTCAGGAGAAACATCCCACATCTTGATCGTGTCTTTCTGTTACGGCGTATATGTATAGGGACTAGGGACACAAGAAAGGGGTTATGAAAACTCAACCCAAAGGGATAAAGACTGCTGGGCCCTAATTCTGTATGAAAACTCAGATTCCACACGATACGAAACCACGTCGTTATCGTGTCTTGTTCAAATCGTGTCACAGCATTAGAAATACCTTCACTTTACATAATGTTATTTTTAATTTGAATAAATATTGATATATTATGTGGTGGTAACTTTTGACGTGTTGATGTTTCGGAACGTGTCTCAGTGGAACATTATGATTTTTGACAGTTCAAATCGCGTCATTTCCAAATTCATTTCGCGCGGTTTTGTTTCCATTTCATAGAGAATAGATTTTTGCAGATTTCTTATATAAGACAAGGAATTCGCGTGGTTTCGAAGTAAGGAATCGTAAAGTGGTCATACAGAATTAGGGTCCTGGTAGGTAATTTTTAGTTTATAATGTTTATCCTGCATCACGCATTTTTCCCGCTTCTCGTACCTATATAAGGAGCATCACTACGAACAACTGAATAATGAAAGTGAGTTCTACTGGGAAAGTTAAGGATACCAGTAGGTATAGATGTCATATACGTTAGGAAAGTTTGTTTATAAAGCTTTCAGGCCAAAACTGGTGAAGCAAATTCAATGAAATTTTGCACACAGATTGCTTCTGAGATTAACATAAGATTCTTTTTATTTCGAAAAATAACAGGAAAACGGACAAAACGCACGTAAAATAGAGTCATATATACAGGGTGTTGTTTCGAATGGTTTCCATATTTGAAGGGTTCTCTGTAATGCGTACACTGAATCAACTAACAATGTAATTCTAATTCCAAACTTAATTAGTTTTTTTTTATGCGATCGAGTGACGTGACAAGCTAGTCGTTCACCTGATGTTCAGCAACACGGCCGCCCATAACAGTTGCAGTATCACTCGGATCTTTAAAACAATAAAGTTTCGCGTGACACTGCACCGCGCACGTCATCCTGAGACATCACACAGCCTAGTAATCAGATTACTAGACTGAGTGATCAGATCATAAAGTCTCATTTGCCCAGTAATTTCACTAGCTACAGTGCCCTTCAAACCGGAACACAGTAGTGCTTGCACACGCACACTACTGCTTGGCGGCAGAATAACTGGCAAAGCGGTGGTACCTACCTAGACGAACTTTGCAGAAAAGTCCTACCACCTAGTAGTATTAGTAACGAATATTTAATAAATCATGTTTATGATGAACCACAAGTAGCCCCATAGGAGGACTTTGTGTGGGTGTGTGTGGCAAGGAATTGGTTTCACAATTTTCACATAATTTATCTTGTGTTTTAAATGAGCTCTCACACAGGTACGGTTTTATTTTAAGGTGGCTTTTACATTTTGGCGAGCTCAGTACCGCGCGCGCGGTACCGAGCTCGCAGAATCCGTGGGTTTGACCAAATATATCCAATCTCATTTATTGATAAATAAATAAGAGCATTAATTTAAAACTATGAAATAATTTGTAGTAGTTTAGAAAAATGATGAGCTTTATTTTGGTAACAATATTTTGTCGATGTAATATAAAACTCCGGAGATATTAGAACTTTTGTTGAAGCCTTTTTGATTAAAAATCAAATTTCATTTAATATTTTTTTAATTGCTTGAAAGGTAAAAATTAAAAATCTGTTCCGTCATTATGGAAGTACAGGATGTATTTAGTGGAGTATAATTTAGTTTGGAGACTTACGTTACACAGAATTTATAAATTAGAGCTCTCAAATCGGGTCTCTGTGTGTTTTTACCAAAACGAACACCAGGAGAATGATGATTATTAAATAAATAGATAAATTACTTAAAATCCGTTCTGTCATTATCGAAGAAGATGAAATGAAGGGTATTTTTTATATAATAGCTAAGTATAGACATTAATGCTATGCATCAAATATTGACGACGAAAACTTTGCAACTACGCATAATTTTGTAAAAGCCCCCTTAAGAAAATATTTTATTATAAAATTTATTTTTTATATTTTTTGTATTTATTTTTTCATTGATTCTTGTTCTATAAGTGCAGTAGGTCAACCTCTGTCTGTTTGCAAATCAACACCCAGTATATATAGTATAGTAAAGTATAAAATTTTATTAAAAATTAATTAATCCCCAGCCTATCTCTATCAGTCGCCACTCGCCAGGCACACTTAAATTATTAATTAGTTGGACCCACTGACCTCTATAATACAAGTACGCTGGACTTCATACTCTCGGATGTTATGAGAAGCCATTTGATTTTCGCCATTTTGGCGCTGATAGCAATGTGAGGGTCCATGGAACTAATATTAGGGATGAGACATAACTTTCGATAAAAATACGATATCGATATCACTACAGACCCTGGCAGTTATTTAATTCTATGTACATATACGGGTACTGAGACAAAAAAACATACTATACCCAGTAAAATAAATAAGCGTCTCTATTGTATATCTGCGTTTAAGAAATCTACTTAATTATTGTTAACTAGCTGCACTCCGCGTTAATCCAGCATAATATGTGTCTATGTGTCTAGGGTTTTAGGTATTCTCAATTTCCGAATTCCATCATAATCAGTCCAGCCGTTTAAGCGTGAAGAAGTACGTAATGTGCACACAACTTGTTTAAAATATTAGATTGATAGCTCGATTTCATAAAGCCAGTTCTCCTTGTTTCTGTTGATTCAGTACTAGTAGGGGTAGGGTACTGGGTAATAAAATAAAAAACGCAGATAATATCATAATAACATTTATATCTTACACTAGCTTCTGCCCGCGGCTTCACCCGTGTGGCCAATAGGAAATGAATGGCATATTTTTCTGTAGAAACAAACATTATAAATGCTCTCACTCTCTCTCAATATATTATACAAACTGACAATATCCCAAATAATGCAATACTATGAAATTTTCCGTAAAAAGCCTCTGGGATGAGAGTAGTATGGTTTTGTCAGAACTCAAAGCGTGTGTGAATAGATCTAATTATGGAGGTCCCACGGGTCACTTTCGCTACACAGTCGCCGCTTGCAACCCAGCGAACAAAGCAACCTCGAAAAAAATCGTTAATTTCTACCACAGGTCACCTTCGCTACACAGTCGCAGGCCGCTTGCGGCCCAGCAAACATAGCGACCTCGAAATAAAAACGCCAACTTCTACCACAGGTCACCTTTACTACACAGTCGCGGGCCGCTTGCGGCCCAGTGAACAAAGCAATCCTTTTTCATATTTTCCACCCATAGCTGCTTAGTAAGGCTGACATTCACAAACGAGTTCGAGTTTGATCTCAAACTTCGTTATGTCAGAAGTTGAGTCTAGACTCAAACTCCAATCGTATTGGCATTCACATTCGAGTTTAGCATAATGGAGTACGAGTATAAGCTCAGCTAAGAATGAGACGGGCTGAGCCGCGAAATCGGTGACTCGAGCCGTGCTCAGACACCGCCATCTTTGCTATCACGCCTGTTTTTAAACACAATGCTGTTTAGAATCAATTTTTAAGATGGTTATTGTGAAGAAATTAGTTTTGTATTAAAATAAAATTAATAAATTACGAAATAAAATTGAGTAATAATTTTATTTAAAATCAAAATAACATCGGAAAACTCAAAAATAAATATACCAGTTACTCATTGTTGGCAGATAAGTTACTGTGTGTTTTCTTTGTTGTATTCATTTTAGCTTCTAGAATTTGTATGTATGGAGCTAATAACTCCCTCGGATATTTTTTACAAAAACTTTGAACACTAAAGACGATTTATTTTTCATTGCTTTACTTAACCTACTGCTATGTCCGCAAAATTCACTCGTTTTTTTAATAAATTTAGGTAATTAACAACAAAATTTATAATAATTTTAACTTTGAAAAACAAAAATAGATAACGGCGCGCTTTTCAGAATACAGAATAATAATCTAAAATGGCGCGCTTTTTACATTCTCCTGCAAAGAGTATATCACCACCAAGTTTGGTCTCCTGTTTCAGTTTTTCATATAATATTTGCTATTGTTTCTCTCTTTTTAACATAATACTGCCAAATAAAAAAGAAAATCATTGCTCACTAATGTCAAAGTACGCTTGCCTATGGCTGGAGTCGAACTTCACGGAGTTATCGTTTGATCTCGTCTCTGAATTTAACGACGCGGAGTATACTCACCGAGTCCGGAGTTCGATCTCAGGTGAGACCGGTGGGAGTAAACTCGATGCATTGACTCTGAATGTCAGCCTTAGAGTGTCAGTGGGAAACCTAAAAGCACAAAGTAAAACTTAATAAAATATACAAAACAACATTATTAGTACTAGCGAGTTAAATATTTAGTTTAAATTAATGAACAATAAAATTTGGAGCCAGATATACATTGCAGATTATTCTGTACCTACGTACATTATTGAGCATTGCCGAAGTTCTGCTAGTTACTCACTATCGAAGAACATTATCGACACATTATCGATATGAAACATTCACAACCTATGTACCTATTCCAATAGTATGAATTCATTGAATAACTAAATCCTACTTACATTTAAATGTGATGAAATTAAATAAACTAAGTATAAAATAGTATAAAAAACCTTCAGACATACAATAAACATAATAATGTAGCATTTTTTTATCGTGAGGTTCACTTACTTGTGGAAGGTTACTCCGCTGCCTTTTCGGTAGCGATTTGTACAAAATACGCATAACTTCATCACAAACATGTACCGTAATCAAACACCAAACACAAAGAGTAGCCTTTTATCATCTTATTTTACGATTTTTCATCAGAGACGCAGCAAACTTAGCAACAGCCATTTTGAAAAATGTCAATTTTAGTACCCGAGACCCTCAAGAGGGGCGCTTTGAATCGGCACAAAAAAGAACTGTCATTTCCTAGAGAATATTTAGTCCAGCGTACTTGTATTATAGAGGTCAGTGGCTGGACCGCATCTGCAAACCGGCATGAATTAATTAACTCTATAGGTATTTTGCACTCATACTGCACTACGATATTCTAGTGTTATAATAAAATTTTGCTATAATAACTATATTTACCCATATGATATCCTTCTTATCAGTTTACTTTCTCTAGATATTCATCTTAGCTGGCTCATACGGCACCCGCGGGAAGAGATGGCGTGGTACTATTTGTAACCCGGAACCACATTGGACTAGGATAAGACATGCCAATATGAGGGCTTAAATTGTACTAACCAATGTCCAATATCTTGTCCTGAAGTAGGTTAAATGTTCATTTTTTTTTAATTTCAACCTGTCTTTATTTTGAACTTCTCAAACTCAGACGTAGTCTTAGATGGTAATCTCAAGCACCAGTGGTGCACCAGTGCGTATCCCAGAAAATTATAACCATCTACTTGGTCTATCTAAGAAACGAACTTTGGGTCTCTAATAACACCCCGTACACCTTAAAAACGAAAACGATATTACAACACATACACACACGACATTAAGCAATAAGGTCAAATAAAGTCGGTTGATAAGACAATTTCATTTCAATTTGTCGTCTATCAAAGACAAGTAAGTTTCTAACTTTAGCAGCATCTGTCGTTAAAACTTTACAAACTTCTAATATAATAAAATACGGCCATTTTAGCTTCAGAAACTCTCTAACTTGTAGGTACTTTGAACGGCGTATTTTGAATACCAAATACGGTCTCTTTTCGTGAACGTGTTATTTTCTGTTGAGCCTTTTGGGTGTTTCATAAGAGCTTTTATTAGGACAAAATAATGCCATGTTTATGCTAAAGGGCGGATATATAATACGGTTTGAAATGCGTACTTTATAATAATTAAGGTAGAGGAAAAGTTTATTTCTTCGTATTTTCTTCGAGAGCTGTATTATAGCTGAATTTTGGCGTAAACATTTTCCCGGCTGCAAACGCTTGAGCCACAGACCAAGTATAGTATGTTTCAAATCCCCTGAGAAACTCGTACATTGACCTTTGCACTTACTGCAGCGGCTCTCAACCTATTTTTGGTGCGTCGCTTTATATTTTAAAATCCTCTGACTCTTTTAAACATGTCAAAACAGGTTTAGCGCCGCTGATTGACCTTGTCTCGCACACTTTCTTGTACTACAAAACACGGTAGACGCGTAAACGACAGTGAAGCGATGCATACTTGTATGGAAAGCGATACTGTCGCTTTTTTCGGGGCTAAGATAATACCGGGGGAGCAATGCACGAGGTTCTCTGGGGATTTGAGACATACTATAGTAGTAGATAATAAAGCCGAAACTGAGCCGTGCATGTAATATCCCCGAGTCGTAAAGCATCTCCCTGAAGTCTCATTCTATTTACGACTCATGTAAAATATTCCTTCTATCGATCCAAACACTGTGCGTACCGATTTGGCTGAAAGGAATGAAAGATCTGAGTTTAGCGTGTTCAATTGTGATTGGTTATCAGTCAAAATAATTATATGTTTGTAAACATATTATATATGCAATAAATAGATTTGCCTCAAAAATATGTTATTGTGTTTCTTTCGTCATTGACATCAAAATGTTCTAATTACACTTAACACTTTTATTGATAACAAATATAATGTCCTTCAAGTATGACGAAATACCTGAAATCCGTCCTTAGGGTCGCCGCAAACGGGCCACAGACCACAGACCACAGCCACCGGTAGCTGTCCTGCGCCAGCGCTACACTTTCGCAGCAGTAGCGGTTAGCCCGCGACAGCCACCGGCATTTGAAAGCCGCCACGATAGCAAGTGAGCTTGATTAAAAATAACAATTTTAAATTTTGTTTGTTGTTCCTCATTATGTTGGCTACCGGTGGCTGTGGTCACCGGTAGCCAACATAACCGCCACATACCGGTGTGACAGCCACCGGTTGTGGTGGACGGTGGCCTGTCTGCACTGGGCTATTATATATGTAGGAATGTAGGCCACGCGTTGTAACGCTGCAAGCAGCAGCTAGTACCTAATAATAGTTATAGTGTACTAACTAACTTACACAACAGAAACGGTACTTTTTTTTTCTGTCGGACTGACTTAATACCTAGTTGGAGTAAGAGTTCAAACTTATTTTTAGGGTTTCATACATAAAAACGGGTAGGTACTAATACGAGAGCCATGTGGCATGGGACGAGTCGCCACCGCAACACGCGTTCACGCCTTATCCATCATTATCATTACATCACCGATCAATCACTCTCTCATCCTCTCCATTCTCCAGCGAATAATAAATACTATTTTATTCATTTCTAGACAGCCGTTACATTTTCGGTAAAATATTTTTTGTGTATCGTCAAAATATTACTCCGGAATATATTCTAATATTGGGTCCCAGGCGCCTTTGGAATGTACGCAAAAAGGTAATGTATAAGTACGGTTAGGAAAAAACTTCGGTTAGGCAGGTACTTGCTTCGGTTTTTTGTCGGCTTCTTTGAGGAAAACTATATATTGTTGGGTACTCTATTTTCTGTAAGGGTAGTTTCTTTGATGGAATGTCTTCTTGCCCAATTTCACTTTAGGGATAATTTTGGTATTTTTGTAAAGGTAAAATATTACAGTATAAATTATAATTATACCCGTATATGGGTAGATTTCATTGAAATAATACGTGTCGTCACCATCATCAACCGCCTGAAGACGTCTATGACCATTTTGAGTGGCTGCTTGCCTGCATCCATCGGCTCTTTAACCAGATCCTTGGTCCACTTTAGTAGGGGGCTGGCCTACGCTTCGTCTTCCGGTTCGTGATCACCACTCGAGAACCTTTCTTCCAAATACGTCTAGCGATGAATAAAGATGCTTGAGGTACTACATAGTTTCCACCAACAAATAATCAGAATTTTAAAGATATTGAACTGCTTCGGCCTGCTTCAAATTCCGTCTCTATAGAGACGGAATACGCTAGGCTTGTACAGTACAACGCTCAGTATTAGTCATGAATCGGTGCTCAAGTCATAAGATTCTATTAGTAAAATGATCATTTTGTGAATGAAAACTTAACTTGAACACCGATCGACGTCTGAGCGTCGTCTTGTATATAGCGGGCTAATAATGCTTCAAAGATGATGAATTACTGTTATTATTATCTGCCCCCGGAAACGATGGTAAGTTTGTGGTTAAACGCAAGTTCATCTATTTTTTAAACGTCTATATGAGAGTGTAAACACATTATTTTAGATCAATTTAGATTTTTTATCGAATTAAGTACCGCCCTTTAAAATAAGTACATTTTTAAGTTTATTTTTTCTTCTTTTTATGCCGTGTTTTTTATGTTGACTGTACGACATTCATCATTATCGCATCTCCCGCTTCATTACCCAGGGCCTGAAAAAGCGAAAAAGCTGAATATGAAATGACTGTATTCATGGTATAATTATTTTTATACGACGTGCCATATATTTTCAATAGGTTACTTTAGAGATGAAACGTTTTGTTATTTTCACGTTTTATTTCAAACTGGGTAGGCTTTGCAAAATAAAACCGTAATTTAATTAAATGAAAGTCATGTTATAAACGTATCTACATACATGATTGTCTTTAAGGTCTTATTGAATTTCTTTATCACGGTGAGTTTGAATTGGTATGTTATCCCGAAAGGGGCGGACTGGGGCCATGATAGCCCACATGTTGTGAGAGCCTTACTTGAAACTGCGTGTTTCCAAACCTCCATACTAAAATATAAATCCACTCACAAAATTTAACGTGTGATCGCTACGAGAGTCAACAAGATACTATAAACTAATTTCTAAACATGGCATTTCTTCAATAAATTATTGATTTAGAAAAGTCGTAGAAGAAACATTGTCTACCTTGGTGAGTAGATTTACCCCCTTTCGGAATAATATACCAATTCAAACTCAGATAGTATTAAGTACTTATACATGTATTTTTTGTAGTGTATTATAATATACACTACAAAAGAAAGTTAGACTGTGGAATACGTGCTAAGATACTGCACGGCTACAGAGACAGCAGGAGACACACAACATTCTACCCAAGAAATCTCGAATGCCTCATCATCACTCCAACAGCCAACATCAGTGCCACTGGAGCAGCTGTGCCAGCCGCCTTTGAACCCTTATCTTCAAACTCAACGGAGCAGACGCTCTCCCAACTGAGCTATAGGCACATTCCCCTGTGGTTGCGATAATCTTAGCTCTATATTTTGGTACTGACTGACTAAGCAGCCACAGTGAATCAAAATAAAATATGCTACTATCAAAGTGACCATGTCTACCAAGTCTATAATACCTTTTTTACTCAGAAAACGTTTTAAACAGTTTCATTTTGTTATCAACAGGAAAATGGCTCCTAATTCCCGTGTACCTAATCCTAGATCCGTTTCTATAAAACTTCCACAAAAACCGAGCTCGTCCCTTGGTCAGCAAAAAAAGGTGATTACGACGTACCTTGAACGTATTACAGATAAGACAAACCAGAAGTAATTTCAGCGGACTAAACATAGGCAATTAATGCTACTCTTAAAGAGATTGGTTGTTGGTCTCATGTCACCCTTGACATAGTCGAAATATTCCAGAGCTGTGGTTACCACGCTGCTAATCTTGTATTACCTCTAGAATGCTATTCGCGATTATAATTTAATTATGCAGTCATGTGGCATCCTCAAATTAATGATGACGGCTTTAAAAAGTACCAGGAAGAGATCGTACATAGGCGATGGTTTGATGTCTTTGATTTTCTATACTGGAGATTTTCAAAGGGCTGAAGCACTCCGCGCGCATAAGTTGCAAAAACAATAGAATGGTCCATCTGATGGTAATGTTCTATTATCGTTACGTTTTCGATCAGCCGGCTGACCAAGTGACCATTTGAAGCTACAATCCTACAATGGACCACCGAATACATAAAAGTACCACGGAACTGGACGTTTCTACAGGTTTATACGTTTTGGTGACGGATGACTGACTGTGGTTTTAAGTAGGCTGGTACAAGTTATAAGAAATGGTAGTTTATGTATTTTTGTTTTCTGTTTTCAGTAATGATTCATTATAGAATGAATTGTATCACGTTAACTACCAGTACCGAGGCAAAAAAAACGGGAGCAAAATGCATTTTTCGTCGCGTGTCAGCTCTGCTATAAGTTCGTAGCCGACTGCAGATAGCAGCAGCAGCCCGGTTAGCACGGATGGTAGACAAAATTGTCTTTCCCCGTTTTATGTTACTTTCTTCATACTTGCTTACTTTTCAAGTGGAGTAAAATTGGGGAAAGCCAATTTTGTCTACCGTTCGTGCTAACCAGGACGTGCGTGTTGCCGTAGCAATACCTATTTGTTTTTTCTAAAATGGGCCTACGTTTGACAACATCTCACCCGATGGTACGTTGTTTAAGGTGGAGCACGTTTGCCTATTCTACGTGTTTCTATGAAATAGGTACCTTCTGTAACCACAAGTATAGTGTAGTATTCTGTGTGGAATGGGCAGCAGCATTCTCCGCGATCTTCTTTATAATCTAGTGCGATCCCCAAGACGCTTGCCAAGCGTAGTGGCAATGGCAATCCATGCTTAAAGTGGTGCTCTATGGGGAATGCCTATGTTCAGCAGTGGACGTCTTCAGGCTGCTGATGACCTTCTAAAACTAGCGACACGTGTTACATAGATTAAAAAGCCCTTCAAAAGTCAGTAGCACCGCTGCGACACGTCGCGTCGCCTGTAGAGTTAGCACGGCCGGTAGACAAAACTGTCTTTCCCCTGTTTTACTCCAAGCAAGTATGAAGAAAGTGACGTAAAACGGGGAAAGACAATTTTGTCTACCGTCAATGCTAATCCAGCTGGTGCTGTTATCTGCGGTCGGCTACGAACTTGTACACAGAAACTGTGCCTGCGGACTGTGAAATATGCGATATCAATTGTTTTTTCTTTAAATCTAGGTTGTAGTATATAGGCAAACCCGCTTTGTAGTCATATTGATTGAGCGTTACATATAGGCAAAACCATCGAGTTGTTTTTCAAATCGTAAGCCATTTATCCCACCGGAGCTGGTTCCAGTGATCAAACCGTTAAAAAAAAGTTGAAAACGAAATTGTATTTCATAAGATATGAATTAACTCTACCTTGTACCACCGGCAAACTGTCCTTAAGGCTTAAGATAGCTGCTTTAGAGTCTGGGCACGCATATCCATAGTGAGGTACGTGCAATAGGGACGTGACTTGACAGGGGGGAGGGGGGTACCTTGTTTTGTTATTAGGGGTAGGGACAGATTGGATTACGGATTTCTTTGGTTAACCCAGCGTAGGCCGGCCTCCCACTAGGTAGACCGACGACCTGGTCAGAACCGTGGGGATCCGATGGATGCAAGAAGCAAGCAGCCGCTCAAAGTGGTGCTGTACGGGACAGGCCTATGTTCAGCAGTGGACGTCTTCAGGCTGATGATGATAATAATGACCAACAAAAATAATAAATAAATAAGTAACTATTAAATAAATAAATATAAATATGTGTGGTCATTTCACAGAGCGCCATCTAGTCCCAAACTAAGCATAGTTATACTATGAGAACCAGATAACTGATATAATACTTAGATACTTTTTGTTTGTAAATACATACATAGAATACAATATAACACCCAGACACAGAACAAACATCGGTGTTCATCACACAAATGTTTGTCCCGAGTGGGAATCGATCCCACAACCTACAGATCAGAAGGCAGGGTTACTACCAACTGAACTATGAGGCCAGTCAATAGTATTATAACAATATTGCCCACAAAGCTTCATTCTTGAGACCATTCCGCGTAATAAAGATGCCCACTCACTACTTACGACCATCGGAAAAACTTCAGCTGAAAGTTATGTCTGCAGATCTACGAGCGTTCGTGCCTGAATCTTCACAAGTAGTTAGACTTATTTTTTTAGAAGAAGAATGTTAGAAACAAAGAAAAAAACGTAAGTTAGAAACGTGATGTTAAAAGTTAACTTAATATACCTTTTCTTCTTATTTTTTGATGATTGTTTACCTTAATTAACTTATTTTCATTGATTAGTCTTCCTCATTCCTTTCATAACCGAACGCAGCGGGGAATCGCCGTCATTTAGTTTCATAACCGCTACAACAAAACAACACAAAGGAAAATGGTGTCTACCAAACGACGCTACAGAGCTGTTTCAAAGGGCTAAGATTATTACAATAGAATGGAAAATGTGAGGGTGGTAACAATTTATGATAATAGGCACCTTGGTCCCACGCAAACCCTTTTCAACGAAATTTCACCCTTAAGGTGGAACGTTACACTAGCGCGGAAAATTCAAATTTTCTTGCGTTCTTTTGCAAATAATAGGTTAATTACTCAACGTGATTACATGAAAACTATTTTTGCGGAAATGAATAAAATGTATCAACAGATTACGATTAAAGGTATCTCTAAGATACCAATGGTTTAGCGACAAATGGCAATAAACAATTTTATTCTTAGTTTTTCAGTCTATTGCCATTTGTCGCTAAACCAATGATAAGTAGGTGATACTTTTAATTGTAATTTATTGATACGTTATATATATTTGCGCAAAATTAGTTTTCATGTAATCACGTTGAGTAATTAAGCTATTATTTGCAAAAGAACGCAAGAAAATTTGAATTTTCCGCGCTAGTGTAACGTTCCACCTTAAGGGTGAAATTTCGTTGAAAAGGGTTTGCGTGGGACCAAGGTACCTACTCTAATAAAGAGACACCTGTCAAAAATAAGACACAAGTCGCAGAGCCAGTTTTTAATTATGGCTCTATCTCACTCTGTTATTCGCAGAGTAACGTAATACATCACAGACATCTAATACTATGACTTAGATGGCTGTGTAATACTTACATACACTCTTTACCTATACTGGGGAAATTTATGAAATCTAACGCGTTGATTTTGTTTTGATAATAGATTTCTCGCCGCTACAGGTTAGATTGGGAGCCGACCCCAATAACAAATGGGAAAAGGCAAAGAGGATGATGATGAATAACACCAAAAAGTACACGATGAGAATAGCTCATAACATATTATATTTTTAAAGAGAGATTATTATTTAGTATTCAAAATGGAATTTTGCACATTGATAGCTTATCTAACACAACCAAAATAGGATACTTTTCATCTGGAAATAAAAATATTTCCCGCATTATCTACAAGAGTATATCTATCGTCATCTTCATTTCGGCATAGGGTTACAAGGCGTCCTTTCAATCCTATATAATGGAGTGCCCTAGGCTTTTATGCGACACACTGAGGTTCGAATCATCAAAACACGACAACACTGATAACCCCCACCACACGACCCGACTTAAACCTCCCATCCACACGTCACAATTCTATCACAAATCCTTTTCCGTACAGGCTGTTATGCTGTGGAATGAGCTCCCGGTGTCAATCAGGCAAGCAAAATCATTGACAATATTTAAAACTATGTTGAAGACACATTACCTCTCCAACCACAGCTAGTATTATGATAATATTTATCTAAGTATATTTATTTATTTAATAGTAAGTAAGTTTATGCTATGTATCATAAAAGTTGAGGTAAGTTTATGTAAGTATATGCTATTTATAGTACGTATGTGTATTCGTAATTTATGATTATATAGATAGTAAGTATTTAGTGTCATACTCCGTAAGTGTTAGATATTTACTGTGCACCTCTGGCCTCTCTAGTTTATCTGTATTTCTGTCCATTCAAAGGTTGTCTGGAAGAGATCGCTTTAAGCGATAAGGCCGCCCATTGTACTACCTTTTGGAAATATTTTTGTTTGTTAGGTACTTACTTACTTGTGTAGTATCTTTTGTGTATAGTTATTTTGGTGTGCAATACCTAAAGTATTATTCTATTCTATTCTATTCTATTCTGAGTTGCGAATCACTATGGTTATAAATCACGCTAGTTCGAAACGGCAGCCTAATATTATCGTAAAACGTTGTCTGGGCGCCTCTAGTAGTGTAAATGTAATAAGCTTTACGTTTACAGCGTCGTTGTTTACTGATAAATATGTTTATTAACATGCCATACTGTTTCGCTGAGTCTTTTACCATGCGTACTGCTAGGAAATGGAACTCAGCGGCTTCCTTGTTTCCTGACAAATATAATTTGGTTATCTTTAAGACTAGAGTAATTAGGCTCCTCATAGATCTACGTACTAAGTTACACCTTCAACTCCATCGTCACTTGACATCAGGTGAGTTGCAGTCAACCGTCGGCTTATTCGTAGGTAGGTAGATAAAAAACAAGGCACGAATCTACGAAAGTTTTCTCCTCAAAACTAATGGACTTACGGGTTCCATACGGCTTGCAGTATCACCAAACTAAGCCAGTAAACAGATGAAGCTCGCCCACTAACACTAAAAGGTTCGAATAGTAACAATAACATTACAAAACTTGTGGGAAACTTTTACCATTGGTTCTTAGTTTATAGCATTATTGGGCCTGGATTACGTATGCGATCTTAGAAAAAAGGCTACATTATTTCGGGAAAAGCGATCATTTTATGTAAGCAAGTAAGCAATACGTTTTACTTAAACATTAGATAAGACGTAGGTAAGTATATGCTTGTTTGCACCCAGAGATTATAAAGCACGTTGGTAGCTCGTGAACATCATTTCTCGTACAAACACGACTCACCTGCGCGGGCAGGGGGCGTGGTAACAAAACGAGACAAAGTCATACGAAATTACAAAGAACAGAGCAGGATGGAACAAGAGACATCAACGGGTTCCCGTGATTTATTAGAAATTCATAGTATTTATTAGAAATCAGTGATTGAAATACACCACTAATTTTCGTATGAGGTGAAGTTGTATCATTCGTCAACTGGATTTATAGTCAATGACGCACACCCTCACCTACTTATAGGGGACATGTGTACGTGTCCCCTGCCTCTTTCTTTGCACCTAATTTAAGCAAGCCACAAAGAGCTGGCTCTTACCTCGGCCAAAGACTAAGTATGGCCATTCAACGAGGTAATGTCGCCAGCTTTTTGGGCACCTTACCCGCAGACAGCGACTTAAACGCGGTTTTTTATTTATAAGTTTAGTTTTAGTTTTAGATAAATACTTAGTTTAGATTTAATTTAGTTTTTGTAATTGTACTTTGTATTTTAATACTTTTAATTCTATTATATTTTTCTAGCCACTTTGGACAACTGTTGTATCTTACATCGTCTCTATTTTGTACATCTAGTAAACTCTAAGACATGTAATAAGGTCATAGAAGAAACGAATGAGTAGGAAAGAGGGTAGTTAACAGAATTAAGAGAGAAGTGCTCGGGGTCGCTAATGTACGCCACTAATGAAACTAATTAAGTTGTTGTAAGGGTGGTAAAAGCTTTTGAAGTCTACAAGGGAACACGTTTTTCTTGTACGTGCCTACATTTTGGTTTATATAGATGATTCATTAAGATTTTTTGTTGTTTTACCTATCCACGTATGACTAGGGCCAAGACAGAGAAGATGCATTTGAGCTACACACTATAGCTGCAAAAATGCAGTTTGTATACAGTTTTTGTGCAGTAGACATATTTTATATAGCTGCATCGAAACTGCCAACTGACTGCGCAGTCCACTTGCAGTCGTTGCGTGCAGTTATAACGACTTTACACTGACTGCTCGCCAATTGTAGGTACGCGTGTAATTGATCCAACTGCATTAGGACTGCATTACGCACGTGCAGTCAGTGTTCAGTCGGAAGAACTGTACGCCAACTGCAAGCAGACTGCGCAGCTGGTTAGCCGCTTCGATACAGCTAATCTAAGTCATAAGTAAAGGTGAGTGAGTAGTACCATCAATGGTACTTTTAAATAATACTTATGACATAACACCATGCAACCCTTACCGCAATATTACAAATGATTATAGAAAGCTTCGTGTAGGCAAGTGGTCAGCCCTGGCACCAGAATTTTTAGTCTGCCCAAAGGCTTCTGACTTGGCTTAACGACTGTTGTCTTACGACAACAGCCGGGGACGGCTTAACGTGCCCTCCGAAGCACGGTAGTGATCAGTTGTAAATACCACTTTTTGCTGTAGCGATCACCCATCAGAGTAGTGACCGCAGCGAACGTTGCTTAACTTTACCGATCGGTTAAAAACGGCTAGTCGTGCTTCGCTATGAGCTCTATGATTATAATATGTAATATGTACTCTATAGTCAAGCTTGTGTAAGGTGACACGCTGCGTATCTGAAAGAAAATAAAAGTAACATAACATACAGGAGAAAAAGTTTATTACGATCTTATACGATCGACGATAAAAAAGTAAGCGCTTTTTATATCCCAGATATTTACACCAAATGTAAGGTATCTATAGCTAGTATGTAAGTAGTACTTAATAACATACCTATATCTATACCAGTCAATGGTCCATACTAATGTCAGACATTTATAAATTCTAGAGTAACTCTGTCTATACCATCAGCCGGAAGACGTCCACTGCTGAACATAGGGCTCCCCCAAAGAGCGCCACTTTGAATGGCGGCTTGCCTCCTGCATCCATCGGCTTCCCGAGGTTCTGACCCGATTCAAAACAGAGCCTATACTGGATCGCTTGTCAAAATCCCCACACAAAAAAAAACAAAGCGATCCAATATAGGCTCAGTTTTGAATCGCGCTAAGAGGTCACGATACGCCCCCAGGTCGTTGGTTTACCTAGTGGAGGGCCGGCCTACGCATCTTCCGGTGCTTGCCATTTGAGAGCCTTTCTTCCCCATCGGTTGTCAGTTCTACGAGCAATTAATGTGGCCTGCCCACTGCCACTTCAACTTGCTAATTCTTAAACCTATACGGTGACTTTAGTTCTCTTGCGGATCTCCTCATTTCGGATCTTATCTCTCAAAGAAACACCGAGCATAGCTCTCTCCATCGCTCGCTGCGCGACTTTGAGCTTACTCATAAGGCCAACAGTAAGAGACCACGTCTCAGTGCCATTAGTGATCACTGGCAACACACACTGGTTAAAAATTTTAGTTTTTGGGGTTGCGGTATTTAAGACGAAAAGATTATAATATCTTAGACGCTTATCATATATTTTATGGTTTGCCAATAAATAACCATGCACGGTTGGCAGACGACTTGGTGACCGCAGAAGATTTTAATGTACCGAGGAGAATGTTGCTGCTGTTCTCTGGATATTCCCTTAGCCAGCTCTTACGGCACCCACGGGAAGAGATCTCTGAACTCTGTCTACGTCTCCTTTCTTAGGCGGGTCCTACACGTTCAATCTTATTGATCAATCTTTGTGATTGATCAATATTATTGATCGTGTACTTTTAGTGTTGCCCAATGTTTTTCGGTGTACTGTGTATTTGGGAAAACATTGAGGGCAATGGACTCGTCATTTAATTGATCAATAAAATTGAACGTGTAGGTAGCCTTAGCTTTTCATGGTTGAGCATAATCTGGTGTAATTTAGTGTTTACATAGTTTGAATCCTGATCTTACTAAGTACACAATACCTTCGTTCTTATTTTTCTATTTACAAAAGGCACGATCTCTAATACGAACAATAAATTGTTACCAGAACTTACTAACTTCGGAACTGTCTTCCGTTCATCAAAACTTTCGCTTGTTATCCTTTTGTTTTTTACGATAAACAGTTACAAAGGGTGCCAAGCTCTTTTGAAAATATAATGAGTTCTATTGAGAAAAAAAGTTGTATAATATCTATACAGTATTGCTACACAACTTGGTCAGAATAATTTTGATTTTTACACAAAACTCAAGAGGTTGGCGCCGTGGCTAAGTAAAGACTGATAAATACCAAATCTTCAGAAAATGTAAAAAACACAGGCACGACTAGATTCATAATAATTGTATAGTTAAGTATTCTCTAGAATGCAGTATTAAAGTCTGTATCCAATTGCAGATTTAGAACCTATACCTAAAAGCGTCCACTGCTGAATGGCCTATATTCAGCAGTCCCCCAGAGAGCGTCACTTTGAGCGACTGAGCTTGAGCTCACCAGATCGTTGATCCACCTAGCGGGGGACCGGCCTATTATGCGTCTTCCGCTTCGTAGTCGTGACTCAATAACCTTTCTTCCAAATCGGTTGTCAGTTCTACGAGCGATGTGGTCTGCCCACACCGCTATGCCCATATCAAAATTGAAAATGTGCATGCCTAAATAAAGAGTGATAAAAAAACCAGCTAAGGAGCAGAAACGGCGCAAATAGTACCTGATCTAGTCTGTAGTTGTAGTTAGTTACATTTTTCAGCCAATTGGTGTTGAGCGCGTAATCGATGCGACAACCTGGATACGTTACCTATTGATAGTCCAAACACGCGCAAACCAGTGTTGCGAATCAGAAAATACAATTCACCAAAATAGAAACAAATTATTACGTTCACGAATGCAGTCAACATTGTAGTTAGTTCAAAAGCAGACGCAGCCACCTCGAACCGCATTGTACGAAGTTCATTTAGTTTACAGTTCACAAACAGCGCTATCGCGCTGTTTCGTTAAACTTTGTAAATAAACGGTGACGGGCGGTGCTTTGTTATTATTATACGTTTGAATTTGGCTTCGCGTACTGGTCACATCGATTTTAGGATGTTTCGCAAAGAGTAGACTCGTAGTAGTAAGTAAGCTTCATGCGACTGTACTAAGATATCGGTTGCATTATCATAGTTCATTCGGATCTTTTTCTCCATACTTTTCATTGTCAACGTCGATTTTTTTTGTATTGAACTTTCACTACTCGTATACGAGCTAGCTCGGACAAGTAGCGTTATACTGCGGCCATACTATACCGTGACTTGCCAATAATTCTGGGCATAATTAGGAAAAAGATTACGTGTAGTCACGACTACAGGTAATGATTTGTGCGCGTGTCCCTAATAATTGGTATATCACGGTAGTGTGGCCGCAGCGGCTACTACATAGGGTCTTTGCTTTGTATATACGGCGAATGCAGCACTATGCTTGGTAGCAGTGATTATCGGGATGATTGTTTAGTATTAACCCGTTCTTCTTAGTATTTTGTGATCTTAACCAACCCCATTTTTGCCTGTTCTATACTTTACTACGAAAAAAACATTGACATAAATCCATGACATAAATCACAACCTGAAATTTTAAATCATGTCTCACTTCAAGTCAACTCCATCCTACTCCATCCCTATGTTTACTGACCTTACTGCTTTGAAATAAAGTTTATATTTCCCTAAAGGTTGCACAATTTGCACATTTTGCTTGCTCTGCTCAACAAGGTCCAGGGTAAGTGGTCCTCGACACCATCCTCATTACTGGCGCCTGTGTTCGGTTGATACAGGGGCGGAGTAAGAGTGTTACCGTTGGGCCAAAAAGATACCCATATAAGTAGTCAAAATCAAATGTTGAAAATAATCTAGACTAAGTTTACAAAATCTAGTCATCTCGATGGTTTAATTTTCGACTGATTTATGAAACATTGATAATAAGTATGCTTGAAGTTCACCTGATACGCAATGAAAGATTAGGTTTCTTTCGTGGAAATAATATACAATGTACGATAGTTAGCGCCAAAAACGTTTTATGATGGGCATGGGAATACATTAAAAACTAAAGATAGATAAATCTGAAGTAGTGCTCCGGACAGTTAAAGTAATTAATCATTATTTTTTGTCCTAATATTATACACAAACACACTAAAATAATAATTATAATAATATACATTAAAAATTACATGTAACTCATAATTATTGTTATCGAAGAAATTTTATTATTTTAGGTTTTTCTCACATAACCTTGGAGTTATTAAGTACCAGTTTCAGTTACGATATCATTTTTATTATTAGCCTGCGATTGAACCAACCTGTAAAACAAACCAAAAATGATGCTTCTGCTTTAGGCGCCCTCTTAATCCATTCCTGTTCACAGCCCTCAGGCTTTTGGATGCTCAAGTATCCTCAGCAGAGTTCCCATTATTAAGAAAGGAATGGTATAAAATTACTGCGACTAATTAAAGGTCCCCCAGAAAAATGGGACGGTCCATAGGACCCTTGAAGATAACTAACTCACCCTTATCAGGCGTGCCGGTTTTTTTTCTAATAGAATATTGTGAAAAATCGTTGCTGGTAGGGTAGCCTGGTAGAAGATTAAGAGTAGGTAAATCAGTTAAGGTGGTGGTAGGTGGGGATGAGTTAATATGTAGGTAAATTACGTTAAAAATTCATGAGATTTCAACCGTCCGTCCAAAGAGGACCGTTTTTTTATGAGAAAGAATGACGGGACGAGCTAGTCGTTCACCTGATGTTAAGCGACACGGCTGCCCATAACTGTTGCAGTGTCACTCGGAAGTTTAACATAATAAAGTTTCGCGTGACACTGCACTGCGCACGTCATCCTGAGACATCACACAGTCTAGTAATAAGATCACGAGACTGTGTAATCAGGTCATAAAGTCTCATTTGCCCAGTAATAAATAAATAAATAAATAAAATAAATTTTAGCATTTCAGGGGAAAAAGGTTTTCGCTCTCTAGTCTCTACAAGTCCTTTTCTTTTTAGGGTTATTCATTTGAATAGATTATAATATTATAATGTAAGACTATACTGAAGTTTAGATTCTTTTTAAATATGTTTTGTTTTCTAATTTAAACTGTTTTTATTCGTTATAATTTTACGCAAAAAATTCGGCATTAGGTGGCTATAACTGTCCCGGAATTCCTCCCTACCCTTATTCCCGGTAGCTCAATAAGAGGATGAACACTCACGGGAAAACGTATGTTGTAAGTGGGACAATTCGGGAACTATTGAGAATAAAATGGTAGGCTTCGGGAAAGTGGTATTTCTGCTTCAGTTGAAGGCTATCATATGTATTATACCTATCACTTTAGATAAAGATAAGTTAGAGTTAAAGATAGATCTGACCATTGAACGATTGACCTTTAAAGTAATTTGAATATTGTAAGTAATCATATCATTACGATGGGTCAAGTATCAAGTATGGCCTTGAATTGTCCAATTCATGCACGTGCGTGTTTCCTAAATTATTTTCCTTAACATTTGGAATATTCTGATGAAATTATACGTCCCAAAAATATGACTCAAAAGCCTACGTAGAATAAAGTTATCCTTATTCCAATAACATATAGGATGAATCTTTCAACTGGGTGTGGATGGCCAAAAGCGAAAGTTTGGGAAATAGGGCACAATGCTGTAATGGCGTATCGGGGCTGATTGTGATTAAAAATAAAATTGTATATTACACGCCCTTAATTATCGTTCCACGCCTACCTAATTAAGTACATTTTGGGAAGTATCGTAATCATCAGCATCCTCTTTGCCTTTTCCCATTTGTTATTGGGGTCGGCTCCCAATCTAACCTGTAGCGGCGAGCTACCAGAATTACACGAGCGACTGCCATCTGACCTCGCAATCCATAAGGAATCAGTAACAGGCATGGTTAGATCAGGTGTAAGATTCTATCAGGCGTCTGACTACCTGTAACGATTGCCATAGATGTTCTTATGACAACCGGAACCGACGGCGTAACGTGCTCTCCGAGGCACGGAGCGATGGCATCGAAAACTGCACAAACTTACTAAATAAGTCATTGGTGCAGGGCTGAGGATCGAACCCGGTGCTGTCAGATTGCGAAGCGCACATGCTACCGCTCGGCCACCATCGTAATAGGTATAGTCATAATTATTTCATCCAAAAGAGCCTTGATCTGTTTTTCGTTTCGGTGCATTTGGGTGCTCTTTTATCGATGCTCTAAAGGCCGTCGCTGTTTAGAGATACCTCACTGGTTAAGTACATTACATTGCTTCCACTATTGACATAGTATAGTTTTTTTTCTATATTTACAGTAATTCGCTGTTGTTTGATATAAACAGTGTGAATTCAGGTTAATACCGGGGGCGACCTCTGTCTTAGGACATTTATTTAAAAACAAAAGTCTCAGCCATTGTTATTAAAATTTAAACTGAGCTATTACGAAAATTACCATAAATAACCACTTCCACAGTATTTTATGCCACTCCTTCACAATATTTGTGGAAACGCAACAGACTAGGACCTCAGAACAACAATGATTGTTTTGATACTGGTTGTCCTAAGTCCTGAATACACCCTGAATAGTATCATCCTCTTAGTCTGTGCCATCTTTACAAATATTTATACATATGGGAAAGACAAAGACCAGCATATACCTCTTGACTGTGGCGTAGGTAATATCGACCCTATAGTCGCCTTAATATTTGATGTTCTGTCCTCATAGGTCGATGAAAACACGTGGCTCTTAGTTATTTATAAGACCCTGTATGAATTTAACTAAGAACTTACTAGTTTCTCGGATGTCAAGGTGATGTCTACTCACAGTTTTTTAAAAATATTTAAATGAATATCGTGACGAGCTAGTCGCTTATCTGATGTTAAGTGACACGGCCGCCCCTAACAGTTGCAGCGTCACTCGGCTAGCTTATTACATAAAGTTTGGAACAGGCGTAAATTTCGCAGTCATTGCTGTAACAGCTATCAAACGTCACTGGCAGAGCAGAAAATGATCGATAGATCACCGACTGTCGGACAATCGATGAACTAAAAAGTTTTATATTGGTCGATATTACCGGAAAGGGCACCGAAGATTCAAGTGAGTCACAGCATAATTTTTCTTCAGTAATACTTGACGCTAACTGAAATTTTTTTGCATCAGAAATTCTCTCCGTACCCGGCCAAGCGTGATTAATCCTCCTCGGACGGAATCATGAATTCACTCAGTTCCTTCCGCGTACTAAACGAACTGGAAAAAGGATAGAAATGTCGAACGATCGAACGTGCTGCTACGATTCCTAACACACAAGATTCCCTACAGCGAGTATTACCATGGAACAAGGAGGCGAGAAATGCCAATACAAAACAGCGTAGATCAAAAATAGGCCAAAATTCGTTATAAACTAGATGGCGCTGCAAAATGAGCGGGCTATAAGTTGAGCGTAGATCAGAAATATGCCAAAAACCGTTTTAAACCTAAGCCGCCGTAGTAGCCGTAAAGCCCGCTCATTTTGCAGCGCCATCTAGGTTTAAAACGGTGTTTTGGCATATTTATGATCTACGCTCTACTTATAGCCCGCTCATTTTGCAGCGCCATCTAGTTTATGACTGTTTTGGGGTATTTCTGATCTACGCTGTTTTCTTGGTGTATTGCCACTCCTCTTCCTTGGTCCATGGTATTGCGTTGACTTCTGTGTGCGTAGAATACTGAACTTGTTCAAAACAGTCATCACTTTCAGAATTTTCGAAGAATTTTCTAATTCCTGTACCAAGAAGCGGACCATAATCCACTTTTTTGAACATGCCGGTGATACCAGTAACTTGACAATGAAATGTTTCAATTTAGGTGGAACGTTTCACTGGGGGGCAAATTCAAACTTTCTTGCGTTCTTTTGCCAATAATAGCTTAATTACTAAACGTGATTACACTAAACCTGAATTAACGTAAAGAAATAGAATGTATCAACAAATTACGATATAATATCTAGGAGATACTTTTAATCGTAATTTGTTGATACATTCTATTAGGTAGGATGTAGGTCATACTTTTAATTGTAATTTATGGCAACATTCTATTTATTTGCGCAAAATTAGTATTCCATGTAATCACGTTGAGTAATTAAGCTATTATTGGCAAAAGAAAGCAAGAAAATTTGAATTTGCCGCGCTAAACCTTTATTAGTTGGATAACAAAAACAAGACCGGGGACAAGTTGTCTACCTCCATCACTGCCAAATCCTACTGTCCGTTACTATTCGCTACGATTAATCACCGTGGTCACAAAGCCTATTTACGCTACGTTTTGGCCTTAATAAGGTAGGGATCAATGGAGTCGCCATACAATAAAACTCTTTATACGTATGCTATCCTGGTACCTTTTTTTTATTTTTTTTTATCAACGATAGGCTAACATTTGACCACGGTCTCACCTGATGGTAATGACGACACGGTCGACGATGGAGCATGCTTGCCTAGAAGATACCGGTTCACTCTAGCCTTAAAAACTCTCAGATTATATTTGTCAGGAAACAATGACGCTGGCAAGGTGTTCCATTCCTTTACTGTCCGAATTATAAACGAGGAATCAAAACGCTTTGTTCTAGGAATTTCTACCATATACGGATGCCGTGTTTCCGTGCGTCTAGATGAATCCTAATCCATATTACTCAGGTAACTTCATTTATAATTTATAGAATTCCTTATAACTCATGCTGTCCTAGTTAGTACCTTATAACCAAGGTATACTTTATTCATACTTTATAGAACTCCTTATACCATGCTATCCTGGTAACAAATCCGTTACGTGAGGTAATAAGTTAAGGTATAAGTACTTTAATATGAATATTATCTACATACGTTTCATAACCACATACTGTTTTCAATCGGTGTTGGATTTAATCTTTCTTTATTTTCCCTCAACGTTTCCCAAAACAATGGCTCTTTTGGGAATACCTTTCGTGATTATCATCGGTGCTTTAAAATTGGCTTTAAGCCCGGAATTAAAGAAAGCGAGAATCAATAAATAGTCTTTGGATAGAAAATCTCGGTAGATGAAAAACGCTAGATGTTTTAGCACTACCGTGTCCCAATTTGAAGGGCTGCGTAGCTATTGAAATGATTGGACAAATGAGACTTTAGGATCTTTGAAGAAAAAAGCTTTTCATGATCGCCCCGCTGATCTCACAGTCTAGAAACCTTTTATTACTTTAATTTTGACGTAACGTGCACAGTGCAGTGTCCACTGTGCGCAAAACTTTGTAGAGTTGCAATTTGTTAACCGTTGTGGCCGACTGGTCGTGACGCTGAAGGCTCTCAAATCAACTAACTTGAATATATATTTTTTTCAAAATGTATAACATTTACAGGATTGAAAGAAATGCATGGTAATGCTGATCATATTTTCTTTTCCACTAAAGAAATCAAAACACGTTACCGAAAAGTTTCTTGACGGAAAAAAATCTTAAAGTGATCTCTAAAAGATTATTCAAATGCAAAAATATTATAATAAGACACCCCATTGAAATAAATCATAGTGATAAGTTATATTTCAATCCAGCTGTACCTAAGCTTATTTTTTTTATAGCAATAAAGTCGTCATTAATTATTTGTACCGCAAACCGGAAAAGTCGACGCCCAAAGCGACGTAATCAACATATTTTTGCGACGCAAAATGCGACCCTATACAATACAGTATACAATCTATGTTCGACTGCTGTAATAAACGTGCTCGCATTGGGTGTTGCCAGAACAATCAGCTCGTCACGTCATAAAGTGCGTTGAAAAGTTATTATTGAATAGAACATCACCCTACTGGATTGCTCAACTGTGTATGTAATCCCATTTGACCCAATAAAAAAAATGTCACCGTTTCCCTAAACAAAACAAAGCCAGCGTGAGATCTCGCTCCCATCTCACGTACAAACGTGCCGAGACGGGAATTTAATACCCGTCTTTTGAACCGCTTTTAATATTTTTCCCAACCGCTTGCGTGCTCTTTAATGTCACTCACAAGCGCGGTACTGAAACGAAATAGGTAAAGCACCTGAGACTCTGATACCTTTGTGAACGTAATTTGTATCACTTTATCCTTTCCCTTAGTAAATGTAAAAGTAAATCGTTGTCTGCTTTGTATGGTTTGGTTTTCATGCTTGTTACTTATCAGCCGTCCCAACGACGTTTCACCAGAAGGCCAATTACACGCACTAGTGAAATTATTGGGCAAATGAAACATAGACTGAGCTGATGCTATAACTGTTATGGGCGGCCGTTTAACTTAACATCAGGCGCAAGACTAGATGGTCACGTCATTCATTAAAATTAAAAAATACTTACGGGGTCCATAAAAAAAATCCAATCACGGTAAAGATCCCCTTAGTAGGTATAAAAAATTTGGTGAACGACAGATCTAAGTAACCATACTAAAATTTATTATTTTCAAAGTTCAATTTATCTTTGGCATTTAGAAATAATTCTACCTATTTTACTTAGTTTGGTATTCCCAAACTCTTGAAACTGTCGCGATAAGTTTCGTAAACTCGATCACAACTTTATAGCATTGTCAGGATTACGCTTTTCATTGGTGTTTAACTGTATTACGCCACATAATATTTGCTGTAGAGCCCTTACCCTGCTCATGAGAAGAGGAAAGCGAGGGGGGAAAATAGATAGTAGAAAGGATGAATGGATATATCATCACCACAGAGCAAGAAAAAAAAAATACGCTTCGCCCCCCGATAGAGGCGCCCTTCTCTTGCCGAAGTCCAGCGCACAGCTCAAGCCAATGTCAAAACGTAATCGAAGGTAGCAAAGAAAATAAGATAACTGCCTTTTGGCATTTTTCTTTGTTGTTTTGCATTCTCTCCATATTTGAAGAGTTCATTGTAATGCATATATTGAATCACGTAATTCTAATTCCACACTTAATTAGTAGCCGAATATTTGTTAAATCATTAATTTTATGATTTATGATGAACCACACGTAGCCCCGTAGGAGGCCTTTGTGCGGGTGTGTATTGTGTGTGGCGCGGAAAGGAACGCCTTAGACAAGATCATTTCACAATTTTCTAATATCTCATTTAGGTATTTCTTTAGGTAGGTCCAACTTCGACAAAGAGGTCGCACGAAGAATACGACTCGGTTGGGCAGTGTTTCGAAAAGCTTCGACCTATCTTTTCGTCCAAAATACCGAAGAGCCTGAAAACAAAGGTTTTCAAACAGTGTGTGATGCCATACCAGTGATGACTTAATTATGGAACTGAAACGTGGTCTCTTACTGCCTCATTAGTAAGCTCAAAGTCGCGCAACGAGCTATGGAGAGAACTAGCTATGAAAGTGACCGATATGGCACAAATTAGCAAGTTGTAATGGCGATGGGCAGGCCCCATCGCTCGTAGAACTGACAACCCATGGGGAAGAAAGGTTCTCGAGTGGTGACTACGAACTGGAAGACAAAGAGTATGCCAGCCCTCCACCAGGTGAATCAACGACTTGGTGAAAACCGCGGGCAGCCGATGGATGCAGGAGGGGAGCAGCCGCTTACAGTGGCGCTCTCTGAGGGAGACCTATGTTCAGCAGTGGACGTCTTTAGGCTGTATGATAATGATGATGATGATGATGATGATTTTCTTGCAAATGTTGTTTTAATTAACTATTACAATTTAAAGAATCTACCTTTATTTATTTTATGTAAGTTATTACATATTCGCCTTAGGAACGCTCTTCTGGAAACAAGTGATTTTCTAGATAGTCGTTTGTTGTTTGCTGCCGTCGATATTATTTATGTCATCTGCCATAGTCGATTGTTTGTATGAAATGTCATGAGGGCGCCTCTATCTAGGTGCGAAGCGTCATATTTTTAAATGCTCTGTGATCATCACCATCATCATTAACAGCCTGAACACGGAAAACGGTTTTTTGTCATATTTTTGATCTGCGCTCAACTTATAACCCGCTCATTTTACAACGCCATCTAGTTTTAGGCATATTTTTGATCTACGCTGTTTTTTTGGTGTATTGGCATTCCTGTCCTCCTTATTGCATACTACTACGCTAACGAAGGCACAATTAATATAATAGCTAGTAATATCAAATCATAGTTTAAATATACGACGCATTTGTCAGTAACAAAGTTGACTAAAACCAATAATTAGTTCGGTCAACCTCCACTCCCAATCCCTGCTGTCGGAGTTGTAATCCGATTTGAGATAGTTTACGATCAACTTCGGTATTAAATAGTTTGGACGGAGCTCACTCTAGCTTCATTAACTCTAATGAATTGGGAGCATTTAGGTCATTCTGTGATTTTAGTCAAAACTTAGAGTATAGACTAAAAGCATAGAGAGATCATCAAAACTATATTATATTTGTACTGCTCACACGTATCGCTACGTCAGTGGCGAAGAAAAGAAACAAACATGGTAATTAGCTACGCTTGCGAAAAGTCACCGTACCATTTTTTTGACTCGAGTCAACTGTTTTTTCTATACAAATCTGTCAGACTCATTCACATCAAAGTGTCAACTTTATATAAAAAGTGTCCAAAAAAGTGTTACGCTTGACACATAATGATGCTCTCTATGCTTTTAGTCTATACTCTAAGGGTCAAGCGATCCAAAAGGGTACCTATAATTATCACTGCTCTCTACCCCACCTCTACCACAGAGTAATTAACAGCCTCCACTTAATAAAACGTGAAACGTGTTGTTTACTTTTGTTAAAAACTAAACTCAGTCACTTTTTAAAACAAGATTATCTTTATTCACTCTTCTCTGTACTAATAAACCTTTTCCAATACACTAGTAGTATTAATATTACCCATAATAATTAATTCTTTTTTCACCTCACTAGTTCGGAAAAGTTCTCTTTGCCATTCAAAATCTAGGCGCATAAACGCATTTTGCTCGCTAGCGTGGAAAGTGTTTTTAAAATTCGAACTTTTCTATTCAATAATTTTCTCGTCAAGAATTGAGGATTTAATCACAGGTCTGCCCGAATTTAAACTTCTTGATATCGCCAGTCCACTGAAAACTCATTTATACCACAGACTACTTCCTAAAAGATACCATCTTTTTCTCGTTCACCAACCTCATTTTTAGAATAATCGCACTGTCCAGCACCAAAGAGTATAAAACCAATACGCTATCCAGCACGGCGACTGCATGGAAAATGGATGAAAAACACTTTTTCTTTAATTTTCCATGAATCACGTGACGAACTAGTCGTTTATCTGATGTCAAGCGTTACCGCCACCCATAACTAGATTAATAAGCTAAAAACTAATTTTTTCTTAGCCTTTTAGCTGTTTTTCTTACATTTTCCTCGCTGTAGTGAGGTGAAAAGTTGTGTGTTGCACTCGACAGCAAAGTTTTTCTGCGTCTCGTACCTTTGAAACAGTCGTTGCTTCTTCTTCCTTTTTCATCGTAGGCTCTTGTAGTGTGTCCGCCATAGACTGTCAATGTCTTGCTGCGTCCACTTTATCTTGCAGCGCCCTCTGTGCCTTCCGTGCACGAACCACCATAACTAACACACAGATTAGAGAAAAAAACAATTGAGCTAACACTCTGTTCGTTTGCTACATGAAAACGGCATAACTGATTTGGATGGAATTTTGCACACCAAAGCTTATTTTACTGAAATTATCAAATATACTTTTTCATCATCATCATCAACATCATCATCATCAACAGCCCGAAGACGTCCACTGCTGAACATAGGCCTCCCCACAGAGCGCCACTTTGAGCGGCTACTTGCCTCCTGCATCCACCGGCTCCCCACGGTTTTCACCAGGTCGTCGGTCCACCGAACGGGGGTCCGGCCTACGCTGCGTCTTCCCATTCGTGGTCGCCACTCAAGAACCTTACACTTACCCTATACTTTTAAATCCCGGAAAAATAAAGTTTCTCTTAGGAAATCGGGCATATTATGGGTGAAACCGCGTTGCGCCTTTAGTCGTTAATAACGAAGGTCTGGAGCCGTATAACGCGCTCTAATGAAATCTAAATATTGTTCTAAGCCCTTAAGAGCCAATACAACGCCAAATTGCTTAAAACGGCTTAGCTTGAAGCAGTGTCCTGTCAACAATATTGCAACAATGACTTTGAAATTAATATATGGTACAGTTCAGGACTAATGCTACTGCAAATGTATAGTGAAAACACGAATTGATAAGATTTTCTCGATAGAAATAAAAAACAAAGTTACCTCCAAACCGTACAAATAAACAGCGATTATTCAATGAATACTTTAAATAAGATCATGAAACTTTGTGTAGTAGTTGAACTAAATATAATGGAGGGCTTATGTATAGCGGATTTTTAAAATACCCATTATATTCAGTGTAATAATAAATTACCTAAACTATTGCGCGTTGGAACCAGTTTAACTTAGACCGCCCCTGCCGCTCGGCCCCTGGCTCATCCCCGCTTTGGCCTAGTACTATACATCTATTCTGTGGCTTTGGCTTGAATTCGCGCTGGCCTTGCACAAGCCCTTAACATTATCACTTTAGTATTATTTGCCCGCTTTAGTGTTATCTGTCTGCGTCGGTGTGCTGTTGTGACCGTGTCATCACTTTCCATCAGGTGAGCATGCGGTCAAATTTAGTTATAAAAAAAATATATCTTGCTTTAACTGCAGCTACGATTACTTAAAATAAGTTAGCAAATTGAGGTCTCAGTGTTGCAGATATATAAAACTGCAAACTGAAATTAGAATAAGGTGCAAGATAATATAAGGGTAGCAATTATAATCCTGAATTATTGTCAAGCTTAAAAAATGAGATGATAGCCTATTTAAATAATAAATAAATAAATATTTGTGGATATTTCACACAGCGCCATCTAGCCCCAAACTATAAGCATAAGCTTGTACTATGGGAACTAGATAACTGACATACTTAGATATTTTTTTTATTTGTAAATTCAACACCCACACATAAAAAACATCGATGTTCATCACACAAATGTTTGTCCTAGATGAGAATCGAACACACAACCTATAGTTCAGAAGTCAGAGTTACTACCAACTGAGCTAACAGGCCAGTCATTATTTTGTTACTTGGATGTCAGATTCATCATCATCATCATTAACAGCCTGAAGACGTCCACTGCTGAACATAGGCCTCCCCCAGAGCACGCCACCTTGAGCGGCTGCTCGCCTCCTGCATCCATCGGCTCCCCGCGGCTTTCACCAGGTCGTCGGTCCACCGAGTCCGGCCTACGCTGCGTCTTCCGGTTCGTGGTCGCCACTCGAGAACCTTTCTTCCCCATCGGTTGTCAGTTCTACGAGCGATGTGGCCTGCCCATTGCCACTTCAACTTACTAACTCTAAGAGCTATATCGGTCACTTTAGTTCTCCTGCGGATCTCCTCGTTCCGGAGCTTATCTCGCAGGGAAACATCGAGCATAGCTCGCTCCATAGCTCGCTGCGCGACTTTGAGCTTACTAATAAGGCCAACAGTAAGAGACCATGTCTCAGTTCCATAAGTCATCACTGGCCAGTGATGATGTCAGATTAATAAAATAAAATTAAATTGGCTGGTGGCTGCAAGTATTACCAGAAAATGCTTTCTCTATCACTCAAGCTTTGATGATGAAGTTTATTTACTTTCACCAAAATCTCCATTCCACCACCACGATGGCATAAATGTTCATCAACAGAGTATTCTGCAAAGAAAAATTTGAATCACAAACGGGATCAACGTTCATCAAGTCGACCTATCAGAAAAACCTTTACAAAATAACTGTTGTACAAAATATTCAAAGACAAAGCTAAACCAGTTACTAGGTGGTATTTGGTGGTGATGCTTTAATAGGTGGTAGAACTTTTCTGCATAGTTCGTTTAGGTAGGTACCACCGCTTTGCCAGTTATTCTGCCGCCAAGCAGTAGTGTGCAAGCACTACTGTGTTCCGGTATAAAAGGCATTGTAGCTAGTGAAATTACTGGACAAATGAGACTTATGATCTGATCACACAGTCTAGTAATCTTATTGCTATACTGTGTGAAGTCTCAGGATGACGTGCGCAGTGCAGTGTCACGCGGAACTATATTAATTTAGAGTTCCGAGTGATACTGCAATCTGTTGTGGGCAGCCGTGACGCTTAACATCAGGCGAACGACCAGCTCGTCACGTCATTCAGTAACATTAAAAAAATAAAATTAAAAAATATATTAAAATTAATGTTTATCCCTTTATTTGACGCCGTTTCTCTATGAGGACCTTTTCATTAAAAATGTAGTCGAATCGGGATGAATTTTGGGTCATCATCATCACAATCAACATAATCAGGCTAGGTTTGTAGGAATCATGGCTCATCATCGTCACGTTCATCAGTCATCTGGAGGTTTATAGAAGTCATATAAATTTTAATTTAACTCGAAAATAAAATCATTGTTTTCCGAACAGCCTATCTGGCTTTTTAGCTCTTATCCAAAACAAAAGCAATAAACCTTTCAAACAATAAATAAAACACAATCAATTTATCGCGAAACCAGCGAAAGAAAAACAAAGCTTACACAACTTTGTATCAAAGTACCCGCAAAACCAAACGAGTGAGCGCTTACCCAACTAGATTTACCTATCCAAACCCCTGTGGTAATAAATTGTGTTATCCAAATCGGTGCCGAGGTAAATAAATATTTGTTAAACCTAATTTCGGTATAAATCAGCGTTAACAGATTTGTTTTTGTTTAGAACAAAAGTTTCAACGTAAATATCGGCTGTTCTGTAAACGTTTACATAATTATTACTTACATCATGAAAATTACAGAGAAAATCTGCGATGAAATAATATATAGGGTAGATTCACAATCGCCGCCTCGAAAACGACACAATTTAAACAAGGCATATGCCTTGTTTTTGCTCTCAGTCGCGTGTGACCGTGGTTAATGTAACTCACATATTATTGTTTTACAACGCTATTACAGGGCGCTATGGTTCGTTATTAAAATGGTGCGAGAGCCCACTGCACAAATACTGCGTCATCGGGTACTCCAATAAGTTATCTATAAGATCGTTAACCGACACCACGGCAGTTAGGTCGTTGCAGTTGGCGGAACAAAACTAAAAAGAGCAGACATTATGAAAAGTCACGCACGATCATTCCTAGCTAACCTACGGGAACGATATGGGTGCCTGCTTAGGTAGGACCGATCAGCGAAACGCTAGTAATGCACTAGTCTAACAAAACAATATGTATTTCCTAACTACGAATATTCCAATCAAAATTCAAAGTTGGAACTTTAAAATTGTTTCCTCTAATATTCGCGATGCAATAGAAATGTTTAGGAATTGTTGGAGCATAATTTTGCATCAGAGCAGAGTTAACTTCTGTTTCAGACTCTTTTGTTTTAGTTATGTTAATTAATTTTTAACCTAATTATCACATACCATTAAGTATATATTATAATTACATTTTTGTTTTTTTTAGACATGAAATGACAAAAGTTTTGTATTTTGTAGTATTTTCACCTGTCTTTTAATAATGCAGTAGCTCTAAAATATTTATTGTTTGAATTCTCTCTCTATTTATATTTTATTTTGCTGGAAAAATCTTGATCATCAATTTTCTTTTTTACGGCACTTATTTGCCTCCATAAATACAGCTTTATCACGACCACCGCCTAAACAAACAAAATAGAACAACAAAACAGCAGAATATAAATGTTTGCGCAGAAACAATGGAAAACAAATATATCCTACACAAACACCGGTCGATTTATTTGACCAGCATTGATCGACAATAGTACAAGTCAATTAAATACAACATTAAACTGACACTAGCGAAATCGCATTTATAATTTAAGGAAAGAAACGCCGGGTGTTCTGAAGCATGTGGCGGTTCTCATAGCTGCTTTGCCATTGCTGGCTCTGACTTTGAAAATGATACACGTCATTGCAAAAGTAATGACAATGAAATAGAAATCGATCATTCTGCCATCGTTGAGTGTGGCGGATACACGTATCACTCTTATAATTAAAAGTTAATAATTTTTTATTCCCAGAATAACAATGGAACCCAGGCTCTGACTGTCGAGTAGAAAATAGTCGCGTATTTCATTACAAGGGAAAATTATAAAATAATCGAATCAAGGTAAGAAGATTGTTATGATATAGATTTGGTAGCTAAAATATATAATAATATAATACTATTTAAAATCACAAAAAAGAGCTAAAGAGAGCAAAGTAAGAGTTCTAAAACTGTTAATAGATACTTGAGTGTTTGTGATTTTAGATGATGGCAAAACCGAAAACCATGGGCCTAGTGTCCGACTTGATGCCTAACATCAAGTTGATGCAGATATCTGGACATTTTTTGTTCAATTATCACAGCGGTAAGTTTTAATAAAATGAATTGCCACGTTCAAGCGTCATTCATAAATTTATATAAATAACTACACGGTTTCTCAAATATTTCAATATTTTGTAAATGTCTCGCAGTATTTTATGTTCAATCAATATGTTATATCAGAAGCCTGACTAGAGTCTACAGCTTCTTAAAACTTCTGTAGCACTGTAATATTTTTGGAGGCACTGTTTCGAATTGCGCAAACTCATTGACAGCGCGCGTGGATGGATTGAATATTTCTAAAATAACATAAGCTTAATTTTGACTTTCTTATTTACAGAAAATGCTGGCATGACTATGCTTCTCCGTAAAGTATATGCGAGTATTCATGCTTTCTTCATTTTTCTTCACTTTGTTCTCATGGGCATCAACATGGCCCAATACTCAGAAGAAGTTAATGAATTGACTGCTAATACTATAACTGTTCTGTTTTTTACCCATACGCTCATCAAGTTGATTGTCTTTGCTATTAACTCCAAGAGTTTCTACAGGTAAGTGTACCGCAAGGGAGTGTACATGGTCCGCTACTATTAAGTTGACTCGTAACATCTGCTGCAGTGACGTGACAGTGGTCCAAATGTTTTTGTAGATGGAAGTGTAGCATTTAGTTGTAGTTGGTTTTATTGTAATAGTTAGTTTAAAAAATAAAGACACTTTTCCTGTTAAAGGAAAAGAAAAAAGATCGAAACATCTTTAAAGAATAAGCAACAAAGAATAGAAAGCACTCATAACAACTTGTTAACAAAGTAATTGTGATCGTGTCTTTTCGTAGAAATCTCTTTAGATTTATTGAAAAGAATTCAGTTTTAATTCTAATTTTGATTGGGAAAGCGATACAAAGGCTTGAATTGAAAATACATTTACTTTAGCGGCAATTAGGAATTGAGAATTTGAAAATGAAAAAATGATGGAATTCATTATTAATTCGAAGATACCACTGATATATATAAGTGAAACATTGTAGTTAGTTTGTGTGGCTATCATGAGAACCGATTTGGATGAAATTTTGCACATGTGTTGTTTTTTTTATGCCGGGGTCAATGTACGGACTTTTTAAATGGGACAAATGAGTTTAAATGGGAAAGTTAGTTAATCCCAGGTAAAACCACTAAGTGCTCTCTAGTCACATAAAGTAAGCAAATTAGGATGTTAAATATTCTAGAAAAATATATACAATCCTGGATTACATGACATCTATTTACTTTTTCTTTTTTTTTTCTTTTTTTTTATTTACTTTCTTTTTTTAACTATTTACTTTTTTTTTTTTTTTTTTTCACCTTTCGAAAAAGCGCCATAGTTGTATCTTTTTTGCAAATGCACACGGTCAAAATGGCTAGAGCTTTTTATAACATTTTCTCAGATTTTATATTATACAAATAGGTGCCTGTTATCCGGAAAAAACTAAATAGACTTAATCTAAACTAAATAGACTTAAATAAATTAAGGAAAATGTTGACTTGCTGTCAAATTATATACTTGCATCCACGCCGGATGGCTTCAACAAAATATGCCAAGGATGGTTTTTGATTAACCATTATGAAAAGTAGTCATGTATTTGATGCACTCCTATTCGGGAATGCATGGCGTATTTCCTTCGGAATTCGGACTAAATGATGGGACGTGTCATCCTGAAATATATGCTGACTTATATCCTAATGCAATAAAACTATTTTGATGACATCATTATTAAGGTCTCAGATGAACACAATATGTAAAAGTTACAACAACAGTAGCAAAGCGACAGCTAAGACTTAGCAATCAGTCGCAAGATGTCATTAGAAATCTACCTATAAAGAGACCTTTTATTACAACCAGAAACACGTTTTCGGAGCTCTTACGATTTCATCCACAATGGCTATAATTAAATTTTACGAATGCTCTAGAATATGATATGGAAGGGATAAAAGTTTTGATTTGCTTTTTTATTGTTTTCGACGAAGTATATTCAAACATTCGATTGAACTTCATTCCCTTTTGGAAATTTCAATAGGTACCTACTACCTACTCGTGTAGAGTCACATCCTCAACTAATATTATAACAGTTACTACTATTGTTATAGCAATATTAAGATAATGTTCGACTCGCTGCCAAAGAGAAGACAAATACTTGCTTGCTCCTTGAGTTTGTAAAATAACAATTTAGTTATTACATTCAACAACGCTTCGCAAGCGTCTTCTGATGTCTAATGTATCGACTAAATTGCGGCTTGGCGTCCGTGGCTTAAACTTACCAAATCCTATTTAAGTGAGACTGTGTAATGCTCGTGCATACATTTGTACCTAATTTAATGCCTGTAATTTGAGTTCGAGAACAGTGGCGTGGAGATTTCTACTCTATTTCATAGATGATACAGTTCATTGTAGTTTAGTAAACTTTGAAATGATTTGTATACCGGAGAGGTTAGCTGTTGGATTTCGAAAGTCTTGAATATCTTAATGAGTGTTCTCTCTCCAGGACCTTAGCGGTATGGAACCAGTCAAACAGCCACCCTCTGTTCACGGAATCAGATGCCCGCTACCACCAACTAGCGCTGACAAAGATGAGGAAACTGCTTTACTTCATCTGCACTATGACAGTAATGTCCGTTATTTGTGAGTAGGACAGCTGTTTATTGTATCGTGGAATGGATTTTTAAGTGCAACTATACCTAAGGTATACCTACAAAGATGTTCCTGTTTACAGCCACTGGGGTATGCGATTATAGCTCAGTTTATAGAGGCGGGTTTATATACCGCTGGTTGTTAAAATTTTTAGGAACTACAACATCTTTGTAGGTGTTTATGTGTTCATTAGGAAAAGCTTTGTGTTGAATTTTTGCTGGTCTTATAATATCTACCTACTAATTTCAATGTCCATATCTCTGAGAGTTCCACTCCATCCACAATAACGAAATATACACCGTGGAATCGAATTCGATATTTTCCTGAAATTTATGTACTCAGTCCATGCTATAGGACAATATTACAGAGTTAAATATAAAAAAAAATGCTTAAAAAAATAATTCTTCCGTTAGGCGAAATGTCTATTTCACACTACAAACATGCTGCGGGAAAATGTTTCGTAGGAAGCTAAAACACCTGCACCCTCTCCACTGTCAGAGTGCCAAATTATTACATGTTGTAGGCCTTTTGTTAAGAATTTGAATTTGGACTCATTTTATAGTACCTGGTTTTACGTTTTACATTATGGGTATTTTTGTGTTTAGCTTTAAATAAAAATTCGAAAGCATGGACTGAGTACATACATTTCAGTAAAATATCAAATTCAATTCCACGTTGTATATATTTTTTTCTTTTGAAATTAATACCGTGCCAAAGTTAACGTTTTCCTTATAATAATGTTCACAAAATGTGTCATTTTTATTGCAAGATTTTTAGGCTCATATTTGAAGCTTTCATGTTTATACAGGCTGGATAACCTTAACATTCTTCGGAGAGTCGGTCCGCATATTAGTGAACAAGGAAACAAACGAGACCCTGACTGAGCCAGCTCCAAGGCTACCACTAAAAGCTTGGTATCCTTTTGATGCTATGAGTGGATCCATGTACATCTTTGCTTTTGTATTTCAGGTAAGTTAAACAATTATTATTACAAGGCATAATATTACAAAATGAATTCCGACTTTTCGAATCTCTGACTTACTACTCACTCACTATCTCACTTATTTCTACTTACTATTGGAGATTAAATTGGGGTGTTATCCCGAAAGGGGGGGACTGGGACCATGATAGCCCACAAGTTGTGAGAACCTTACTGCGTGTTTCCAAACCTTCATACTAAAAATCAATCCACTTACAAAATTGCACGTGCGATCGCTACGAGAGTTAACAAGTTACTATAAATTCATTTCTAAACACAGGTCGTTAAACTCATTTAAACGCATTCGGTCAAGGATTAAGTTAAACCACCAAGCTGAGCTAGGGCTATCTTCGAGCGTAAAGATTACATGGCATTTCTTCATTGGAAAACTATTCATTTAGAAAAGTCGTAGAAGAAACGTTGTTAACCTTGGGGAGTAGATTTACCCCCTTTCGGGATTATACCCCAATTCAAACTCACCTTGTACATACATGTACAGATATCTATCCTTTTCGTTCCATTGTTCTTTTCAGTCGTTTTCCAATCAGAATTTTTTTTTTCTAGATCTACTGGCTCCTTTTCGCAATGGCCATAGCAAACCTCATGGACGTAATGTTCTGCTCATGGCTGATCTTTGCATGTGAACAGCTCCAGCATCTTAAGGCCATAATGAAGCCCCTTATGGAGCTAAGTGCTTCTCTAGACACGTACAGACCGAATACTGCTGAGCTGTTCAGAGTCTCTAATAGCACAGGTAATTTCTTTATCCATATATCTCTACTTCTTCACCATAGGAAACTTCCAGTTTCTATATACTTCTATAGATATAAATATAATTATAACAGGTACGTAGGCAATGTTAGTAGTATTCACAGAATTATTCTTGAATAAATTGTCTTCTGAGCTTTTCAAAGTTTCTTCTGCAATAAACATTTAACCAGTCCAGTAACCAGTGTTTCTGTCATAGCCTCGAATCCTTTTGTTGGCACTACAGATCTAGAATATTTTCACATACTCTTTAGGGATAATTATAATATTTTATGTGAAATAGGTTCTAGTACACAACCTATTTCAACACAGTCTGGTTTCACTTACTGGCTAATCTTGTATTGTATCTATGGAGGCGATCACACGAAGCCGGCGCCATATTATGAATATTAGGGACGGCAACCATTACTAGCGCTGGAGTTGGACAAGAACCGGACCCTATTGAATCCGTCAGCACCCCATAGCGCCACTTTGAGCAGTCGCTCAAAGTGGCGCTCTATGGGGGAGGCCTATGTTCAGCAGTGGACGTCTTCAGTGTGATGATGAGTAAACGTTGTTATTATAGTTGTTACACTTCTGCTTTTAATCGATCGAATCTGATGGAATGACGGGTGAGCTAGATCTATACAAGGACTTGTCATAACGAAGTGTTTTGTATTATAAACAATATTACTAGATAAATCCGAGAAAATGCCGGACACAACGGATGCAGATATCCGAGGCATATACTCTACGCAGCAGGACTTCGGTATGACATTACGAGGTGCTGGTGGCCGGTTGCAAAACTTTGCTTCAAACAATCCTAACGGTTTGACGCAGAAGCAGGAGATGCTGGCGAGATCAGCAATCAAGTACTGGGTGGAACGTCACAAGCACGTCGTAAGGTTAGAAATAATTGTGCAACAAGAGAGTAAAGTTGATTTTTGTTGAGTGTGCTGATTTTGATTCCTGAGCAAGGAAATGATTCTAAATATTGAATCAAATGCAGGCGTAGCAAAAGATTGATAGTTTATTCCCGAGTGTAAGGGAAGCGGGATGCAAACAGCTTTGATCTCGTGTGGCACATACAATTTTATAACTTGGCAACGTGAATTGAACATAAAATTTTATAATTTGAAATGAGAGAGTGTGAATGGCTTACTTTATTTGTAAAGTATTCAGAAAGTTACAAACTTTTATTTGCGGTTCATAGTGGACTGGACTTTATTCAAATCTTTAAATTGCATTAAGTTAAAGCTTGATTTTTTTTTACAAGAACGAAATTATGTTATGTCTGTCAAACGTGTGTGCGCTGTGATAATGCCCCTTTACCAATTAGGTAAACATCGTGTAGCAGAGTGGAGAGTGGTTCTAGGGGGGGCTTTTACATTTTGGCGAGCGCAGTACCGTGCGGGCGGTACCGAGCTCGCAGCATCCGTCGGTTTGACCAAATATGTCTCGTTTAATTTATTGATATATAAATAAGAGCATTAATTTAAAATTATGAAATAATTTGTGGTAGTTTAGAAAAATGGTGAACTTTATTTTGGTAACAATATTTTGTCGATGTAATATAAAACTCCGGAGATATTAGATTTTTTGCTAAAGTATTGTGATTAAAAATTAAATTCAATTTAATATTTTTTTAATTGCTTGAAAGCCAAAAATCAAAAATTTGTTCTGTCATTATGGAAGTACGGGATGTATTTAGTAGAATATAATTTAGTTTGGAGACTTACCACTTTTCCCGTAGGTGCTGTAAGAGCCATTCATAGGGAATATCCAAGGAATGGGCAACAGCATTCTTCTAGATCCATTAAAATCTTCTGCGATCACCAAGCCGCCTGCCAAGCGTGGTGATTATGGCAAAACGTAGTATGGTATATGATAAGCGTCCAAAGTGTCTTTTTATGGGGGAGGCCTGTGTTTAGCAGTGAATGTTTTCTGGCTGTTGATGGGGTACGATACAAAGGTTTGCGATATTGACATTGGCGTTCGTGCGAATGCAAGCATGTGCCACCCGATCAATAAAACGCAACGACACGACAATGAATTATTATAGTGATCTTCATCATATTGATGGTCAAGGGTGCCCTTATATTTAACATATCAATAGCCGGTAGACTTCCACTTCTGAACATTTATTTAATTTAGTTAACTTTATGTTACTTAATGTTTTTTTTTATGTAAATGACTTGACGAACTCATCATTCACCTGATAGCTGCCCATAACAGATTGCAGTATCACACGGAACTCTAAATTAATACAGTTTCGCGTGGCAATGCACTGCGCACGTTATCCTGAGACTTCGCACATTATAGTAAGATTACTAGACTGTGTGATCAGATCATAAAATTTCATTTGCCCAGTAATTTCAGTAGCTACAGTGCCCTTCAAACCGGAACACAGTAGTGCTTGCACACTACTGCGTGGCGGCAGAATAATTGGCAAACCGGTGGTACCTATCTAGACGAACTTTGCAGAAAAGTCTTACCACCTAGTAAAAATAATGAATAACGTGACAAGCTAGTTGTTCTGCCTGGAAACATTTGCGGTGTCATACACATCACATCAAATTAACAGCCGGAAGACGTCCACTGATGAACACAGGCCTTCCCATAAAACGCCACTTTAGACGCTTATCATAAGTTTGCCATAATCACCATGCTTGGCAGTTCTGCTCTCATAAGTGATGCACGAAAAAATTGAGTTGGATACATATTCGGAATTGCCAAAAAAAATGTATATCCTGTTCTTTCTCATGTATCAAAATTTCAACTTGAATCCAAAAACTCAGGAAGTAAGAATGCAACAACTCGACAACTTTTTGTTTTCGCGTTTTCCTTGAAAACATGTTTACCTACTTACTGCATAGAAACAATTTTTTTTTTCAGTTATTTGTCTGTCTGTCTGTCTGTCCCTTTGAACACGCATCACGCTGGAACTACTGAACACATTTCGCTGAAATTTGGCATCGTTAAAGCTAACTTTTCAGAATAACATATAGGATACTTATTTGTTTTTAAAACGGCCAAGTGCGGGTCGCATGAAGCAATAAGGATGTATTTATGCAAGATTTTTTTGTTTGTATATTATTTATTAATTTATTTGTTTATGCTCACCATTCGCTTCCCTCTTCCCATGAACAAGGTTAGGACGTAAAACTAATTAACTCGTGCGAAGCCGGGGCGGGTCAACTAGTTAAAAATAGAGGGTAGCCCAGCTTCTTATCTCCATAGATTTTTTTAACCCATATTTTTTGATTGTATTTTTTTATATCTTTGTTACTCTGTTCCAGATTGGTAGCATCAATAGGTGACACATATGGGACGGCGCTACTGTTCCACATGCTGGTTTCTACCATCACTCTCACACTGCTAGCTTATCAGGCGACTAAGGTGAGATAGCATCAACATTTTGACCTTTATCATGACTTTAAATTGATCTTTATCAGCCTGGCTAGCATGCGCACCGCGACAAAATTTTCTCGACACTTTATCTCGGGAGAGACCGTGACAAGACTATGGTAGCGCCTAAGTGTGTCTCACTCTAACAGCAACGACAAGTTTTCTGTGCGCATGCTAGGCCATCATGACTTTAAGACGTTTTAAAAGCAGAAACGTTATTAATTTTATAGTAGTTAATAGATGTATAATCCGCTACGGCCAAGTGGGGGTTGGTGCATGGTAGGTATATACCCCCCGTTTGCCCGACATGCTCGCGAAATTTATGATTATTGAACATGCTATTTCCTCTCATAGTTTTTCTTGCAGATTCCACACATAACTTGAAAAGTCATGCAGGGCCGAGCGTGATTCGAAAGCGGGAGTCAGTTTGAAAGTCGCTCGGGTATCACTAAGCCACACTGACTCGATATATAAACGGCTTTTTTATGTAAGCGAATAACGTGACGAGCTAGACGTCTGTTAAGCGTCACGACCACCCATAACAGATTGCAGTGTCACTCGGAACCAAAGATTCAAAGATTATATAGCCCGTTGATAGTTCATGAACATAATTTCTTGTACAAACACGACTCACCTGCGCGGGCAAGGGGCGAGGGAACAAAACGAGACAAAGTCATACGAAATTACAAAGAACAGAGCAGGATGGAAGTTTTATATATCTCATTTGCCCAGTAATTTCACTTGCTACAATGCCCGTTAAACCGGAACTCAGTAGTGCTTGAACACTACTGCTTGGCGGCAGAATAACTGGCAAAGCGGTGGTATTTACCTAGATGAACTTTGCAGAAAAGTCCTACCACCTAGTGGGGTTTTTAGACCCGTAGTTAAGGAAACCAATGGTTAAAAACCCTAAAAAATTTTGACCTAAGGTTTGAACATTTTTCAGATCAACGGCATCGACGTCTACGCATTCAGTACTCTAGGATATCTAAGCTACACCCTTGGTCAAGTGTTCCACTTTTGCATTTACGGAAACAGGCTCATTGAAGAGGTAATGAAGAAAAAACACACCTTAGAAATTTTCGTAAAATCTTGTGATTTGTATTAATAAAAGGTATTAAAAAAGTACTTAGTATCAAAAATATAGTGAAACTACATAACTCTTATGTAGTTTCACTACAATTTTAATAGTAGGTGTACAAAGTGAATTTGAATTGGTATGCTATCCCGAAATACCATGATAGCCCACAAGTTGTGAGAACCTTACTTGAAACTGCGTGTTTCTAAACCTCCATTCTAAAAAATAAATCCACCCGCAAAATTGCACGTGCGATCGCTATGAGAGGTTAACAAGATACCAAAATTAATAAACAAATTCATTTCTAAACACAGGTCGTCAACTCATTTAAGTGCATTCAGTCAATGACGAAGTTCAACCACCCAGCTGCGCTAGGGCTACCTTCAAACGTAAACTTTACATATATGGCATTTCTTCAATGAAAAACTATTAATTTAGAAAAGTCGTAGAAGAAACATTGTCTACCTTGGGAGTAGATTTACCCCCTTTCGTGATGACATACCAATTCAAACTCAGATAGTATAATGGATCTTTAGCGTGATTATAATATTTTTTGAGTTCCCGATACCGACTACCCACTTATGTGTATAGTTATTTGTTTAGGGGCAGACTTACCGTCACACAATTTTGTCACACTAGTGTGGAAAAGAAGAATTTATTTCTTCATAGTCACACCAGTGTGGAACTCGAGAATTTCATTCTTCAGTCACACTATTCTTTTGACTACTTTGAAGTACTTGTTCCTAATAATGAAGTACCAGGGTAGCATTAATTATAGAAGAGGTCCAGGCTCCATCTAGTACCTACTCATATGGAGCTTGAACCTCTTCATAATAATTATTGATGCTCCCCTGGTGCTTCATTACGGGCAATAGACTAATTAATTAATATTACTTATAATTAATTAAATTTGTGAATACGCAAGATAAATATATTTTTAATATATTTTTAGAATTTTAACGTTGCTCCCAAGGTGTTTTTAATAGATGGTTTGCTTTTTCTTTAGAGCTCATCGGTGATGGAAGCAGCGTACTCCTGCCAATGGTACGACGGCTCTGAAGAGGCGAAGACTTTCGTCCAGATCGTGTGCCAGCAGTGCCAGAAAGCCATGAGCATCTCCGGAGCAAAGTTCTTCACTGTCTCTTTGGATTTGTTCGCTTCGGTATGTAGAAAAATTAGTTTGCAGGTCAAGCTCATTGGAGTTTGAATTAATGAGCTCATAAGATCCATAGGTCCAAATCTTGGCTTGAACTTTGAGTGTAAGAAACCTTTGTGAAGTGAGGAGGAGCGTGCTCTTAGTGCTCGACTGGCTAGCTATTATCATCTCAAGTCAATAACCTGTCACCGTGTGGTTCCAGCGGTGTGAGAATAGGACCACCCCATCTCTTACAGTGGATGCCGTAAGAGCTGGCTAAGGGAATATCCAGGAAACGGGCAGAAGCATTCTCCTGGGTAAAAAATCTTCTCCAAGCCACCTTCCAAGCGTGATGATTGCAGCAACCCCCCCTCCCCTTTTTATGGGGGAGATTTGTGTTCAGCAACGTCTTCTGGCTGTTGATGTCATATTGTTTCCGACTTCCAGCAGCTTCATTTGAGAGCCAGTTCTCAAGCTACTTTCTTTCATATATTATCAGTGAAATAAAATCTAATATGGGTCAAACGCACTTGCTCTGGACAAAGAGAGACCATCGAATGCTGTATTGAATTATTTTGAATTTACTGTTATTCCTACTTCTTCTTTAAACTAAAGTGATGCGTTGTGTGTTTACTATTGATTGTTTGTTTGTCCGGGGTTTAACGCCACAATGAAACAGGAAATTCAATACATCTGTAGTTTTTTTGCTTTTAGCTTGCGGAGAGTGGAGCCTATTCTTTACATGAATAAAAATATTTTGCAATAATGCTCATGTTTCTATGTATTGGTTCCTAAGCTGTTTTAATTGTAAAAAATGGTTTAGGAACCCACGTATGGAATCGGGTGCATTTATGTTGATTATTTGTAATATTTAATGTAACGAATAATATGCTTGGCCCCTGACCTTGATGTTACCAGCCCGGCTAGTATACGCACCGCGACAAAACTTTCTTGACACTAAACTTATCTCGTGAGAGATGTGACAAGACTATGGTAGCGTCTAAGTGTGTCTCACTCTAACGGCGATGACAAGTTTTCTCGCAGTGCGCATGTAGGCACAGACATCTAATGCTATAATGTCAAAATGTTGAATTTCCCGCTTCAATGTGTACCAATAACCTTAATCGTTTTAGACAAAGTGTTACACACGACTATAGCTTACACTACTGTACAGAGAGACTAACTTAAGATATCTTACATAAAAAAAAAATATCTCGAAAAATGAAGAGTTTCCGCGAGAAAACTGAATACTGCATATTAAATATTTTTGTCTTCACTCTTAGGTGCTCGGTGCTGTCGTCACATACTTCATGGTGTTGGTGCAATTGAACTGAAGGCACAGCATAAAAACAGTCAGAAATGGATGGTACAGCTTATCAAAAAAATCTATTGGCAATTTTGTGCTAAAATTAGGAAGAAGGAAATGAACTTTCGATAATGCATTATTAATTAAGTATTTGTTACTCTAGTATTTATTGAATTTCATTTTATTATTGAGCGTTATTAATTAATATTTTTTTGGTACAAAATATCACTGCAAAATATTAAGTTACCATAAAACATTTGGTTTTGATTAGTAATTATAACAATATATAGATAGGTAATAAATACTTAAACCTACTTTTAGATGTTTTACATTAGAAAATAAAACAATGTAAATAGTACAGAAGTAGAATTAAATAATTTAAGGAATAAAATATTATATTGAGTATTATTATTGTTACTATTGTCATTATTACTTTATTACTATAATTTTCATGATGATGTATAGCATATACAAAGTACCCTCTACCTACCTACACTCAAATATGTTCGCACTTGACGATAAAAATTAATGTACCTATTTAAAAGCATAATGAAGGTATAAATAGCTATTTTTGACCATGCTCTCTAGTACTTTAATATCACCTGCCCGCCTAAGATGCGCACCGCGACAAAAATTTCTGACACTTTATCTCGTGAGAGACCATGACAAGGCTATGGTAGCGGTAGCACCCAATTGTGTCTCACTCTAACAGGGACGACAAGTTTTTCCGCGGTGCGTACGGCTATACCATCATATCTAGGATTTAATTAGATATTGTTTCTAATAATAAAAAACTTACAACTTACCTACTTGCTTCATTTAATAAAAACCACCTTTGAAAAGCATGTTTCCTGTTTACCTAGTAACGTTCACTTAGTAATCTGTGCTATTAGGTACCAGATACAATTTAAAAAATCGTAATGGACCTATGTGGAGCAGAAAATGATAAGTAAGGGTATCAAACAGGAATTCCATTTAAAAAATGAATAGCAGTGTATCATTTTGCGGTATCAAACCGGAATAGACCTACGAAAGTAGCGATTTGAGGTTCGATACGCAGTTTATAGGTGTGTATAAACGAATGACGTGACAAGCTAGTCGTTTGCCTGGTGTTAAGGGACAGGGCCGCCCATAAAATATTGCAGTGTCACTTGGAACTCCAAACTAAAGTTTCGCGCGACACTGCGCACTGCGCACGCCAACCTGAGACATCACACAGTCTAAAAAAATTTTCGATTTTATTTTTAATTTTAATTAATAGGAATTCTTGCGTCCCTATCAAAGTGACATGATCATGATGATTATAGGTATACCTAAGTACTTATAAAGGCTGTCTCAGTGAGAATGCACTTTTTCATTTTAAAATGAAAAGACATATTTTTGAGATAGTTGTGATTTTTTCATTGGATTGTGAAGAAGGCATGTTCCGATTAAGTATGGAATAAGATATCCGTAAAATGGCCCCCACGGCTCTGATCACAGGCCATTACTCTTTTCATGAAATTTTCCATGACTTTTTCAAGGAGCTGTATCTCTGTATGTGGCTGTATCTCATCGATGACGCGTTTGATCTCAGTTTAAAAAAAATCACAACGATCTAAAAAAATATGTGCTTTTATTTTAAAATGAAAAAGTGCATTCTTATTACTGATACACTGTGTGCTAGGTGTGTGCGAATCATAGAACGAGATGAATACATTCTGAGTTTGAATTGCTATATTACCCCGAAAGGGGGTACCTAAATCTACTCCCCAAGGTAGACAACGTTTCTTCTACAAATTTTCTAAATTAATAGTTTTTCATTGAAGAAATGCCATGTAAAGTTTACGTTATGGATTTTGCCCAAACGCTTCGAAGCGCAGCTGGGTGAAATTGAACTTCGTCCTTGACCGAATGCACTTAAATGAGTTTGACGACCTGTGTTTAGAAATGAATTTGTTTATTTAGGTATTTATTTTAGTATCTTGTTAACTCTCGTAGCGATCGCACGTGCAATTTTGTGAGTGGATTTATTTTTCAGTATGGAGGTTTGGAAACACGCAATTTCAAGTAAGGCTCTCACTATTTGTGGGCTGTTATGGCCCCAGTCCATGGTCCGTTCGGGATAACATACCAATTCAAACTCACTCTATATAATCATAATAAAAATTACTCGCTTTGTTTCTACGGATGCAGCGCTGCGGTGCCTGCGGTGCCTAAATCATTCACAAAAACCCTGGCGAGCGGTAGCCACGATACTTTTTCAAGATCGGTAATTAGTTTACATAATATTATACGTTGCTACGGCAACAAATAAAAAGATTGCACGAAATTGCACCATAATTTTATAATTAAATATTATTGCACAAGGAATTATCCTTGTGCAATCTCGAATTGTCTTTGGAATTGTTTGCTTAGGTACCTACTGTAAAAGAACCCTCTTATTAACCTAATTAAAGTACATTAATATATTAATAATAAAAACATCGGATATTCTAAATTAATCTTACGTTAAAAAAGTGATCGAAGTTGATTGACTATTTTAGACTACCTATTTTAATGTTTATGGCCTTGTGAATCGTCTCCTACAAATGATAGAACTGTACGTTGTGATAATGCAGTAATCCAAATCCTTTTAAAGTAATGAGACAATACCTAACTAACATCTAACCTATTCAATAATATTAAATTAATTTAAAATATTCATCGTCCTACAAATAATTGCAATTTAATCCCCTGATGAACACTATTCCTATACTCTGAGTAACCGAACTGAAATTTCCACATAAAATCATATTATGCAGCAATCAATATATTTCTTACTATACTTCCGAAACTTTGAAATTGTGATAATGAATAATCTTTTCCTGCGCAAGCAGAACATTATAGATCCTAGTCATGGACAAAACTGGAAGTAAATTAATTCATCACGATGTCCGTCATATGAAATAAACATAAAATGTAAATAAAGTGTAGGTAAAACGTAAGTAATTGTATTGCTAACTGAGTTTAAGCTTGTTATATAGCAAAGTCATAGTAAACTCTATTTGTTTATCATAACTCTGGCATAGGAGCCCCGCCACCGCTCCAATGCTGTGGGTCTCGACTACCTGGCTGGTTAACCCTCCACTATTTAGTGCTTGAAATTTCCCACACGGAGGTACCGTGTGTGAAATTCCCCCACACTAAGAGAAATTTGATTTTACTAAATTTTGTTCTATTTATCCCAAGTCAGTACGTCAGGTACCCCATCTACCTATTCTTATCTACTTATCTAGTTTGGACTCCAAAAGGTGCAAGGGACAAGAGGACATTATTTTTTTCCAAATCCTAACAAAATAGACATCACCTTAGTTAATTGTGAGTCTATCTAATACGTACTACATTCGGTATATGACAGACTCTAAAAATAGCTCAACTTTCAAATCTCCTAGTTTTCGTCTAAAGATTATCAATATTATCGTAGATTCTATATCAACAGCATGCAGTGGACTAAACAGTAGTATTAATTTTAACTGTAAATATTTATTTGAATTCAATGATCTGTTAGTGATATTCAGGTTGTATCTATTTTCCAGAACTTGTATTGAAAAGTAATCTAAAACCCGTTTATATAATTTAGGTATTATGTTTCATTATTATGAAATACGATAAGGACATGTTTCCTTCAAATAATATTATAGATTTTTGATGCTATTTCCTAACAACAAGATATTCTCATTCGAATCTTTAAATTAGCTACCCCTTTCCGTTTGGTAAGGAGATCACTAACAGGTACTGCTGTGCTTGACCCAAGACACGAAGGACAATTTCTTATCACTAGTACATTAAATGTTTTTATAGAATAAATAGTAAAACTCTTATTGAAAAATCAATCAAACAAACCCAACTCTGAATTCCACTAAATTGATCTATAAACAAACACGAACAACCCTAAACTATGAATAAATTCCGGTAGTTATTTAACTATCGCACAAGCAAAGCATTATGTATTTCCATACTAGAGTGAAACTCAATTACGATTTTATTTAAGTTACTCGCGAATGATTTCAAACAGAGAGTAAATTCCCAATAGTTATCTAAGTAAAAGGAATAATTCCCAGTCGTTACTAATTCCCGGTAGTTTCCTAACTATCGTTCAAACATTACCTATTTTGCAACTAGAAAACAAACCGTTCGTTTTCTTGCAGGAATATGATCCTTCCAACTCTCCTAAGTAAAACTCCGCCTAGAATCCGCTAAGAAAAAACCTATCTATTTATGCTGAATTTGTACATCAGAATTAAGCACAGAATAATATTTTCTCAGTAGTGTCATAACTTGTTCATGTGAACTTTGTATCAGCGTTTACTATCACCGTGTAGGAATAGAACCTTTCCCATATCTTCCGTAGAGCATCGCAAACCCAGCTAAAGAAATACCTTCCTATACCACAGAATAGATATATAGTACAACGCATTTTTACCACAAAATAGGTTTATAGAATTACGTATTCATACTAATATGATCCGCAACATTAACGACAATAATTTTCCAGTTGAGACTAGGTCATGAAAACTAATGTGATGAATCGTATTCAAATACATTCCCCTTTCTATCTCTACTGTAGTTTCACAAAGCTTGTGCCAGCTATAGAAAATACCTACTTATACCTTTGCAGCGTTGCTCTCTGTACATTAAATCCTTCCGTGATCACCCAGCTTTCCGTCAAAAGCAAGGTCCACGACAACTAGCTCTACAATAAACACCCACAGCTTCAACCTTCGAGAAAACTTGGATTATAATTTTATGACTTTGATAATTTACGTAATTGTATTTGCACTTTTATTTATTAGTATTTTATTATAATGAATTTATCTTTAGATGTATTTTATACCGCTTTAAATTTATTTATTTATTTATTGAATTTTATCTATTTCTCTAACACTATTATTTTTCTACGATTTTCAATATTTTATCCCTAACTTCCCCCTCCTACGTGTGTATTCCTCGACTTATAGCTTTTCCCTATACATTAGTGTGTACCCCCAAACACTGGAGATTGCTACAAATCTCTCATTTACTTTTAAACGTGCATGTCTGTTCTCGGTGTGTGCAATGAGAACATACCTGATCTAACCCTATGAGAGAACGAGCTGTGACAAAAGCTCTCCAAAGCTAAAACCTATTGCCACCTAATTTTTATCTTGCATGCGGGACCGCAGTCCATGGGCAGCATACAAGACAAAACCCTATCACTTGGGACAGTTCAGCTTAATTTGCATTTAGGATCCGGGTATCGTATACACGAAGACGGGACAGTTAATCTTTTCAGCCCTCCTTTCAGCCAGAATGCAAACCAAACCAAAAAGGTGGATCCAGATCCTATAACGGAGGCAAAATCTGGTGCAGGTCTCCACATAACACGCGAACTGCATGCCCTAAGCAAAATAAGGGAAGACAAGCTTCGTTGCTCTGTTTCAACTTATCTCTTACTGAGTTCCTGGACCCGAGGCATACTTCCCCCCAGATCCAGAATTAGAGGGCGAATTTAACTAAGAATTTAACCGGAAATTTCATCTGCATTTTTCTGACAAGTTTCGACTTGCGAACCACAGATATCTACTATACTAGTCAAATTGCGAACCCCGTGAAATGATTTTATAACTGACCGCGTTTGACAGCTTGACAGCTCTCAAAATCCTATTATATATCAAAAACACTTTAAAGGTAGAAAGGTAAAAAGTAAAACTAAATATAAAGAAGGTTTGATTTCTTTTACTGTTACCTTATTTTACCACAGGTATCCACTTTTACACCTATCTCTACATTTTCTCTATCAGTTAATGCGATGCCAATGACTATTTCCTTTATTTTTGGACTATTCTTTGTGCGTAAAATGCTTTGATCAAATTATTTCAGTATTTTTATACTTTAGGTAAAATTTATAATATTTGTGACGTCACGAGACAGCCTGTATCGTTACACTACCTTCTACAGCAATATCAGTTATCAGGAAATCTTTCATGATAACTTTTACCTAACAACAAAATATTTTTATCATCGTAGCTACCTACACAGAATTCGGTTAATTAAACGCTTATCATTATAAACATTAATTATAATTATGTTGTTATATCATAATATTATAATCAGATTAAACTTAAGGAAAATTCAAGAGGAAAATGGAAAAAATACATAGGTACAATTAAATGGGATTGCACAATGCACAGGCGAGTCGTATAGGTACAGGGTAGTGGGTACCTATACGAATCAGTGTGCCTCGCACACTCGCTGTCTCGCACTTGGCTATCTAAAAACTTTGTGTAGTTATCTCTTTTTTGTGTATTATTTTCACTTACTATATTTCTTTTTGTATGTAACAAAAATGAATAAGTAACAAATTCTTTTTTGAGAAAAACGTACTTTTTCTGAAGTATGAAGGTTCTTGTTCCAAAGTTGTGGAACAAAATAGTTTTGCATTAAGTTAGTTTTTGAGTTACCTTAAAGGTTCTAAAAGAGGGATTTATCTGCATAGTAGAAAATTGCTGTGTCTTTTCTTCTAAAATACCACAAAAACTTAAAAACGAAAATTTTGAACCAGTGTGTGTTGCAAGTGATGACTTATGGCACTGAGACGCGGTTTTTTACTGTTGGCCTCATTAGTAAGCTCAAAGTAGCGCAACGAGTTATGGAGAGAGCTACCTATAGCTTGGCTTGGTGGGTTGACAACTTGGTCAGAACCGTTTGGAGCCGATGGATGCAGGAGGCAAGCAGCCACTCAAAGTGACGCTCTTTGGGGGAGGCCTATTTTCAGCAGTGGGCGTCTTCAGGCTGATGATGATGATGATAAGAAAATTGCTTAATGACCACGGTATTTCAGTAAAGTAGTAGGTATATACAATTATTTCAGTGTATGTGTAAATACTGTGCAAGTCGCTACGGACGGTAGTTTCAGTGCTAATGGTAATTACGGTGCCCATCTCACTTTTACGTTAACAGCATCTTAACTTGATAAATTACAGCACGCTCGTTAAGAGTCTAAACTCTTCAGGGGCAGCTAATTATAGTGGAATAGGGTACAGGGCAAAAATTATCATAGTAAGCTTGTACGTGGATAATTCGTCCAAGCCTTGTCCTTATTTAGTATCATTTTTATGTACGAACTAGCTGACCCGCCCCGGTTTCACACGGGTTTTCCTGGCAATTATTCGAATTTTTCTCACCTTTTAAACCTTCCCTAGACCTCCACGAACATTTCAAGACCAAGATAAGATAAATCCGTTCAGCCGTTCTCGAGTTTTAGCGAGACTAACGAATAGCAATTGATTTTTATGTATACAACAATAGATAAGCTGATCTCACAGTCTAGTAATTCGATTACTTGTGGATTGTGTTGTGTCTCGGGATGACGTGCGCTGCAGTGTCACGCGAAACTTCATTATTTTATAGTTCCGAGTGACACTGCAACTGTTATGGGCGGCCGTGACGCTTAACATCAGGTGAACGACTAGCTCGTCACGTCATTCATCTCCATAAAAAAGAACGTTTGACTGCAACTCACCTGATGTTAAGCGCTGATGCAGTTGAAGGTGTACTTAGTATTTAGGAGCCTATTTACTCTAGTCACATTCATCAACAGTCTGAAGACGTCCACTGCTGAACATAGGCCTCCCCATAAAACGCTAGTATAGACGCTTATTATAGGGGGGCTTACCATAATCCCCACGCTTGGCAGGCGGCTTGGTGATCACAGAAGATTTTAATGTATCGAGGAGATTGCTGCTGCTCATTTTTAGGGTCCGTACCCAAAGGGTAAAACGGACCCTATTCCCCCGGTATTATGTTAGCCCCGAAATAAAGCGACAGCATCGCTTTCCATACAATTATGCATCGTTTCACTGTCGTTCACTCATCTGCCGCATTTCGTAGTACAAGGAAGTGCGCGAGTTTTCTCTTTCGACATGTTCCAATGTACGAGTTTCTCAGGGGATTTGAAAATATAAAGCGACCCACCAAAAAAATAGGTTGAGAGGCACTGCAGTTCGCTTAAAGGTCAATGTACGAGTTTCTCAGGGGATTAGAAACATACTTATAGGTCTGCTTCAAGTTTTGAGTTCTCAGTACTTACGTTGTTTGTTGGTCTAAGGCGAAAGATTAAAATATTTATCGCCAGTAAAGTTATATGTATGTCTCACTTTGCGACAGTTCCGGAGCCGTCTTTACGAGGGTTGGCGAAACTTGTTAATGGGGGTGTTATTATTTATATCAATGTCATTACAATTTATGGTGTTATTCTTATGAATTTGAATAAAAATGTTTTTGCACTGAGATAAAATTCAAGGTTGGAACGTAATTTTGGGCCTAGTTTTTTTATGTAGGTAGATGAATAACAACGGACGAGCGGGACGATCTACTCGATCGCTTTTTGCTAATCGTCTTATATAGCTGCCTATTCTGGATTTCAAATTCTAAACGTACGCGTGATGTTGCACTGAGTGAGCACATTAGCACAGTCATAATACATATAAGATTTCTACATAGACTGAAGATCGATTCTTAAAGTGTGATTTGCCAAGTCTTTTTATTTATGTAAATGAATGACGTGACGAGCTAATCGTTCACCTGATGTTAAGCGTCACGGCTGCCCATAACAGATTGAAAGAAAGAAAAGAAAAGAAAGAAAAATGATTTATTCATGACAACAACAATTAATAAACACAGCAGTATCACTCTGAACTCTAACTGAATACTTATATTAGTTTTGCGTGACACTGCACTGCGCACGTCATTCTGAGATTTAGTGACACTGCACTGCGGAAGTCTCAGGATGACGTGGTCATCCTGAGACTTCCGCAAAACGAATTTAAGCTTTAATTTAGAGTTCTGAGATGAGACTTTATGATGTGACCAAGTCTGCAGACTTGATTAGATCGTAAAGTCTCATTTGTCCAGTAATTTCACTAGCTATATACAATGCCCTTCAAACCGGAACAAAGTAGTGCTTGCACACTACTGCTCTGGGGCAGAATAACTGGCAAAGCGGTGGTACCTACATAGTGTGGGTTCCAGTAGCTGCTAAAAACACCAAGAACGCTACGAAATTATGCCACTTTTTACCCAGACAAGGCCAAATCACATATGATCGTTCCATCCAATGTGAACGAAAAAAAAACGAAAATAACGATAATTTTGCTCAACTGGAACCCGCTAATAGACGAACTTTGCAGCAAAGCCACCACCTAGTGTAGTCGTTTCACTTGTAATAAAACTCGATGTAACTATGCCAATAACATTGCATTTTTTGTAGGTTCTCTGCAGGTAGGTATACTTTAGCACCGATTTTCCATTTGACAATAATAACCAGGCAATAAGGAGTATATAATGAAAGAAAACTACTGTCCTTCAGCTTATTATTCGGGTTATTCTTCCTTTGTTACATAATTAATTACTCTCCATATTATTACAAATCTTCCCTCCAAATCTATTGTCACAGATTAAACTCTTTTTGGCTACTGTTACATATAATATTTACATCTGTCACTGTCACTGTCATTCCCTTGCTCCGTAATTAAAGTTTGCCTGGTGGCGCCCTCTCTCTACTTTTACGCTTAAAACCCAAAGACTATGATAACTCAGAGCATTTAATTTTACTTTTGCGTAATTTAGATGCTTGCTAACAATAATATAAAATACATAATAACTTAGTAATAAACTGCTAAAACTGAGACGACTTCACTTCACTGCCACCCGACATTGAGTACCAATCCTCCCCATGTTATTTCCCCGCCAAGCTTAGTCCAACTCGAGTTTAAATCTTTAAACGACCTTATTACCTATTCCTGAAATGAAATATATACGTAACGTTACTTTTGGCACCCAAATAACTGAACGGTCTGTAATTTAATTTAATTAATTTTTCAACTATATTATAAAACTTTACGCGAGCTAATTGCAGCATAATCATCTAAAAGGCTCGTGAATTTTATATATTATTAAGTTTAAATTGTAATTTCTCCCCAGTGTTTTAATTAAACTTCAAAACGTCTTGGAAGAGGGCGTACGCAGGATAAAGCGTGGGGCGGACACCCCTCTTTTTGATAAGAACGATAGCGCTACTTAATTAAGGTTGTTAATTAAGACGCTATTTTCTTGTTAAGCACCAATCGGAAAACATTCAGCTAATTAAGTCTCTATGCTTTCCGCTAAAGGAAATTTAATTAACTATAATAAATAGAATTTCGACCGATGAAAAAATGTGAATAAACAAATTCTTACGAAGCAATTCTGTTTAAAATGTCATAGCGACTAACGAAGTTCGCTGAAGCCAATTATAATTTTCAGAGCAATAGTAGGTACCAACATATACCAATCTAGGTTTTACTAGGTGGTAAGACTTTCCTGCAAAGTTCGTCTAGGTAGGTACCCCGGCTTTGCCAGTTATTCTGCCGCCAAGCAGTAGTGTGCAAGCACTACTGTGTTCCAGTTTGAAGAGCATTGCAGCTAGTAAAATTACTGGGCAAATAAGACTTTATTATCTGATCTCGCAGTTTAGAAAACTTATTGCTGGACTGCGTGATGTCTCAGGATGACGTGCGTAGTGTCACGCATAACTATATTCGTTTAGAGTTCCGAGTGATACTGCAATCTGTTATGTGCTGCCGTGACTCTTAACATCAGGTGAACGACTAGCTCATCAAGTCATTCATTTACATAAAAATAACTGATCTCATCTCATTTACAGCTCATTTAACATACCTATTTATAGTTAAAGCTGCCATCACCTCAGGTATCTATCTAGCTAGGGTATTATGTACCCTAGTTCCACTTAACTTCATGACACTTTTCCTTAAACATCAGTGTTTTTAATCCCCATTTGATGTCCTGGAAGGCTGATCATGGAACACAAAATAAACCCAGAAACCAGAAAAATGAGCAGTATTTGGTAGCGCTCACGGTTTATGTCGCTGAGCTCGTTCCTATTGATTCCCCTGCCTGCCCCCCAGTAAATCACTTAATCCATCCCTGTTGTTCAACGTCTGAAACTGCCCGTAGAAGGCTTAATGGGATAAATTGATTGCTCGATAAAGTTTAATTTGCTTCGAGTTCAGGTGAGACTCCCCTGATTTTAATGCCCTTTAGATATATTTTACAGGCTTCGGAGTTAAATTGTTTGAAATGGGATAAATTGACTGTTTGAAGAAAATAGTATTTGTTTTGGCTCGTTACCTTACAGTTTCATTGTATTCTATAAAGGTCTGCGGCAAAAACCGATAGAAAAATATTGGAAAACCACAACTCGGCTGGGCAGCGTTCGGGAAGCTTCGACCTATCTTTTCGTCTAAAATACCGCAAAGCCTGAAAACTAAAGTTTTCAACTAGTGTGTGTTGCAAGTAATGACTTATGGCACTATGGCACTCAAACGTGGTCTCTTATTGTTGACGTTATGAGTAAGCTCAAAGTCGCGCAGCGAGCTATGGAGAGAGCCATGCTCAGAGTTTCCTAGCGAGATAAGATCCGAAATGAGGAGATCCGCAAGAGAACTAAAGTCACCGATATAGCTTTGAGAATTAACAAGTTGAAGTGGCAGTGGGCAGGCCAAATCACTCGTAGAACTGCCAACCGATGGGGAAGGAAGGTTCCCGAGTGGCGACCACGAACCGGAAGACGCAGCGTAGGCCAGGCCCCCACTAGATGGACCGACGACTTGGTCAGAACGGTAGAGAGCCGATGGATGCAGGAAGCAAGCAGCTGCTCAAAGTGACGCTCTTTTGGGGAGGCCTATGTTCAGCAGTTGACGTCTTCAGGCTCATGATGATGATGATGATGATGTGACAACCCTAATACATTCCGTTGATTTCTCAATTATATTTTCAGTATGAATCTAATAGCTAAATCACAATGTTATTTCCTAAATAATGTAAGAAAAACAATCGAAAGAAATAAAAATATCCAAAAAATATTCGTTTCCTGATAATTGAGCAGGACGTCACAGAAAATATTTGACATTCCAAAACGTTGGTAAAGAATCCGAAATATTTTTGTAGCAAAGAATCTTTAAATTATCAAATAATTGACGTACCTATCCCAAATTTCCTCATCGAAATAAAATTGGAATGAAACGAATGCAGGGACAGACACTTGAATAGCAATTTATTTCTGACGAGGGGAACCAATCAGGTAAAAATTGTTTTTCGGAACCGAATTATCGAGTCAAAAAAATCACTCGCATTTCTGAAATTCGTGCGTGATACTACCCAGCACGAAAATTGAATGGGTTTCTTTATTCTTTCAATTTCTTTGTAGTACATTATTCATAATAATAGAAATAGTAATTTATTGCACTAGTAAGTTTAAAAATTGTACTCCCTAATAGTTACGATGAGTTAGGGTGAGTTTTTTAATCCGTAGTTAAGGTAATCAATGGTTAAAAATCCGAACAAGTTTTGACCATTGGTTAGAATTTGTTAGCATTTTTAACAAATTGGTTACCTTACCATCAAAAACCCACTCGTTATTTCGATCGGTCACATGTGCGTTCTAACATAGAGTAGAGGTCTTAGTCTTGTTAAGTAGCTACTTATTCCTGGCAGAACCAGAAAAGTTTTTAAGATAAGCGTGTAGAACTGACAACCGATGGGGAAGAAAGGTTCTCGAGCGGCGACCACGACCCGGAAGACGCAGCGTAGGCCGGCTCGGCGAAAACCGCGGGGAGCGGATGGATGCAGGAGATGAGCAGCCGCTCAAAGTGGCGCTCTGTGGGGAAGGCCTATGTTCAGCAGTGGACGTCTTCAGGCTGTTGGTGATGATTAACTACTCGTACTCGAGAGAACAACCTAAATTATTGTAGAAATATTAAAATATTGTAGAAAGTGCCTAAATTATTGGCTTTCTATAGTTACATTTGCGAATAAATTCGTTATAAAAAGCTGTTGATTTTCCAATTAATAAATATAATATTTACATAACTACAATAGGGTCACAAATTGTATATAAGTACAACACAGCAAATTTATATCGGTCAATTCATTAACTGTTCTTAAAATCGTTTTTCTGATGAAAAATAGATAGATTGTAATTTATGTAATTTAATGTATTTTATTGTTTAGTTTTTAGGCTTAGTTAAGTAATTTGATAGATAGATAGAAAATGCTTTATTGCACAAGATAATCAAGTACATAGGCGAACTTAATGCTAAGTAGCATTTTCTTCCAGTTAACCTTTGTGTAGTGTGGAACGAGTGGTAGTGCTGGTTGAAAAAAGAAAAAGAAAAGGTTACCCAAAATAAAAAAATAATAATAAGAGGTAGATAATAATAATAGTTTAGATATTATAAGGTTTTTAAATAATAATACAATATAATACATACAATATACAATATCTTACATATTTCATTTACTTATATAAAGTTTTATGATATATATATATATATTACAAATCTATATCAAATAAATAAAAACAAGTACATACAAAAATACATCATTTAAACAAAGGAAACTCACAAATATGTACAATACAATGCTCGTGGAATAGTGCACAGTAGCGAATAGCTTTCATCAACCGGGGAATGAACACTGAACAGTAGGAGGTAGTAAAAGATGTATGTCGCACTAAGCGATGGACTCCACTGTATCCACCTTATACTGTTGTGGTACAAGGTAAACACTTCTGCGGCTTGTTCGGCTTTAGAGACGGATCGATGCAGGTTCCCGTTCATGATTCAAATTTTTCCTTTACAAATTAATCTGTAGATTACGCTAAGCAAGCGATACTGCTATAAAAATCACAAATATTGATTTGGGAGGCGTTATTTTTACAGCATGTGTTGATGTAGCTTGACCGTAGGTTGGGATGATTCTCAAGAATTTCTCAATAGATGGCGCTGCCAACCCCGTAAGTTGGTTGTAAAAGGTGAATGATAAATTCGGACACGAGACCACTTGTCATGGTAGCTTAAGTAAAGCATTGTCCCGGCTTTAGGGACCGATGGATGCGGGTTCAAGTCCCGTACGTGATTCAAATTTTTCCTTTACAAATTGATCTGTAAATACTTCTAGCTTTTTCATCGCCAGTAAAAATGTGTGTGTTTTGGAAAATATTGTTTTTCGTATTATAGTAGGTAATTCAAGGCTTGGTAATTCTTCACATCCTTACGTCGTTAGTGTGCCACAAGTCCGCACCAAGCATTTTGCTGAGTCATTCATAGTCCGAACGGCCAAGAAATGGAATGCTCTTCTAACCAACAGTGTTTCCTCCTAGGTATAACCTGGGTCTTTTCAAGTCAGGAGTGCATGGGCATCTCATGGGCAAACGTGCTCCACCTTAGACAACTTCGTCACTTACCATCAGATGAGTAGTTGTCAAACGTATGGCCCATTTTAGCATAAAAAAAAGAAATAATATCTCCAAATATGTCCATCACGTTGCAAAATTTATAATTACTCTGCTATACATCATCAGCCGGAAGACATCTACAGCTGAATATAGGCCTCCCCTATAAAAAGGCTGCTGCCATTCCCTGGATATTCCCTTAGCCGGCTCTTACGGCACCCACGGGAAGAGATGGGGTTGTCTTATTTTCACAATGCCGCCCTGCGCCACCGGGACCACACGGCTATCAAGTCATAATAACGCATAAATAATTCATTGACTTTTCTAAGTTGAAATGGCAATGGACAGGCCGCATCGCTCGTAGAACTGACAACCGATGTGGAAGAAAGGTATTCAAGGGGCCACCACGAACCGGAAGATGTAGCGCACCACCACGACTGGTGGTGAAAACCGCGGGAGCCGATGGATGCAGGATGCGAGCAGCCGCTCCAAGTGGCGCTCTGTGGGGGAGGCCTATGTTCAGCAGTGAGCGTCGTCAGGCTGTTGATGATGATGATAACGATGATGACTTTTCTATACAAATATGATGTATAGGCAGGTGTATAGGTACTCAATAAGTAGTTTACCGTATACTTAACCAAAAAATTTTACTTGAAAATTTATTGTGACTATAATATTCCAAAAAAATACTAATCAATCGCTGTAAATGTATGCCTTGAACCGCGCCAACAAGTGGTTGTTTCAGACAAAGATAGGACAAACATTAATTCTACGGACTGCTTGACGACGGTCACAGCGACGCGACGGGACGGCAGCTTTTTATTTACTTATCTTGTAATGGAATTTTTGTTTACTGTTGATACTCTGGTGACGACGGACTGAGTGGCAGTTACTTTGCTATGGATGTATTTTCAATTGTAAGAGAAAGCGTCAAAATATTTCCAAGTTTTTTCACTTTGCAGGGTTTGTTGTTAATATTCTAGGACTTTTATTTACAAGTGAAACCATTGACTTTGAGTGAAACCAATATCAATCCAAACAAAATAACCACAAAAATAATGTTGATATGACGTATTTTGAATACGGCAAAGAGAAACGCTTTTCCACCTCTAAATGTTATCCGATTGTGATGATTTTTTAATATGTTGTCTACCCAGTAACAAACTATGCTCGTACGTCTTCTTTTTAGGTTATAATATCTTCGTATTTTTATAGCCACTTAAAGTTACGAATTTTTGGCGTCAAAATTATGACGAAAAAAAGTAGTTGTAACTAGACCACTGAACACATTTTCTGAAAAATCAAGACGTACAAGTATAGATTATAATCTATCCAAACGATTGACAACAAAATCAAAAGATTTTGTGAAGTTTTAGAGGGTGAAAACAGTTGGCGCCCGAAACGCTAAAATGTAGGTAAATTCACTCATGGGATATTGTCTCTATCATACGTTTGAAGAGAGCGACGGCAATAACATTTCCAAATACCAGGACGGACCTCTTTAGAATATCATACTGGTGAAAAAGAAACACGGAGACGTTTCATTTTTTAGGAGAGTGACACAGAATCGACACCGGCAATAATGTACTTATGCTCTTGATTATACCTATTATAGACGTCCGTAGAGAGAAATACAATCTCCATTTCCCCCGTAGTTCCACATCCAATAAACGAGGTGCTTATATTCACAAATACGACGTAATTTTCTATACTCCCTTTGCACGCCTGTGTGGGTAAATACGGAGATATATTTTCGGGATTAGATCACGCGTGTGTGCGCGATTTGAACAAAACACATGTAAAACGTCACAGTGTAAGTTACTTCGACCATATTAGCAGTTATTCTGCCGTCAAGTAGTAGAAGCACTCCTATTTTCCGATTCTGTGGTCTGTAGCTAGTGAAATTACTGGGCAAATGAGACTTTATGTATCACCCGCAGATTTCAGAAATTAAAAGGAGATATGAAATGGCGTGGCGTGGAAACACAAGTACACGTGGGTGGGGTATAAAACGTAGGTGTCGATTTAGATGATAAGAATTTATTGAGGAAATCAAACCCTTGACGTATTGTCATCGGAATTGTGTATCAAGTATCGTCAAGATTCGCTGAAAACTATGACCTTTACGCGAGTCGTACATCCAATTCCGGACAGACGAAAGCAAAAGTTGCGAGTTGAAACCAGACTAGCAATGGATGAGTGCTTATTTGTGGAAATTCGATCTCACGGTATCTTTTTTTATTTCAAACTATCGATTTTTCCTTTAAAAACTGATTTTTCAGGTAATTTTTGCCGAATATTTTTATTACGGTTGGCAACACCGTATTTTGTGCCCACGCTATTTAGCAATAAAAGTAATCCAAACGATTTATCATTTTGTTTTCGATTATTCTTCGATTGTAGTTATCGTTGATGTCCCGCCCCTATGGTCAAGTGTCATTACATACGGTAACATACGGAAAACATACGGAATTACATTAATAAAATTGCTGAATGTGAAGATTATTACGTCGAGAAACGGAATATTAAAAACGACAGACATGCGGCCTTTGTGATAACCCTATCACAAAGGCCCTGAGAGTCTCTTACAGAACTTAAGTACGCCGTCAGAATGGCCTACCGGTGTTAAAATTTCCGAATGGTGGTTTCCAGCCCGCCCCCGTGGCGCACGGGGAAACGACTCGGCCGCTGGATGCAGCGCTGCCGCCGCTGTTAATCCAAGCGCAAAATAGTAATTGTGACCGACCGCGCAACAACTACCCCGCAAGTTCTACTAAGATAAATTCGATAATAATTTGTCATCAAAATATTCAATCGATTCATAACAAAACTACTAAGTTAGAAATAGTATTATCTCGTGAATTGAAATGTGACGTATTAGTATTAAGTGAACATTGGCTTAGCAAAGATAAACTTGAGTGCATTACAACTACGAATTGTTGTCTCAATATAGCCGGTGCAATGTGAACCATGGTGGAAGCTGTATTTATGTACGTATATACCGGGATTAAAGCACTTAATAAACAGGACTACTGTGAGTTATCACACGAACAAATATTTGAGGTAAGTGCCGTCTATTTAGTTGAAGTCAACATCTTGGTTATCGGCATTTACCACTCAAACTTGATCAGCAACGTTCAATACCTAAAGTATTTTGAAAAACTATTAGAGAAGATAGACTCCGATCAATTAGATTGTGTAATAGTGGGTGATATAAATATAGATCTGCTAAATATATATCACAGTTCCCAGGCTTTAAAAGATTTATTAATGACCTTTAATTTTAATCAGCTTGTTACAGTACCAACTCGCATCCAGGGCAATAGCTCCACTTTGCTTGACCATGTGCATACAAATACAGGTATGGAATGCGCAGTTAGCGTGCTAGACTGCTATCTTAGTGACCATACTGCACAGCGAGTAGGGGTTCAGCTAAACACATATAAAAATAGCCCTCCAAGAAAATCCCGAAACTTCACCAACCGAAACCACTTAATTAATTTTAAATCTGCAGTAGCCTCAATTGATTGGAACCAAATTGCTTTTGATAAATTAAATAACTGTGAATCATTAGCAGAGTCCATTATGAGCTCATTAACTAACAAAATAGATATCTGTTTCCCTTATAAACATCAAAGTAATAAAAAAATTAACAGCTGGATTGATAACGAAATATTAAATTGTAAATTCTTATTATTCGACTTTCTCAATATGAAATCGAAATACCCCGATGACACATATGTCGCGTTAGCAGCCGATAAAATACGTAAGCAGTATAACAGCATGCTGTCATTAAAGCGCAAAAAATATTTTTCAAATAAAATTGCTACGGCCCCTAATAAGAGTAAGTGTATGTGGAAAGTTATTAACGCTGAAACGGGGCGTGCGCGCACGCAACGCATCGACTACACGGACATGATAAGGGGTGATAAGGGTATACCTTTCGCATCCAAGTTACAGCTGGTGGACCAGCTCAATGACGAGTTCATAAGCGCCGCAGCGCGGTGCGGTGCCCCCGCGGCGGACCGTGCCCAGTGCGCGACTGCACTCGCGTCCCGCTCCGAGCCTTGTAACTCCTCCCTGTGCTTCAAATCATTTTCACCGGGCGAGATAGTCGAATTACTGTCTACATACATAGCAAATAAAGGCAGCTTGGATGTATATGGCATATCCGTTCACCTGTTGAGGCATGTAATACATGATTTGTGTTATGTGCTGAGCACGCTTTATAACACAAGCATTAGGCAAGCTAAGTACCCAACCACCTTAAAAAAAGTTAAAATCTCTCCGCTGTACAAGGGCAAGGGTAGTAAATTTGTTATGAAATCATATCGACCGATATCTCTTGTCCCCGGGTTGAGTAAAATATTTGAAGTAGGGTTAAATCAACGCCTTTTATCTTTTATGTCCCAGAACAATACCTTGACACATAAACAGTTCGCGTATTGTCGAGGACGGTCCACCACTGACCTGGTGTGGGAAGTGATCTGGCGCGTGCTAAGCGCAAGGGAGCTCCACCACCACGTTGCCCTGGTGTGTTGCGACCTGTCGCGCGCGTTCGACACTGCCGACCACGCGTTGATAGCGAGTAAACTGCACCACTATGGCATAAGAGGGCCTGCTCTAATTCTGATCTCGTCTTTCATGTCAGATAGGAGTCAAATAGTTGTAGGCGACCAGGGCAAAATAAGATCATCTGAACGATCCAACGCAATTGGCGTCCCACAAGGATCATGCCTGTCAAACACCCTATTTACCATCCTACTGAATGATCTGCCAGCGGCGATCGATGGCGCAGACATTTTTATGTACGCCGATGACGTAGCTGCTATCGTGACAGAGAAAACGGCTACGGAGTTGGAATCAAAGTGCTGTGACATCGTGCGCCACCTCGCTAACTGGTTCAGAGGTAACGGCCTTGCGTTAAGCTTAGATAAGACTTATCTACTTGGCTTCGCGCTGGGTGGCCGACCTCCACCACCATTACGAGTAAATGCGGGAGGCATTTCGATATCCCAGGTCTCCCGTACGAGATTACTGGGCTTCGAACTCGACAGTGCGCTCAAATGGGATGTCCATATTGATAACGTATGCTCAAGACTTGGAGGAGCTTGTTTTGCTCTGCGCAGGCTCGCCGCTACGGCCTCAAAAGAAGTGGTTAGAGCGTGTTATTTTGCTACCGTTCACGCCGTTCTCTTGTACGGCACAGAGTTGTGGGCGCAGCCGACCGGCTTCGCGCGTTTAGAATGCAAAAACGTGCCGTGCGAGCGATCGTAGGTATCAAGCAGGATGAGTCTGTCAGAGAGCACTTTAAAACAGAACGCATACTCACTTTGACAAATTATATGTATGTGTTTCAGGTTGCAGTTTTCGTACACGCTAATAAACACATGTTCGAGCAGCTTGGAGCACATCATAAGTACTGTACACGAAACAAGCATAAATTAAAAACAAAAACACACGGCCTCAAAAAATCTGAAATGTCGGTTTACGTGGCGGGTGCTGCTGTTTACAATAAAATACCCGACGACGTTGTGAATGCAGCTTCCATCAACACTTTTAAAAGTAAATTGAAACTGTGGCTTATTGAACGACCATGTTATGATTTAGATGAATTTTTTCAATTATAATTTTACTATTTTACTCAATTCGAAATTAATGATAATTTTTGTATTTATATTTTAGACGTGTAGCTCTTGCTATTAATAAATTTTTCATTTTCATTTTTCATTTTCATTTTCATTTTCATTATTCAACAGTAGAACGTAATTTTGCAAGCAACGAATTTAATATTTTATTTATATCTTTTTTATTGAAAAGTGAGTTAAAAGCGAATTAATTGCCTTCATTCCATTTCTTGTATATTTTACTGTTCCTTATAGTAATTTTTCTTAAACATTAGCATTAAATTTTCCCCACAAAATAGAAATGTTTATTGTTTTGTATGACGTCACCTGTTTTGCTTACATAACAATTTACGTTCTATCAACCTGTCACAAGTTAAATAGATACATATACCAACAAATATTAAATAGTGTGAAAGCAGATTTTTTTTTTATTTTGGCATTAGACGACATTTGTATTTAGCCAATGATACGAAATATTTTATGAAAAATGTTTTAAAAGGGTACTTAGATGTAGGTAAGTATATCAATGATAGGACAATATATAGGATAGATAAGATCCTCGAATTAGCAACATGGCTGTGTAACGTTCAGTTTTGATTTCTTCTTCTTTTACGTAATAACTAAGCTATTATTAGACTACCTAAACGTAGAAATAACACAATACAAGCGTGCGAAGCCGCGGGCAAAAGTTAGTTTTTAGAATAATCGCACTGTCCAGCACCAAAGAGTATATAACCAATACGCTATCTAGCACGGCGACTGCATGGAAAATGGATGAAAAACACTTTTTCTTTAATTTTCCATGAATCACGTGACGAGCTAGTCGTTTACCTGATGTTAAGCGTTACCGGCACCCATAGCTAAATTAATAAGCTAAAAACTAACCTTTTCTTAGCTTTTTAGCTGGTTTTCTAGCATTTTCCTCGCTGTACCTGTAGTGAGGTGAAAAGTTGTGTGTTGCATTCGGCAGCAAAGTTTTTCTGCGTCTCGTACCTTTGAATCCTTCGCTTGCTCAGGTTTCAATTCAAGTACTCGCGCCAAAAACCAACTTTGCAGCCTAGTATAACAAATAATTATTGTTACTACACGTTACATATTCCTTGACACTATAGAAACATTTGCTTAAAAGCCAGTCACTTTAAATGTTTTTTAAACATATTTCCTTCTAAAGATTTGAGTTCATTAGGTAAATTGTTAAAAAAAGTTATACACGTACTCGTCATGTCATTAAATCCATAAAAAAATACACATGTTATAGTTATACATTTTTCTTATAGGTAAGGGGGGGGGGGGGGGAACATAGAAAGACGAGTCGTGTGAAATATGCTAGTTTATCAGCTTACCTTCAACTTCTGCTAGATTAACACGTTCCCAGCTTGATTGCTTGCGACAGGTCAACATAGCATTTGCTGACCGTTCTCGAAGTCTGACTGATTGGTCCTCTTCAAATACCTTGTTACGGGGAACGTGGACTATGACGTCACTTGGATTGCTCTATCTATCTATGTTCTTAGTCTGCACACCGTAATAGTTATCTCTCTATTGATATTTATCTTTGGCTATCCTGTGAAAGGGACGTAAACATTTTAGAGCTGTTATATTACATTTAATTCAGTAATTTGCACAGAAGTTACACCATTTAGAGAACCGTCATGTTTAACTACTTCGTGTAGTTTAATTAATATAGCATGAGTTCTGTTTTTTTTTATAGTTAATCTGTAAAATCCATGAAATATTATACTATGTAGATACTTCTACATCCACTATACGAAGTACCTATATATATGTAATAATTTCATGGAAATCTACCTACATTAGGTGAACGAGCTCGTTTGATGCGGAATAACGATAGCATGTATAAATAATAGATGATATCAAATTGATTCAGTATTTGCTCTCCACTCCGCGTCTTGGAGTAATTTGTCCTCTGCAAATACCTGTTACCTGGACAACGGTCTCATCTATAGCTTTACAGGGCTTCACCTCTTGTGAAAGGACCTTTTGTGTCGAACTTTCGTGACTGCAGACACAAGCTATCAAATTATTTGGTCAAGAAGTTTACATCATAGGGGTATAATATTAAACTTAGGCTTCAAGAAGGTTGAATCACCAATTTTTTGGTTTTATTTTTTTTGTTGAGTTTTTTTTCTTATGACTAATGTTACCATTACTCAGAAATTTGTTCCATTGCATTATCGATTGCAAATCACCCCTGCAATTTTGTGCACTAGTTGCTCGGAATTAAGTATACCTATCATCATCCTCTTTGACTTTTCCCATTTGTTACTGGGGTCGGCTCCCAATCTAACCTGTAGCGGCAACCAACCAGAGCGACGACTGGCATCTGACCTCACAACCCATCATGAACCAGTAACAGAGATGGTTAGACCAGGCGTCAGATTCTATCAGGCTTCTGACTACCCGTAACGATTGCCATATATGCTCTTATGACAATCGAGACCGATGGCTTAACGTTTTCTCCGAGGCACAGAGCGATGGCATCGAAAACTACACATAACTTACTAGATAAGTCATAGGGCCGAGGATCGATCCCGGTGCCGTAAGATTGCGAAGCGCACATGCTACCGCTGGGCCACCATCGTTCTGAAATTAAACATACCTATATTATTATAATAACAGCTAAATAACTTAATGAGTATACCTAACTATAAAATAATATAACTTCAGGCAACCGAATAAGTGCCAATTTTTCCAGAGGAAAAAAATGATTACTTAGATTAGGTAGGTACCTATTGTCATTTCAGATATCCGAGTCATTGAACTTGAAACAAAGATCTCTCTGGAGCAAAGGACAAAGCAATAAAATTGAACTACGTAGAGAAGAGAGTCAACAATAAACCTTATCTGAATTTCTGATTTATTTCATCATCTTTTTGAATATTTCATCACAAACTACATTATATTGAACTTTTCACTTGTTTCATGCAAAATGAAATAGTACAAAAGTTTTTACTGTGGAGCTGAGACTAGTAGAACAAAATAGACGCCATGTAGAACTAATAGAAAGAAGAAAAAGGAATTCCTTTGCAGTCGAATGTTGACGTTTCACATTACGGGCGTCCGTTCATCCAACAGTCCTTGGATTCAACGATTTATTGTAAAATGTAATATAACAGCTCCAGCTGCAATAAGGAAAGACGTTCGCGGGAGCATCAAACGTCAAGAATCCAGTCCATTCCTAACCACTGCTCGAAGAATAACGCGGAGGGGGAATAGTGTGATTTTAAGATTTAGTATTTCATTTTTTGCTTAAATTGTAGGTTTTGAGTTCCGTCTATTTTTTTGGTCTATGGCGCTGATCAAACAAACTCCGGTAGCGTGATTGAATCTGTAGTTGATCCCCACTCGACACATTAATTATTCTGTGACGGAAACATACAAACAAAACAAACAAATGAACAAAGTTTATTGAAATCGGCACGGTACCACAAAATAGTACAGAGATCAATCATCACAGTAAGTGCGCTCGAGCAACGCACACATAGACACCGCTCACCGACACGATGTCTCGGAGTCTTTCGGAGTAGTGCGAGCGCGAGTGCCATCCGCTTGAGACACGCGTCTATGAACTTTCTTGTGCAAAAATGGAGTAACAAACAATAAGCTATTAATGGGTGGCGCAAAAGTACTGGCACTAAAGAAAATACTTTTATTTTTTTTATATGACATTTTCTGTCATTCTGTTGTTGAAAATTGTGTAGTGAACAAATGTAAAATACACTGAAAATAAACATGGACCGTTTTACTCCCCAAGAACGTGGAATAATTGTGTCAATGTTCTTACGGAATAATTCATCAGTGATAAGAACACAACGTGAATTTCGTCGACGATTTCCCCACCGTCCGGCACCGATTGGTCGCACAATTCGACGCTTTGCCACACGCCTTGAAGCAACTGGCTCAACATTGGATAGACCTAAGTCTGGGAGACCAAGAACAGGCCGTTCAGCTGAAAATATCGATGCTGTGCGCGAAGATGTGGAAGAGTGTCCAGAAACATCAACGAGGCGACGTGCCACGCAATTGGGCATTTCCAGACGGACCCTGCAGCGTATTTTGGTGAAAGACTTAAAGATGTTCCCGTATAAAACTCAAATGACTCATCAACTGCTGCCTGCTGACCACCGAGCTCGTCTAGATTACTGCCAGCGCGTCATAAACCTCAACCTTGAAGAGGATGATTTTCCTTCAAAATTGGTTATGAGTGACGAAGCGCATTTTCATCTCTCAGGGCATGTCAATAAGCAGAATACTCGGTTCTGGGGCACTGATAATCCGCGCATTATTCAAGAAACACCTCTACACCCACTAAAAGTTACTGTATGGTGTGGCATCTGTGTTGACAGAGTGATCGGACCCTATTTTTTCGAAGACGCTGGAGGCAATGCGATAACTGTCACTGGAGAACGCTACAGAACCATGTTACGTGAGTTTTTGATACCCAGTTTGGACGAATTGGGGCTGGAGCACATCTGGTTTCAACAAGACGGCGCTACGGCACACACAGCGCGCGACACTATGGACTTAGTGAGGGACGCTTTTCCAAGCCGAGTTATCTCTCGTTTTGGCGATTTGCCTTGGCCTGCAAGATCACCCGATCTGACCAGTCCAGACTTCTTTCTTTGGGGTTTTTTGAAATCTCGGGTGTATGTGAACAAGCCACAGACTCTCGCAGCTCTAAAAGAAAACATTCGTCAAGAAATAACGAACATATCGCAGGAAGTGTTACGGCAAGTTATGCAAAATGTCATAAATAGGGCTCAAATGTGTATCAACTCTGGAGGTCACCATTTAAAAGACATCATCTTTAAATCCTAATGGTACGAAATTTAATGGCACAAATATACATTTAAAAAAACCTAAATCTAGTTTTCTAATTTAGAAAAAATGTTATAGCTGAACCAAATAGGGTCTTTACTTTTGCGCCACCCAGTATATTATAATTGTTTAGTGGACGGTTGTTTAAACTCAACAATTAACAGTGAATTGTTGTTTTTTAAGCCACCAGTTGTTTCAGAGAAGTAAAGTATTTGTTTGTATTTCGACGGTTCGTTTTAACGTAACACAGAACAGTTAGTTAGGTAGGTAAGTAATTAATGGTAGGGTAGGTATTGCTTGGCGAGCGGACGGCTGCCGCACCCGAGATAGATAGTAAGATAGCAAGATATTTTCTGTGGCAAAGTAATATAATATAACATTGAAATTAAAATATTATAGTTATTTCTTTAGTTGTTATATATCCGTTTTCCCGTTTCATTCTCAACGATGAATCATACAACTAGATACGAGTGCCACTACCACGATAGCTTTTTGTGCATAAGCCAAAGCTGATAACCCTAGCGCGAGCGCCGAGCGTAGGTATAAAAAGTAAAGTACATACATATGATTGACTTCTGTACTTTTCTATTTTGTGACGGTACCAAACCAATAGCTTCATAAATAATTTGGTATTATTTTCAGCACTAAAATATACATACTTTAGCATATATTTCAACTGGCGTACTTTCAACCAAGAATGATAATTTATGGGTCGAATTACAATTCATAATAAAAAAAAACAATAAACTCCAAAGAAAACCTTAAGTAAATAAATCTTTAAGACTCGGAAAGTTTATTTTTTATGCGAATGAATGGCGTGACGAGCTAGTCGTTCACCTGATGTTAAGCAACACGGCCGCCCATAACAGTTGCAGTATCACTCGGATCTTTAAAACAAAGTTTCGCGTGACACTGCACTGCGTACGTCATCTTGAGACATCACACAGTAATCAGATTACTAGACTGAGTGATCAGATCATAAAGTCTCATTTGCCCAGTAATTTCAAGTGTGGACACAGAGCGGTCTAGCGCACATATATGCGGTATAGCGCACGAGATACGGGCGCACGGGCGCACCCGTGCGCCCGTATCCCGAAAGGGGGGACACACACACCATGATAGCCTTACTTGAAACTAGGGCTAGCTAGGCTACGGGCTAGGGGTTAGGGCTATCTTTGATCGTAAACTTTAGGCATTTCTTTAATGAAAAACTATTAATTTAGAAATGTCGTAGAAGAAAAATTGTCACGCGGAACAAGTCAGTAGAGCAGCGCTATATCGATAGAAATAGAGGCTATTTAGGGTAGGCTTGTATAAGGTACTATTATCTATTCTGTGCTTGTAGCGCTGTGCGAGCACAACTATAGACTTTATTGCGTGTAGCAAAGAGTCGCTATTTATTTAAGGTGGCGGGTAGACCAAACAAAGTGTTAAGGGACGTTTCCTGGCGTAATTACAACACGTGGAGCTTTGAATTGAATATATCATGTAATTCATTTCATTAACTCGTTTTTGATAACCGCAAATACAAGATTAATAAATATAGCTCTAAAGAAAAAAATCGCAAACCTTCTTTAAAAAAATTTGAGAGTTCCCATTTTGCCGAGCTTCTACCTAATATATTTTTACAAAAACTAAATTAGTGTCTTCGCAACAAACAATCAGATGTCGTGATGACTTAATAACTTTGAAAAATACTATATACAAATAGATATTATTATTAAAATATATTTATGGTATTATAAGTCATATTAATTTAATAATAGGTCACTCCAATAACCCACCCCTTATTGTTCCCGGTGCAAAGGTGCCCATAACGCTTGCTGCGTTGCCACGTTGGATGGCAATGGCCAACCTTTGCACCAGAAACGCACCGGAGCGGGAGTCACCCGACCTTTCGGCCATCCTACGCCCTAGCTCTGACACCAAGTTCTTTGCTTCTGCTCCCCAACTGCCAATGGTCTCCACAGTGATGGGCACAAAATAATAGTGGGGCTCCATCGCTACGTATTTCAGCCGCTTTTTGTAAGCGGCCTCTTCCGCTGCCGCTGCCGGAGTGTGGGCAGTACGACCCAGATGGCTAGCAGCAACCGTGCTGACGCAGGTGGCGTCCCATACCAGACATTTGCCGCCTTTCCACGGGACTAAGGTCAAGCCATCTGGTCTCTTGCCGTCGGACCTGCTAAGCCCCGGCGGTTCTAGCACACAGGGCACATTAGCCGAGACGAAAGCTCTACGGACTATCTAAATAGATATTAAATAAAAACCGTCAAAATCAGTCATTTCGTGCGTTGTCTTTGTCGTAAGCGCCGCGCTGAAGCGCAGATTGAATTGATATTAAAGACTACGAACGTTAAGGTTGATGTTTCTTTGATCGGATTTGGACCTGCTCATCTGGCTCTACGCGTCACCTTAAGTGATTTCACCGAGTGAATCTCCTGTAGGTACCTGTATAGGTACTTATTTTATTTAGTTATATACACATCAATACTATACAAAAACAGAAGGCTAATTACTATTAAGTAGCATGTGCCATTAGATAAGTTCTGTGGCAAAGTCATTTCAAATTTGCGACTCGTACCTATACTTACGAGTACGTTTATTTCGTGCAAAACTCAATTTTACGACTCAATGACTCGATAAATACATATCCGGGGATATCTGTATTTCCCTCAATCAATAAAATACGCGTCGGGAAAATTTTATTAAAAATCACTGGCAAGTCAAGAAATGTGGTACTATGGAGAATTTTTCTGCGCAGGCCCCGGGGGTCCAAATGTTCAACAATTTTTTTGTTACTTGTTTAGTAATTAATCCATTGCAATATTATACCGAAAGCGGTCCAAATAACTTCATGACACGTTTATTATTATAGTAAGGGGGTGTAGATCAAAATAAAAGATAAAAAGAAGTATTTAGGCGTGATTTTACAATAATCGGATAAAGGTTATTTATTCATTTGATAAAACAAAATACTGTAAAATAAAAAGCAAATTTTATAAGTAAGTGGAAATTGAATTTTTTTTTAAATTTATTAGTCGAATAACCTTTATCCAGCCATTGGAAAATCACCCCTAGAAATCTTCTGTTCTTTGATCCAAACCAATTCAGCCAGTTAGGCAACTGGCACAACCAAAACGAAAAAAAATTATATCATGGGGAATGCACTGAAGAAATCTTTAACCTCATCCCATCTTCTCGATTTTATTATCGAATTTCTCGGCAACGTGAAATAGCGCATCGGCGCGGCGGTCACCACTTACCATCAGATGGGCCGCCAGCTTGTTTGCCACTCATCTCATAAAAAAACACAAAGTTAAACGGCTGACGAATAAATTGCAACATTCAGTTAATAAAAGTGAAACGTCTGTACCTATATTTACATTATTTGTTTGTTTGTTTTTTACAGCAATTTTGGCGTGAGGCATTTATTAGGTAGGTACCTAATCATAATTATTATTGCAGAATTGCTGCCGTTAAAGGCTTTGTAAAGAGCTCAATCCTGCAAAAATGTTTAGGTACCCTCTTTTAATCTTTGCATATTTTAATTTTGACAGAGGGAAGCACGAACCGGAAGACGCAGCGTAAGCCGGCCCCCCACTCGGTGGACCGACGACCTGGTGAAAGCCGCGGGGAGCCGATGGATGCAGGAGGCGAGCAGCCGCTCAAGGTGGCGTGCTCTGGGGGAGGCCTATGTTCAGCAGTGGACGTCTTCACGCTGTTAATGATGATGATTATGATGAGGGAAGCAAAACAAAAAATAATTAGTATTACGCGTCTACTTGCTAAGTACTGACTTTTAAAAAAGAGGGTTGTATGCTCGTTTACGTAAAAAACATATTATAGAGGTAATTTCTTATTGCAGTCTTATGAAAATAGCTCAAGCAGAATACAAAGTTTGATGGAACGCCCCACCGCACCGGTAGAAGAATCTCTAAATGAAGCGGCGGAATTCGACCGAATCGTTTCCGAACCTGAAAACACACGGGCATTTAGTTGCTTTGCCTGGAGTTTTAGAAAAAAGTAAGAAAAGATGAATAGTTTAAAGTTAAGCAAAAATATGCACTGCTTTGTACAAAAATATTTAAAAATCTTGCTAATTTTTGTCTCCCTCGCTTGAAAATTTTATGAAATTTCAACAAAAAATATTTTGCTATCATCTTCGGCTTGCCGTAATTTTTTTTACCACTTTTTGCACCTTGCACACTGCATTGAATATGAAACTTACAGGAAAAGACCATCTGAACTGAATCTCGAACAAACTTATGCCCTTTCTCGATACCCTGTCATTGTTTTGCACTTGCGATGTAGGTACATCTATTTCCAAGCTGGCAAAGCCACGGGTGCAGCTAGTTATGTTTAATCGATTGTTGCATGTATTTGCACAACTTCATGTTAGGTGTACAATTTAATAAGGTTTTAAATAGAAATTATGTTGTTCCAACGATAGCGATAGAAAGCCGGTTTTATCAGATTCGTAACGGACCAACTTTATGGTTGGGCGTAATGTAAAAGCGACTAGAAAAAAAGGGAAAGAGTCCTTGTTTATATATACATTTATCCATTTTTTTATATATATACGTTTATATATATGGGGTATATATTACTTTCCCAGATTAACAATCACCACGCAAATGGATGTGATGGTTTTCTCTTTTAGAGATAGAGCTAGAAAGTAAAGAAATGCAACAAGTTGTATTTGTGCACAATGCAGGATATTGAGCAGGGACGGTTAACTTTTGAATGTCGACCGACGCATCTTCTCCGGGCGTGGGCGGCGTGTAGCCATGCGTCCCATGCGGCCGCAGTTGGCATCTCATTGACTGTTCTTGACTGATTTAACGGTTCTTGTATTCGCTCTAGATGTCAATATTATACTAAATACATTTGGTGCGAACAATCGAATAGTAACTGCCTAAACAATGTCTTTTACAAAGATGCAGAGGTACTGCGAGTTCGACAGCTTTTCGCTCTGCAACACACAAGAGACAAGAACAGGCAATACAGAAAAATTTGGAGAGTTGTCGCAGAAAGGGTTCTCGATGTTCCTGTCCCAGCAATGAAGTCTTCGTTTGCTCAGATGTTCTACTTCCACGAATCTGAAATAAAATATAATTATATCAAATTCTCGATCAAAGAATAAACCGACAACTAAAGTTCAGGCTCTACTTAGGTTATGTTAGTGTTAGGTTTTGGTTAATGATTTAGGTGGTTTAGTCACTCGTATAGATACTTACTAGTAAAAAAAAATATTTGTGATCTAGCCACATCGTATAAAACGTAGAAAATACATTATTATAATTAAGGTTTAAGATATTTATTTTCACTTAAAGAATCATATTCACTTGCAAGTGAAAATAGAAAATATTATTTTAAATGCGCGCAGGAACGGCAACATTAAGGTAACTATAGGTATATAATAGAATCTTCTAATAATCTAATAGACTAGCAAGTAGGTACCTATTTGTTATTATGTTGATGTAGGGTAGTTGCATAATAATTATAATACACACTAGAATGGTTTCAAAGTGCAAACCACAAAATTGACATAACTATTACACAATAAATATCACCTACACATTCACAATTAAGTTTATATAAACTATTATTTGTCTTCAGGCTGTTGATAATGATGATGAAACAATTATTAGCATTTCATTGTACTGTTTTTTAGTAATAAAATATGTAATAAACACGTATTGCATTCTTATCAAAAAAATTAATAACTAAAATTGCCCCGTGTGTCATTCACCACGCAAAAGTCGTTAAAATATTTACCGTCGAACAGAGCAGTATTGTTCTCTAATGAAATTGAGAATTCATCTACCAATTCAAGAACCTTTGGGAAATCTAGGCTTAGCCCGAGCAAAGCCCATCATGAGACTATTGACTCAAATTTTCAATTTGCACATCTTATTTTGCTTAAAGGTCTTTCTATATCGACCTAATACGATTGGAATAATACCTCTTTTGTGTCGTTACTTTATGGTAAACAAAACTGAGCTAAACAAGTCTTCATAGAGATTAATGAAAGCAAGTTATTTTAGCAGATGTTGATTGATGAAGCACACCTCATTATTATAACTCTTATATACATAGAACGGTGAAATTTATAGATTTTGTAGTCAAACTCACCAAGGATACAATCAGCTCAAAGATTGGATTGCCCTGAGCACTAAGTAAGGGGTACTCAGAAATAGCACATGACAATTTTAGTTTAAGTGGAAGGGTTAATAATAATGTAGAATGGATGTTTAGATGAGTAAAGAAATAAAAGAAGATAAAAAAGTACATAATCATCATTCATTCAAAAACGCTCAAAAGACGTCGATCTATGCCGCTGAAATAAATAATCCCCCATTGCACTCTAAAATGACAACTGACAGAAGGTTATAATTAGAATTGATTTACCTATGCGTATAACAAAAACGTCAATAATTATTAGCTGGTTAGCACCCATAGTTCAAGCATTTGATTCATTGAAGCTTCTTGTCTTCAACACTCTTGTTCCTATTACTCCAAACAAGCTTAGAAATGGTACAATTTTTATTTCTACTACATTCATTATGATAGTCTGCCTGTGTTGGTCCACTACTGGTCGTACGCCTCTCCTAAATTACGCTACTGAGCATGATGTTTGACTCTCTAAGAAGGATAAGCCTATATGCTATGATACTAATTACTCTACGCCGCTTATTTAGTTCGTCTTTGGACAGATTTGTACATGCATAATATTTTCTCATATGGTAAAGGCTTTTCCAATTCATGGACTCCACTCAAGAATTCGTCTACTCCAGCGGTTGTCGATTCTGCCTGATCACATTGTTCCTGATTCAATTCTGCAAGATACTCCATAGCTTGCTGAGCGACTTTAATATTGTACAACAAATTTACTTCTTCACGTTGACTATAACTTACTGTAATGAATGGGGAAAAATCAGTGTGACAAAAATATTTCAGGGCAAAACAAAGCTAATAGCTAAAACAAAGTTAATATTTTATTATGTGCTAAGCTGATCAACTGATAACTATATAAAATGCAATTGTACAAAACCATCACTAAAATCATATTATTATCTTACACCATATCTTGAGATTGTATGAAATCCAATTAGGATTGAGAGCATTATTTTTCCTTGAGATTGAGAGATTGTACAGAAATAATATAATTATGAACAAGGGGGCAAACATGAATACAAAGGCTAATTAATGTTTTGTACAAAAACATAAATTGAAATACTTTGACATATAAATAGAAAAAGAAATAGAATAAAATTTATTGCAACATTGCATTTGGTAGTGCAATGTTTGTGGTGCTAGTCGTGTCTTTGATAGCAGTGGTTGCTGGAAGACGGAGTGAAGAAATAGTTTTACGAAATACTGTAACTGTTCCGCCAAATTGCCCTCCTGAACAAGTATATTACAACGGTGCTTGCAGAGAACCGTTCAGATCCGGCGTAGACACCCAAGATGAGTTTTCCCTACGAAATACTGAAACTTTTCGGCCACATTGCCCTCCTGGACAAGTATATTACAATGGTGCTTGCAGATTTCCGTTCAGATCCGGCGTAGACACCCAAGATGAGTTTTCTCTACGAAATACTGTAACTGTTCCGCCAAATTGCCCTCCTGAACAAGTATATTACAATGGTGCTTGCAGAGAACCGTTCAGATCCGGCGTAGACACCCAAGATGAGTTTTCCTTACGAAATACTGAAACTTTTCGGCCACATTGCCCTCCTGGACAAGTATATTACAATGGTGCTTGCAGATTTCCGTTCAGATCCGGCGTAGACACCCAAGATGAGTTTTCCCTACGAAATACTGAAAATTTTCGGCCACATTGCCCTCCTGGACAAGTATATTACAATGGTGCTTGCAGATTTCCGTTCAAATCCGGCGTAGACACCCAAGATGTGTTTTCCTTACGAAATACTGAAACTTTTCGGCCACATTGCCCTCCTGGACAAGTATATTACAATGGTGCTTGCAGATTTCCGTTCAGATCCGGCGTAGACACCCAAGATGAGTTTTCCCTACGAAATACTGAAAATTTTCGGCCACATTGCCCTCCTGGACAAGTATATTACAATGGTGCTTGCAGATTTCCGTTCAAATCCGGCGTAGACACCCAAGATGTGTTTTCCCTACGAAACACTATGACTGTTCCGCCATATTACTCTCCTGGTCGGTCATGGCACAATGGTGCTTGCTTTGGTTTGGATCAAGTAAGATTTTTTTTAATATACATTTACACTTACCTTATTCATGGTCAATTCAGTGCCACCTGTACTGAATTCATTTTGCCCAGCAAGTACCTGCTTCAAGTACTTGATCCATCTTGGTCAACAAGTAGGTACCTATCCACATCTTGTAGGTACTTGACTTAATTGACCAAGAGGAAACGTGTAGCAACGTTGCAATCATGAAAAACTGTCAGAACGTCGCGAATATCTGGAATTGCTGGTACCCATAAAATGACCAACCAAACCAATAAAACCAACTCAAGCAGAACCCACCGACCCGACTTCAAGCAGAATTTGAAAAGTGTTATCAAGATTTTAAGCTTTAAGGAGATCAAACGTTGTTTCCGTGTCTTTCCTCCATCGACATCGATGGTGTTCTCACTCGCTTGCAGATATATGTCTTTTAAGTGAATTTTAAAATCGACACAAAGCAAAAAAAAATGGGTTTTGCGGCCCACTGTTTCTACGGTCCATTATACATGCGGCCCATCAAAGAATTTCAGTTTGACATGCATGAGCTACGTCATCAGTGCTGTGTACCTATGCTTTGTTTTATTGGAAGACGATTATGATAATTTCATCGATTGATTGGGTTTTGGGGAGAACTGAAGTGTGATCGAGACGTTTAACTACACGTTTCTGTTTAGGAGAATTACTTCAACCACTTAGTAGGTATCAGAATCTTGAAGCTACCCAAAGTTTGACTGAGCTTAACGACTATAGTCTTCATCATTAACAGCCTGAAGACGTCCACTGCTGAACATAGGCCTCCCCCAGAGCACGCCACCTTGAGCGGCTGCTCGCCTCCTGCATCCATCGGCTCCCCGCGGCTTTCACCAGGTCGTCGGTCCACCGAGTGGGGGGCCGGCCTACGCTGCGTCTTCCGGTTCGTGGTCGCCACTCGAGAACCTTACGATAAAATAATTATAATAATTATAGTCTTACGATAAAATAACTCCTTAGCACCTATTATTGCAGGCACTTATTGGATGTCGCCATTTATTTGCCGTTTTATGTAACTTGCCTAACACAATGGTGTTTCATGCAGGGTCGCTGATATTGATGCTTTCGCAGAGGAAGAAATTTCCAGAAAACTATTAAAGTACCTGACCTGGAGTGCCCTGAAGGATACACGCTAGATGCTTTATTTAGGTAATTGCCGTAAAAAATATAAAGTTATTTGCAGCTCGATGATTAAAAACATTACAATTATTAACTTTATGATGTGCGAAATTTAAAAAAAAAACATTTAAAAATTTTTAATCAAAAATATTGATATAGTTGAAGAATATTTTTAGCCTCACGTTTATTAAAGGATTATGAAAGGGGTAATAAATGATGAAATATAATCATGTATGTTCTGTGTGTTTAATTTAAAAGACAAATATGAATTAATCAAGTTATAATCAGAGGTCGTCGAAGAAGATACCAGCTGACAACAATAAACGTTCCTACACAACTTATTTTAAGAAAGAAAGATAGGAAAAATAATGATGGTAAAGGCTTTTCCAATTCAAGAACTCCACTCAAGAATTCGTCTACTCCAACGGTAGTCGATTCTGTCTGATCACATTATTCCTGATTCAATCCTGCAGAATACTCCATAGCTTGCTGAGCGACTTTAATATTGTACAACAAATTTACGCCTTCACCTTGTCTATAACTTGCTGTAATGAATGGGGGAAAATCAGTGTGACAAAAATATTTCAGGGCAAAACAAAGCCTATGGCTCTATTTCTTACGGTTAATATTTTATTATGTGCTAACCAGATCAACTGATAACTATATAAAATGCAATTGAACATAACCATCAATAAAATCATATTTTTATCTTGCACCATATCTTAAGACTTATTGTATGAAATCCAATAGGATTGAGAGCATTATTTTTCGCTATGGTTGAGAGATTGTACATAAACAACAATTATAAACGGAGCAAAACATTGATACAATTTAATTTTTCAAATTGAAATAGACATTTATATAGAAAAAGAAATAGAATAACATTTATTGCAACATGGCATTTGGAAGTGCAATGTTTGTGGTTCTAACCGTGTCTTTGATAGCAATGGTTGCTGGAAGACGGAGTGAAGATGTATTTTTACGAAACGCTAGGAGTGTTTCGCCAAACTGCTCTCCTGGTCAGTCATGGCACAATGGTGCTTGCAGAGATGTTGGGTACAAGTAACATTTTTTTTTGTAATTTACATTTACGCTTACCTTTTTTTTTTTTGAGGGGGGGTAATGCCCTCGCACTTCCCTGCCACCACGGGGGTGATGGCAGGGGGTATGTGGGACTCGAACCCACTAAAACCCCCCCGTGATCCGTCCGCCACCGGGATGGGGCGAGATAGGGTCGCGCTAGCATTCACTATCCCGCCCCGACGGTAGGCCGGGCCTCTGCGCCGGTGGGTGGGCAACCTTACACCTCGGTTACCCACCAGACGTGTGGGGCCGTGTGGGTGCGGCAGAGAGTCCCTCGACTATCCGCCACCGACCCCACTACGGAGGATGGAGAAGGCGCGCAAAACGCCTCCTCCGTCCCCCGGTCCGTCTGCGCCGGAGCCGGTCAGAGTTGGGATCATCCTCCCTGACCCGCTCCGCGGCCTCCTTCTGCGTCATCACCGCCTCGCAGAAGGAGACCAAGGCCTGCCACGCTCTCTCGCTGCCGAGCATGGCGTTCACCACGCTCGGCAACGAGAGATCCCGGCCAACGACCGCTGAAAGCGTGCGCCGCTCAGAATCCCAAGCAGCGCACACCTCCAGCGTGTGGGGCGCCGTATCCTCCGGCGCCCCACATTCGTGGCAGGCCGGGGTCGCCTCCCGTCTCGCGATCTGGTGCAGGTACTTTCCGAAACATCCATGTCCGGAAAGCACCTGCACCAACCGGAAGGTTAGCGACCCGAATGGCCGCCGCATCCACTCCCGGAGGACCGGGCGGATGGCCTCCACCGTCCTCTGTCCAGGCACCGGTGGAGCCAGGTCCTCCGTCCACCGCCGCAACAGGGCGGCCCGCGCTTGCTTTCGCAGGCGCCTGACCTCCTCCCACGCCGGGGGCTCTCCACGGGACCTCCTTGCCGCCACAAAGTGGTAAACTTCGGCGAGGGTCTCCGCTTCGAGCTCCCAGGGGGGATCACCGGCCAGCACGCATGCCGCCGCCCAGGACACCGTCCGGTATCCGCGGATCGCCCTCGTCGCAATGACCCGTTGCGGACGTCGCAGCAGGGCCTTGTTATTGCGACCGAGGGCGTCCACCCAGACCCCATACATGGCCATACTCCGGATCACTCCTGAGTATAGCCGACGGCACGTGGCGTTCGGGCCACCCACATTGGGCAGCAGCCTCCCTAGGGCGGCAGCCGCTCCGAGGACTCTTGGGGCCAGTTGGGTGAAATGGGCCCCAAAAGTCCACCTCCCGTCCAGTGTGAGACCCAGATATTTCATCTGAGTCCCAACCGGGACCGGGACCCCGTCCAGAAGCACTCGTGTTCCTGGAGGGGGTCCGCCCCGAGGTTTACACTTACCTAACTTATTCATGGTCATTTAAGTGCCACCTGTACTTGATTCATCTTGGCCAGCAAGTACTTTCTTCAAGTACTTGATCCGTCTTGGTCAACAAGTAGGTTCCCTCTATCTACATCTTGTAGGTACTTGACTCGCCTAGCTATTTAATTGACCAAGAGGTACCGTGTAGCATTTTGAACTTATATCTGCACTGCATAACACAATAAAACTTTCAAAACGTCGCGAATATCTGGCATTGCTGGTTGAGCTGTAAGATTTACAAGTACACTTTGCACTCAAATATAGCAATAAACATTATGACACTAATTCTCCGGGCACCATTAAAATGACATGTCATTACAATGACATTATCCACTGGTAGTATGTCATTCAACATGACATACTACCAGTGGATAATTATAAAGTCGTACATTTGTGATTCCGGCCATCACTTAAAATTAAATATTTATTTATTTATCTTATCAGTATCAGCTACGTTATCAGTGATGTGTACCTATCCTTTGTTTTAGTGGTAGATGATGATGATGATAATTTCATCGATTGATTGGGTTTTGAGGGGAGACTGAAGTGTGAACGTGTCTGTTTAGAAGAACTACTTTAACCACTTGGTTAGCCCTGGTAGGTATCACAATCTTTAGGCCACCCAAAGTCTGATTTGGCTTAACGACTATAGTCTTACGATAAAATAGAGAAGCACCTATTATTAGCAAGCACTTATTGGATGTTGCAATTTATTCGCCGTTTTATGTAATTTGCCTAACATAATAATGTTTTATGCAGGGCCGCTGATATTGAACCTTTCGCAGAGGAAGAAGATTTGACATTCAAGAATATTTTTGCAATACCTGAGCTGAAGTGCCCTGTAGGATACATTCGAGATGCCTTAGGCAATTGCCGTAAAAAAATATAAAGTTATTTGCTGCTCGATGATTAGAAACATTATAACTTTATGATGTGCGTAATTCCAAAAACCCATTTTCGAAAATTTTAATCAAGAATATTTTTTAGACGCCCGTTTCAAAGTATTAAAAGATGAAATATAATTATGTACATTCTGTGTGTTTAATTAGAAAGATAAATATGAATTAATCAAGTTATAATCAGAGGACCCTGAAGAATATACCAGCTGACAAAAGAAAGAAAAAAAAATTATCAAGGGGGGGGGGGGGGGGGGGGATAATTTTAAAGAAGCACTAAATCCTAATAATTATTAATATTCCTTTATCACCCCACTCAATCAGTCAAATCGCAATTCGCATAGTGTTGTGGGGACGTGTTGCGCGGGACTATTCAGCAGATTGAGGCGACCAATTATTGTGCGACGGATTGCATGTTGTGTAGAGGGCTTTAGTTTAGATTTCTATGATAGATAAAGATACAGAAGGCAAGCATGATGGATACGCTATACCTCTTTCTTTGTTCCATGGCTATACCTAACATACGGATAGGAGTATTTGGCGGTCAGCGCGGTCATTATAAAGTCCAAATGCTTTAGTTGTAGACAGAATAGCTGTTAAATTTAGTAGTAAGAAGTAATAATGATTGTAGTAGTTAGTTTAACTTAGAGAGACGTTCACTTTAACAATAACCTTAGGTACTGCTGACTTCAACACACGTAGCGAGCTTTAACCACCTCTAACTAAGTTTGCACTGCAGAGGTTGGCGATAAAATAAAATTGTTATAAAATTGCAGCTGCGGGAGACAAAAGCGAGCTTTTGCAAAAAGGATTAAACAAGAAAATGCTGAAACACCGTTTTTATATAGTGAATGGTATATCTATAATAGATTACTAGGGGGTTGATTTTATATAGGACTTTTCTGCAATGCTCGTCTAGGTACCTACTACTGCTTTGCCAGTTATTCTGCCGCCGAGCAGTAGTGTGCAAGCACAACTGTGTTCCGGTTTAAAGGGAATTGTAGCTGGTGAAATTACTGGGCAAATGACACTTTATGACCTGATCGCAGAGTCTAGTAATCTGATTACCTACTAGCTAGACTGCTGATGTCTCAGGATGACGTGCGCATGCACAGTGCAGTGTCATGCGGAACATTACAATTTAGAGTTCCCAGAACAAGTATTCGCGCTTCTTTTCTGTGCACAAATACTTGTCCTGTTGCGGGAATCGAACCTGCCGCTCCAGGTTATGAGACGCCTTGCTCAACCACCACACCACGGAGGCTGTTAGACCATAAACTTATTATCGAAAATATACTAGTTCTGTACCTAATATCTATACATAACAAAGTTTGCAATGACTGATATTGCACTTATATACTGAGACCAGCAGAGTGATCACGGAACTTTAATTGCAATAAGATAAATTTCAGTTCTAATTTGACCCTAGTAACTATGTATAAGCCAGCCAATCGTGATCAATCGTGTGCCATTAAATTACCGTTAAATTACCTAACTACTAATAGTCATCATAATTAACAGCCTGAAGACGTCCACTGCTGAACATACGCCTCCCCCAGAGCACGCCACCTTGAGCGTCTGCTCGCCTCCTGCATCCATCGGCTCCCCGCGGCTTTCACCAGGTCGTCGGTCCACCGAGTGGGGGGCCGGCCTACGCTGCGTCTTCCGATTCGTGGTCGCCACTCGAGAACCTTTCTTACCCATCGGTTGTCAGTTCTACGAGCTATGTGGCCTGCCCATTGCCACTTCAACTTACTAACTCTAAGAGCTATATCGGTCACTTTAGTTCTCCTGCGGATCTCCTCGTTCCGGAGCTTAGTAGTGTTCGTAGTTTTCAATCAGTGTGTGTTGCCAGTGATGACTTATGGAACTGAGACATGGTCTCTTACTGTTGGCCTCATTAGTAAGCTCAAAGTCGCGCAGCGAGCTATGGAGCGAGCTATGCTCGGTGTTTCCCTGCGATATAAGTTATATATATATACCTACCTAATTTAAAAAAATCGATCTAATAAATTGACATACCTGGAATTGGTCATCATCATCATCAACAGCCTGAAGACGTACACTGCTGAACATAGGCCTCCCCCAGAGAGCGCCACTTTAAGCGACTTTTACCAGATCGTCGGTCCACTGAGTGGGGGGCCAGCCTACCCTACGATGCACATTCCGGTTTGTGGTCGCCACTCGAGAACCCTTTTTCAGTCAAAGTCAGTTCTACGAGCGATGTGGCCTTCTCATTGCCATTTCAACTTGCTAATTCTAAGAGCTATCTCGGTAACTTTAGTTCTCCTGCGGATCTCCTCGTTTCGGATCTTATCTCGCAGGGAAACACCGAGCATAGCTCTCTTCATACAGGCAACACACACTGATTGAAAACCTTTGTTTTCAGGCTCTGTGGTATTTTGAACGTAAAGATAGGTCGAACTTCCCAAACGCTCCTCAGCCGAGTTGAATTCTTCGTGCGACCTTTTTGTCGAAGTTGGACCTACCTAATAACAGCATATTCAGCCAAATTAAAACAGTGTTTCTTCGTATCAATTCCATATAACTTTGCTGTAATTATTAAAAAAGGTAAACAAAGTAGAGTAACGAAATTCTAGCTCTGTGGGTAAAGCACTCAGCGTATGAATCTCCCCCAAATATCTCACCTCGGCGAGCTCGGCAGGAGGGCTGTCAATCCTATCCAAATATTTCACCCCCTTATAAATCTCTCAAGGAACAATGAACACAAAGGATCAAATCCTCTTTGAGCGTTGAAAAATGACGTCATTTATAAACGTCAAGCTATGCAATAAGTACCATACGAGCTTTTATTATTTTTGGAAGGAAAGATATCTAAGCATGAAAGAAGGAAGTATTTTAATATGGTCTAAGGCACATTGCATGGAGCAATTTCAGTTAGAGCAACAAATGGTAAACTTTTGTCAAGATTTCTTAAGAAAAGTGTCCACTCGAGAACCTTTCTTTCTCATCGGTTGTCAGTTCTGCGAGCGGTGTGGTCTGCCTACTGCCATTTCAACTTGCTAATTCTAAGATATATCGATCACTTTAGTCCTCTTGCGGATCTCCCCACCCCACCTTATATTATACCTGTCTCTATACCTAAAGCTCGATAGCTTTGAAGGTTGCATTTTTCCCTTTATGATGTAGGTAGCTACTGCAACGCATTTAAGTACGTCCTAGAGAGATAAGTACGAACTTAAGAGCTGTCAAATTTTAGTGCAGACGGGCATTACTTTTTGATGGCTATGATTTCATTAATAACAGTCAAATCAGTTTGTTATAAAAAAATCTGATGATGTAAGTGATACAGTGATCACCTACAGTGCGCTGATAAATGACGTCGTTAATAAATCTCAGCCAGCAGCGCGTAATATTTCATCGTTATTCGTCGCTGCGAAAGTGAGAAACTGTTAATTAATATCAAAGATTCAATTAAAAGCTGAGTTATTAAGGGCTCGAATATTCTGACGGCTGTCTTCAAGTTTCTTAGCAATTTGTAAAGTCTTGGACATTTGCAAATTTTACGTGTTGTTTTTCTTTTTCTGCTTCTGACGAATGGACAATAAGAAACGGCCCAAGTCGACCGGAGGCAAACCATTCGTTATTTAAATTATGACCGTCTGTCTGTACTAATTTATGACAGCTCTTAAGTTCTCACTTATCTCTCCAGAACGTACCCAAATACGTTGCAGTAGGTACGTCAAAGAGAGGTAAGTGTCAACTTAGGGTCTGTCTAACTTTGGTACAGACCGGCATAAAGTAAGACTAAAACCAAAACAAAACAGCGTCGGTATCATCCTGCAAAAATACAAAACCTTTTTAAAACCATTCCTAAATTGGACGATATGAAACGCCTGAAAACATCCATAAAAAAGTACCATCACAAACGTACACCACTGTTCTGCGTACTGTTCAAACAAAAAGTCGGTACTCACTATAGCAAAGATTAGTAGAGAGAAGAGACACTAACTAAAAAAAGAATTAACATAGTGTTTTTGTTCTTTTTTTGCATAAGCATTTAGCACTTAACCATACCCAATTAGTCATAGCTAGTACATTATTTAGGTATACTTATAGCAGCACAGCATGTCGTTTTTCGTACCTACTTACCCGTTTTTGGTAGGTCGAATAACTCATGTAATTGTATTACGTAGGTAAGTACCTACCAAAAACGTTACAACAAACCATATAAATGTATATTGCATATATCATTAATTGGTTAAGTACCTTTTTTACTCCAGGGACCATTTAAGAGGACCGTCCTGGTATTTGAAAATGTTTTTGCCGTTGCTCTGCTCTCTATCCACACGTATGATAGAGACAATAGAGCCCATAAGTGAATTTACCTAAAATTTAGCGTTTCGGGTGCCAACGGTTTTTACCCTCTAAATCTTAGCAAAAACGTCTGATTTTGGTGTCAACCGTTTGGATAGGTTATAATAATATGCTTGTACGTCTTGATTTTTTTGAAAGATGTTTCGTGTTCTAGTTACAATTACTTTTCTATATCATTATTTTGACGCCAAAAGTTCGTAACTATATATGTATATGGCTATATAATGTAGGTGGCTATAAATACAAAGATACTGTAAAAACTTAAAAAGGAAGGCGTACGAGCATAGTTTTTTACTGGGTAAACAACATATAAAAAAAACCATCAAAATCGGATAACATATATATACATAGTGGAATAGCGTTGGCACTTTTTATATGGACAAGAGGGGCCTACGCTTCTCTTAAATTAAAGCATGCTACAACTACCAAACTCACAACAATTATTACAACTTGCTAATGCTCTAGCAATCAAAATGTTTTTTTTGACACTAACCCTCTTCTGCTAGCTCCTCTCCGCTCCCCATATTCATAACAGTGCACATAAGGCTCAAAAAATGCAAAAAACTGCATGAAAACACAACAAAATAATCTCAAACGGCCATTTTTTTCCACAAACGAGCCGTCGAACTTCACAAAATGGAACAAAACAATGGAGCTGTGTACTACAGCCTATACCTAGTATATTATATTATCTGTGGGCTATACGTACAACAGTGTACAGTGATAATAACCACAGATAATAACCGATGAGCCATCGTTTGTGGACTTAAAAGTACCGCTGCTATACTTTTATAGTACTCGGGCGGTCGCGGTATATCCCGACCTAATTTTGCTATAAGACTCTGACTTGTGGGTTAAGTCAAAGGAGAGAGTAAATAAAAGATTGCTTGACATTTTGAAGGGCATTTGGCTCTAAGAAAAGCTACAGTTTTTCCAACCTTACTGCTCTGGAACGAATTACATTCATCCAAATCCGTCTTGCTTAAAAAAAACTGCTGTGTTCCTTACTCACCGCTCATCTAACTAAATCATAAGTATAAATTATTATTTAACTTGGGACAATCTAGTTCTAGATTAATGATTAACTTTTTACACTAGGGATTTTGTTTTAGGTACTGGTATTATGAGGAGTAGTAGTACGAAAAGTGAACTGAGGTAAAGAATGAGCATCTGGTTTAGAACATACCAGGGGATAGGCCTATGCCTAACCACCATACAATCTGCCCCACGATTTGTCAACTAAGTCAAAATGCATCGTGTACAGGTGTGTTGCGGCATCCACCCAGCAAATTGCATCGTGTGGAGTGATGCAGCTCTTGGCCAGCAGATTGAGGCGACAAATTGAAGGACGGATTGCATGGTAAGTACCTACATATTTACCATGCAATCCGTCCCTTATTAAAATGACGTTTCCGTAAATAATTGTAATCCGTAAATATGTGTGGTATTTTTTAATTTAGATGTATAAATCTAAATTCAAAATTACCAAAAGCTGAAGGTTACGGCACTGTGTACAAATATTGTGTTAAAATTATCTGTGCCCACAGTAAAGTTCTGAGTAAGGTTTCGCTACCTCTTATAACTTAAGCCATATCGAATGCCTATGGCTTCGCCTCGAGCCACACTCTTTATTGCCAATATCGGTTCTGCTCTGCGGATTACCTGCACCACGGCGCGCGTACGGCTGCCCTTTCTACGGGTTGTAGCAAAGGGGATGAATGGGGAGCTGCTTTAAATGTCGTCACAGAATAGATAAATAATGCACAATGATCACATACATAGATTCCTGGACCCTAACTAGGATTTCCTGTATCTAGGGACCAAGGAACTACGAGGACCATGGTCCCACAACACCCAGACACTGAACAAGTATTTGCGCTTTTTTTTCATGTGCAGTGAAATGAAATGAAATGAAAAATGAAATGAAATGTTACTTTATTGCCTTTTTTATCATGCTTACAAATATAAATAAAACTAAAAACCATCAAGTTTGAAGCAAAAGTGGTGGCTTCAGCAATGTGGCGCATGCACGGTTTCACGTGCATTCAGCGCTGTTTTTCAAGCCATCCCTCGCTCGGACTGATGATCGCCGAGAGAAAAAAACCAGTACAAGCGGGTATCATTACAAAACCTCTAACAATAACAAGAATATAAAACAGCTTTTTTATTACGCGTACTATAATAACATTAATGTAACCTTTGTGTGGCTATAAGATGGGATGTTTGGGATGTTTGGGTGTGTAAGTGTGAGTATTCGTTTTTTTTTAGGGCACAAATATACTTGATCTGTCGCGGGAATCCAACCCGCCGCCTCCGGGTTATGAGCCGACCTACTCAACCACCTCACCACAGAGGCTATCAATATATACTATTAGGTGCATGATGTGTTATGACTCATGACACAACATGCACCCAAAGCTCTTCTCAAAGTTTATAACGTTTCTAAAATCACTAACATTAGAAGTAAGCCTAATACTCACAGACCTACAATTTTTTCGTAATGCTAATACTAACCAGTGGATTTAATTTTCCAAAAATAAAGAATTTAGATTTTTTAAACTGTACCTACTACGACACTAAAAGTCAGCTCCCAATTCATGCGTTAGAAAAAACTAAGAAAGTAGGCAAATTGGAACGGAAGACCAGCGCTGGTTGTATGACCAGCAATATGCTGAGTTGGGACCGATTCGTGGCAACAGGCAAGCAAAATGTTTTTGTATTACTCATAGTATTATGCCATTACCGATTGTTTTGTGCCCTTTGTCATGACTAAATATTTATTCTATTCTATTCAAATCTATTTCAGTATCTAGTGTGAAGGGTGACTTGATCACGACAATCAGATGAAAAATTGTTTAGCGTCTGCTTAGCTTTGAACTTTTTACCAACCACTACAAAAAATTTACAAAGCTCAAGCAGATCTAAGTAATTCAATAATTTGGATTGGTACCTTCATGATTGCCCTCATGGGGCTAGGCAATTTTTTTATGTAGACCATCAGACTTCCTAAATAATCATTAAGTAATTGGTGTATTCTCGAGTATATTTAATTTTTTTTGTATTCTCTCAAACTGAAACTAACAATCGTGCTATTACTATGTATAAAGGCTCTGACACACTGATCGCAGTTGGTCGCAGTCGTCTGCAGTCCGCACCACCGACAGCACCAACTAGGCAAATGCGAATAATTACTGCCGCACGGCACTTGCAAATCCATCCCTGCTTTGGAGGTGCTATTTGTTGCATTTATTTATTGGTCCCAACAGACTTTATACCTCCTAGCCTTCATACCCTTTTGTATCACAATATAACAAATACGCCTACATATATACACGATCAGTTATCTTCGGGTTTTACTACCGCAATCTACGCAGAGTTATGAATAATTATGAACATAATATCACGAATTTATTCGTACGTATATTACAGTGTATATATACTGTACTCGCTATCGCGTACGTATCGTAAATTACTATGAGTCCCTTGTTACGTCACAGAATAGATAACATATAGTACTAGGTCACGTATAGTTGCTGCTAAGGGTGCAGTGCTGGATTTTCATATAAATATTTTACGATAGTCAATAGCGAGTACAACAGTGTACATTGTTGTACTTGCTATACACAGGGTGTTTGGTAGAAAGATGTAGGGATTAGAGAAGCTGATCAAGGGTTCCAAGGTGATTATTTTAAATCTCATTATTATTTGCCATGTTGAAAAATGTCATAGTTTATAAATAAATATCAATAGTTTATACTCTCGAAGTTGTCGACAAGTATGTCTACCTGGGACAGATTTTCCAATTAGGTAGGTCCAACTTCGACAAAGAGGTGGCGCGAAGAATCCAACTCGGCTGGGCAGTGTTCGGGAAGCTTCGTCCTATCTTTTCGTCCAAAATACCGCAGAGCCTGAAAACGAAAGTTTTCAATCAGTGTGTGTTGCCAGTGATGACTTATGGAACTGAGACATGGTCTCTTACTGTTGGCCTCATTAGTAAGCTCAAAGTCGCGCAGCGAGCTATGGAGCGAGCTATGCTCGGTGTTTCCCTGCGAGATAAGCTCCGGAACGAGGAGATCCGCAGGAGAACTAAAGTGACCGATATAGCTCTTAGAGTTAGTAAGTTGAAGTGGCAATGGGCAGGCCACATCGCTCGTAGAACTGACAACCGATGGGGAAGAAAGGTTCTCGAGTGGCGACCACGAACCGGAAGACGCAGCGTAGGCCGGCCCCCCACTCGGTGGACCGACGACCTGGTGAAAGCCGCGGGGAGCCGATGGATGCAGGAGGCGAGCAGCCGCTCAAGGTGGCGTGCTCTGGGGGAGGCCTATGTTCAGCAGTGGACGTCTTCAGGCTGTTAATGATGATGATGATGAGTTTATTTTCACTTCTAATAAACTCAGGGTTTTTTTAAAACATACCAGATAGAGCTTTAATCACGTTTAATTTAGTTTTCAATCAGTTAATAATTAACGCAAAACTTGAATTAAACATGTCAAAATAATGTTTATTAATATATATATACTTATCATTAAAAGCTGTGAACTTTAGCTATCATTAAAGGTAACGCCGCCCAGACAAAATATGGAAGACAACGTGTTTAATATGATCACACTTGGAGGCCTTGATCATCTCCTACAATCCCGACATTATTCCACTAAACACCCTGTATAATGATTCAAACAAACTTGTACCTACTAGGGGTACGGCATTGTTTAAACAGTAAATAGACGACTGCGATTTCACAGTCTGTGTGTGTTAGAACCCTAATGTGTTTCCAGGTTATCTGGCCCGTTGGGAAATCACGCCTCCACCTAGTCTCAGCCTAGGGACAAATATCACCGTCTTGGCCCTGCCAACCAGGTTGATGAATAGCTCCCGACTGTTAGAAGATTAATTGAGGTTGGATATGGATTTATTGTTTAGGTGGATGAAAAAACCTCAAGGATGTTGTTTACCTACTCAGTAGTTTTTTTATATCGTGCAAATTTAAAAGAAAATAATTGTAAGCTGCATTTAAAATCTCTGAAAGCAGTGCGGCTACATTCTTTAGGTGTTTCCAATGACATTATTGGAATACCATTGGGTGATTCCATTCATTGAATGGTGGATTGTTTTTCTATCGTAAGTTTATCTTCTAAGCTACCTATTTATTTATTCTCATTAAATAAAACGGCAAAAACTAATTACATGAATTAATCACAAAACCTACTAACTAGGTACCTATCTTGTTTTTGAGATTTAACATAGACCCCCGATATTTATCCTTTCAACCATCGTTCCAAAACCATTTTTATCAAAATAGTCGTAGTGAATTCAGTTTGCTTTTCGCATGTGAGAAAAAACAGGGTAAAGAAGGAAGGGTTCACAATAATTATGACGCTGCGTGTGTGTACGGGTTACTCCCCGAGTACCCCGAGCTCCGAGGCCCCCGTCCCAGAGGGCCACGGATACGATGAATTTGATTTTTTTCTTCTTCTTATTTCTATAGGTTTCAACTTGTACGGTGGACTCAAAAAGTCCTTAAATGTATTTAAGTATTATATTTTTATTTATTTGTTAAAATATTGTATAATAGGGTCGCGCTAGCATTCACTATCTCGCCCCGGCGGTAGGCCCCCACTACGAAGGATGGAGAAGGCACCCGAAACGCCTCCTCCGTTCTCCGGTCCATCTGCACCGGAGCGGGTCAGACTTGGCATCGTCCTTCCTGACCCGTTCCGCAGCCTCCTTCTGCGACATCACCGCCTCGCAGAAGGAGACCGCGCGTTGCCTGCCACGCTCTCTCATTACCGAGCATAGCGTTTACCACGCTCGGCAACGAGAGGTCCCGGCCAACACCCACTGAAAGTGTGCACTGCTCAGAATTCCAACTTTCAACTATTTTCCGTGTAAGAAGCAGAAATATACTTATTTGGCCTGCAGGGAGGCCCGCGCTGCCCAGGGCCCGGGTGGCAATTGCCACGCCTGACTCTATGGCCAGTCCGTTGCTGTATAGATACGGTAGTACCTACTATTATTTATTCTGTGTCATAGATTTCAATACCAATTTCACTAATGTAATATACTGCAAAATGCAATTTCCATATCTTCTATTGGAGACCCATATTTACTTTACTCAAACCCCTATTAATAATGGTTTGACTTGAGCAATTTCGAAGTCTTTGTCAGGAAATTGATGATCAACCACGACCAGAGGAGTGTATGAATACAAGGAAATTTGAGTCTTCTTTACCAAAGTTATAAGGTTCATAATACGTATAATTAGATAAGTGTTATTAAGTTATTTAACGTTGAAAAATGGTTTCATCTTCAACCATACACGTTTTTCATTCTTACAAAGGTACTTCAATGATTAGCTAGTCATTTACCTGTTGTAAAGCGACACGGCTGCCCATAACAATAATTGCAGTGTCACTTGAAACTCTAAAGTGTAAAGTTTCGCGTCACTGCACGTTATCCTGAGACATCATGCAGGACAGTCTATAGTGAGACTAGGTCATAAAGTCTCATTTGCCCAGTAATTTCTACTGGTTACTATAAGACATGTCCGAAGTGCCCACTTCTGCCTGGTGACCTTGTGATACAGGTTGCTTATGTCTTCATCAGGCACCAATCCTTGCAACCCAGGCTTACAATATTATATGACTGTATCCTAATAAGTGAAATTGTAATTGCAGCAGTACAGTAATTGCACCTACCTATACATAACATCGTCTTGTGAACCTACTTCAACTACAAAGATGATAAAAAAATAACAAAATAACCCAGGTCATGGAAATAGTCCACCTCCACCAACTTCAAACGTCTTGAATACTAAGTTTCGCCAAGTTTAGACCTGGCAGACCTTTTAATCTATTATCAGGGGCATCTTGGCTATTATGTTAGGTAAAGGGTGTGAAGGGCACATTCCTAGGGGTCTGCTAGGCACTTCCGGCAGGGTGCACAGTGGCAGACCATTTCTTTTCATAATTAATCAATGGTTAACTGTTGCCAGCACTTTAATTCGGGTACCTTATGACAAAAAAAAAGACGTCAAATAATTTCAATTATTTCCATGACCCGGCAGGATCAGCACTGGCAGACCTGTTTTTTTTTTACATATTTAGGTGTCGGTTAACGATCTAAAGAAAGCCTATTGGGGTACCCGATGACGTAGGTTTTTGTGCACTGGGCTCTCGCACCACTGCAAGATACTCCAACTAACCATAGCTCGTTGAGTGACTTTCAGGTTGTGATAGTAAGTGTACTGTGTAAAAGTCTGTACCGTGAGCTTACGTATTCACACTTACTATAACTTATTACCGTTATGAATGGCAAAAAATCAGTGCAATAAAAATATTTCAGGCCAGACAAAGCTCTTTAAGGCTTTATCAAATTCCAAGATTATGAGCTAACCTGATTAGCAAATTGATAACCATATAAAATGCAATTGTACAAAACAATCAATAATATCATATTATCTTATACCATATCTTGAGACTTATTGTATGAAATCCTATTAGGATTGAAAGATTGTACAGAGATAGTATATCAGAAACGTCACAGTTTAATCATTATAAACGGGGAAAAACATTAATACAATTCAGAAGTTAATCAATATTTTGTACAATAGCATCAACCATCAATATATTTTTTAATTGTTATTGCATTTGAAATTGCGATGTCTGTGGTGCTAGTCGTGTCTTTCATAGCAGTGGTTGCTGGAAGACCGAGTGAGGATGTATCCCTACGAAATACTGTGACTGTTCCGTCAAACTGCCCGCCTGGTCAGTCATGGTACAATGGTGCTTGCCGAGATGTTTGGAGAATTGTGGACACGCAAAATGTAGTGACGGTACCGCCCAACTGCCCTCCTGGCCAATCATGGTTCAACGGAGCATGCCGAGATGTTTGGAGATTTGTGGACACGCAAAACGTAGTGACGGTACCCCCAAACTGCCCTCCGGGTCAGGAATGGTACAATGGTGCTTGTAGAGATGTATGGAGATCCGTGGACACACAAAATGTGGTGACGGTACCGGCGAACTGCCTTCCTGGTCAGTCATGGTTCAACGGAGCATGCCGAGATGTTTGGAGATTTGTGGACATGCAAAATGTGGTAACGGTACCGGCAAATTGCCCTCCTGGACAGTCATGGTTCAACGGAGCATGCCGAGATGTTTGGAGATTTGTGGACACGCAAAATGTAGTGACGGTACCGCCCAACTGCCCTCCTGGTCAATCATGGTTCAACGGAGCATGCCGAGATGTTTGGAGATTTGTGGACACGCAAAACGTAGTGACGGTACCGCCAAACTGCCCTCCGGGTCAAGAATGGTACAATGGTGCTTGTAGAGATGTTTGGATCAAGTAAGATATTTTTTGTATAATAATCCTTAGGTTAGGCTTTATTCATGCCCAATTAAGTACCTTTGTGCTTGATCCATCTTGGTCAGCACGTACTACACGCCACGCGTTTGTGGTTGGATATTCCTTCGACTCGTACAAAGCAGTTCGACTCGACCTTCATAATCCGAGCAGCAAAGGAATGGAACACTTTACCAGAGTCTTTGTTTCCCGATAAGCGGCTACAATCTTGAGCAAGTCGGGAATGAATAGGTACCTTCTAGGGAAGCAAGTATAATCGTTTACCACGTCGTCCCTTTCCGGTGAGACCGTGGTCAAGTGGGCCTATTCAGCAATAAACTAAAACTTCTTCTTGTACTTACTTGGTTCATCTTGGTATATCCAGCACCTGCATCTTGTTAGAATCTTTAAAATAACAAGTTGAATTAAATACTGGCAGTAGATATTGTTAATTTGCTACCAATCGGAAAATCGAGTTGTTTTATATAACTGAATTTCTCTAGCGAGTGTCTGATTGTATATAAAGGCTTAGGTACGTGTGTGATTCCGGTCATCCACTTCAGATTATGATAAGAGTTTCAACGCAAATATTTATTTATTTATCTTATCTGTATCAGCTACGATGTTGGCGCTATACTGTGCCTATGCTTCGTCTTATTGATAGATGATGATGTTGGGTTTCGGGGGGAACTGAGAAGCATAGGTGCATTTAAAAAGGGGAAAACATTAGTACAATTCAGAAGTTAATCAATGGTTTGTACAAAAGCATCGACCATAATTTTTTTTAAAAATTATTGTTGCATTTGGAAGAGCGATGTCTGTGGTGCTACTCCTGTCTTTGTCGAGCAAACAAACAATTAAGCTTGTACGCTCCCTTTAAAAAAAAATTAAAGTTTACCGAAGGATCGCAAAACGCTGTACGAACTGTTTAGAAGAATTACTTTCTTCTTCTTCTACCTCTTGGTTAGCTCTGTTAGGTATCACAATTAGGCTCCTAAACGCTTCTGGCTTAGCTTAACAACTATTGTCTTACGATAAAACAATTATAGGTTGGTACCTACTTCTACTACTACTACTACTTGGATGTCGCAATTTAATCATCAGTCTTGTGTAACTTGTCTAACATAATAGTGTTTTATGCAGGGTCGCTGATGTTGAAGAAACTGCAGCAAACGCTGACGAAGAAGAAGATATGAAGAACAGAGGCGTGATAACCGTACCTTCCCAGTGTCCTAATGGATACGTACTAGATGCCCTAGGAGTGTGCCGTCCAAAACTAAAATTCCTAGCTAGACATTGAACATCAAATAACTATGACAATTTAGAGCTGATAAAGTGTGAAATTCCAAAATACAATTTAAAAAGAAATAAGTAAAAAGTATTATTATTGTTGAAGAATATTTTTTTAATGACTCACGTTTGAAAGTAATAAAGGATTATGACAATTATGTATCTATGTGTGTTTGATTAGAAAGATAAATAATAATTAATCAGTCTAGCTATAATCAGAGGTCGCTGAAGAATACTAATTCGATAATATTTTCCTGAAATGTATGGTATGTACTCAGTCCATGCTTTAGAATGTTTAAGCTAAACACAAAAATATCAAAGCCAAAGTAGCTTCTAAAAAACTTGGCATTTTGTCCAAGGTAAGGCGGTACTTCACACCAGGACAGCTTCTAAATCTCTATCAAGCACAGGTCCGGTCGTGTATGGAGTACTGCTGCCACCTCTGGGACGGGTCTGCCAAGTACCAGCTTGAGGCTCTGGACTCAATAGAAAAGCGTGCCAAAAAGCTCATTGACGACGACACTTTGGTAGGTGAAAAGCTTCAGAGCCTAGCTCATCGACGTAAAGTGGCAAGTCTGTCGGTTTTTTACAGGTTGCACCATGGTGAATGTGCACAAGAACTGCACAATCTTATTCCCCCGTCACCATTCCACTACCGGACCTCTAGAAGCTCGGCCAGGCGCCATCCCTTCATGGTCGAAATACCACCCATTCGTACCAAGCGGTTTGATTCTTCGTTTTTAATTAGAACTGCTAAGGAATGGAATGCCCTTCCAGCGTCTGTGTTTCCGGCAAAATATGACCCGGGCGTGTTCAAGAGAAGAGTGAATAGGTACTTACTTGGCTAGCATGCTACACCTTCGATCGCATCGTCACTTTGCATCAGGTGAGAGCGTGGTCAAATGCTAGATAAGTCCGATGTAAAAAAAAAATCTATAATGTAAAACTAAGTACTATAAAATTAGTCCATTTTCAAATTCTTAATAAAAGGCCTACGACGCGATGTGAAGTAATAATTTGGTACTCCAGGACAGCGGAGAAGGTGCAGGTGTTTTACTTACCTACGAAACATTTGCCAGCAGCATAAAATTTATATTATTACTAGCTTCTATCCCGCGGCTTCGCCCGCGTGGACTACTTATCTCTCAGGAACCGTTTATATTTCCGGGATAAAATTACCTTATGACTAACTTTTTTTGGGAGGTGTTTAAAAAGTACTATAGGTACCCTAAGAGGTAAACTGAAAATGTTACTTTTAAATCCTTTTAATATTAAGCGGCCTCGTGCAGTGATTTTTCATGGTGGCATTATGAGAGACAGGGATGAAATATATAATTTTTGAGATATCTGGTAGTAATTGACATCAATATTTTATGTATCATAAAATATTGATTAAATATTGATATTAAATATTAAATATTGATATAAATATTGATCGCTTTAGAGCGACAAAATGTTAAAATACACCACCCATTTTTGTTCCTTTTCAACCCACCTACCTAATAATAACCGGTTTTACGAACGTGACTTCGAAAATGAAGAAACAAAACTTCATTCCCTTTTTACCCCTTCAAATCAACCCTGGCAAAAAGTATTACTGTAGCACGATTATGTTTTAAAAAGTATATATACAATGCTAATTTTCATCACTATACTTTAAAATACAAAGTTTCGTCCCTTGGTTGAACTACGTAAGTGATCCCTCTCAAAACAAATTTAAAGCAACATTTTTTATATCGAAGGAACTATGCAAGTTATAATACATTTTAATTTACAAAGCTAAACCACTGATTTTAGGGTTGAACTCCAAACAACAACAAAAAACCGTTTCATTTTAACTCGTTTGTATGGTCCAAGTTTAAAAACGATAAGTACCTACTTAAAAAATAAAGGTTTTTCATACAATTTTTTTTTAACCTTTCCACCCCCTTAAAGGCTGAATTTTCATGAATTCCATTTCATTGCACCTCTATGTAATGAACGTATTCGAAATTTCAAGATTTTAGCTTCAGCGCTTAGGCCGTGCGAGCGTCTTACGATGGGACCTTATCCTGTATTTTTTAACCCCTCAGGGGATGAAATTTAAATAACACTGTGGCTCGTATCTATTTATTTTGTATGGTTTTTACACATTCCGAGTTTCAGTATGATACGGTATCTTATTTTTTAAATTTCCATACAAACTAACAATTTTTTTAACTCCTTTATGTGTCAAATTTCAAAAATCTAAAATATACCATTTCCTTTATTTTTATACTTGTTTGTGTGTGTTAAGTTTCAAAACGATATGTCACGAAATGTAGGTTTTTCATACAAACGTTTTTTACCTTTTTTACCCACTTAAGGGTTAAATTTTCAAAAATCCTTTCTTAGCACGCGCTTACGTTATAAAAGGAAGCTACCCTCCAAATTTCAAGTCTATACGGTTTGGGCTGTGCGTTGTCTGTCAGTCAGTCAGGACAAAGCCTTTTATATAATAGATGTATAGCAATATACACCTATGCCAAAACCTTAGCTATTCCTTTTCATATAGGAATGAATACCCCTGGAATCAGTTAACCAACCACTCTAATAAACGTCTGATAAAAACGCCTTTGATCCAAACTCTCATCCAATATTCCGTGCTATTTTTCAGAGCGCTAGGCCTGTGGCTATTCTAAAGGTCTCATTGTGGGAACCCCAAATCTTATTACAAACCGCACAAAAGAGGACGTGGGTTGGGCGATGAATCAAGTGGATAAAGCCTAACCTTGTTTACGTGCGCTGTAAAGAATAGTTTATTGAATGCTTTCAGCTTGGAGAGCGGCAGATTACTTGGGGACAACTATCGACTTTTTACAATGAATTATTATTTATTTTAGCTGACCCGACAGATGATGTAGCCATTTTAATATTGAGCATCACTTTCATATTTTTTGACAATTAAAATCATTCATCTTCATAAATAGCAGACCATTGTTTTCGTAGAGGCTCTACGAGCTATTGCGTAGCACGTACGTCTAATACATTTTATTTTTTTCAACACATTTGCTCAAAAAATGCATTTACGATGCCTGTATATATTTTTCGATAGTTAAACATTACTCACCATACAACGGCGCGTGCGGTAAAATAGGTACTCTCACCTAAGTACCTATTTTACCGCATCCTCTGCTGTATAGCGCCGTGCGTAACCTTTACGGTTTATTGTTAATTTCCATAAAGAATATATAAGAATTCCACCAAAGAGCTTCACATAACGAGAAAAAATAAGCTGAATGATCGAAACTCCTTGGAAGCGTTTTTGCTTAATACGTTTAACTTTCACCACATGCACGTGGCGCCATTTGCATTGTAAATGCGCACCATTTTAGCCCATTTTCATATTAGATTAGAAACGTCAAAAATTGTTTGTTGCTAATTTCCCACTAATAAACAAAAGTTTGTTTCATTTCCTATTGTACTGTTTTCTCGCAAATGTATTGAAAAACGTTGTATGATACACGTGCGGAAATTGGTTTCTACAAACTCGTGACTATGGTAAGTTATATTCGTCTACTCGTTTGTAAAAACCAACTTACCGCCCTAATATCATAAATAACTATTACCGTCGTGATTTTGGAATACTAAACTACCTTCAAATTCAATATAAATAGCGAAAATTTTAATCAATCTGGGGGAAAAAAGATATTTCCTACCGCGCGGATGCGGGGGGCTGGTTTTGAGTCCTAATTCTTTTTTATGGTGTGCGGGAGACAGAGGTAAACGTAGAAATTCCTGAAAGACCTGACGAGCGATTGGTTCTCAATTTTGACACAAAATCCATGAAAAACTGTACATACCAATACAGCGTCGTCCTGCAGAAATTCCAGGGGTGTCCAAATGCAGTCCTTGGCCAAATATATTCGCCACGTATGTATGCGTGGCTGTGCAGTCCTTATTTATACAATTTCACGCACTATTCACTGCACTATTGTTTCTGTTTATGTTTCAAAATAAAGCGGGTGTTGCGGTGCGGAAAAAGGGATATATCAACCCTTAAAATTCACAGGTATACTAGTACTTTCACCAGAAAAACAATGCGGCGGTACGAATGCGGTGACGTCCAACGATCGACTCCCCTTAACAGAGGGCGGTGCGGGCGCATCTCGCAGTGTTGCAACTGCGACTGACTTAACGTGAATTAGCATGTTTTCAGTTTACACGGATCATGCATACAAAAAAAAGAACCATCCCCCCGGCCTTCAGGAGATAAAGATGTCTCCTTTTTTTTTTTTTTTTTTTTTTTTTGAGTGGGGAAATGCCCTCGCATTTCCCTGCCACCACGGGGGTGATGGCAGGGGGTATGTGGGACTCGAACCCACTAAAACCCCCCCGTGATCCGTCCGCCGCCGGGATGGGGCGAGATAGGGTCGCGTTAGCATTCACCATCTCGCCCCAGCGGTAGGCCCTTTCGGGCCTCTGCGCCAGTGGGTGGGTAACCTTGCACCTCGGTTACCCACCAGACGTGTGGGGCCGTGTGAGCACGGCGGAGAGTCCCCCGACTCTCCGCCGCCGACCCCACTACGGAGGATGGAGAAGGCGCGCGAAACGCCTCCTCCGTCCTCCGGTCCGTCTGCGCCGGAGGGGGTCAGAGTTGGCATCATCCTCTCTGACCCGCTCCGCAGCCTCCTTCTGCATCATCACCGCCTCGCAGAAGGAGACCGTTGCCTGCCACGCTCTCTCGCTGTCGAGCATAGCGTTTACCACGCTCGGCAACGAGAGGTCCCGGCCAACGACCACTGAAAGTGTGCGCCGCTCAGAATCCCAAGCAGCGCACACCTCCAGCGTGTGGGGCGCCGTATCCTCCGGCGCACCACATTCGTGGCAGGCTGGGGTCGCCTCCCGTCTCGCGATTTGGTGCAGGTACTTTCCAAAGCATCCGTGCCCGGAAAGCACCTGCACCAAGCGGAAGGTCAGCGACCCAAATGGCCGCCGCACCCACTCCCGGAGGACCGGGCGGATGGCCTCCACCGTCCTCTGCCCAGGCACTGGTGGAGCCAGGTCCTCCGTCCACCGCCGCAACAAGGCGGCCCGCGCCTGCCTCCGCAGGCGCCTGACCTCCTCCCACGCTGGGGGCTCTCCACGGGACCTCCTCGCCACCACGAAGTGATAAACTTCGGCAAGGGTCTCCGCTTCGAGCTCCCAGGGGGCATCACCGGCCAGCACGCATGCCGCCGTCCAGGACACCGTCCGGTATCCGCGGATCGCCCTCGTCGCAATGACCCGCTGCGGACGTCGCAGCAGGGCCTTGTTATTGCGACCGAGGGCGTCCACCCAGACCGGTGCCCCGTACATGGCCATACTCCGGATTACTCCGGAGTATAGCCGACGGCACGTGACGTTCGGGCCACCCACATTGGGCAGCAGCCTCCCTAGGGCGGCAGCCGCTCCCAGGACTCTTGGGGCCAGGTGGGTAAAATGGGCCCCAAAGGTCCACCTCCCGTCCAGGATGAGACCCAGATATTTCATCTGGGTCCCAACCGGGACCGGGACCCCATCCAGAAGTACCCGCGTTCCTGGAGGGGGTCCCCCCCGAGGCCCGTGAAACAGCAGGGCCTCGGTCTTGGAGAGGGCAACCTCCAGCCCCAGGGAACGAATACGGTCGACCACGAGGGTTGTTCCTACCGTGGCCAGCCGCACCGTCTCCCTGAGGTCTCTCCCCTTGACTACGACAAGGGTGTCGTCCGCGTAGCACACAACCTGCATATTTGCAGGAAGCGTGCCACGCAGCACCCAGTCGTAGCCAATATTCCACAGTAGCGGCCCCAGGACCGACCCCTGTGGAACCCCGCAAGAGACGCGACGGTGCCTCAAACCGTCGCGCCCTTCCACCAGGACCTCGCGATCCTGGAGGTAGTCGGCCAACAGCCTCCGCAGATACAGGGGCACTCCATGATAACGAAGCGCCTCCTGTATCGTTCCATGCGGGAGGCTGTTGAAGGCGTTGGCTATGTCTAGGGAGACAGCCAACGCCTTTTCCCCCCCACCGACCGCATCCTGCGTCCACTTCTTGAGCCAGAGCAAGGCGTCTATAGTAGACCGCCCTGCTCTGAACCCGTACTGGGCCTCCGACAACCCAGGCCCAGTACCCTCCAGGTGCCGGATAACACGGGAAGCTACTACACGCTCTAGCAGCTTCCCCGTGTCATCCAGCAAGACGATGGGCCTGTATGCGGAAGGCGAGTCGACAGGACGACCCTCCTTCCGCAACAGGCACAATCGGCCATCCTTCCACGGCTTCGGGAACCGTCCGGACGTGAGGCACGCGTCAAACAGTTCCCGAAGCCGATCACCCATCTCCTTCAGGGCGATTGTGAGGACCCGCCCTGGGATCCCGTCAGGACCCGGAGCGGTCTTCTTGCCCCGTAGGCGTGTGACCGCGACATCCATCTCCGCCTCCGTCAGAGGCGGGATGGAGCCCGCTAAGTCCACCACGGGGAAGGACGGCACCATCGTCGGGGGGGTGTGGAGGGGGTTCGTGTCGGGGAAAAGCCCCCCCAACACCCTGCTCAGGAGCTCCGGCTCCAGGGACTCTGCAACTGGGGACGTTTGGCCCCGGAACTTATTTCGGGCAGCCCTATACGGACGTCCCCATGGGTCCCTGTCGAGGCCCTCCAGGGTCTCGCCCCAGGCCTCTGTCTTCGCCCGGCCGATAGCCAGCTGTAAGTTCCACCGCGCATCGCGATAGGTGCTATACAGCTGGCCCTCAGCTGCCAACTCCTCGGCTGACAGCTGCGCGTCCGTACGGCCCCTGCGCCGCCTCCGACAGCGGGTGTAAGGCCGCCGTGCCTCCGAGCAGACGGCCTAGATAAAGATGTCTCCTGAACCAACAAGAGACAAGGGAGAGCAAAATAGTTCCTAATTAATACGTGATGCGGTGCGGTGCGGCGAGAGTGCATCATGTATAAGACCGATGCGTCAAAATGATAAAAATAAGAAAAAATTAAACTAGTACTTAAGTCTAGGAAAAACACCATTAAAAGGGTGTGCGAAAACTATGAAATAGGTTACATTTTTTACTGAGAGGGCAAAACACACAGTTTCACCACAGGTCTGACATAGATGCCAGTTTTAGTGCGTACCGTTACAACTCTGACTATACCATCAGAAGATGGATGTATATTCTCAATAATGCCTAGAGGCCATTGTAACGGCGGAGAGTTTTCAGTTTTAATAAGAACTACAGTTCCTTTCGTTACAGGATTCGATTGAGTATTCCATTTAGCGCGGGTCTGCAATGTATTAAGATACTCACGTCTCCAGCGGTTCCAACATCTCTGAACGATTTGATCGATCATATGTTTATTGCGGACTAAATCTACCGACATTTGTCTAACGTGCGAATCCGAATGAAAGGAGTTTACCGGACCGAAGGTCAAGAAATGCGCGGGAGTTAGAGCTACGGGCTCTGCGGGATCGGAACTCAACACGGTTAACGGTCGAGAGTTGAGTACCGCCTCAACCTGAGTCAGAACGGTAAGAAGTTCTTCATAAGTGAGTAAAACTTCACCTATGACGCGACGAAGGTGATTTTTCACGAGGTTAACTTTCGTTTCCCAAATTCCACCGAAGTGCGGAGCGCTAGGCGGGTTTAAATGCCAGGATATACCTTGAGCTAAAGATTCCTCGGCGAAGGAATCGCAAAAGGACTTGGATTTTAGAAATCCATTCAACTCATCGAGTTGAGCTTTCGCTCCTATAAAATTAGTCCCGTTATCTGAAAATAACGAACTACAATTTCCTCTTCGGGATATGAAGCGTCGAAACGCGCGAAGAAACGAATCCGTACTTAGGTCGACGGCCAACTCTAAGTGAACGGCGCGGGTCACAAGACATGTAAATAGACAAATGTAAGCTTTTACCCGTCGGGCACCTCGGTACCTACTTATTAATATGTGTATGGGACCGGCATAGTCCACACCCGAGAACAAGAAAGGTTTAGCTTCATTAACGCGGGGCGCGGGGAGAGCAGCCATGAAGGGCGCTTCAGTACGCGGATGTGCTTTAAAGCAGCGGTTACAAAGGTGAAAGCGTCGCTTCACGGTACTGCGTCCGGAAATTATCCAAAACTTTTGTCTTATCAACGACAACAATAATTGCGGACCACAATGCAAATATTTGCGGTGATAATAATCGATTATGAGGTCTACAATATGATCCTTTTTAGGGAGCAGTATCGGATGTTTACTATCAAAGTCTAGTGACGATTTTTCTAATCTGCCACCGACGCGGAGTAAGTCGTTTTTCAAAAATGGAGAAAGCGGAATGAGTGGTTTAGAAACGTTGCGGTTTTTTGATAGGGCGTTTATATCGTCCCTGAAGTAATGTTGTTGCAAAGCTTTCACTATAGAAGTTTCGGCAAATTGCAGATGCGAAAGTTCCATTTTATCGGAGCGCGGAATTTTTCCTAAGAAGCGGTATAAATAAACTACGATGCGGAGTAGTTTGGACCAAGAAGACACATTCTCTGCCAGCGTGCAAAGAAAAGGTCTTGGTGGTTCATCGGTACAGATGAAAACTTGCGTCTTGGTTTTAACCTCTAACAATTTTTCGTCTTGTTTCAAGTCAAAAGAGAATCTTTTGATCGGCCATGTATGCACTTCGTCACGAGCCCATGGTGGACCGTGGAGCCAAAGCGGGTGGCTTAGTAATTGAGCGGGGCTAAGTCCTCTGCTCAAGCAATCACTAGGATTTAGCGCGGTTTCAACATGATAGAAATGTTTAGGATCGAGATTGTCCTGAATTTGGGCGATGCGGTTTGCTACGAACGTGTCGAAGCGGTGCGGAGACGAATGAACCCAATGGAGGGCCACTGTCGAATCGGTAAACGCGAAAATGTCATCTATGTGACAGCGGGAGGAAACGGTTTCGATAACGAATCGAAAAAGCTTCGTCAATAACAACAGAGCACAGAGCTCCAAGCGGGCTAAGGATACAACTTTAAGTGGAGCTACCTTACTTTTGGCTCCAATTAAATTAACCTGATTATGTTGAGAAGCGGTTTGTATACATATGTATATCGCGGCGCCCATTGCCTTTTCACTGGCATCGGCGAATCCCAACAAAATGACGCGGGAGTCGGGAATAATCCCTAGAAAGCGCGGTATTTTAAAGTTTTGTAATGCGGGCAGTTCGCTTAGAAAGCGGTTCCATGCGACACAAATATCGAGGGGCGGCTGATCGTCCCACTCGATCTTGGCTATCCATAATGCTTTTATCAAAAGCTTCGCGTGTAATATTACAGGCGCACAAAACCCGTTAATATCCCATAACTTGGCGATAGTCGAAAGCATTAGGCGCTTAGTGCATTTGCTTTGCGGATTGAATTTAATCGCGATGGAGAATTCATCATCAGCTGGTGACCAGACTAAGCCTAAAAGCTTTAAATGGTCCTCATTATCAAATTCTACATTTGAAGACAAACGGTTGTTGGGCGGAATGGACTTCCGTACTTCAGAAGAATTGCTCATGAATTTAACTAAGTCAAAGCTTCCTCGTTTGAATAAATCAATTAAGTCGCGGGCGAGCTGAACTCCTTCCTCGGTCGTACGTACTGATGATCCTAGGTCATCCATGTATAAATCTTCAGACGCGACCTTGGATGCGGATGGAAGACCAACTTCATCTCGCGCGAGCTGTTTGACCGTTCGCATTGCGAGATACGGCGAACAACGAAGTCCAAAACAGACGCGGTTAAAGCGGTACATCTTGACAGAATCATCATTGTCAAATTTATATAAAATATTTAAGAAGCGACGGTCTTCTTCTCGAATTCCAATATGTAAAAACATTTGTTTAATGTCAGCGGTTAAAGCGATAGGAAAAAGTCGAAATTTTAAAATAATCGCGGTTAAATCAGCCTGTAAATTGGGTCCAGAATGTAAACAATCATTCAAAGAAATGCCTGTATCACTCGACTCATCATCATCATCATCATCATCAACAGCCTGAAGACGTCCACTGCTGAACATAGGCCTCCCCCAGAGCACGCCACCTTGAGCGGCTGCTCGCCTCCTGCATCCATCGGCTCCCCGCGGCTTTCACCAGGTCGTCGGTCCACCGAGTGGGGGGCCGGCCTACGCTGCGTCTTCCGGTTCGTGGTCGCCACTCGAGAACCTTTCTTCCCCATCGGTTGTCAGTTCTACGAGCGATGTGGCCTGCCCATTGCCACTTCAACTTACTAACTCTAAGAGCTATATCGGTCACTTTAGTTCTCCTGCGGATCTCCTCGTTCCGGAGCTTATCTCGCAGGGAAACACCGAGCATAGCTCGCTCCATAGCTCGCTGCGCGACTTTGAGCTTACTAATGAGGCCAACAGTAAGAGACCATGTCTCAGTTCCATAAGTCATCACTGGCAACACACACTGATTGAAAACTTTCGTTTTCAGGCTCTGCGGTATTTTGGACGAAAAGATAGGACGAAGCTTCCCGAACGCTGCCCAGCCGAGTTGGATTCTTCGCGCCACCTCTTTGTCGAAGTTGGACCTACCTAATTGGACAATCTGTCCTAGGTAGACATACTTGTCGACAACTTCGAGAGTATCGTTCCCAACAATTACCGGTATAGGTGGAACATGAGCATTAGACATGATCTTTGTCTTGTCCATATTCATCTTAAGACCAACCTGCTGGGAGACTCTACTGAGGTCGTTGAGCATGGTGCTAAGGTCCTCGAGCGATTCCGCCATTATGACTATATCATCGGCAAAACGAAGGTTAGTGATGTACTCGCCATTTATGTTGATGCCAGATCTTTTCCACTCCAAGAGCTTGAAAACATCCTCCAATGCGTTTGTGAACAGTTTCGGAGAAATAACGTCTCCCTGTCTCACGCCTCTTTGCAATGGAATTTGTTCCGTACTCTGGTCCTGTAGTCGGACTGACATAGTGGCCTTACTGTACAAACACTTCAAAACTTCGATATACCTATAGTCAATTTGGCATCGCTGCAAGGACTGCAGCACCGCCCAAGTCTCGATTGAATCGAAGGCTTTCTCATAGTCCACAAACGCTAGGCATAACGGCCGATTATACTCTTCGGTCTTCTGTATAATCTGGCGCAGCGTATGGATGTGGTCTATGGTGCTAAAGCCTTTTCGGAAACCGGCTTGTTCGGGAGGCTGGAATTCATCAAACCTGCGTGCGAGACGATTCGTAATGACTCTCGAAAACAGCTTATACACATGACTCAAGAGCGAGATGGGCCTATAGTTCTTCAATAAGGTGTTATCGCCTTTTTTGAAGAAGAGCACCACCACGCTCTTGTGCCATGCCTCTGGCGTTATACCTTCAAGGATGACAGAATTAAATAACTTCTGGAGGACTAAAAGTACCGGTCTACCACCCGCTCTCAGAAGTTCGGTCGTAATTCCATCTTCACCTGGTGCCTTGTTGTTTTTAAGCTGTTTGAGGGCCATTCTAATCTCGTACAGGCTGACGTCCGGGATATCTTCGGTATAGTGTCGGACTAACTTGGCTCTGATGTCCTGAGCTGTGTTAGTAGCGGGCTTACGTGTCGAGGTGTATAACTGTCCATAGAAGTTCTCGATCTCTCTCAGAATCTCAGGCTTGGATGAAATGACGCTACCATTTTCGGTCTTCAGTTTTGTCATTTGGTGTTGCCCAATAGACGAATCCTTTGCGAACACTTTAGAGCCTTGGTTCCGCTCAATTGCGGCCTCAATACGTGAAGTACTAAGAGCACGCAAGTCGTGTCGCAAGGAACTCCAGATTCGTCTATTGAGTTCACCGTAGGCTGACATATCAACTGAAGACTGCAGCTTCATTTCGCTCCGGTCGGGCATTAGCTCAAGAGTTTTTTCTGAGAGCTTTTGAGTCTTCTTTCGGCGTTGGGTCTTAAAGAATTTCGATCCAACAGCTTGGACAGTTTCCACCAACCCGTCGTTTAGCTCGTCCACTGTGTTACAGTCGGCTAGGCACTGGAAGCGATTTTGGAGTTCCAGCTGAAAGCCTTCGGGGTTTTGGATTTGGACAGGATTTGGACGGAGCGTAGACTTCACCAGACGTGACCTTTCGAGCTTAACATTGATATTCAATGTGCCTCTAACAATACGGTGATCGCTACCGGTTTTCACCTTGCTGATCACAGAGACATCATCGAATATGTGCTTCTTGGTCGTCATGATGAAGTCTATCTCATTTTTAGTGGAACCGTCGGGACTTATCCACGTCCACTTCCTGGATGGCCGCTTCTCGTAGAAGGAGTTCATCATAAAGAGTCCCTCCTTCTCCATGAAGTCAGCCAGCCTCTGTCCTCGAGGGTTCCGCTGCCCGTATCCAAATGGCCCCACTCTCAGCTCATCGCTATTCCTTGTGCCCAACTTCGCATTGAAGTCTCCCATCACAACGGTGAAGTATGTTTCGGAAGTATGCATGGCTTCGGATATGTCCTCATACATAGCTTCTACTTCATCGTCTGAGTGTGCCGATGTCGGCGCGTATACCTGTATAACCTTCAACGAATACCGTTTGGTTATTCGGAGTACCAGGTACGCTACCCTGGCCGACACACTGTCGACTTTGACCACGTTGTTGACGAGAGACTTGCGGACGAGAAACCCGACACCCCCTTGGGAGAGTTGGTCTCCCTCCCGGTAGAAGAATAAGTTACCGGAATTTAGGATTATCGTGTCCTGTCCCTGTCTTCGGACTTCTGACAATCCCATTACATCCCAGCGTAACTTACCCATCTCCGCCTCTAGCTCGACCATCCTTTCGTCAGCCTTCAGTGTGCGCACGTTATGTGTTGCCAGGGCCAGGGGTCGTCGTTGGGGTTGGTAGCCGGGCGTCTGCCGGGGATTCTTCGCACCCCTTGCCCTGCCGTTACCGTGGCCGCTACCGTAGCCACGGGATAGCAGAGCTGCCGGGGACTGGGGGCCGTTTTTATTTGTGCTTGTCATTAGGGGGGGGGGGGTTTGCCATAATCACCACGCTTGGCAGGCGGCTTGGTGATCGCAGTAGGTGAAGATTGATTGCCACCAAGACCGAGGGGAACGCTGCGACCCATTCCCTGGATATTCCCTTAGCCGCCTTCTACGGCACCCACGGGAAGAGATGGGGTGGTCCTATTCGTAACCGGGACCACACGGGACACTCGACTCACTAGCGTTCAAAACAATGCGGACCGGTTTGTCCGAGCGACAGACACCATGGTGCGGGATCACGTAATAATCATTATCAGTAGTTAAAGCGGGCGCGGGCGAAATAATATTATTTTTAAGATAATCTCTCATTACGTTGTCGTATTCGATTTTTAATAAATTGTTTGTCTGGAATCTACGCTCCAGACAAGCAAAGCGGCGTGAGGCGGTAGTTAAGGAATTTCCTAGCAAAGACGTAGGCTTTAAAAAGGGTAGTGCGGTGACATAACGTCCAGAATCATTATCGCGGTGTGTATTAGACACATAAAATTGCTCACATTCCTGGTCAGCTTTGGACACGTGCTTTTGAGTAGGTATAGACTCAAGCTGCCAGAATTTAGAGACTAAAGTTTCAATTGATTCATCTCCTGACGAGAAAAAGGCGCGGTTGCAATTATTATCTTGCGAGTTATCAGTGTGGCACGGTAGTGAGGTTATCGACCCCATGACTACGTGTCCGAAAGCGGTTTCTAAAACATCGGGTTGTCCCGGAGGACCTAGCAATTTACCAGATCGTAGGATTTCCATAAACACGTCGGAACCTAACAAAATGTCAACAGAACCGGGTACATTAAAATATGGATCAGCGAGCGTGATATCACGTAAGTAGGTCACTGACGCGGTATCAATTTCGCAGCTAGGCAAGTCACTGGAAATCGCTTTAAGAACGAGCGGTTGTATGTGTAAACAAAAGTTCGAATCGTATCTCGAAAACAAAGTCAAGTCTGTTATACCAGAAATAGTTTGGGAGCTGTTGCCAATTCCCATTACGGATCGTTCTGAACAATCATTAAAGATACGAATACCTAAGCGTTTGCAAGTCTGTCGAGTTATGAAATGGTTTTGGGATCCATTATCTATTAAGATCCTAACCGGAATGACAGATCCATCCTTGCATTTAACATTAGCTAGGGCTGTACCTAATAAAACCTTTTGGGTTTTTCGTGGGCGGTCAGAGTTCGCAGACATACTACAAAGTGAGACTACATTGTCTCGGGGCTTATAGGAAGCCGAGTCGGAAGTCATGGTAACATTATTGCCAGAGGCTCCCGGACTATTTGTACGGTGGTCGTGATTATGACATAATGGAGGCCTACTCGAACTTGCGGCGGCTTGATAAGAAGATTCCTTCTTCGTATCGGAGGGTGACGAGAAATGCAACATACTATGATGTTTATTGCGACATTGTTTACATGTGGTCAGTGATTTGCATAAGTGTGCGGTGTGTTTCGTGCTAAGACAATTTATGCAACCATTTAAATCTTTAATTGACTTATAACGTTCGCGAGGCGACAGCGATTGAAAATGGGAACACGAATACAAGTGATCATGATCAGACTTATCACACAGTAAACAGTTAGCGCGGTTGTTGTTGTTTACAACAAATGAACGTGCGTTGTTCTTTGTAGCGGTATTATTTGACGTTTTAGGTCTAGTATTAAAAGTATTATAGCCTGGGGAGTAATCCCCGGTGCGGGTGAGAACTTTAATGCGGTCGCGGACAAAACAAACCAAACTATCCAAAGTAGGTATTTCGGCGGATCTATTTTCCATTTCGAATAATCGAGCGGTATCTTTATCCAGCCGTTGTAGCACGATATAAGACAGAATAAAGTCACATAAATTAGGTAACTTTAAGTTATTTAACGCTAAATATGCATTTGTGAACTGATCTATAAAAGATTCAAGGTTATTAGCGGTAGCGGAAGTTATAGGCTTTAGCGAAAACATTTGATCTAGGTACGAAACAGCTATGCTGCGCTTATCTTCGTATTTTGCTATCAGCGCTTCGTAAATAGCACAATAGTTTTCACCACAAGGAACGATACCGGTGCAAATCGACCTTGCCTTTCCGGTCAATTTACCTAACAAATAGTACATTCGTTCTGTGTCAGATAATGATGCGTTTATATGAACTGCATTATGAAATGTTGCATAAAACAGCGGCCAATCCTTTGGACTACCGTCAAACTCGGGAATCTCAATAGGTGCGAGTTTAACGCCGTGTTTTGAATTGGAAGGGACTGATTGTGACTTGTTATCAATTTGCGGTTTATCAGTAAACAAAGAATGTTTGCGTTTAATGCGACAATAAAGATCTTCGAAAGCTAGCCATGTTTTAAAGTCAGGCTTCGCTTCCTCATTTATCTTGACGCTAATTGTGTTAATTTCTTTGACACATTGTTGAAAGTTTTCTCTAATTTCGTCTAACGTTTCAACAGAGCAAAAAAAATCTTCTAATGACTCAGGATCATTGAGATCGCAACGTGAATTATCGTAAATTATTTGTAATCGTTCATACAACATCTCGCGTTGACTTTCTAAAATTATTAATTTTTGTTCGTTAGCGGAAGGAGCCATTGTGGCGCAATGAATTTAGGTATGAACCTATTATGAGTTATCGATAAGAGATGAGGAATGCGATGGAGTGCGGTTTTAAATATAGTAATGTGGAGTAAAAATTAATGCGGATGATACTTAAATCAAAGCGGTTAACGAAAGGAACATTGAAATATGCGAATATATTTGTCAGATTGCAATGGTAAACACTAAGATGGCGGATCAATGCGGTGCGTAAACGCACGTGCATGAAGATTAAAACACCGAATTAGGATACAAAATCCGGCTCGAAGGACCAAAAATGGGGGAAAAAAGATATTTCCTACCGCGCGGATGCGGGGGGCTGGTTTTGAGTCCTAATTCTTTTTTATGGTGTGCGGGAGACAGAGGTAAACGTAGAAATTCCTGTAAGACCTGACGAGCGATTGGTTCTCAATTTTGACACAAAATCCATGAAAAACTGTACATACCAATACAGCGTCGTCCTGCAGAAATTCCAGGGGTGTCCAAATGCAGTCCTTGGCCAAATATATTCGCCACGTATGTATGCGTGGCTGTGCAGTCCTTATTTATACAATTTCACGCACTATTTACTGCACTATTGTTTCTGTTTATGTTTCAAAATAAAGCGGGTGTTGCGGTGCGGAGGAAGGGATATATCAACCCTTAAAATTCACAGGTATACTAGTACTTTCACCAGAAAAACAATGCGGCGGTACGAATGCGGTGACGTCCAACGATCGACTCCCCTTAACAGAGGGCGGTGCGGGCGCATCTCGCAGTGTTGCAACTGCGACTGACTTAACGTGAATTAGCATGTTTTCAGTTTACACGGATCATGCATACAAAAAAAAGAACCACAATCAAAACGCGTTTTACAAACATTATTTTTATAACTGACTGCATTTGACCGCAATGTCACAATGGAAAGTGACGACGCGGTCTACGATGGTACATTTTTTCTGGTTAGCGTTGATTGGCGTTTCAACAATAAAGCATAGTTTATAGGAAAAATGTCGCAGTTTCTATGAAATTGTGAATCGCGGAAACGATGTTTTTCATACGCTGAACCCTATATGCCAAAAATCTACATGGGCTCCATAATGAATTCGTTCCGTAACGAGTACGATTTCTTATTTTTTTATATGTATGAACTTGAAATCCATTACATGATAGTTAAAACGCCTTTACTCAAATTAGAACATTTTCACAGTTCTCACAAAGTAAATGTCACCGTTCACCTCTCTCTGTATTTCAAAGTCTCTGATTTACTATGTATGCAAATACACCTCAAACTGTCTAGGGGACTCAACCGCTCGAACATAAATCGATTGCGCGTATCCTGCCCTTTGTCAAATAGCGGTATACTTTCAGCAACTATTTGCATAAGAATTCTCATAGGATTTTCCAGAGATTTCACCTTGTTTATGTAATGTATTATTGTTATTATACTTGGTTTAAATTAAAGATTTGAAATCATAAATTAAAATTTTAGTGCTGTTTAGTTTTAACATCTAATTATTCATGGCGCAGTCAGTAGGATCAAATATTAATACAAGGATTTGTTCAGATTTTTGATATACATTTATTAAGTAGGTATTACAAAAATGTGTCTCATACAGCACAAGCTTTAGCTTAGGTTAGAAAAACTAACAGTAGTTCCACTGAGGTAGACTGGGGTACCATGGTTAGGAAAAGTAACCGTGGTACTGACACCGACTGATGGGGGGGGTACCACGGTTACTAAACGGAATCACTAACGTAAATGCCAGTTATACTTAAAATATATTTCAGTTCTTACAAGACCTATGTTAAATATCGTTATGACCCTTTTGCTGTCGTGAAAACCAACTGCAACTGCAAATTTATTTTCTTATATGTGTAGGTATATGTGTAGCGATCGCAGTCAGCGATAATTCGTAAGATTTATTGTATTCCTGTTTGTTTATTTTATTGGTGACAATAAAGAGTTCTCTATCTATCTATCTAGGTACCTAAACAAAAATGTTGGCAGTACTTACCTTAATTATGCTACAGTACCTATATGCTTCCCAAAACCAACACCAAAAACCTACAGCATCCAATAAACCAACCTACACCCAAACGTTTACTTAATCAAATGAAAAACAAGTACGAATAACTGTGATCCATTCCACAACAGGCTCAATCGCAACCAAAATAGAGTGTAATTTACTCCACATAGTACTGAAAAGGTGAAATGTCTGTGCACGAATAAAAATAAACTTTAGATATATGCAGGTAAAGTCCAAATTAGGGGTCGTAGTCCAAAATTAGATAGAAAAGGAAACCATGCAATTTGATAAGATTGTGAAGCGATGCGGTTGTGTTACCACAAGCGAACTGTAGACGTGGCATAAAATATATGGTAAGAGGAAATTGCTTAGACAGTAAATTATCTTTAAAACGATTTTACCTCTAATACAGGTGTAATCTGGATGTAATATAGGTAATTAGGTAATGTATTTTTAAGATTTGGTGCCATTTGACTAAACGAGCATACGTTTGACAACACCTCACCTGATGGTAAGTGACGAAGTTGTCTAAGGTGCAGCACGTTTACCCATGAGATGCCCATTCACTCTTGACTTGACAAGACCAAGGTTAGTTAATAAATTAGGTACTCTATCATGAGGCTCTCCAGCTATAAAATTAATCACTTCACTTTGATAGGCAGTCAGTGCAATTAGCCCAGTCGATGCACAGCCAATTGATGTCAGTGTTCAGTAGAGCATTCTATTAAAAGCACACGCTCAGTCAATTTCTGCAGCGTTCTATTAGTCAACTTGATATGGCATCGAACATTTTGCAAAGGGAATTAGAAATACCTTCTACAAGAACATAATAATGATTATTATCTAAATAAGTACCTCTAAGTTTTTGGGATCTCCCCTCAAACAGATTGCCAACTTATACAAATAATAGCCGATATATTATTAGATAGTTATAGTCTCGATAATATCATAAATAAGATCTTTCTGATTCATCATCATCGGCCTGAAGACGTCCACTGCTGAACATAGCATATCGAAAATTTGCTTTTATTATGTCCGTGATTGGGGGTATTTCCTCCAAAAAAGGGGAAAATTTTCTGCCGCACCATTTTACCAGCCGATTTTGATAGTATTTCGCAGAAACACTTTCGTACCCAATTCTATACATATGTCGTGATTATAAAGGGTTTAAATAATAAAGACCAAATAAAATTATTCACAACGTCTTTATTGCACCAATTAACATTTTGTATAACAATCAATACTTACAAATGCTAACTGTTTAATTTGAAATGCCAACATCAATTTATTAGAACTACTTAAATCTCTCTTTAAGTTTTCTTTTACATTATCAGCGACGCAGTTTTTCAATAATCATTTATTGGATAAAACAAAACACTGCGAAATTAAAAAGCTTGTTTTATAAACCAAATGGGTACTGAAAAAGTTTTATCTTATTAGTTGGATAACCTTTATCCAGCCATTGAACAATCGACCTTATTATAAGAACGATGGTGCACTTACTCATTATTGTATTGGATTCGGGAACGTAATTTGTCAAACATAATGTAAATAATAGATTTTATCAAAAAGTTCGCTGAAACATTTTTGCACCCTTCGTGGTGTACTGGTTGAGCAGGTAAGCTCAAAACCCGGAGGTGGTGGGTTCGATTCCCGCGACAGGACAAGTATTTGTGCAAGAATGAAAATGCGCAAATATTTGTTCTGTGTCTGGGTGTTGTGGGAGCATGGTCCTCGTAGTTCCTGGGTCCCTAGATATAGGGAATCCTAGTTAGGGTTCAGGATCTATGTATGTGATCGTTGGGCGTTATTTATTTATTTATTGTTCTTTCTATTTATTACGTCCAAAACCAAAGTTTCGAACTAAATCTGGCCGCAGCATAAAACATTATTAACAGCATAAAACCAAAGTTATTTCCTCCATCGTAAAGTGTGCCTATTAACTAAATGACCGGAACTAATAAAGGTATATATAGTATACTTCTCGTAAAGGTCTAATAAAACTTAATAGGATATTAAATACAGAAACTAGCTTTTTGACTTATACTGTGTGATACTTGGTAGAATTTGTACACTTTTATTTTGAACATGCTAGCCAACACCACATTTATTCAAAACTGCTATTCTATAATGAACAAACCATTTTATTTGGTCGAAAAAGATAACAACCAGCTTACCTAAATTGAGTGCACAAAACATCCTTATCATAAAACTAAATAGGCAGGTAATCAGATTCTGTAGACATAGCGTATAATACAAGTTATAAAAAAACATTAAGTACTTAAATAATTTTTTTAATGTTATACATCTATTGCTTTGCAACCGATTATAAATAGACTTCACATGGGATCCTAGACTAAACCTAGATAGTTTAATACAAGGAAGCACTCAAGTAGAAAAAAAGCACAACACAGAGCTCCTACACTAGAATACAAAGATATACTTAACCATATATTGTCTTCTATAAGATTTTAAAATGTCATGGTCTCTAACATTTTTTAAAAATATGGTTTTATAACGGGATATTTTGCTTATATATTTTGATGTACGAATAGGGAATAATAATGTTGAACTGCAACTCAATGCAGTCGAAGGTGTAGCACGTTGATCATTAAGACCCTATTCACTCTACTCTTGAAGAGACCCAAATTATATTTGTAAGGAAACTAGGAGTGAGATCCCTTCCTTAGCAGTACGCATGGCAAAAGAGTCAGTGAAACACTTGGTGCGGCATCTTGCCAAATCTACTACATATAGGGGTGAAACGATGGCGCTGTTGCAATGATCAGGTCATGTAGTGAGAGTAGGGACAATGGTAGATACTGGCACGACGCATAATGAACGAGTGCGAAGGAAGGTAGACCGCTCGCTAAGACAAAAAGCGTACGATGAAATTTCCATTGAAACGTAGTTAGTACGAGTTAGTTAGAGTTATAAAAAAATATAAAGCTACGCCACTTCGTAGGGAAAATACGTTTTTACCACTTAAAGTTCGTAGTTGGCTCCGGGGCAAGTTCTGAATTGATGAATCTACCTCACGTCAGTTACTCTCAATGTTACCCAACAACCCCTGAGCTTTTCCTGTGGACCTCGCTTTTTGAATAGTACGAGGTCTGCGAGAAATGGTAACAATTTATTTCAAGTTTCGCCAAAAAATATGGGCTTCATGGTAAATCTGCAACATATTTGTTTCTCAACACACTCACTTTTGAAATCGAAGATGAGGTGTGTGCTTAGTGCAATCAACAAATTTTTAATGACGTACTTAACCATTTTTAAAGATAAAAATCAATATTTCTAATTTTCGTGACGATAGCTAATACCTTACACAGGTAAGATCAACAAAAACCCGAGGTACTAATTTGGCACAGTGATATTATTGATCTTTTTAGAATCCTAAAAAACGAAGTCTTACGTTGAAGAATTATCACTTACCACTATTTCATTTATTGCTGATTAAAATGTTAATAAGATCAAGTGAAATAAGTCTCACAAACGTTTCTGTCACTGTCACAATCGTACATATTTCAATGTCATTGCCCTTTTTAAATAAACTCTGCTTTGAAAACTTTCCACACCAGACAGATCTCAAATAGAAACATCATCATTAACATGTAATGCTAAGCAACAACACATCTGTTCTCATGAGACCCTCCTCCTCCAGCAGCTGAGGAGTCTGGAGGAGGCTCCGCAGATCTTCCACCACCACTCCACTCCAAAGAATCTATCATCTCCATCAGCTCTTTAAAAACAGCTATCACTCGCCAGTTATATTTCGCTGAGCATTCCACGTACCCACACTTCCAATGTTTCCGAACTAAATTCACGATATTTCTTCGTTTTTCTCTGGAATCGCCGCAAGCGCTTTCAGCGATTGCCAACTGCTGCAATCCGCTGGCAGCTGATGGCGTGTTGCTGCAAAGCAGGTCCTGCTTGTTCCCCACGACTAGCACTGGGACGTTTCTCATGTCCCTGCTTTCTACCATTTGATCTCTCAGCGTTCTTATATACTGAAAGGTCTCCACATTAGATAAATCAAAGACCAGAATGTATGCTGTAGCGTTTCTGAGTCCGTAGAAGCGGTAGTGGGCCCACTCGTAGTAAGAGTTAATAGGGAAGTAGGGTATGACAGGGACGTCCGTGATCTTCACTTCGTATAAATGCTCGTTGATGATCACCGAAGGGTAGAATGTGTGCTTTTTGTCTGTTGGCACATATTCTTCTGAGAAGTCACTCCATACGAATTGCTGAAACAAAATATGTAAGGTCAAAATATGCATCTTGAATTATTCAAAATTACGATACATTTTGACGTTTGTATCTACATAGAATTCCTCAACCCCGATTGCAATGGATACATAAATACTTTAGAAATTATTCAATTAATTTCCTAATATTTTTATGCAGATTTTCATGTTACACATAAGAAAACTGAATTCGATGAAGATTGATAGATAATACAAAATAATATTTTTAACAAAATAAGTTGAGATTATAAACCGCATTTAGTTAGGTATCATTCTAATTGCAGATAATATTTTGTATTTACTAAACCAAGATATAATAATATCACTAAATTAAAATTGAAGCGAATGTTTGTGAGCGTTGCGGCTGTTTGTGGGTAGGGTAAAAATGAGATCTCTATATTTTATACTTTATTATATAGAGTTGAGTCTTCAGAGTCTATAAGGTCTCAAAGGAATTGAATGCAATCTGGTTGGTAGGTAGCTGAGACTTTGTTAATGAGTTACATTCCATCCCTGTCAACAGTAAACATTTGAAGCTATACTAGACTATCCAATCAAATCTGTATAATTATATCCAAACAAGGCACAGATTTGTCAAAATCTGTCATTATCATTGGGTAGTCCATCTAATATTAGAATAACACAGTTGCTTAAAATAGCTCTACCAAAACTGTAATTATTAGAGTGCTTTTAGACGGTAATCGTTGTGGTTTCGTCCCACTCCACTGTGTCACAGGTGAGCTAGCAAAGTAGCAACGGTGCCGTAAATGCGGTAAATGGATCTTAGTGGTGAAGGTAAGAGGTAAAGGTACCTCTACCTCTTTCTAATATCCTTGACGTCATGAGAATAAATTTTGCATATTACACAATAACCAGTATTTTTAAAGTACTACTAAACAACTATAGTGTATAAATATAAGTATTGACAAATAATAGCATTAAATTAAATTAGAGGTAAAATGAAACAAGCAAATGATATCATCAATCAATCGAGCGAACGGGCCATTACAATAATGATGCTGGGCATTATCGTATGTAGCAAAGCAAATATCTTCCCTTACGTTACATTTAGCGTGATCAAGACAAATTGCCCGACGTGGAGCGTTTCATATTTCTCCGCATACACTTTAAGCCGGGAAACAATAATCCGATCGGATCCAAGAGCCTTTGACGTAAAATCTTAAGTATAGGATTTTACGGATTTGGATTTGAGTTATGCGTTCTCACAAGTTATGGTGGAGCTTTCCATCTCAAATATTATTGGATTTGGATGAATTGGGACGGAAAAAAATATGAAATGGAAAGGTTCGGACTAGTTATTCGTCAAAAGAAGTGAAAGAATTTCGTTATGTTTATAGAACGCTTAATGGAAAAAATATCTTTAATTTCTTTTAATAGATTCTGTATGTTTTCAGTCGTTATTCAAAGCAAAAAATCTGCGATCATTGAATTTATGATATCAGAAATAGTTATTTAATTATTTGAACCAAAGATAAGTTTTCTCAAAACCTAAGACCGACACCTGAAAGAGTGGCATGACGAAAGAGGCTAAAACAAAGTGCGACACAGTGATGGATCACCATCATATTTTGTGTCCTCACAGTAGGTGTTAAGGAGGTAGAAACCCATAGGATGCAAGTTTTACTAGCTCCTTGTCCTATTAAATATAAAAGGAAATACGACAATACAAATGCATAATGGTAGAAGAAAGCACACCCTATTTCAGCTGTTACCGGTAAGCTTGCTACAGGCGTATAAAACACGCCATTCTCTGAATTCCACGTTAGCTATGCTACAGAATATTCCATGAATATTTTACACGTACAAAGAGATAATTTGATTGCTACGCAGTCACGGTACAAACCACGCTCACCGCCTGGATTGCTTTGTTGAATATCGGGTTTTGTTCGCAACGCAGGTGTTATATGTACTGTGAGATTCATAGAAATCTCCTTTAGTTTCTGAGATCAGCGGTGTGACTGCAAAGCGAATTCAAATGGCTTTTACTGTTTAATTAAAATGGATCAACGAATCTACTAAAAGGCGCAATTATAGTAGAAGTTTAATATTTAGCTTATAGTTATTTAGATTTCTATGACAATCCAAAACCTGATCCGTCTATTATACTATAGGGACCACCGGCCTTACAATATCCACTAAAGTATCATACTGAATTCAAATTCTGATTCACCGTCAATGAGATAAACAAAAATGTGTCAATGGATAAACGATAAGAATAACCTAAATTAAAGAGAAAGCAGAAAATACAAATATTTTGAATTTTCACGTTAAAATGTAGAGATTTTGGGTAAGTACTGGAAAATAAAATGAATGATGGAGAGGAAAGGTTCTCGAGTGGCGACCACAAACCGGAAGACGCAACGTGGCGGCGCGTGTGACCACAGATGGCTATGTACTAGTTCAGGGATGTGAAATCACGGTCACAGAGTAGGGACAAGTCTACAACTGTACTAAAATGTATGTATATGTATTGTTATAAATATAGGGGTAGTGCATATAATGATATTATGAAAATAGGAATATGCCTTTTGTTTGTATCGCTCTTTTTGTTTTGTTTATTGTGTTTTTTTAGGAATTTTGTTAATTATGTCCTGACGTTCGTGGTGCCACAAATGGGTTCCGACTGAAAATCAGTAATTAGGGTCTTGCTTAAGACCTTAATTGTATGCTGAGTCGGGGCCTATTCATGACACCGCGCAACATTGCACTGCTTGTGTTTACATGTTTATCATTTTACTTGTGTTGTTATTGTATGTATCAGGGTATTGTAATGTCATGTAATGTAATGCTGTGTTGTGTGTCATGAATAAATGTATTTTCTTTCTTTCTTTCTTTTCTTTCAACGTAGGCCGGCCCGACGATCTGGTGAAAGCCGCGGGGAGACGATGGATGCAGGAGGCAAGCAGCCGCTCAAGGTGGCGCGCTCTGGGGGATGCCTATGTTCAGCAGTGGACGTCTTCAGACTGTTGATGATGATGATGATGATGATGACTGGAAAATAGGGTAACCAAATGGTAACCAATTATTATTAAAACAACTCATTTCAAGAGCTAGTAATTTTAAGATCATTGTTATGTGAAATGGAAAATTTAATCACAAAAATACCTGTATAATGCTAGTTTTCCCAACAGCAGGTGCTCCCAGGAGCACAACCTTGATAAGGTCAAGGCTGTCAGGGCTTGGCTCCACGCTAGGAGCACCGCCAGCTGTCAGGGTAGATCCACCTCGCTCCAGGTAGTCCAGGTCCAGTTCTGGAACAATAGATATACTAACTTTGAAGATTTCCAACGTCTTGCGCAGTGTGTGTTCAGACCAGAGCTCACCAGAGTTCACCAGAGCTGTAGTCTTATGCCATTCGTAAACGAATGGCATAAGACTACAGCTCTGGTGAAAGGTGAAAGATTACGTTGTTTATTCTTACATACTCCAATGGTTGTTAAACCGGAGCGCCCCGGGCCAGGAGTCCAACCAACTATTTCTTCGATCGTAGGACTGTAGACTATGGCGGGCGGTCGGACTCGGCACCGACCCGGGGTTACGGCTCTTTCGGCTGGGATTGGTCGAGGAAGAGTAAGAGTTTGTTATGAAACTAGGAATCTGGCCAGCGGGAGTTCTTCAGGGCGGAGGCAAGCTTCTATATTCTTCTTGAGATGTGGTCGGTCTCGCTGCCAGCAGTGGAGTGGTCGCTAGCGCCTCGCCTCTCTATATTTATGCCATCTCCCCGTGGTCTATCAAGGCGGCGAGTAAGCGCCGCCTAGCCGAGTAAATATCGGCCCTGTTAGAGGGAGATGGCAACAGTTCGCGAAAACGAGACGGGGCGCTGAGCGAGAGGTTCGGATGCGGGAAAGGGACATGCCTATACTATTTTTTAGTCTACCTAACTTTGATTTCGGACCTAGATTTACCTATTTTTCCCTTTCCCGCTCCTATTACCTATCTATTTTGCAGCCTCTTTTGCCCTGAATAAAACTCCCGCCGCCAGAATCATTTATTTACATTGATTACATACACAAGTCAAATACAATCAAAGTTACAGAGCAAAACAAAAACTATAAAAAGGTGTATAAATATAAACAATAATATGAACGAACTAGACTTAAGAAACACAATCCCACACGCTATTTACACTTCACTAGCACTATTTTTCCTCTGCTGCTCGGTCGTCCGGAACATCCTCCCGCCGTGCAACGCCCGCCGCGACGTTGCATCCTGGCAGGAGGGCGGCTGAGCTCGTGGGGATGATGACGAGTTTCTTGGTCGGTCTTCGGAGTATACCGCCCTGCGTTCTCACGTCGACTGCTCTGGTGATGCCGTCTGTCCCAGGATATGTGGCGATCACTACCCCGCGTGGCCATGTGTTGCGGGGCAGTGTGTTGTCCGCTATGAAGACGACATCTCCGACGTTGATAGCGGGACCTTGGCTGAGGGGCTCCCGCCGGTGTTGTAGGTCAGGCAGGTACTCCCGGAGCCACCTGCTCCAGAAGATGTCGGCCAGGCGCTGGGAGGCGCGCCACTGGTTGCGTCCCATCAGATCGGTGTCGTCGAATGTGCCGGGCGTTGGCACGCGCGCTGACCCACCGAGGATGAAGTGGTTTGGAGTGATGGCCTCGGGGTCGTCAGCGCTCACGGAGACGTGGGTGAGTGGCCGGCTGTTCACGGTGTACTCGGCCTCGGCGAGCAGGGTGGCAAGGACTTCGTCGGTCGGGTGGCGGCTCTGCTGGGTTGCTGCGAGCGCCGTCTTGGTGGCGCGGACCAGTCGCTCCCACGCCCCTCCCATGAATGGGGCGCCAGGAGGGATGTAGCGCCAGTTGATTGTCCTCTTCGACGCCTCCTCTTCTGTGGCTTCGTCCATGGCTTTGCGGAGTTCTCGGTCGGCACCATGGAGATTGGTCCCGTTGTCGGACCAGATTTCGGTGGGGGCGCCTCGCCTCGCTATCATTCTGCGAAGCGCCATCACGGCGGAGTCGGTGCTGAGGGACGCCGCGAGCTCTAGGTGTATCGCGCGCGTCGTGAGGCAGGTGAAGATGGCCGCGTACCTCTTCTGTGTACTCCGACCCACGCTCGTTAGGAGGGGGCCAAAGTAGTCTATCCCGCAGAAGGTGAAGGGGCGCCGATGGTGCGCCAGTCGACATCGTGGATGGTTTCCCGTTGATGGCTGCGGCGGTGTGTCTTTTCTGATGCGACACGGGAGGCAACGATGTATGACCATCTTGGTGACTGGTCGCAGGCGGAGGATCCAATATTGTTGTCGGCACTCGTTGATGGTGGCCTCTGGTCCCGCGTGCAGCAGCTGTCTGTGGGCGTGGTCGATGACGAGCTTCACTTCTGGTCGGTTGCCGTCGAGTACTGGTGGCGTCTTCATTGCTTCGGCGATTCCTCTTGCATTTTCTATTCGGCTGTTGAGTCGAATGAGCCCGTTTTCGTACTTTGTCGATAGAGGGCGTAGCCTGCTGCTTCTTGCGACCGGTCTGTCGTTTTTCAAATCTTCTATTTCTTCGGCGAAGGCTTCCTGCTGACTATATCTCCATATGAGAAGTTCGGCGCGACGTTGAGTGTCGGCGTCGATTTGCAAGAAGCGTCGCGACGCCGGTGCTTCTGTCTTCTTTATAGGTAACGCCGCTGTGTTTGATGTTATTTGTCTTTTCCACGTCGGATCTTCTTGTTTGTTCTTCCTGGTGCGTTTGTAGTGTGCGCGATGACGTTTAGGCCGGCAGAGGTCAATGAACTGGAGTACTCGCGCTGTCGCTCGTAGAAATCGCTCCCACTTTGAGAAGCGCTCCGGGTTGGGGATGGCTTCCCCCGTCTTGCTCTTTATGTTCAGGACGTTGCACTTCTCTTCGCCGGTGGTAGCGTCGAGCGCGAGTTTCTCGGCGGGCCATCTCTCTTCATCGTCGCGTAGGAAGTCCGGGCCGTGGTACCAGCGATGTTGGCTGTTGAAGTCACGTGGTACGTCTCTGGTCGCGTCGTCGGCCACGTTCGTCTTGGTGGGCACCCACGCCCACTCTTGCACGGTGCTATGTTCTTCTATGGCGGCGATGCGATGCGCGACGAATGGACGGTAGGAGCGCGCGCCGGTCTTGAGCCAGGTAAGCACCGTTCTGCTGTCGGTCCAGAAGTACTTGGCGTCGGGCTTCCGGTCATGTTCTTCTATGACGGCCGCGGCCATGCGGCTTCCCATCACGGCGGCTTGCAGTTCGAGGCGGGGAATCGATTGTAGCTTCAGTGGTGCAACCCGCGATTTCGCCATGATGAGTGACGTAGTGATGCGCCCGTCTGGAGTGACCGCGCGCCAGTAGAGTGCGGCGGCGTATGCAGATTCGCTTGCGTCGGTGAACGTGTGCAACTGGAGGGACACGGCGTCGCTGTATTGTAGATAGCAGCGCGGTATGGAGACGTGCCGTAGATCGCGCAGATGTGTCATCCATTCTTGCCATTGGTCGGCGAGGTCTGCGTCGATGCGTTGGTCCCAGTCGGTCCCGCGTCGCCATAGCTCCTGTAGCAGCTGCTTGGCTCTTGATGTGACGGGCGATGCGAAGCCGAGTGGGTCGTACAGGGACATGACGATCTTCAAGGCTTCCCTCTTCGTCGGCGCGCTGCTGTCTAGTACCTCCCTAGGTACCCTGGCTAAGTCTAGATTGAAGGCGAGCTCGTCGGTGGCTGGCCTCCAGACAAGACCCAGGACGCGCTCGGTGTTCCCGCCGTCGGTGATCTTGACTGTTGTAGTCTTGTTTTCTTCTTCGCCGAGCTCTTCTACTACCTCTTCTAAATTCGATGTCCATTTTCTTAAGTCGAAGTGGCCTCTTCTGTGTATGTTCTTAACTTCTTTGGCGATCTTGATGGTCTCCTCTGCTGTCTTGTAGCTGGCGAGATAGTCGTCGACGTAGTGGTTACGGACTATCGCGGCGGCTGCTTCCGGTTCCGTTTCTTCCCATTTTCTCGCGTTGGCGTCTTTCACGTATATTGCCGTCGACGGTGAGCATGTGGCGCCGAAGATGAGTGACGTCATCCTGAATTCCGTCGGTTCGTCGGTGACCTTTTCGCGCCATAGGTAGCGGAGTGCGTCTCGGTCTTCAGGGCGTATCTTCACTTGCATGAACATCTCGGCGATGTCGGCGGAGACGGCGACGGCGTGTTGGCGGAAGCGCATCAGGACCCCCGGAAGTGATTGCAGGAGGTCTGGCCCGGTGAGGAGATGATCGTTGAGGCTCTTTCCTTTGGTCTTCGCGGCGGCGTCGTGGACTATTCGTAACTTCTCTGGCTTCATTGGGTTCACGACGGCGAAGTGAGGTAGGTACCAGGTTTTTCCTGGTGTCTTGTTCGGTGGGGCGAGCTCGGCGTAGCCCTTCTCGATAAGGGCGTTCATTTGTTCCCTGTACTTGGCGGCTAGTGCAGGGTCCTTGTTGATTTTCTTTTCTGTCGAAGTCAACCTATTCAAGGCGGCGTCATAGTTGTCTGGCATCTTCGCGTTGTCTTCTTTCCATAGAAGCGAAGTTTGGTAATGGCCGCTGTCTATTTGTTTCGTTTCATTCTTCAGTATGTCCAAGGCTCGGCGGTCGGGGTCGCTGTGTGGTGACTTCGGGTTAATGGTCAAGTTTTCTAACGCGAAGTACTCTCGAAGTTGTTCATCCATGTTGTCTTCGCGTTCGGTGATGAAGTTGACGCGCTGTCCCAGTGAGCGCGTGTGCGCCCCGTGTAATACCCAGCCGAGTGGTGTTAGCGAGGCAACCGGGTGGTTCCGTCTTCCTCTTCGTGTTTTCTCCGCGAGGAGTAGGTGCCAGTTATCCTGGCCGATGAGAAGTCTCGGCGTCGCGCAGTCGGTCTTCAGTTGGTCGTGCAGGTCCTGGAGGTGATCGCACGACTTCAGGTCCTCTTCTGTGACTTTCTGCGGCGAGAGCTTCAATTGTTCTATCGTTCTCAGCTGGATGCGGTGGCGCTCGCGAGTCCGCCCCTGTATGGTGAGGGAGACCCTGCGAGACCGCGATAACCTCAGCTTTGTGTCGGCGATGGCTTCTATGGCTAGTGGGTCGACCGGTCCTTTCGCGCCGACCTCGTCTGCGATCGCCGAGTCTATGAGGGTGACGGTGGATCCGTCATCTAAGAGCGCCCATGTGTCCGTTTCTCCCGCCGGTCCGGAAACTGTGACCGGCACTATCTTCAAATAGGCGTGTCCCATCTTCTTTGTCCACGTTGACGCGACTGATTCTGTCTTCTGTGACGGCTGTTCTGTCCTCTTCATGTGATGCAGCAGCTGATGATGTGTATATACACATCCGTCGACTTCACACTTCTTTGTTTTGCACGTGTGGTTTTTTGTACGGAGTCGCAGGCAGCGAAAGCATAGGCGTGCTTTCTTTGCCATATCCCAGCGCTCGTTGACCTCGGCGTTCTTGAACTTGTCGCACTCGGTGATCACGTGACCGGCTTCCTGACACGTCGAGCATTTGCCGGTCGGACGCTCTTGAGCGGCGTGCGTCCGTTGCGGGGGCGGCGGTCGGCGTTGTTGTTGCCGGCCCTCGTAGCTCGATGTGGTGACTTGTTCCGGTTGCGCGAACGGGCTGTGGTACTTTGCTTCGCGTTCAAGGAAGCGGGCGAACTTCGGGAGGTCAGGTTCCCCTTGAGGCTGGGTGGCGGCGAACTCGAACCATCTTGGGCGCAGTGAAGAAGGCAGCTTTTCTGACAGCATCTTGATCGCTTCTGGGTTGAAGAGGTAGTGCACGTTGTTGAGTGCTTGGAGCGCCGCTACGCTGTTGGAGATTTTGTTCGCGAAGATGCATATTTCCCTCGGCGAGTCGATTGGCCGGGGAAGCTGCCGAAGTCGCTCCAGTTCTGTTGTAGCAATGGTGTCTGGGCGTCCGAAGCGGGTTTCCAGAGACTCCATAATTCTCTGGGGGTGCGCGCAGTTGATGAGCAGGTTGTCCACGGATTCGCGCGCTCTTCCGCGCAGGTTGCGTCGTAGGCGCGCTGTGTTCTCGACGTCGCTGAAGAAACCGGCAGTCTCTATGTATGCAGCCCTGAATGCCAGCCAATCTTGATGCGCCCCATTGAAGACTGGAAGTTCGGTATAAAATCGTGGCATACATGGGCGCGGCTGCGAGTTGGCCATCGTGAGGGCGGCTGCTAAGTCGGCTAGGTCAATCTTCGGTTGCTGCGGCAGGGCGACGTCGCTGTTGCGGAGCGGCGCGTGGGTGGTCTCTGGTTCGTAGAAACTCGGCGGCTGGTACTGGCGATGGTGCGTGGCGGCCGGAGGCACGGCTCTGGCCCCCGGGGCGGCAACGTGTGGTTCTTCAGGTAGTGCCAAGAAGTGAGTTTCATTGAGGTCCAGCCACGTGTCGACTCGTTGTGTGGCTTCGCGTTCCGTGGCTTCAGTGCGCGCGTCGATCTGTTCATCTTCACACTCTTCGGCTTCTATAGTGGCTATACGGGCGGCGGCGAGTTCAACTTGCAAGCGGATATGTTCTTCTTTGGCGCGCGCTAAACGTAGCGAGCGCACGGAGTGGGTGCTTCTATGCGATGCGGTCTTGGCTCTTCTCGGGACCGCGGTGTTGTTCGGCGTCGACGTTGCATGTGGCGTCGGCGCGGTGAGTGTCGCGGGCGTCGTGACGAAGGCGGGCGTCGCTGCGGCGACGGGAGTCACGACGTTGTTCGGTGCGACGTCGCGCATCGGTTGGCTCGATGCGGCGTAATGCGTCGTGGTGTACGGCGCATCCTCTGGTGGTGCCATGGTGTATGGCGGCTGCAGCGTTGCGTTCGCGGCGAGGTGGGCGGCGAGCGCAGGCGGTGGCGTGACATAAGCACGTTGCTGCGGCGCGGCGAATGAGGTGGCAGGTACCTCGGCGTGGGCCGCCGCGGTGGCGGCGGACACCGCGACGGCGTGCGTCGGTGCATGGCGATGGTGCGATGTGTGCACCACTGCACCGGGCGACGGAGCGGTGTGGGCCGCGGCGGTAGGCGCAGTCGCGGGCGCGGCTCTGGCCGGCGCCGCGCGGTGCGCCGCGGCTGGTGTTGCACGATGCGTCGTGCTGGAGCCCCCTGTGCGCAGGGTGGCGTCGCTGGAGGACGTCTCCTCCGTCGAGACAGCCACTGCTGACCCCGCTTGACTCCGCGTGACGGGCCTCTTCCCGCTGGCCGACCGTGTTCCTGGCATTTCTTGAGGCTTCTTTTCTTCCCCGACGATATCCGGCTCGAAGGACCAATAAACCGGAGCGCCCCGGGCCAGGAGTCCAACCAACTATTTCTTCGATCGTAGGACTGTAGACTATGGCGGGCGGTCGGACTCGGCACCGACCCGGGGTTACGGCTCTTTCGGCTGGGATTGGTCGAGGAAGAGTAAGAGTTTGTTATGAAACTAGGAATCTGGCCAGCGGGAGTTCTTCAGGGCGGAGGCAAGCTTCTATATTCTTCTTGAGATGTGGTCGGTCTCGCTGCCAGCAGTGGAGTGGTCGCTAGCGCCTCGCCTCTCTATATTTATGCCATCTCCCCGTGGTCTATCAAGGCGGCGAGTAAGCGCCGCCTAGCCGAGTAAATATCGGCCCTGTTAGAGGGAGATGGCAACAGTTCGCGAAAACGAGACGGGGCGCTGAGCGAGAGGTTCGGATGCGGGAAAGGGACATGCCTATACTATTTTTTAGTCTACCTAACTTTGATTTCGGACCTAGATTTACCTATTTTTCCCTTTCCCGCTCCTATTACCTATCTATTTTGCAGCCTCTTTTGCCCTGAATAAAACTCCCGCCGCCAGAATCATTTATTTACATTGATTACATACACAAGTCAAATACAATCAAAGTTACAGAGCAAAACAAAAACTATAAAAAGGTGTATAAATATAAACAATAATATGAACGAACTAGACTTAAGAAACACAATCCCACACGCTATTTACACTTCACTAGCACTATTTTTCCTCTGCTGCTCGGTCGTCCGGAACAGTTGTGAATATGCAAAAGTTTACTGTTCATAGTCATTATCCTCATAATGAAAACTGAGCATCTGTCTGTCTATCTGCCAGTAACAAATTAGCTTAGCTTTAGCAGATCATCATTATCATCATTAACAGCCTGAAGACGTCCACTGCTGAACATGGGCCTCCCCCAGAGCACGCCACCTTGAGCGGCTGCTCGCCTCCTGCATCCATCGGCTCCCCGCGGCTTTCACCAGGTCGTCGGTCCACCGAGTGGGGGGCCGGCCTACGCTGCGTCTTCCGGTTCGTGGTCGCCACTCGAGAACCTTTCTTCCCCATCGGTTGTCAGTTCTACGAGCGATGTGGCCTGCCCATTGCCACTTCAACTTAACTTTAAGGTATAGTATGATGTCCATATCATAGGTAAGTAGGTACAGTATTGGTAGGTTAAAGATTTCTAAGATCCTACCCGTTAAAGATTTTTTGTAATTCAACCTAGAATTTCAGATTAAATGGAACACAATAACCCTTACAAGTCTATGAGCAAATATTGGATAACAACTCGAAACACGAAGCTCCAAGCAAATTCAAAACGTGTTAACAAATTACCTTGTCGCAATAAATATTACGTAGATGGTATGAATAATTTATAGAAACGATACGAATTTTTATTAGGAGAAGGCATCATACTTTTCCTTATTATTATAAGAAGGATTTACTCGCGCATTTCAATAGCGAGTAAATCCTTGTTAAAATAATGACGACGACGATGATGACGTAATTCTACTCGATTTTTGCCGCTTGGATAGCACGAAATCATTTTTTTTAAAGGTGATATTTTTAGATGGACATTTTAAACACTTTACATGAGTTAGATGAGAAATTACGAATCATTGACAGTTAATTAAACGTTAATTAAACGAGTGCATTTTTAATCGGAACTTTGGTATTGGTAGCACTAGCCGGTTTTTTTCTTGAATTGTTTCGCTTGAGCGTGTAGGTTTTGTAAATAAAAATTTACTTACGAATTTGCATATTTCCAAAATGTACACAGATGCCATAGTTAAAATTTTGTACATTTTAAAATAAGATTTACAACTGCCCATTTGTCCTATATTTGCTATTATACGAATATTTTTTTTTGAACTATGAAAAGATCTGATGCAGCGTTGCTTGTTCCCCCTAATTTATAATTATGTGCTATTTTATAATTATCATGTTAATTAGCAAGTTGAAATGGCAATGGGCAGGCCACATCGCTCGTAGAACTGACAACCGATGGGGAAGAAGGTTCTCGAGTGGCGACCACGAACCGGAAGATGCAACGTAGGCCAGCCCGCCACTCGGTTAACCGACGATCTGGTGAAAGCCGCGGGGAGCCGATGGATGCAGGAGGCGAGCAGCCGCTCAAGGTAGCGCGCTCTGGAGGCCTATGTTCAGCAGTGGACGTCTTCAGGCTGTTGATGATGATGATGATGAAAGTAAAGAAATTTCAGCAATTAAACACTTTTTTACATATTTAAAAGCGTGTTTGATAATGCTATCCTTTTATAGCTCGCTGCTCGCTGATCCTTTTATGACGAAGTCAACAGGATGCAACTAAAACTCCCACGCGATTACAGCACACTGAAAACATGCTCACAAAACTTTTCAGAGCGAGGAGCGTGTTTCTACAAAGAGAATAATATCTCAACTGAATTCAAAGGTAGAGTTGAAATGCACTTTATGCATCTCGGAAGTTTGAAAACGTATGGATGGAAAAGTAGAATAGTAATGTGGTGAAATTCATATTGTATTCTATGAGATACATTTGAATACTTAATAGTTTATGGATGTTTTTTTTAAATGTAAATTAATGACGTGCCGAGATAGTCGTTTGCCTGATGTTAAGCGTCACGGCTACCAATAACAGGCCAATATCAGCTTCACTTTCTTGAACGTTAGTCTTGGTGTTTTAATCCCCTTTTTGTTATGTTAATAATATCACAATATAACCATTATGCTTATTTCAGACATTTGCTGCTGCCTCGTGTCGGTGAGATAATGAGGTTTTTGACCGTAAAAGCCTTGTCTAGTCTAGAATTAAAATAATACCACCGAATTACTCATACAAAACAAATAAACGCCTTTTAGAAAACGTTTTGCCTTATTTGGTATTTTTCATTTTGTTCATCATCATCAGCCACTGCTTGATGAAAACCGCACCCAAGACAGGCCACTTAAGGTGGAACGTTTCACTTAGTTTTCCAGTCTATTGCCATTTGTCGCTAAACCAGTGATAAATAGGTGATACTTTTAATTGTAATTTATTGATACATTCTATTTATTTGCGCAAAATTAGTTTTCATGTAATCACGTTGAGTAATCAAGCTGCTATTATTAGCAAAAGAACGCAAGAAAATTTGAATTTGCCACGCTAGAGTAACGTTCCACCTTAAACAGGCCTTCGACTCTATTTTTCCAGTTCCTTCCAGCTACTTTCAATTTCAATTGTTTATTTGCATTTTAAAATGTTGTTAAGACTGATTTTACAAAGTTATGCGTAGTTGCAAGATTTTCGTCGTCAATATTTGATGCATAGCTTTAATGTTTATACTTAGCCATTACATGAAAAATACTTTTCATTTCATCTTCTTCGATAATGACAGAGCGAACGTTAGGTAATTTACCTATTTATTTAGTTATCATCTCCTAGTGTTCGTTTTGGCAAAAACATACGGAGACCCGATTTTAGAGCTCTAATTTTCAAATTCTTTGAAACACTTAAAACTAAATTATACCCCACTAAATACATCCCGTACTTTAATAATGTTAGAACAGATTTTCGATGTTTACCTCTAAAGCAGTTAAAACAAAATTGAATCTGATTTTTATTAAAAACTGCTTCAACAAAAGGTCGAATATCTCCGGAGTTTAATATTACATCGACAAAATATTGTTACCAAAATAAAGTTCATTTTTTTAAACTACTACAAATTATTTCATAATTTTAAATTAATTCTCTTATTTATATATCAATAAATGAAACTAGATATATTTGGTCAAACCGACGGACGCTGCGAGCTCGGTACCGCGCGCGCGGTACCTACTGAGCTGGCCAAAATGTAAAAGCAGCCTTAACTGATGTCCTTTTTCTTAATTAATTCATTATGAACCCTGTCTGGCACGCGAAATGAGAAGAAAGAATGATATAGAGGTATGTCGTCGCTCCATCTTGCTTCAGGCTCTTTTGCCACGTCAGCCGATTTACGGTCTCCACTTCAGAATACGTCTAGGTCTGCCCCAAAGATTATAAAGCCCGTTGATAGCTCGTGAACATAATTTCTCGTACAAACACGACTCACCTGCGCGGGCAGGGGACGAGGTAACAAAACGAAACAAAGCTATACGAAATTACAAAGGACAGAGCAGGATGGGACAAAAGACATCAACGGGTTCCCGTGATTTGTATGAAAACAGTAGTTGAAATACGCTACTAATTTTCGTATGAGGGGAAGTCGTATCATTGGTCAACTGGATTTATAGACAACTAGAAGTACGTCCCGCGGTTTCATCCGTTTTCCCGCGAAATTCTTGATTTTCCGGGATAAAAAGTACCCTGTGATAGCGATAGTGTGAGCAATCTGTGTGTAAAATTTCATCCAAATTGGTTCAGCCATTTCGGCGTGACAGCCACACAAACAAACAGACAACTTTTTATTTTTATACTAGCTGCACCCCACGGTTTCACCCGCGGATAAAAAGTGGCCTATGTGTTAATCCAGTACATAAGCTATCTATATTCTAAGTTTCGTCCAAATCCGTCCAGCCGTTTGAGTGTGAAGGAGTAACAAACATCCACACATACAAACATTCAGCTTTATAATATTATATATATATATAGGTTGAGTCTACCCCGATAATAATTGGTTAATATGACCAGCTCTATGCCAATTTATCTTGCTAATTTAGTCAAGCTATATCAGTAACTTAGTGCGCTGGCAGACGGCAGATAATTTCGTTCCATATTCATTCTGGGGTTGTCCTATTTTTTTTCCTTTTAGATGTTTGAATTTGAATGTGTAGTGTTTTTATATAAGTATATATCAACGCCTTTTTGTAAAAACCGATTGTTTATAAAAAATCGCGGCTATTTATAAACCGTCGAATTATTGTAAACGGACAATTTGTCTTGCAATAAAACGGATGATTGTTCGATTATTTATAATTAGTCTTTGCCCAGCGGTGAGTTTATAAACAAATGATTTCAGTAGCGTTTAATTGTGAACAAACCCGTATTAATGCACCAATTTTTGCTGTAATTTATTATTTTTTTAGAGTCACTACTATTAAACTTAGCACCAGTTTAGTCATACCATGTTAATTAAAATTTTAACCCAGTTTATTTTAAGTCAATTTTGTTATTTTTGAATAGAAAGTTTGTAAAGCAGCTTAAAGTTTCTACAAGGGTATATTCTATCCTGTAGTAATTTTGATTTAAATTAACGCCCTTGTAAAATCAAGATGGCGTCCACCACCCGCCATGCTGGTTTCACCAAAACTTATTTAACTTAACCTCCTTTGTGGTAAACTCAATTTGTTTTGTTCAGAATCTCTCGCAGAGATAGCGTTAATGGAACGCGAGTTTTCTATGCTTTTGCTTTGATGTTGCGAATTTGATTTTCACAGTATGAGAGTGTGGGCTTTTAATCAAGTTTACTTGCTTATAACATGGGTTGTGGTAAAGACACAGGTAAGTTTATTACCTACACATTATTAACAATTATGCTTTAGGAACAAACATCTATAATAGACAGCTTCTCGAATATGATACCGCTCCACTTCAGTTTTCTTTGAGGCGTTTCAAGGATAAAACTCTATTTATCCAATTTTATTTATTGAGTTTTCGCAGTTGTTTGAACGCTGTTGGATGCAAATGGCTAGGAGTGGTGCTCTACTCGCTCTGAAAGGCAACTGAGAATTGACCTATTTGTAGCTGATCCTAGCCTGGTACTCTTTACTATAGTATAACCCACTTTAGTAAGGATTTTTTTGGGGTTCTGGCGGGAACGCGGAAAAGTCTACGTTGTTGCATTGTATTATTTTTCAAAACTCGTGCTTTTTCCAGTGTTAATGTTTAAAATTGGTGGCGTTTTACGCATTAAGTGCTGAATTACGAGCATGGGTGTGGGCATGTGATATAATGTGGTGAAACATGGTTTTTCGTGTTGCTTCCAACATTCCATAGAAGCTTTTAGTAAAGTTGCCACCACTTTACTAGAGCATGACTTAGACTGGACTATGACTGCCAGGACTGTAACTAAGACTTGACTTTACGTGAAATATTGTATAACACGATGAAAAATTGGCTTGACAATACTGCCTAAATACACTATGTGTGGAACCAAAACATAAGAAAAAAAAACCCACTTTAGATATTATTCTATTCATTGCTAATGTAAGGGTGGGTTACAACTTGGGGCTCATGTGTTGAAATATGTTAAGGGATCTAAGCGGGCAGGGTAAATCTCTCGTTTTGTTCCATAGGGTCGGCCGACTTTTTTAGAGGAACTATTACTATATATTGCCCGACGGGACACCCAAGTGCACTTTTCAAATTAAGCGTTTTTCCCAAGCCCCTTCCCATTTATGTCTGTATTAAACTGGCGAACTTTTTTTATTTCCCTCGCATAGAATTTTTTTTATGCTACGAAAATGTCAAATATCGCCACGTTTTGCGCTCATGACGACGACGTAACATTTTGTACTGGACTCTGGAATTATGCCGGTTTCCTCGGAATTTTCCTTCACCGTTAGAGCAAGTGCTAATTCCGCACGTAACTTGAAAAGTCATTAATTAGCCTAGTGGGATTTGAACTTGGGTTAGTCGGTTTAAGTCGCATGAGTTATCGCTGAGCCACGCACCGAATGTTACAACTACCAGCTCCAGCCATCATTATTAATATCGAGGGCGTAGTGGGGAAATTAGATAACTAACAAAACCATTATCGCGAGAAAACAACGATTTAGTGTTTTTTTTTTTTAAGAGCAATATTACCGTGGGCGTTTTTATATGTTATGTAATGGCTCAGTATACAACTTTTGAGTTCATCATGGATGCCGCAGCTCTTTACATAATTTTTTTTAAATCTGGAAAACCTAATCCATTTTTGCCTCACTGAGGCAAAACTGAATCAATTATGAGGTAAAACTGAATTACGAGCTTTATACATTTTATGTGATGACAAAATGGTGATACTGTGAAATTATACATTATTTGATCAGTTATTCACTTCTTCCTCTCAAGTTTTACAGCTATTATTGAAGGTTCATTTCTGTTACAATAATACCTTTTTTGAAATAATTTTGGCACGGAATAATATATTCGAGCTAGGGTAAAACCAAAAGATGCGTCGTGATTTGGGCTTTATCGTCATGCCAAAAAGTCGATTTCGCAAAAAGTGTTAATTATCTAATTTCCCCACTACGCCCTCGATATACGAGTGTCGAGTGTAGCATTCTTAGATAGTCTATATCAATTTAGTTATTCTATGGTTTTAATATGTCAATGATAGGTAGTCTGTAATTTAATTAATGACTGGTTGTTTTTAGGGGTCCCAAACGGTAAAACGGACCTTATTACTAAGGCTCCGCTGTCTGTCTGTCTGCCTGCCTGTCCATCTATCACCAGATATATATCTCATGAACCGTTATAGTTAGTTGAAATTCTCACAGATGATGTATTTCTGTTAACGCTATAACGACATAATACTAAAAAACAGAATAAAATAAATATTTAAGGGGGCTCTCATACACAAACGTGTTTTTTATTGCTCGTTTACCAGATGAGTCATAGATGGCACTGCTTTAAATGGTACTGCTAATCAACACTAGACGGCAAGGATAGATAATGGTACGGAAGCCTTCGTGTTTAAATTTTAATTACGTCATCCACGTGATCGTTCATTGGTCAAAAGCTTTCTCGAGAGTAGAGATATGTCGATTTTTATAGCTTAGAAAAATGATAAGCAACTTAATATTTAATTGTGAATACTCACCCAATATCTTGTTCTGCTTCGTACAATTTCCCCTTTCATTGTCATCGTCCCTATCACGCTTTGTATTATCCAATCTATTCATTTCA